>OY776112.1:372968254-374168254 GCA_963675035.1 Allygus modestus
TCTAGGTCAATATAAAGTCGCTCCCATTTGAAACTTTGACAGTAGTCGTGTAGTGTAACTGAGACTTATTTGTTGCTTTACTAACTTGCTTCATATCGGCATCAGTTACAGGCCAGTATAAAGTTGCTAGTTGCAGGCCAATAAAAAGTAGTTCCCAATTGAAACTTTTACAGTAACCGTAAAGATTGATAAAGACTTATTTGTTTCTTTACTAAATTGTATCGTTAACAATTCGACTCTTGCTTTAGTCAAGCCCAACCAAACCACTCTAATTGCAGTTAAAACAGGGTTCTTTTCTTCTCTTTTAACCTCATAAGTATGGTTTACTTTTTTAATTACCTGTGGAAGAGAGACTCTTTGTAGCTGAGGTTTCCAAAGCCCTGACACAGGGCTACAAAGTTCGCTGCTGTCGCAGGCACCACATCACTGTAGACTTCTATCTCCAAGCGGCATGTACTGGGCAAATCCCCTATCTTCAGGTCGAAGAAGCACCTAGGATAAGACAGTAATATATATTTGGTATTTTCTAGCTTTACTACTTCAGACAAAATACGTAAAAAAAATCTCGATTCGTGATTTCAAAATTTCCACGTAAATAGAGTTGTTACAGTGTTAGATGTGTCTTTATATGGTGCTTGAACTTTTAAGCTTTTCAAGACGCCTATTTTATTTTGCTTCATATTTTTTATCACCCACTAAACAGACTATTTTCCATAAACACTTGGTACATCTATGTTAATACGCTTATTTTGTAATACATGTAATCAAATGGGAGGTCCTCCGTAAGAAATTTGAAGGTGATCTTGTAACGAAACCCCATCATGTAGCATGTTTAAATTTTGGTTAAATTCTTAAAAAATTCCAAAATTTCCATCATCAGAGTTTCGCCCCATCGGCCTTTTAAGTTTCAACGTTTGTCTACGGCAGATGATGTTTTTATTTTGGTCAGGTATAAACGTGCGTAAGTCATCAAAGGTAATCAGTTTTCCCAATGCACAAGCAAATGTTTTTCACCCCAAATTAATATTCTCTGGATAATTAAGAATTTGTAGACTTCGTTAGGCTGCTCAAAAGCTTTTATCTTCTAGATGGAGTTAACAAATTGTCACCTCTTGGGGACTTCAAAATCCCAAAATAACCTTATGGAACTATTTCATTTGATGAATGAACACATAGGTTTGCAGTTTGATACTAAAGTTTTTATAAAGAATTACTTGGCCTGGTGTTTTAAATTGAGAATTACGCTTGAAATATAATGAGAATAGTCTTAAGGGACCAATTTTTTCACGATATTAAAAGATTTAAAAAAAAATTGTAACATAAGAAATGTTGGAATGAGATCCAAGCTAAGCGACGGGTCATTCTGCCTTAAATCAGACCCTGTTTTTAAATCATAAAAGTGGCACCATGGACCCTGTTCCTGTTAGTGCAGCCAATCGGGCTGAAGAAATTAACTTTTCAACTACAACTCTGAGCATTGATTGGCACTAACATTTTTAATTCGTTCAGTAAATACTTCGCTAATTTGCATTTGTTTAATCGTTGCAAATCACTATTTAAAGAAAGCTTTGTTAAGTGCATAAATGTACAAACGAAAAACATTCAAACTCATTTTATACAAGGGGATGTAAAAGTCAATAAATCAACTACCTATCTGTGGTAACACAGTTTATAAGTTTTAACATTGGGGATATTGAGTTTCAAACCAGAACAAAATAATCAAAATAGCTGTAGCAAAATATCCAGTAAACTGTCAATGCAACTTTCACATGGTAGAGCATAAACAAATTATATGACCATGGAATAAGTATCAAATCTTGAGTGGATACATCCCAAAAGAATAAAAATAATCTATAATATTATAAAGAAGAGGTGGTTTCTGTCTGTCTGATGTTCCGGGTGAACGCAAAAACTACTGAACCGACTGAGCTGAAACTTTACACAAAGGTAGATCTTGAACCCATGCAACAATGGCCTATTCATTATCCCAAGGGCCTATTCAACAAGGGCTTATAGGCCTATTCACTTCCTTAAAATCCCCTCGGGCTACGCCCCGTGAACGTCCTAAGTTTCAATGTTTACATTTCAGAAGAAAGTAAACATTCAGAAACAGTAATGCGAACAGCTGAGGACACTTCCTTTTCCTTTTGACAGCTTAAAGAACAGAAGTAAGAAAGCTGTTTCAAGCTAACTAAAATGCAAATTGCATTGACTATAGAACGGGTAAAGACAACTCCTGTACGAAGCACGGGTACATCAGCTAGTATACTATATAAAAAATACTTGTAGGGGCATTGAGTTATACCGTAATAACAACAGGAGCGAACCCAAGCGGGGGTCTGGGGGAGGAGCCCTCAGCGAGCGAAGAGAATCTAGTAACTATACTGGGGGATTTGTTCTTACACTTGATGACTGCTTGGGTTGGAGGGGACGTTCTTCGGGCAAGGCGACCAGGTGTCCAAATGTGACGGCTTTTTGTCGTAGAACTCTGGATACTTTGCAGTGAACCTCATCACCTTCAACATCTTCTTCCAATGTTTCAGCGAGTCTGTTTGATTGTATTGAGATTTCATAAACTGCAACATTAAAATTAAAAACTCTTTACGATAAGGGTTAGTGAGACAATTTTTCCATTTCCATTACTACATACAACATGTTCAAGTCAAACCAAACTGTGATATTTATTGTTCAAGAAATTATAGAACGATCCAGGGGTACCGGTAGGGTATTTATGTATTTATTTATACAAAAAACGTTAGCAAATACTTTACGTGTTTCGTTTATCTAAATACGAAATTTTACTGAGGTCTTATGCTCCATTCTCCTTCCCTTTAGGGGGACTACGCTAAAAGGAACTAAGCATTATAACATACGTCTTTTAACAGCACATACTCACCTTTAAATCCAACTTCTCCAAGAATTTCACATTCTTCTTCCGTTGTTTTTCCAACGCTGCAAGTTTGTAACTGAAAATGGTCTTTTGACGATTGTATCTCTCCAGCTCGCAGTCTACTCTCCCCTACAACAGCATATTTTTTTTAAATGGAAAGTTATATAAGGGCCTGAGTGTTGTCAAATAGAACAGTGACATTTATGACTGTAAGAGAAGACTATAGTCACTCTGTGGGCAGATGAGGTAGAAACATGAAATTTGGCATGCAGGTAGATTATACCTAGAAACTCCCGGGAAAATTGTCAAAAGTTACAATTTATCATTTTTAAACCTATAATTTGTACATTGAACATTATCAGTTTTAAAATTGGGCTTATGAAGTTTCAAACAAAACACTTCCTATAGGGAAGTCCTTCCCTACAACAGCATAATTTTTTTAAATGGCAGGTTATATAAGGGCCTGAGTGTTGTCAAATAGAACAGTGACATTTATGACTGTAAGAGAAGACAATTAAATTGCCAGTTGAGGGCGTGGCTTGTTGGGCTGTCAACCAAGATCAGCCAATAGACGTTCTGCATTTCCAAAACACCACACCAGCTGATCGGAATAACATTCGAGTGATATTTGCTATAGCAAAATTGCAACAGTGACAGCGTACAACCATGCTATTGGCTACAGCCCAACTGTCAACTTAATTGTACGCTATTATAATGGAGGTTATCGTACTGTTGATGTTATGGTGTATCGTTGTTGGTGTTTATTGTAATTCTTAGTTATTTAACAGGTTATAGTTATGTAGTTAGTGTTTTGGATTAAATATTTTGGCAACTGAGTGACCTAGATCACAGAAAATTATAAAACACTTCAGAAGGCTGGCTGGAATAGAAGGGTTGCGCTCCCGCGGCAGCGCCACGAGTCGGGTCGCCTTGAGGGGAGGCAGCGGGTGTTCCGGGGCATACGATAACTAAGTTGGCTATCCTAGGTCCCGGGAGTACCCGAATGCACCCTCTGAGCGACCTAGCTCCACTAGCGTTCAAAGTGGCAGGTGACGGAACTAACTATTTAAAAGCAACTGCCTTTGACGTGGTAAACAGTCTTGTATTGTTTTGTAGTTTTCTCTCCCTAAAAGTGCTGTAGCTAACGTTAGTATACAATTTTTCAGATACTGGGTAATTTCCACAATTGGTTTACCACTCTATTATATATATATATATATATATATATATATATATATATATATATATATATCATGAAAATAATTTATTATTTTTCCCGCGTGATGGATCATTAAGGTGACCAGACGTCCCGTTTTCGGCGGGACAGTCCCGTTTTAGCGAGGTATGACCAGGTGTTCCCACGATTCTTGTGGAAACAGTCTAATGTCCCGCTTTAACAGTTTGACATGAAAATACTCACCAATATAATATTTTTAATATGTAAAATACAAGACTCCCATCGACCAGAATTGTGTTGAATTGTTATAACACTTTAAAGCAAAACAAAAGTACCGGGTCCTAACATTTTTTCTAAGCTTTTTACTGAGCTAGTCCTCTCTACGCCTGGTACTTATGCACTAGTGGAGAGAGTTTTCAATGCCATTATCAATTTATGGACAGGGAACAAGTCATACTAGTCAAAACTAGGAACAAAGAAATGCGTGTTGTTGCTAAAAAGTAACATGAATTTAAGCTGAAACCAACGAGGATGATGGAGTCTGTGCGCCGATGTCACATGATCGAGGTGATATGTTGTTCGTCGGGCTGCACTTGTTTTGGGGTTTATCGATAAGCGATTTCGGTGTCTCGCCATTCTCATTTGCTAATAAATATTTTTAAATTATAAAATATTATATTTATAAATATTTTCATAATATTTATATTAAATATTTAAAAATCTACAACAATAAAACAACTGCCGTGGTAACGATTTCAACATATTTTTAAAAAAACCTAGGCAACGATTTTGATGAATTTGTAGCTTACCTTTAAAATCAGTCACGTAATTAATTTTGTCTCATTTGCTGTGGGATTTATTTATTTGAAGTGCAGAATATTGGAAAATAGAAAATGTGAATGCAAAGCAGGCGCTGGAAGAGGACGAAAGGGATGGGGCAACCCTCTGTCGAAATCCAGCAGCCTCAACAGAAGAGAAGTGGACCATAAAACTTGCCAAGAGGCGCTGGAAGAGGACGAAATGGATGCGGCAACCCTCTGCCGAGATTCAGCAGCCTCAACAGAAGAAAAGTGGACCATAAAACTTGCCAAGAGGCGCTGGAAGAGGACGAAATGGATGCGGCAACCCTCTACCAAAATCCAGCAGCCTCGACGGAAAAAAAGTGGACCATAAAACTTGCCAACAGGCGCTGGAAGAAGACGAAATGGTTGTGGCAACCCTCTACCAAAATCCAGCAGCCTCAACAGAAGAGAAGTGGACCATAAAACTTGCCAAGAGGCGCTGGAAGAGGACGAAATGGATGCGGCAACCCTCTGCCGAAATCCAGCAGCCTCAACAGAAGAAAAGTGGACCATAAAACTTGCCAAGAGGCGCTGGAAGAGGACGAAATGGATGCGGCAATCCTCTGCCAAAATCCAGCAGCCTCAACAGAAGAAAAGTGGACCATAAAACTTGCCAAGAGGTGATGGAAGAGGACGAAATGGATGCGGCAACCCTCTGCCAAAATCCAGCAGCCTCAACAGAAGAGAAGTGGACCATAAAACTTGCCAAGAGGTGCTGGAAGAGGACGAAATGGATGCAGCAACCCTCTGCCAAAATCCAGCAGCCTCGACAGAAGAGAAGTGGACCATAAAACTTGCCAAGAGGTGCTGGAAGAGGACGAAATGGATGCGGCAACCCTCTGCCGAAATCCAGCAGCCAAGAACAGTCAAGCAAACTTACTGATTTGTGAAAACCAGTCAGAGTGAAAACGTCAAGAATCCGCATGATCCTAGCAAGGTGGAAAAGTGACTCCCACGTGGACAACTCTGGAAACATTTATCAATGCGGAATGGTTTGTCTATTGAAATAAATGTTTTAAAATAACCTTTTTTGTTCTCATTTATACAATTACTCAACTGGGTCCAATGAAAATTATCAAAATCATGAACGAAATGACTTGCGTATTTATGTGCGAGGTGAATTTATAATTGAATGAAATGAGTTGTTTCAGACAAAAATGAGTTACAAGGAAAGTTATACTTTCACAAATATTGCTGAATTATTTCCCCACATGGCAAGTGTTTGTGCATGAAAAGAGGCATCAAATAATAAATTGGGGAATAATCAATCCAAATAATCGGGCATCCCTCTGAAATTACTGACGGGTCCTTGTTAAATTCTTGCACACCACACAACTGGACCTGAACACTTCGACGTTTCGCACGGACACTTGACACCGTGCTCCATAATAGCCTCGCCGTGGTAGTTGGTAACACTGATGTTTGGAAAAGTGAAGCCTAAATGCCCAACGAGGTATATATCTACAGAAGTCTCGTCTGGGGTAAAAAACTGTGTCTACATGCTGATCACCATTTTTACCCTCTATACCCTCCGATATCTATGGCAACAATAAGTTTGACCAATCAAATCCTCTCTTCACAACTTATGTTAGTCTTTTATTACCCAATGACAAGATGATTTGTTTACAAAAATAGATCAAATCAAAATATCTTTATTCGTATCTTGCACAAAGGTACAATAAATAGTCTCAAAACATAAATAATGATTATTCTAAATAATACTTAATTACTATTTCTTAACAAAATTGTCCATGCAAAATTCATCTAGTAAGTACAGAGCTTTCTGCATCAGGAACTCCTTTAATGACTTCTTGAATTTACAATTTTCTTTAATTTATTTTATTTCCTTTAGGACATATTTAAAAAACAAAATGTATTCCAGCATAGGAGGTTTTTTTGTTGAAACATTCTAATTTATCCTGTGGTAATATTTTATCATGTTTGTTTCTTGTATTATATGATTGAAAATCATTGTTGCTCTTGAAATTGGCCAATGTTTGTCTTGCAATGCATAATACACTCAAGTATGTAGACACTATGAACGCTTAAAATATTTAGCTCAACAAAGTGATTTTTCACGGGAGTAGTCATGCCGCGCGCTTGAGCCCCAACATAGGGTCTTATGGAGAATAGATTAACATGGACTCTTATGGAGAATAGATTAACATGGACTCTTACGGAGAATAGAATAACATGGGCTCTTATGAGGAATGGAATTAGGGTGTAATTGCCTCCCTCTGTAGCTCTTTTGCTACCCTCTATGGTTGATTATTTATCTTTTGCATCTCTCTGTGTTTAATTATCTACAGTTTTTGGTAATTAATTGATCCTCGTGTCCTTCTGTTGTTAATCATCTAACCTTCTGTGGTAATTATTTAACCCACGTGTCCTTCTGTTGTTAATCATCTAGCCTTCTGTGGTAATTATTTGACCCTCGTGTCCTTCTGCTGGTAATCATCTAACCCTCTGTACATCTAACCTCCACATCCTTCACCCCCTTCTGCGTATCTATCTACAGCTCCTGTTCTCTCAGCTGGTGGGTGTAACATTTTAAGTAACCTGACTGGCTGGTATGTTGATTCGCGTCCTTCTGTTGTTAATCATCTAGCCTTCAGTGGTAATTATTTGACCCTTGTGTCCTTCTGCTGTTAATCATCTAGCCTTCTGTACATCTAACCACAACATCCTCAACATAGTCTCTGTCAGCAAACTCGTTGTAACTAGTTGTTACCTGTGGGCTCTGTGATTGAAAGAGACATAGCCCCCACCACAATACCTGCTATCTTGCCGCGCATTTTCTCTCTCTTTGCTCCCTGCTCCCGTTGCGATCGGACGTGTTTTTGCGCTGCTCCGTTCGTTGCGTTTTGCAAAGATTAAACTTGAACGTTTGCTCCCCATAGCGGCTTCACTTTTCCTAACCTCACTTTTTGCTTTGTATTTTTATAACCTCACTTTTAATTTGTTTTATTCTGCGTAACATAACCTCACTTTTATTATAGTAATCTTGCGTGTCGTGTGATTTTAGTGTTATCTGACTTGCTAGTGTACAATAACATCAGTTTCTTGTTTGTTCTGGCTAAAGTAGTGTTGTGTTGACTAACATAACCACACACCTAGTAACCTCAGTTTCTTGTGTCAAGAGTTGGTCGTTCTTGTATTTGTTGACTGACATAACCTTACATCTGTAACCTTTGAGAGTTACCATAACCTCACCTCCTTGTTCTTTATTAAGTAACTTCACCATTTTTGTTTTACTTGGTAGTGTTGTGTTTGTATGTGTTGGCTAAAATAACAGTAACCTTTGAGAGTCACAAAAACCTTATTTTCTTGTAAGAGTAATTTTGTGTGCTGTATTTAATTGTTTGATTTGGCTAGATTAGTGTTTGTATGTGCTAACTAACATGTCGGTAACAGTAACCCCACTTCCTTGTGTCAAGAGTTGTGTCGTACTTGTATGTGTTGACTGACAGTAATATCACTTTCTGTCCTTGTTCTTTATTAAGTAACTTCACCATTTTTGTTTTACTTGGTAGTGACGTACTTGTATATGCTGACTAACATAACCTCAAGCTCAACCATTTGCTTACCATAACCTAATATAACATAACCTCACTTTTGATTTGTATTTAACATAACCTCACTTTGTATTATAGTAATCTTGCATGTCCTGTGATTTTTAGCATTATCTGACTTGCTAAAGTAACCTACTTTTTCTAACCTCACCTATTACACTCCAAAATGTATAACCTTACTGTATTATATTAATTTTACATGCATGTTGTACTTCATTTTATTGTCTTGGCTAGATTAGTGTTGTGTTTATATTTTAATTGTTTGATTTGGTAGTTTACAGTAAAGAAAGTAAACATACCCCACTTCCTCGTGGCTAAAGTAGTGTTGTGTTGACTAACATGACCTCCAGTAACCTGATTTTTTGCCCTGGTTCTTTAGTACAGTAAAATCGCCTCAGCAACCTCACTTTCTATTATTGTTATTTTATGCAGTTTTGGTTGGAGCAGTTTTTGTATGTATTGACTAACATAACCTCACTTTTCCTAACCTCACATCCTTGTGTCAAGAGTAGTGTTGTGTTTGTATGTGTTGAGTAACAGTAATCTCACTTTTCTTTAATGCAGTTTTGGTTAGAGTGGTGTTTGCTACCTTCATTAGAGTTAACCTGTAGTTCTGGCTTGACTTGCGTAGTTTGTGTGTTAGTGTTTTTCTGACTTGCGTAGTAATACAGAGGTACCATGCTCTTTTGTAGATCCTCTGCACCTGTTCTTTTAGAGAACCTGATCGGTGACTTTAAAGTATCAGTTCCAAGTGTTACAGTTACATCATATATCTTGTTCATTTAATATCGATGAAGACTGCCACAAAGTAACAGTTCCAAAAAGTAACCGTTTCAATAAAGTAACAGGTCCAACACTAACCATTCCCATCCCCACAGTTTTCAAAGTAACAGGTCCAAAAGTATCAGTTTCAGTAGATCAAACAGTGAAAAAGTAACAGGTCCACTCTCTATATATATCTCTTGCAACAAGCTCTAGTTCTTCAGTCTGATTTCAGTCGTGACGCTGAGCAGACGTGTTTTGTGCTGCTATTGCGTAAGTGTTCTCTTGCACAGATTATTATTGATTCTGCGTAATTCAGTTATATCCGTGTGAGTTTGACTCTGTTCGGGGTACTTGCTGTTTTAAGCGTTAACACAGTTTAGCTTGTTTTCAGTATTCAATTCTCTGTTGAAGGATGGATGTTTCTAAAAAGGACCCTCAAAACCCGGTAAATTTAATTAGTAAAGATGAAACCTACGTTAATCACTTTAGACTTTACGGGACTAACACTGTTTTCAAATTCACTAAACCTCCCAAGGGTATCTCTGAGTTTGATTGGATTCGTAAAGGTTTTAATCAAATTGTAGAGACATCCAAAGCCAACGTTGCACCCACTGATTATCTAGGGTTTAAATTACAGTCTATAAATTTAAAAAGTGCTGAACCAGGATACGTATCGTTAAGACCGGTCTCTGAAGTTAGCGGTGATGTTCTCTGGGATATTTTCGGGGGCATAATTCAAAGCAATGCGCAATCTATAACCTCTAGTGACACGTTTAGAGTTGATGTTACAAGGATTAACGTCCCAGTAGGTAAAGGAAGGGCAAGACCCGACTTTTACAATACCTTTGATGAAGAATCTAAAGCGAGACGGGGAATTGTAGTAATTAATAATAAAGACAATTTATGTTTGGCTAGAGCGTTGGTAGTAGGCAAAGCACTTGCAAAAAATGATCCCCAGTACAAAGCAATACGTCAGGACAAGGGAAAAAGACAAACTTTCAGAGCTAATAAACTCATAGCAAAAGCCCGTGTAGAAATGCCCGAGGAGGGTGCAGGAATCCCTGAGCTTGAAAAATTCCAGTCCCATCTTAAAAAATACAAAATTACCGTCTACAACTATGACAAAAAAGGCCGGGATGTTTACTTTGAAGGAGGTAATGAAGACGCTAAATTAAAAATTAACCTTCTTTTTCACAACGGTCATTATAATGTAATTACAAACTTAACTGCTGCGTTTGTTTGCAATTTCTTTTGTGAAGCCTGTCATATTCCCTACAGCAACAGACATGAGCATCGGTGCTCTAACAGATGCTCGTCCTGTCATACTATCTCCCCGCCCTGTAAACTAGAACACGGTGGCATCACATGCCGTTTTTGCAACCGCTCCTTCAAAAATGAGCGGTGTTTAGTAGCTCATCAAGGGCAAATTTGTAAAACTGTAAAACTCTGCCGTGACTGTAAGAAAATGATTTATCCAAAAAGACGTAAGACAGCTCATGTATGCGGAGAAGTTTTCTGTAAGCCCTGTGAAGCGTTCAAAGACCCAGCGCATCAGTGTTTCATGAGGGTAGATAGGAGAACACCGAAAGACCGTGATTTTTTGTTTATTTCCTTTGACTTGGAAACAAGGCAGGATGAGTCTCTCCCCTCTGACCCTGATAAAAAAGTTCATAAAGTAAACTTGTGCGTTTCTCAACAGTACTGCTTTAAATGTATTAATGGGGGCGAGTGTGAAGCTTGCTCGGAACGGCAAAGGGTATTTGAAAAAGAACCGGTAAAACACTTCATGGACTATGTAATGGGAATTCGAAAAAAATTTAAAGATGTTTGTGTAATTGCCCACAACGGGCAAGGTTTTGACTTTCAATTCATTTTACAGTATATTATGGAAGAAACTAAATTCACACCAAAAATAACTCCTCGGGGAACTAAAGCTATTTTGATCGAAGTAGCCAACGTAAGGTTTGTGGACTCACTTAGCTATTTTCCCATGGCCCTCGCTGCACTCCCTAAAGCTTTTGATCTACCTCCCGAGAAAAAGAAGGGCTACTTTCCCCACCTCTTCAACACTCTAGCGAACCAAAATTATGTAGGCCCTATGCCCGACAAAACATACTACTGTCCGGAATCAATGTTTGAAAAGAAACACGAAGCCTTTGAAGAATGGTACGAGGAACAGGTGGCGAGTAACTATGTCTTTGACTTTCAAAAGGAAATCTTGGAGTATTGCATCTCTGACGTAGAGATTTTAGCCCAGGCATGTATTAAATTTAGAGCCTTACTTCTTCAAGAGTGTAACGTAGATCCTTTTCTCGAGGCTATAACAATCGCCAGTGCATGTAACCTGGCCTTCCGCCGTAACTTCTTAAAAGAAAATACTATTGGACTAATACCAAAATCAGGGTACCGACTTGCAGACAATCAGTCAGCCGTTGCTTTACAGTGGTTAACATGGGAGGAGGAGAAACGTGGAGTAAAGATTCAACATGCGGGCCGGGGCAGAGAAGCTAAAATTAATGGACTAAAAGTAGATGGGTTTGACGGGGAACGAATTTACGAGTTTCACGGGTGTTACTGGCACGGCTGCCCAAAATGCTATCAATACAGCAGAGAAGAGCCTCTGCCGGATGATCCCTCAGACAGTTTGCATCTCCGTTACGAGAGAACCAAATCCAAAATGGCAAAATTTAATAACTATGAAGTTGTAGAGATGTGGGAGTGCGAGTTTAGAGCTTTGAAAAAGGACAACAAACTAAATCACTTGAACAAACTGTCCATTCTAAACACACTTCCGCTTAATCCTAGGGATTCCTTCTTTGGAGGCAGGACAGGCAATACTAAAACGTATTGTAAATGTGACGAGGGAGAAACGATACAGTATGTCGATGTCTGCTCCCTTTATCCGTTTGTGAATAAATATTGTAAGTATCCCGTTGGTCACCCTACTGTTTACGTTGGAAATGACTGCCGAGAGAGAGGCCTTGAAGTAGAGGGCTTGTTGAAATGTAAGATTCTACCTCCTTACAACTTGTATCATCCCGTACTCCCCGCTAAAATGAATAATAAATTGATGTTTGTTTTGTGTAGAACTTGCGGTGAGACTTTAAACCAAGGGGAATGTTTTCATGATAGTGAGGAAAGGGCAATGGTAGGAACATGGACTATGGATGAAATTAGAAAAGCTGTAGAAAAAGGCTATGTGATCTTGGACATGTATGAGTTGTGGGAGTATGAAGTCGCCACATACGAGAAAGATGGGCTTTTTACCGATTTTATTAATAAATTCTTGAAAGTAAAGCAGGAAGCCTCAGGCTATCCTAGCTGGTGTAATACCGAACAGGACAAAGACAAGTATGTTTCTGATTTCTTTGAGCGTGAGGGTATTCAGATGGAGAGAGACAAAATTGCTAAAAATGGAGGACTCAGGTCAGTAGCTAAATTAATGTTAAATTCATTCTGGGGCAAGTTTGGACAGCGAGAAAACATGACAAAAACTGCAATCGTGAGAGACTCTAAAGAATTATTCAACTCGTTAACTCAACCAGGAAAGGAAGTAAAGTTTGTTGAAGTAATTAACCAAGAGGTTTTATTAGTTAATTGGCAGAATGTTGATGATGCCGGTGAGGCTCTAAAAACTGTAAATGTTGTAATTGCGGCCTACACCACTGCTCATGCCAGGCTTAAACTGTATGAACATCTAGATGCCCTTGGAGGTCAAGTCCTTTACTATGACACGGACTCGTGTATTTATCTATACAGGGAAGGATTGTACAAGGTCTCTACGGGAGATTACCTCGGGGAAATGACGGACGAATTGGCAAGTGAGTACGGACCCGGCTCTTATATCTTAGAGTTTGTTTCTGGGGGACCAAAGACCTACGCATACCTTGTCTGGTCAACCAAAAACCAAAAGCTAGAAACTGTGTGTAAAATCAAGGGCCTCACCCTCAATATGAAGACTTCCGAAACATTAAATTTTGAACAGTTAAAAAAGATGGTCCTTAGTGAAGCTGCTGAAATTTTAGAAATTGAAGAAAACAGAATCAGGAGAACAAAGAGACGGGAAGTCGTTACAGTAAGTGAAATTAAGAAGTTTAAAATTACAGGGCCAAAGAGAAGATTTAATGATGATCACGACACCCTGCCTTTCGGCTTTAAAAAACAAAGAGTTGCTTAATGGAGCTGTCACTCACACGGGTACTGAGCGTATATACCTCTAAACATCAGCTCTATTAACTCATTCTGTTCTGAGACGTGGTAGTGAACGGACGTGTCTGTGTCTGTTACTGTTTTATCTTGTTTGTCTCTTCTTGTAGAATGTCTGCTGAAAATAATACACTCCCTATTCAAGGGGTGTTTTTGAAGTTTATATCTAAAAGGAAGTTAAATGAAAATTCAAAGTTTCGCATTAAATCCTCAGAGTATGAGTTCTTTCTTACTGGGCCAATAAACGTATCGGAATGGCCTTTAGTGTTTTCGGAGTACATAGTAGATAAAATAACGGAGAACTCCTCATCAAACACCTACATTGGAGTATCAATAAAGTACGGTGATATCTCAGGAAATATACCATTCTTTCCTTTAGGGAATCTAACACCAACAGTCTTTGATGATCACTTTGAAAACATATTTTGTAACGTTAAGAAACTATCTGGTGTTTTACGTCTTGAAGTAACACTTGTCTCAATTCCGTGTTGCTACCTTCGATAAAGGTAGCACCTTTCCTTACGGAGCAATGTTACTCCTGTATATACCAAATGTCACTAGTACAGTTCATCATTCTGCTTCGAGTCGTGATACTGATCAGACGTGTTTTGTGCTGCTCTTGCCTGTACTATTGAGTAAATTGTGACATGGCTGCCAAGTTCTATACATTCAATAACAAACCAGTATTGGTTCTGTTTGATAGTGAAGGAAAGCCGTGGTTTAAAGCTAGAGACGTAGCTACTGCTCTAAAGCATGTTAATGGCTGGAGTGCAGTTCGGAAACATGTAGATGACAGTGATAAATTAACTGTTGGAAGTTTTTCCGACGCCCAAAAACAGGGCGTTGGACCGATTGAGAAAACAACGGTTTTCATAAATGAAGCCGGATTATGTTCTTTGATGTTAAAGTCAGCTACTCCTGAAGCAAGACTGTTAGTAAGAAGTCTGTTGCCGGAGAAGTTTTACCTTACTTACACAAATATGAAAGATGAAAGTTCACTTTAAATGTAGTTTTTCTTTAAAATCACAAGTTCCCACTGTATGTGTGTGTGTGTGTGTGTGTGAATGAAGGTCACTGGCGCGGGTGACTAAAAGCCCCGTAAACCTGAATGAAGGTCACTGGCGTGGGTGACGAAAAGCCCCGTAAACCTGAATGTGTGATGAAGGGTTTAGTAGATTGAGGCGCCGGGCTAACACCCCAGCTACTCCTTCAAAAAACCCGGTGTGAATGAAGGACTTTGTACATTGAGGAGCCTGGCCAACACCCTGGCTACTCATTGGAACAGTCCGTACGGTGGGACTTGTAAAAAAGTATAAAAGTCAAATACAAAAAAAATAAACGGAGGAGACAACCATTTTGTTTTTGGAAGGTCTCCACGAGTCATGGCGGTGGAGGGGCCATGACTTTACTAAACATTCTCTGTTTATCTTAGTAAATGTAGAGTTTAAAGGTGTTAAAATGAACGGACTTTGTCTTAGTAAATGACCGCCTTCCTCATACACAATGAACGGATTGACAGAGAATACAAAAAATATATAAAAAGGAGGTAGCATTTTGTTATGGAGTGGCTACCACAGTGAGAGGCGATGGTTGGGGCCTCTCACCCCAGAGGTTAGGCCTCCAGGGGAAGCTCTGGGTAACCAAAAAGAACGCGCCGACGCTCCTACGGCCTAGCCTAAAGGCTTACCGTGGTGTGGAAACGCGAGCGTTCAAAATTATTTCATTGGGGTTAGCTTTCTTGCCTGTCCATTTCTGCTAGTGTTCTCCTAGTATTCTCTCCTTTAAGTTATTATAGGTTTTCCAAAATAATCCTGCTATCATAAGTATAAAATTCCAAATATTCCTCAACGTAGAGTTTTTAAAGCAACTAATTACACCAAAAAGCCACATCTGAACTCTAAAATGTGTAATCTCTGTACCTTTTTAACTTTACAAAATACCCTACTGTTTCTTTTTACACAGTAGTTTTAATTCATAATCAGCGGACCATGCATGTAGATAGGTCTATCCCATAGACCATCTACAAATGTAATTTTTATTAAAGGGGTGCAGGAAATGTAGTGATACTGACCAAATTAATAGGAAAAATCTAACTCCACCATTACGGTGGGGTTTGAAAGTAATACCATTACCACACCCTATCATACCATACCATACAATACCATACCATACCATACCCTACCCTACCATACCTCACCAAAGCCAAAACATCCTATACCAAAGTCACCATATCCTAGCACCCCACCCAAATACCATACAATAACATGACATACCACACCCTACCATGCCTCCCAATACCCTACCATGTCATACCATACCATACAATATCAATACCCTACCATAGCTCCCAACACCCACACCATATCAAACCATCAAATCCCATACCATACCATTACCCTGCCATACCCTACCCTACCATTCCTCCCAATACCATATTCTACCCTACCATACCTCCCAATGCCCTATCATACCATACCATACAATACAATACCCTTACCATACCATACCCTACCCTACCATACCTCACCAAAGCCATAACATCCTATACCAAAGCCACAATACCAATACCCCCACCAAAGGCACCATATCCTAACACCCCACCCAAATACCATACAATAACATGACATACCATACCCTACCCTACTATACCTCCCAATACCATATTCTACCCTACCATACCTCCCAATACCCTACCATGTCATACCATACCATACAATATCAACACCCTACCATACCTCCCAACACCCACACCATACCAAACCATCAAATCCCATACCATACCATTACCCTACCATACCCTACCCTACCATTCCTCCCAATACCATATTCTACCCCACCATACCTCCCAATACCCTATCATGCTATACCATACAATACAATATCAACACCATACCATACCCTACCATACCACACCAAAACCATAACATCCTATACCAAAGTCACAATACCAATACCCCCACCACCCTATCCTAACATCTTACCCAAATACCATACAATAACATGACATACCATACAATAACATGACATACCATATTCTACCCTACCATACCTCCCAATACCCTACCATGTCATACCATACCATACAATATCAACACCATACCATACAATACAATACCACACCATACCAAACCATCAAATCCCATACCATACCATAGTAATGTTATAGAAAGGGTACGGGAATTGCTCACCCTTGCTGGTTTTCATACTTTCGTTGGGGTACAAAATGTAACCAAAATACCTTCAGTTTATTTTATTAAAAGAGAGTCCCAATTCCGGACCTATGGAGTGAGGGTATAGTTTTCTTGCCTGTCCATTTCTGCTGGTGTTTACAACCCTCTTCTCTCCTTTAAGTTACTGTTAATAGTACTTTGAGATTTCTAAACAATTAAATGCATAGAAAGTTTCCCAAAGTAATTCTTTAGTAACACTTAATTTACAGGCATACACAACAGCTACAATTATCCACTCATGAAGCTAAAATCCAGCTAATTCCCCCAATGCCTCAAGACAATGTCCCTAAATAACAGCTAAAACCCAGATAAAGCTTGATGCTCCTAAATAACAGGTAAAAGTCAACATACTTTATTAACAATTACTTTTCTTCATAACAGCTAAAAAATAGCCAGAGAGTCATTTTAGCGAAAGGGGGGTGTATTGACCCCCTTCAGTACATTCACGTTAAACAGGCAGTCAAAGTATAATTTATTTTGTGTTGGTTTGCCACTAATTTTCTTTGTATGTAAGTTTGTTTCAATTACATATATTTTACAGTAGTATGATTTAAGAGTAGCTGAGATCTTGGATGATGTAGAGAAAACAGTGCTAGAAGGTCGGGGTAAGGCACTGACCCCCTTTAAACTATCAATCAAACACAGTTTACACCAATAAACCAGGCCTTTACTATATTTAACATAAGAACATAAGCTAAAACTTTCAAACACCCTGAAAAAACTAGAATGACAGAGCTTGTAGTCTGTCCAGTTTTTGTAATGTTTCTTCTTTACAGAGTTTAAATTGTAGTGTGGGTTAATAAGTACCAACAAATCTCAAGATATTACATTTTAAAGTATAGCAACTGTCGAGCACTTGCGTGTTCTTCTTCCTCTCTCCCCTCACCTTCCCCCTCCCCACTCCCCCTCAGCCATCCTCTCATTTATTTCTTCTTCTTCTGCATGCTATGTTACTCCCCTCACCTTCCCCTCTCCCCCTCACCACTCCGTGCCACTGTTTCTCTCTTTTTCCTTCTTCTTCTTCTCTTTTTTGAGTCTGATTATCCTAAAATCGCTAATATCTCGAAAACGGTAAGTCCTAGAGCGATTCTGATAACAGATTTCGCCTACTACGTAGTGTAGGCGCGCGCGAGGGACAGCTACCCAAATGAAAAATATTAAACAAAATGTTGCGGGTTGCATCCAAAAAATTGAAGGGGCAAAATTTCAAAATTAAATATCTCGAGAACGGCTCAGTCGATATGAATTAAATTTGGTATGTGGGTACCTGTTAACCTCCGCTACATCTTACAAAAACCTAAACCCTGTACTGCGGGTAAGTATCAAAATAATTGAAGGAGCCATACTTTAAAAATCAATATCTTAAGAACCATTGGGCTTATTTTAATGAAACTTGGTATGCAGGTACTTGTTAACCTCCTCTAACTTTCAATATTGTTGGAGGGTAGGAAAAGGTTGTTTAAGGGATGATGGAGGGTGTAAAACTTTAAAACGTAATATTTTGAGAATGGCTTGACTGATTCTCATGAAACTTGGTATGTATGTACTTGTTAACTTCCGCTACATCTTACCAAAACCTAAACTCTGTACTGCAGGTAAGCATCAAAACAATTGCAGGAGCTATACTTTGAAATGTAATTTATTGAGAACGGAAGGGCCGATTTACATGAAACTTGTAATGTACGTACCTGTTAACCTCCACTACATCTTACCAAAACCTAAACCCTGTACTGTGGGTAAGTATCAAGACAGTTGCTATACTTTAAAATGTAATATCTTGAGATTTGTTGGTACTTATTAACCCACACTACAATTTAAACTCTGTAAAGAAGAAACATTACAAAAACTGGACAGACTACAAGCTCTGTCATTCTAGTTTTTTCAGGGTGTTTGAAAGTTTTAGCTTATGTTCTTATGTTAAATATAGTAAAGGCCTGGTTTATTGGTGTAAACTGTGTTTGATTGATAGTTTAAAGGGGGTCAGTGCCTTACCCCGACCTTCTAGCACTGTTTTCTCTACATCATCCAAGATCTCAGCTACTCTTAAATCATACTACTGTAAAATATATGTAATTGAAACAAACTTACATACAAAGAAAATTAGTGGCAAACCAACACAAAATAAATTATACTTTGACTGCCTGTTTAACGTGAATGTACTGAAGGGGGTCAATACACCCCCCTTTCGCTAAAATGACTCTCTGGCTATTTTTTAGCTGTTATGAAGAAAAGTAATTGTTAATAAAGTATGTTGACTTTTACCTGTTATTTAGGAGCATCAAGCTTTATCTGGGTTTTAGCTGTTATTTAGGGACATTGTCTTGAGGCATTGGGGGAATTAGCTGGATTTTAGCTTCATGAGTGGATAATTGTAGCTGTTGTGTATGCCTGTAAATTAAGTGTTACTAAAGAATTACTTTGGGAAACTTTCTATGCATTTAATTGTTTAGAAATCTCAAAGTACTATTAACAGTAACTTAAAGGAGAGAAGAGGGTTGTAAACACCAGCAGAAATGGACAGGCAAGAAAACTATACCCTCACTCCATAGGTCCGGAATTGGGACTCTCTTTTAATAAAATAAACTGAAGGTATTTTGGTTACATTTTGTACCCCAACGAAAGTATGAAAACCAGCAAGGGTGAGCAATTCCCGTACCCTTTCTATAACATTACTATGGTATGGTATGGGATTTGATGGTTTGGTATGGTGTGGTATTGTATTGTATGGTATGGTGTTGATATTGTATGGTATGGTATGACATGGTAGGGTATTGGGAGGTATGGTAGGGTAGAATATGGTATGTCATGTTATTGTATGGTATGTCATGTTATTGTATGGTATTTGGGTAAGATGTTAGGATAGGGTGGTGGGGGTATTGGTATTGTGACTTTGGTATAGGATGTTATGGTTTTGGTGTGGTATGGTAGGGTATGGTATGGTGTTGATATTGTATTGTATGGTATAGCATGATAGGGTATTGGGAGGTATGGTGGGGTAGAATATGGTATTGGGAGGAATGGTAGGGTAGGGTATGGTAGGGTAATGGTATGGTATGGGATTTGATGGTTTGGTATGGTGTGGGTGTTGGGAGGTATGGTAGGGTGTTGATATTGTATGGTATGGTATGACATGGTAGGGTATTGGGAGGTATGGTAGGGTAGAATATGGTATTGGGAGGTATAGTAGGGTAGGGTATGGTATGTCATGTTATTGTATGGTATTTGGGTGGGGTGTTAGGATATGGTGCCTTTGGTGGGGGTATTGGTATTGTGGCTTTGGTATAGGATGTTATGGCTTTGGTGAGGTATGGTAGGGTAGGGTATGGTATGGTAAGGGTATTGTATTGTATGGTATGGTATGATAGGGCATTGGGAGGTATGGTAGGGTAGAATATGGTATTGGGAGGAATGGTAGGGTAGGGTATGGCAGGGTAATGGTATGGTATGGGATTTGATGGTTTGATATGGTGTGGGTGTTGGGAGCTATGGTAGGGTATTGATATTGTATGGTATGGTATGACATGGTAGGGTATTGGGAGGCATGGTAGGGTGTGGTATGTCATGTTATTGTATGGTATTTGGGTGGGGTGCTAGGATATGGTGACTTTGGTATAGGATGTTTTGGCTTTGGTGAGGTATGGTAGGGTAGGGTATGGTATGGTATGGTATTGTATGGTATGGTATGATAGGGTGTGGTAATGGTATTACTTTCAAACCCCACCGTAATGGTGGAGTTAGATTTTTCCTATTAATTTGGTCAGTATCACTACATTTCCTGCACCCCTTTAATAAAAATTACATTTGTAGATGGTCTATGGGATAGACCTATCTACATGCATGGTCCGCTGATTATGAATTAAAACTACTGTGTAAAAAGAAACAGTAGGGTATTTTGTAAAGTTAAAAAGGTACAGAGATTACACATTTTAGAGTTCAGATGTGGCTTTTTGGTGTAATTAGTTGCTTTAAAAACTCTACGTTGAGGAATATTTGGAATTTTATACTTATGATAGCAGGATTATTTTGGAAAACCTATAATAACTTAAAGGAGAGAATACTAGGAGAACACTAGCAGAAATGGACAGGCAAGAAAGCTAACCCCAATGAAATAATTTTGAACGCTCGCGTTTCCACACCACGGTAAGCCTTTAGGCTAGGCCGTAGGAGCGTCGGCGCGTTCTTTTTGGTTACCCAGAGCTTCCCCTGGAGGCCTAACCTCTGGGGTGAGAGGCCCCAACCATCGCCTCTCACTGTGGTAGCCACTCCATAACAAAATGCTACCTCCTTTTTATATATTTTTTGTATTCTCTGTCAATCCGTTCATTGTGTATGAGGAAGGCGGTCATTTACTAAGACAAAGTCCGTTCATTTTAACACCTTTAAACTCTACATTTACTAAGATAAACAGAGAATGTTTAGTAAAGTCATGGCCCCTCCACCGCCATGACTCGTGGAGACCTTCCAAAAACAAAATGGTTGTCTCCTCCGTTTATTTTTTTTGTATTTGACTTTTATACTTTTTTACAAGTCCCACCGTACGGACTGTTCCAATGAGTAGCCAGGGTGTTGGCCAGGCTCCTCAATGTACAAAGTCCTTCATTCACACCGGGTTTTTTGAAGGAGTAGCTGGGGTGTTAGCCCGGCGCCTCAATCTACTAAACCCTTCATCACACATTCAGGTTTACGGGGCTTTTCGTCACCCACGCCAGTGACCTTCATTCAGGTTTACGGGGCTTTTAGTCACCCGCGCCAGTGACCTTCATTCACACACACACACACACACACATACAGTGGGAACTTGTGATTTTAAAGAAAAACTACATTTAAAGTGAACTTTCATCTTTCATATTTGTGTAAGTAAGGTAAAACTTCTCCGGCAACAGACTTCTTACTAACAGTCTTGCTTCAGGAGTAGCTGACTTTAACATCAAAGAACATAATCCGGCTTCATTTATGAAAACCGTTGTTTTCTCAATCGGTCCAACGCCCTGTTTTTGGGCGTCGGAAAAACTTCCAACAGTTAATTTATCACTGTCATCTACATGTTTCCGAACTGCACTCCAGCCATTAACATGCTTTAGAGCAGTAGCTACGTCTCTAGCTTTAAACCACGGCTTTCCTTCACTATCAAACAGAACCAATACTGGTTTGTTATTGAATGTATAGAACTTGGCAGCCATGTCACAATTTACTCAATAGTACAGGCAAGAGCAGCACAAAACACGTCTGATCAGTATCACGACTCGAAGCAGAATGATGAACTGTACTAGTGACATTTGGTATATACAGGAGTAACATTGCTCCGTAAGGAAAGGTGCTACCTTTATCGAAGGTAGCAACACGGAATTGAGACAAGTGTTACTTCAAGACGTAAAACACCAGATAGTTTCTTAACGTTACAAAATATGTTTTCAAAGTGATCATCAAAGACTGTTGGTGTTAGATTCCCTAAAGGAAAGAATGGTATATTTCCTGAGATATCACCGTACTTTATTGATACTCCAATGTAGGTGTTTGATGAGGAGTTCTCCGTTATTTTATCTACTATGTACTCCGAAAACACTAAAGGCCATTCCGATACGTTTATTGGCCCAGTAAGAAAGAACTCATACTCTGAGGATTTAATGCGAAACTTTGAATTTTCATTTAACTTCCTTTTAGATATAAACTTCAAAAACACCCCTTGAATAGGGAGTGTATTATTTTCAGCAGACATTCTACAAGAAGAGACAAACAAGATAAAACAGTAACAGACACAGACACGTCCGTTCACTACCACGTCTCAGAACAGAATGAGTTAATAGAGCTGATGTTTAGAGGTATATACGCTCAGTACCCGTGTGAGTGACAGCTCCATTAAGCAACTCTTTGTTTTTTAAAGCCGAAAGGCAGGGTGTCGTGATCATCATTAAATCTTCTCTTTGGCCCTGTAATTTTAAACTTCTTAATTTCACTTACTGTAACGACTTCCCGTCTCTTTGTTCTCCTGATTCTGTTTTCTTCAATTTCTAAAATTTCAGCAGCTTCACTAAGGACCATCTTTTTTAACTGTTCAAAATTTAATGTTTCGGAAGTCTTCATATTGAGGGTGAGGCCCTTGATTTTACACACAGTTTCTAGCTTTTGGTTTTTGGTTGACCAGACAAGGTATGCGTAGGTCTTTGGTCCCCCAGAAACAAACTCTAAGATATAAGAGCCGGGTCCGTACTCACTTGCCAATTCGTCCGTCATTTCCCCGAGGTAATCTCCCGTAGAGACCTTGTACAATCCTTCCCTGTATAGATAAATACACGAGTCCGTGTCATAGTAAAGGACTTGACCTCCAAGGGCATCTAGATGTTCATACAGTTTAAGCCTGGCATGAGCAGTGGTGTAGGCCGCAATTACAACATTTACAGTTTTTAGAGCCTCACCGGCATCATCAACATTCTGCCAATTAACTAATAAAACCTCTTGGTTAATTACTTCAACAAACTTTACTTCCTTTCCTGGTTGAGTTAACGAGTTGAATAATTCTTTAGAGTCTCTCACGATTGCAGTTTTTGTCATGTTTTCTCGCTGTCCAAACTTGCCCCAGAATGAATTTAACATTAATTTAGCTACTGACCTGAGTCCTCCATTTTTAGCAATTTTGTCTTTCTCCATCTGAATACCCTCACGCTCAAAGAAATCAGAAACATACTTGTCTTTGTCCTGTTCGGTATTACACCAGCTAGGATAGCCTGAGGCTTCCTGCTTTACTTTCAAGAATTTATTAATAAAATCGGTAAAAAGCCCATCTTTCTCGTATGTGGCGACTTCATACTCCCACAACTCATACATGTCCAAGATCACATAGCCTTTTTCTACAGCTTTTCTAATTTCATCCATAGTCCATGTTCCTACCATTGCCCTTTCCTCACTATCATGAAAACATTCCCCTTGGTTTAAAGTCTCACCGCAAGTTCTACACAAAACAAACATCAATTTATTATTCATTTTAGCGGGGAGTACGGGATGATACAAGTTGTAAGGAGGTAGAATCTTACATTTCAACAAGCCCTCTACTTCAAGGCCTCTCTCTCGGCAGTCATTTCCAACGTAAACAGTAGGGTGACCAACGGGATACTTACAATATTTATTCACAAACGGATAAAGGGAGCAGACATCGACATACTGTATCGTTTCTCCCTCGTCACATTTACAATACGTTTTAGTATTGCCTGTCCTGCCTCCAAAGAAGGAATCCCTAGGATTAAGCGGAAGTGTGTTTAGAATGGACAGTTTGTTCAAGTGATTTAGTTTGTTGTCCTTTTTCAAAGCTCTAAACTCGCACTCCCACATCTCTACAACTTCATAGTTATTAAATTTTGCCATTTTGGATTTGGTTCTCTCGTAACGGAGATGCAAACTGTCTGAGGGATCATCCGGCAGAGGCTCTTCTCTGCTGTATTGATAGCATTTTGGGCAGCCGTGCCAGTAACACCCGTGAAACTCGTAAATTCGTTCCCCGTCAAACCCATCTACTTTTAGTCCATTAATTTTAGCTTCTCTGCCCCGGCCCGCATGTTGAATCTTTACTCCACGTTTCTCCTCCTCCCATGTTAACCACTGTAAAGCAACGGCTGACTGATTGTCTGCAAGTCGGTACCCTGATTTTGGTATTAGTCCAATAGTATTTTCTTTTAAGAAGTTACGGCGGAAGGCCAGGTTACATGCACTGGCGATTGTTATAGCCTCGAGAAAAGGATCTACGTTACACTCTTGAAGAAGTAAGGCTCTAAATTTAATACATGCCTGGGCTAAAATCTCTACGTCAGAGATGCAATACTCCAAGATTTCCTTTTGAAAGTCAAAGACATAGTTACTCGCCACCTGTTCCTCGTACCATTCTTCAAAGGCTTCGTGTTTCTTTTCAAACATTGATTCCGGACAGTAGTATGTTTTGTCGGGCATAGGGCCTACATAATTTTGGTTCGCTAGAGTGTTGAAGAGGTGGGGAAAGTAGCCCTTCTTTTTCTCGGGAGGTAGATCAAAAGCTTTAGGGAGTGCAGCGAGGGCCATGGGAAAATAGCTAAGTGAGTCCACAAACCTTACGTTGGCTACTTCGATCAAAATAGCTTTAGTTCCCCGAGGAGTTATTTTTGGTGTGAATTTAGTTTCTTCCATAATATACTGTAAAATGAATTGAAAGTCAAAACCTTGCCCGTTGTGGGCAATTACACAAACATCTTTAAATTTTTTTCGAATTCCCATTACATAGTCCATGAAGTGTTTTACCGGTTCTTTTTCAAATACCCTTTGCCGTTCCGAGCAAGCTTCACACTCGCCCCCATTAATACATTTAAAGCAGTACTGTTGAGAAACGCACAAGTTTACTTTATGAACTTTTTTATCAGGGTCAGAGGGGAGAGACTCATCCTGCCTTGTTTCCAAGTCAAAGAAAATAAACAAAAAATCACGGTCTTTCGGTGTTCTCCTATCTACCCTCATGAAACACTGATGCGCTGGGTCTTTGAACGCTTCACAGGGCTTACAGAAAACTTCTCCGCATACATGAGCTGTCTTACGTCTTTTTGGATAAATCATTTTCTTACAGTCACGGCAGAGTTTTACAGTTTTACAAATTTGCCCTTGATGAGCTACTAAACACCGCTCATTTTTGAAGGAGCGGTTGCAAAAACGGCATGTGATGCCACCGTGTTCTAGTTTACAGGGCGGGGAGATAGTATGACAGGACGAGCATCTGTTAGAGCACCGATGCTCATGTCTGTTGCTGTAGGGAATATGACAGGCTTCACAAAAGAAATTGCAAACAAACGCAGCAGTTAAGTTTGTAATTACATTATAATGACCGTTGTGAAAAAGAAGGTTAATTTTTAATTTAGCGTCTTCATTACCTCCTTCAAAGTAAACATCCCGGCCTTTTTTGTCATAGTTGTAGACGGTAATTTTGTATTTTTTAAGATGGGACTGGAATTTTTCAAGCTCAGGGATTCCTGCACCCTCCTCGGGCATTTCTACACGGGCTTTTGCTATGAGTTTATTAGCTCTGAAAGTTTGTCTTTTTCCCTTGTCCTGACGTATTGCTTTGTACTGGGGATCATTTTTTGCAAGTGCTTTGCCTACTACCAACGCTCTAGCCAAACATAAATTGTCTTTATTATTAATTACTACAATTCCCCGTCTCGCTTTAGATTCTTCATCAAAGGTATTGTAAAAGTCGGGTCTTGCCCTTCCTTTACCTACTGGGACGTTAATCCTTGTAACATCAACTCTAAACGTGTCACTAGAGGTTATAGATTGCGCATTGCTTTGAATTATGCCCCCGAAAATATCCCAGAGAACATCACCGCTAACTTCAGAGACCGGTCTTAACGATACGTATCCTGGTTCAGCACTTTTTAAATTTATAGACTGTAATTTAAACCCTAGATAATCAGTGGGTGCAACGTTGGCTTTGGATGTCTCTACAATTTGATTAAAACCTTTACGAATCCAATCAAACTCAGAGATACCCTTGGGAGGTTTAGTGAATTTGAAAACAGTGTTAGTCCCGTAAAGTCTAAAGTGATTAACGTAGGTTTCATCTTTACTAATTAAATTTACCGGGTTTTGAGGGTCCTTTTTAGAAACATCCATCCTTCAACAGAGAATTGAATACTGAAAACAAGCTAAACTGTGTTAACGCTTAAAACAGCAAGTACCCCGAACAGAGTCAAACTCACACGGATATAACTGAATTACGCAGAATCAATAATAATCTGTGCAAGAGAACACTTACGCAATAGCAGCACAAAACACGTCTGCTCAGCGTCACGACTGAAATCAGACTGAAGAACTAGAGCTTGTTGCAAGAGATATATATAGAGAGTGGACCTGTTACTTTTTCACTGTTTGATCTACTGAAACTGATACTTTTGGACCTGTTACTTTGAAAACTGTGGGGATGGGAATGGTTAGTGTTGGACCTGTTACTTTATTGAAACGGTTACTTTTTGGAACTGTTACTTTGTGGCAGTCTTCATCGATATTAAATGAACAAGATATATGATGTAACTGTAACACTTGGAACTGATACTTTAAAGTCACCGATCAGGTTCTCTAAAAGAACAGGTGCAGAGGATCTACAAAAGAGCATGGTACCTCTGTATTACTACGCAAGTCAGAAAAACACTAACACACAAACTACGCAAGTCAAGCCAGAACTACAGGTTAACTCTAATGAAGGTAGCAAACACCACTCTAACCAAAACTGCATTAAAGAAAAGTGAGATTACTGTTACTCAACACATACAAACACAACACTACTCTTGACACAAGGATGTGAGGTTAGGAAAAGTGAGGTTATGTTAGTCAATACATACAAAAACTGCTCCAACCAAAACTGCATAAAATAACAATAATAGAAAGTGAGGTTGCTGAGGCGATTTTACTGTACTAAAGAACCAGGGCAAAAAATCAGGTTACTGGAGGTCATGTTAGTCAACACAACACTACTTTAGCCACGAGGAAGTGGGGTATGTTTACTTTCTTTACTGTAAACTACCAAATCAAACAATTAAAATATAAACACAACACTAATCTAGCCAAGACAATAAAATGAAGTACAACATGCATGTAAAATTAATATAATACAGTAAGGTTATACATTTTGGAGTGTAATAGGTGAGGTTAGAAAAAGTAGGTTACTTTAGCAAGTCAGATAATGCTAAAAATCACAGGACATGCAAGATTACTATAATACAAAGTGAGGTTATGTTAAATACAAATCAAAAGTGAGGTTATGTTATATTAGGTTATGGTAAGCAAATGGTTGAGCTTGAGGTTATGTTAGTCAGCATATACAAGTACGTCACTACCAATTAAAACAAAAATGGTGAAGTTACTTAATAAAGAACAAGGACAGAAAGTGATATTACTGTCAGTCAACACATACAAGTACGACACAACTCTTGACACAAGGAAGTGGGGTTACTGTTACCGACATGTTAGTTAGCACATACAAACACTAATCTAGCCAAATCAAACAATTAAATACAGCACACAAAATTACTCTTACAAGAAAATAAGGTTTTTGTGACTCTCAAAGGTTACTGTTATTTTAGCCAACACATACAAACACAACACTACCAAGTAAAACAAAAATGGTGAAGTTACTTAATAAAGAACAAGGAGGTGAGGTTATGGTAACTCTCAAAGGTTACAGATGTAAGGTTATGTCAGTCAACAAATACAAGAACGACCAACTCTTGACACAAGAAACTGAGGTTACTAGGTGTGTGGTTATGTTAGTCAACACAACACTACTTTAGCCAGAACAAACAAGAAACTGATGTTATTGTACACTAGCAAGTCAGATAACACTAAAATCACACGACACGCAAGATTACTATAATAAAAGTGAGGTTATGTTACGCAGAATAAAACAAATTAAAAGTGAGGTTATAAAAATACAAAGCAAAAAGTGAGGTTAGGAAAAGTGAAGCCGCTATGGGGAGCAAACGTTCAAGTTTAATCTTTGCAAAACGCAACGAACGGAGCAGCGCAAAAACACGTCCGATCGCAACGGGAGCAGGGAGCAAAGAGAGAGAAAATGCGCGGCAAGATAGCAGGTATTGTGGTGGGGGCTATGTCTCTTTCAATCACAGAGCCCACAGGTAACAACTAGTTACAACGAGTTTGCTGACAGAGACTATGTTGAGGATGTTGTGGTTAGATGTACAGAAGGCTAGATGATTAACAGCAGAAGGACACAAGGGTCAAATAATTACCACTGAAGGCTAGATGATTAACAACAGAAGGACGCGAATCAACATACCAGCCAGTCAGGTTACTTAAAATGTTACACCCACCAGCTGAGAGAACAGGAGCTGTAGATAGATACGCAGAAGGGGGTGAAGGATGTGGAGGTTAGATGTACAGAGGGTTAGATGATTACCAGCAGAAGGACACGAGGGTCAAATAATTACCACAGAAGGCTAGATGATTAACAACAGAAGGACACGTGGGTTAAATAATTACCACAGAAGGTTAGATGATTAACAACAGAAGGACACGAGGATCAATTAATTACCAAAAACTGTAGATAATTAAACACAGAGAGATGCAAAAGATAAATAATCAACCATAGAGGGTAGCAAAAGAGCTACAGAGGGAGGCAATTACACCCTAATTCCATTCCTCATAAGAGCCCATGTTATTCTATTCTCCGTAAGAGTCCATGTTAATCTATTCTCCATAAGAGTCCATGTTAATCTATTCTCCATAAGACCCTATGTTGGGGCTCAAGCGCGCGGCATGACTACTCACGGGTACATCAGTTTTAAGATTTAACATTGTTCTTACAGCTTTCTTTGGCAGGACAAGATTTTTTACAAATTTTGGCTCGAAGTCTCTCCATATATACTTATTCCATGTTAGATTCCTCTAGATGATTTGTTTACAAAAAATATCCTCCAGTGAGGCTTCACTTTTTAACACGAGACGAGAGCTCTATATTATTTACATCTCGTTGTAAATGCCGGGTCACACTACGCTGGTTACCAGCTGCTAGTAACAAACAGGAAAAAAGCTAGTCTAACCACAACAAATGTTGCTAGTTCTAGCAAAAAAGAGAGGTTTGAGTGGTCACATTAAGCTGGTTGCCATTTAGTAGTGGAAAATTAATAATTATCATGTCTTTTAGCTTATTTATCTCATCAAAATTTGAACAGTGTAGTGAAAAAATTATAGTTCAGACCTTATCCCCTAGATTTGCTAGTGGTTTTAATACATTTGGACATTTCCGATTTTCTGGATAAGTCAACAAATTTGATTTTTCACTTTCAATTTTAAAAATTACTTCAAAATGTGTACATTTGAATTTATGTAATGATCGTTGTGTGATATAATAAAATAATATTAAAAAGGCGTTTAATATGAGGCATGAATAACATTGTTTAACAGACAAGTGTTTCGTCAATAACTCTATTACCCAGTAATAAAATGTTTGTTTGGTAGAAAATCTTATTACTGAAGGTTGCATGTTAAATTTCTTTTCGGCTTGGAACCATGATTCGTTGTCTGGAGCTATGCGGCAGGTTGCATTCTATAGAAAAGGCAACACATCTACTTACAGAAAAAGGGATAAGTGAATTTAATACCAATATGAGCTTTACAAGCCAGACGAAACAGCAACACCGTCATATTTACGTACTAGTTCATTTTCCTCACCACAAAATGGTGGCGTCATAAATTTGGTTGAGTAGAGTTGTCTCCAGTAGGCTTAGTACCATCAATAGACCTCCTTGGAATGACTGCCAATTTTATCCGTTTTTTTTTCACTTTTACTGTAGTTTAATATCTGTTGGTTCAAATTAACTCCAGTGACTGTACTTTTTTGTTTTATTCGAGACGTAAAGCCAGTATTGACAATAGCTTTTAAGACGGGGCCACACTACGCTGGTTACCAGCTCCTAGTTGTTAGCTGCTAGTAAAAAGCTAGTCTGACCACAACAAACGTTGCTAGTTCTGTGGCAAAACAGAGAGGTTTAAGTGGTCACACTAAGCTGGTTGCTGGTAGTTGCAAATTAATAATTATCAGGTGTTTTAGCTTATGTATCTCATCAACATTTAAACAGTGTTGTAAAAAAATGATAACAACGTCATAAAAGAAGACCTGGAAACTAAATACCCCCGTCGCAGCAGACCTGCATACTCAGCGAATTTCCAATGAATATTTAACATAATTTTCTCAGACGTGTCGGACAATATTTGTAGTACAAAAAAGGTTTTGATTAATATGTTTAAATATGAACAACATCCTACACATTACTGAAGGAGTCAAGTAAACTCAAACATGTTCAATTTTCATCAACTTGAATCAGCTGTGTTTGGAATAAGGAAATTAGGTTTCATTGGTCAAGTTAAATTAGTTTGTTTACAATGATTAGAAACCCCACACTTTTATCATGAGAAAACATTGTTATCATCTGATAAACAAAAAAATTACTTGAAAGGAGGTTTACATGGGACAGGTTGACCAGTTTTTCTTGAATCAAGTAAACTTTAATCAAGTAACTTGACCCGTGTAAACCCAGCTTAACCAGCCTAGTGTGACCCGGCCTTAACAGGATGATATATTTTAAACAAAACATCTTGTCAGAGAGTAATAATGACTAACATAACTTGTGAAGAGAGGATTTGATCGGTTAACATATTGTTGTTATGGAGACAGAAGGGTATAGGTTCAAAATGGCGGTCAGCATGTTGGCACATTTTTATATCCCAGACGAGATCTCTATAAATATATAAAACTCGTTGATGCGGTTGATCAATTCATTGAATCCATATTCATTGAACGTACTTTTTCCCTCATCGAACTTATGGCTATTTAAGAAGTTTTGTATAGCAAATAGGGAAATGACAATCGTGTTTCACAAGTACTTTAAAATTATGCATGTCATGAACATAATACATGTGTTCTCTGATAGCCAATGCTAAAATAGCTGTTTGAAAAGCTTTGGTAAAACGACCTCTGTGTCCTGTACGAATGTTCCGTCCTAAATGTTTGATTTGTGTTTTATGTTTTATATGAAAACCTCCACCACGCTCCAAACCTCTCAAAGTCGGGTGGGCTACTCGGTCAATGTCAGGTGCCTGTTAATATTTCCAATTTTTCCAGAATTAAAAATCAAGAATATTTATCAAGTGCCATAAACTTTACAGCATGGGCAAAAGTCAGAAAACTATCTTAACTATACAACTTGCATCATAATTGTTTTTAAATACAACACTTTCACGGGAAAAACGTGGAAATAAATATTCTTTTGTTCCTAATTGGTTTCCAAACTAATGTTTACAGTTCATAAACCCTATAATGCCCCTTTCCCCATTCGCGTAATTTATGTATTTTGATTGGAGAGGAAAACACTGAAAAACTCAGAGTTTAACCTAGACTGGGTTAAAATATATTGGGTCAGCAGTAACCAATTGTTGGTTACTAGCAACCAGTGCCGCACGATCATTAATAACTAACTTAAGTTAGTCAAAGTACATACTGTTATTTGTAACCGAGTGGTTTGTTAATGCTAACTAATTGTTTATTTTACCTAATAATGCCGGTTAAACATAACCTTACAGCATGATACACACCAATCTAGTGTCTGGGTTAATTTTTACTGAGTAGAAGTAGTTGCCAATAACCCATGGATTTTTAATATTTGACCCTGTACTCGGTGAGAATTTAACTAACACATTGGTGGAAACTAACCTATGGTAATGTGATGGGTCGTTCATAACCGTCTTAGCTAGGTTAGCAGCATGGTTAAATTAGTTTTATCTAACTTTATGATGTTGGCAACAACTGTTTCTCTGCAGAGATATCAGAACAGAGCAAAAGTGAGCGGCGAGTGCGTCGTAGAATACACGCAGGTCATAGGTTACAAGTTAAAACACCTCATGTCTCGTGGTTTTAACTTATATTCTTCTTCAATGATTATGAAGATAGGAGGAACCTTCTGACCAACTGGGGTCTGGGCTCATATTCTTCATCATTTGAAGGTAGGTAGATTATGGCCTTCTTCATTCTGTCGTTTCAGGTTAGGTTTTCAACGTTTAATGTCGGTCCACTGAATATGGTTTCAGTTTAGGTTGATTAATTAATTCAGCTGTATTTGAAAATTAACTAAAATTCAGTTATTAAAATAAATATCAATGAAGATGTTAAGAATGTTTTATCTTAGGTTAGGTTAAGTTAGGTAGGTAGGCGAATTCCCCTGAAGGGCTAAGGGCATACAATATCCCACTTTAAGGGCATTCTCAAAACCTCATTAATATTTGTTTTAAAAACTGTTTTTTTAGCTAAAATCTCAGAAGAAATTTGGTTTTTTTTGTGATAAAACTATATTGAAACCATAATCAGCAGACCAATAAAAAATGTTGAACTCCTAACCTGAGAACACCACGATTAAGAAAGTCTTTATCAACGTAAATTTAAATAATTATTAAATATATGAGCCAAGGTCCCAGTTGGTCAGAAGATTCCACGTATCTCCATGATCGTCGAAGTCGAACGGTAAAAGTTAAAACCACGAGGCGTGAGGTGTTCTAACTTCATAACTGTATTTTATATGTGTTATTAGTAAGCAAAGACATTAATACTATTTAATATAAATTATTTAAGCCCAGAGTAGGAGGGACAGCCTATGAACTAAAAACTTTAGCCTACTCAAGAACCCTGTTTTTTATAACATGTTATTAAAAAAAGGATTTGTACATATTAGACGCATATTTTAGGTATAATTATATTTAGATAAGTTTCATCCCTGTAATTTAAGTATTTTAAAAACATTTAACCTATGGTACTCACTGTGAAATAATAATCCAAGTCTGATAGAATCAACCTAACCCCACAAATGGCAATTTTGCAAAAGTGATAGATTTCATCGAATTGGCCCCGACACAGATATATTTGCGTGTCAGAACAATAATAATTTTGTATATAAGCTCTTTATCAATCACTCATATTGTATATATAGTTTGTAAACTTATTAATTTGAATGTAAAACTCTTAATAGTAAACATTATACAAATTCACGCAAGGCTTCCCCAGACGAAGACCACCATCTTGATTGTAGTTCGTTTTGACTCCACCAGAGCTTTGTCTTCAGACCATTTGAAACAGATGTAACAGTGCGAGGGACGTGGCCGTCCGGTACTGAACTCTTGCGGCAAACGATGGAACTACGATAGGAATGTAATTTATTCGCAAATTTCAAATTCAGATATTTGATTTTACGTTTTTTATTTAAGTGTAATGTTTTGAGTAAAGACTATGTTATAAATTCTTAAAAGATAATCTGAAACTTTTAGAGGTGTGTAAATAATAGGAATATATGGTGTAATTTAAGTAATACGTAATTTAATACAGATATTAATTGTTGTTTTCCTGAATCAGCTGTTTGTAGGATGTTAGATTAAGATGCAATCATGAGTGATTTAAACTAAATTTGACTTATTTTATTAATTTTAACGATTGGAACTATTATTTTATTGTGTTTTTGACAAAAATTTACCTTTTTCAAATTAAATTAAATAGACAAACATTATTTTAAATTCAATGAAGTTACGACCAATAACAACTAACTATTACCATTGACTATAAGTATTTATAGTCAATGCTATTACCGCTGACAGCCAATTAAAAAATTACAGTGGCTAAATATTGTTGGAAATGATTCTCATTGGTGCAGGTGCTTCTTCTCCAAATCTTGCACGAGGTGACGCTTTTTGTGTCACGGTAGGACCGGGAGAGGAGAGTCGAGCAAGATCCACGTTGCTCATTCCCAGAAGGGAATAATTAAGAAACATCAAGATTTTTACTATTGTGCGCATTAAACAAGTATTTTTATCAATTCCCCATCTCTAAAGCCCAGCAGTTTCCCATAATTTGTTTTACCGTATTTAGGCATATTTGACGACTTCCTGGTGAGATCCATCATTTTCTCACGCTAACCATTTCAGCATTTATATATTTTAAGACTCTGATATTATATTCATATTCAGGGACGTTTAATATCAATAATATTCTAAATTAACCTCAAGAATAAGAGATTTAAAAATTAATTGAAGAAAATTAATAGTGTTTTATTTATGTTTTTTGAAGATTTTGAACTTTCTTTCAAATTTCATCCTCTATTTAATTATCTGGTAATTTTGTTTAATATTAATAGAAGAAAATTGATTAATATCAATCGAGCCAGATGCTTATGAACCCTACGAATTGTAAACCCTGAGATAAAGAGAACTCATTTTTCTCAATATTGTAACTCTGATACATTTTTCATCTAGATGTCATTAATACTCACTGAATAAAACCAAGGTTATTTGTGATTTGTAAAAGGAGTTAATCATTATTTATTTATTAATTTATATTATAACTTTTAACCCAGCTACTCGGATAAAATGACCTACTTGCTGGGTTAAGTGACCCTGCTGCTGGGTTGGAGTAACCCATTAACTTGGTTAGAGTAACCCGTTAGCTCAGTTAAAGTAACCTAGAATATTTGTCAAACTATCCTAGCTGCTAGGTTAAAACAACCAACTTGATCAGTTAGATCAACTAAAAATATACCCGGTCATTTATAACCTACAGTACTTGGTCAATGATTTTACCTACTTAGTCGGTCATTACTAACCCATAATCAGTAACTCATTTCACAAGGTTACTGGAAACCAACCAACTCGGTCGGTGCTATATTGACCCTACAACTCAGTAAATAGCAACCTTTTTCTCAGTTAAGACTAAACTTGTGGTTTTTATTTTTTTTTTATTGGTCGTGATCGCAGCGGTTGAGAATGGCGAGACGCCGTGGAAAGCGCTTCTGCGATAAACCTCAAAACAAGAGCAACCCTACGGACCAAATATCACCTCGATCAAGTTAAGCTGAGTCCAGTTTTAATTAAGATTCAAGTAAGCTACTCACTACTCTGACAATTAGATATCCTCTGATTCTAATTATCACTAATTCTGGTCGGTTTTTTCTTTTATTAGTTAAGTTTTTCATATCAGTGATGGTTCTGTATTGCATAGTGATTTTATGAATATGATTACAAAACCTGTTAATACTAAGTAATATTTGGGTAACTAACTACACAAAACTCACTACTTGTTCCTGGTATCTAATTTTCTAAAACCTTCTAGGCAGGGCCACCAGACCTCCCATTTTTTTAGGGCGGGGGGGTATTCCGTACCCCCCACACACCACGGTATTTCCAGTAATTTAAACGAAGTCCCGCTTTAGACTTCTATACAGATCTGGTCACCTTATGGATGATTCATTGAGTTAAAATACATCAAACTGTTAAAGAGCTAACGGTAAAGGTGCTAGTAGTTACTAACTACCAACATTTTACAACCACGTAGGCCTACCTTTGTCCGGTACACAACGTTTATACGTTTAAGCATCTCTCGGTTGAGCTGGTCCATATTCCTTAACCTGGCGATATCTGCGTAGAAACTTGCATCTTTGACGTAAACACTGACGGGTAAGCGAGGTGCTGAGTTGTCTATTTTTGCTGTTGCAGTTTGCATCTAGAAAAATATATTCTTATGAGTCATAAGTGGAATTTCAGAAAAAAACTTGTAGCTACTCATTTTAATAATTATAAGTGCATTCAAGTGCTTTGGAATGTATAGTAGTGCAAGACGTGCTGCGGAACAATATTTTTACTTTCTCCCACTATACATAGTAGCCTATTTGGAGAAAGTATTGTTTTCGTCAACATTTTCGAATTTGAGTTGTTAGTGGAAATATTCGTTTTGGCATTCCCTGAACCCAAAAATGTGTTTTTTATGTGATGTTTGTCTGAGTGTGTGTGTGTGTGTGTGTGTGTGTGTGTGTGTGTGTGTGTGTGTGTGTGTGTGTGTGTGTGTGTGTGTGTGTGTGTGTGTGTGTGTGTGTGTGTGTGTGCGCGCGTGCGTGTGTGTGTGTCCCTAACCAATGGTCAGATTTTTATTAAATTTGGTATGTAGGTACTAATCCTTAATATCTCCAGGCATTTTTTTCATTTTTTTGAATTTTGTATTTTTAAGAGTAACTAATCCCCAAAAATCGCCAAAAAACATGAAAAATCCAAATTTATCAAAAACGACTTATACGATTTTTATTAAACTTTAGTGGTTTGTAGATCTTTAGGTTTCGAACAAAACGACACCACTCGCATTTCTGTAAAAATTCGGGTTCAGAAATTAGAAGACTTAAAACATAAAATATTAAGTTTTTTGTATTTTTCATAAAAAACATAAATGTTAAGAAATATTACTATTCACCATTAAAAAGAGCTAAAAAAACTAAATAAATTAGTATTTTGAATTACTATTCTACGATTGCGAGTTGCGGAGAAAATTTAAATTTTCTTTTAGCGGTAAACGCAGTACGTTGTCCAATGTTATTGTTATGGGGAATACAAAAATTACTATTTCTCATTATTTACTGATCAATTTCATTAAAAATTGATATGCAGGTCCTACAGTGCCTCCCAAAAAGGGGTTTGGGTGGATATTTCTGAAAACAACTATTTTAGACACTTTTTTGTACATTTATCTGTACTTCATTTTCTATATATTTAATAAATAAAAAAAAAAAATTATTAAAGTTTGACTAAAAGGTAGAAAGTATGTGTCAGTTTCCTGATACCGTTTATTGTTTGTAGGTTTCATTTGATAATTGCTAAGGAAATAAGGTACTGTTCATCATTGATTTTTGTTTATTCGTGCATAAAAGGGTGTATTGGTTAACTCATAAGTCTTCCAATGCAACGGTAGACCTGGTTAGAAAATTAATCGAATAATTAACACGAATAATATGTCGCAAATGGTTCGGCTTTGTGAAGGGTAGGTATACGTTGTTGTTATGAAGTCTGCACAACATACGACAGTCGGCGAAGGTTGTGGTCCTTATTTGTTTGGTCGTCGAGCAGGGAAGCGTTTTTATTATTATTTTAAACTTTGTAACCCAAAGTACTTCCACGACTCACCGGTTGGTAACCACTACTTTAGCGAACTAATATAACATTGGGATTCAGAATGTTCGGCATATTCTCGAATAGTGTGGGAACTACACAAATGCCGAGTCTCGAGTTTACATTGGTGGTAATCATTGGCGAACGTTCAGAGAACATTCGGGGAATGTTTGGCCGAATATTCTGGCATATTCGAGAGTAGTGTGAGGCAGTCTTACATGAAAACAAATCTAGAACTCAAATGGATTCGAAGAGAAATATTATAAGATCAACTTGCTACATCAACAGATATGATATATATCTAGATGGTAGATTTATATGTATAATTGAAAATAATATAAAATGTGAGACTTAAAACTTTTACAAAAAAGGATGCATTATTTAAAGATATTTATTTATTTAGGTTTCTCAAAGATTGATGGAGAGGTTGTATTAGCATCGTGCGAATTATCAGCTACATTCACCGTCATAAAAGTAGATAATTAAGTTATAGTGTTTTAATAACATTATTATTTTGTATAGATAAGATGTTCGCAAGTCAGGACTACTAATATTATTAATATTTAAGGCGTATAACATTGTGCTATTTAAATGTGTTGCTTTTATTACTGCAATATTTTAGAATATTTAAATGGTACTCCGTTATACTTCGATTATTATTCATGTTATTTTTAATAGTTAACTCACTTTTTTAAGATGTTTGTCGTAAATCTTTGCTATAGTTCCTTCTCTTACTCGGGGACCACTCATCTTGAAGTTGTATTAGTAAAAATCAACGGCTAGCCTGAAAAAACAATAATTCTTGACAGTAACAAATGTGTAATAATTGTGATGGATTTCAATTTAAAACAATAGGTGACATAAAAATGTCCTAACTTTTCAAAATGTAGACTTATAATTTGAATTAAAGAACACACAGTAAAAGATAGGTGTAAATAAATATGTAAAGGTGGTTGATGAAGATTACCAGCTGACAATGATTAATACATACGACAGTATTACAGCAGACAAGAGTATTATGACAGAAAACTACAAACACTACAGAAGGCATATCTACATATTTAAAAACCCTGCTTTTTGTTCACCCACTTCCTGGATTTAATACTTAACCGATTTTGGTGATTCTTTTATTATTTAAGAGATCATTTCAAGTTCTAAGTAACTGTCAAGCCAGAATTTCAATTTAGGCCCCAGGGTTCTGCCCCACGGGACTTCCAAGTTCCCATGTTATTCATATGGAGGAGAGTTTATTTGGTTTATGTCACATGTGTTTTTTCTTGATTCAATAAACAGCTGTTATAAGGATTATATCCACAAAATATTGCGGGGGAGCAACTCGTACCATGATGTTAAAGGCATTTGCGTTTAAAATAAAACTGTTTGGTCACCGGCCACTTTGAACGCTAGTGGCACTAGGTCGCTCAGAGGAGTACATCCCCATCGGCGACCCAACTTATTCCCCACTCCACCTGCAGCCTCCCCTCGAGGTGATCCGGCTTGTAGCGCGGTCACCGCTCAAACTTCTCCCTCTCAAACCCGTACCGCACCAACCTAAATCACAGAACCGTACTAATGGGGGTCGGCTGATGACACCGCTGGTTACTGCCGACTGATCCGACCATACTGGAACTAGTTCACAGGACAGGATCGTGAACTGAATTGCTATACTCTAAACAGTAGTAGTAGTAGGGGTGAATAGGGGTTTCTTCCTCAGAAGGAGCGCAGGAGGAGCACAAAGGATCAGGAGGCCCCCCGGATTTTTGTTCGGAGATATTTCCGTGGATTTTTTCGCGGATTATTTTTTGCTGTATTTTTTCCGCGTTTTTTGCAGATTTTTTGCTGATTTTTTTAATTTTTTGCGAATATTTTTTTCGACTTTTTTTTAGATTTTTCAAAATCTTTTTTCCGGTTTTTTGTTTACGAATTTATTTTTTTTGACAGGTGGGTCATTAACAACGGACCCTTCTGCGAATTAATTAGTATGGCTGTTTTTGTGCCAACACCTGGGCTGCAGCTGCGATAGGCCGTGGTAAACATCCCACCGAGAGATTTCCAACACATGACCTTCGTTATGTTTTATTGACAATCTCAGAAAGAGGGAATGATTTACCCTTGAAGTAAATCGGACAAAAAATGCGACCACTAGAGTGCAAACACACACACACACACACACACACACACACACATATATATATACAGGGTGTTTCAAAAAGAATCATCCGATTTAGAAAAATCATAGCTATTCATCTGTGAATCCGATGTGCTCGAACAATGTACTGTTAGAAAGAGGAAGCTCTGGAGTTTAACGTCGTTTCCGCCAGGTAGCAGTAGCGCGCTTCTGTCAACGCCCAGCTCAGTAGTTGTCAAAATGGCGTCTGCACAACAGAAAGTGTTTTGTGTTATACGGTTTGCTAGATGCGAGTCTGTGATTTCCGTGCAACGTGAATTTCGTACCACATATGGTGTTGATCCTCCTACAGCCCAGAGCATAAGAAGATGGTATAAGCAATTTAGTGATACAGGCTGTCTCTGTAAAGGCAAATCATCAGGTCGTCCCCGTGTGTCCAATACGGAATAAAGTGTATGGTCCCTTTTTCTTTGCTGAGAACACTGTTACGGGAATAACATATCTCGATATGTTAGAAAACTATCTCTTCCCTCAATTGGAAACAGATTCTGATGACTTCATATACCAACAGGACGGTGCCCCACCACACTGGAATCTTCATGTGAGAGAGTTTTTAAATGGTAGGCTTCCTCAAAGATGGATCGGCCGTACTGGACCTAATGATTCCGCGTTAAGTCACTGGCCTCCAAGGTCACCGGACCTTACTGTTTGTGATTTCTTTTTGTGGGGGTTTGTAAAAGACAATGTTTATATCCCTCCCCTTCCAACAACATTGGTTGAACTGAAGAACCGCATTAGAGCAGCCATCGAATCCATCACTCAATATATGCTAGCTAAGGTGTGGGACGAATTTGAATATCGTATAGACATATGCTGTGCATCTAAAGGGGGCCATATTGAGCACCTGTAAATTTTATGTAAAAATACTTTATTAGTTGTCCTTTAATATGAAATTAACCTCATGTCCATATGATCAATAGTTTTGAAATTATAAACCTTTAAAATCGGATGATTCTTTTTGAAACACCCTGTATATATATAATTTTGAACGACCCCCCAAAACACGTGTTTCGGCGGTCACGTTAGGAACTTCTATGGTGGTCCCGGGCTTAAGTTTTACCGTGCGGGGCATGCTAATAGTTCACTTTCCAAAGGAAATTCACAAAAAATATCGCAAACAAAATACTGCAAAAATAATTTTGTAAAAACTCTCAAAGAAATGTCGAAAAAAATATTTACAAAAACATGCGCGAAAAAAGAATTCGCAAAAAACAGCAAACCAATTTTTCGAAAAAAATCCGCGAAAATAAAATGTGTAAAAGAAAATCGGCGAAAAAATCTCCAAAAAAAATCCGGGGGGCCTCCTGAACCTTTGTACTTCTCCTGTGCTCATACTGGGGCAGAAACCCCTTTTCACCCCTGCTAGTAGTGTTTAATTCAAAATGTAAAGTTAGTTTAGATTTACTATTTAAGAAATTATAGTGGACATTTTGTATCACTAATTGTAAAAACAAGTTGCACGATGTTTCCGGATCTGAAATCTGATCCCGTTTTCAGGTTACAAACCGAACATAACCAATAGAATAAGGTTACGGTGAGTATACCTAGAACATAATATCAATACACAAGATGTTAGGGGCACAGTCAAAGGCAAGGCTGGAATAAACACAAAAAGCTAAAATAGATACCTTTTAGCTTTTCCCAGCCCAATCCAGCCTTGTCTGGATTGTGCCATTAATATGTTGTGTATTTTTGTTATGTTGTATTTTTAGCTACATTATGAGAATGGTTTTGTTAATATTTACATTTAAAATTCAATTGGTCACTCACTGGTGCATTCACTCTACAACTACAATGTGTTGCGTGTACATGATGATCATCGTGACACTAAATGTAATACTCAGTGAATTTCCAATGCATTATATATGTCTTAGTATACCACGTAAAGCCGTATCATACGAAGTTTCATAAAAATATATTCTCAAATAAGCTACATATACAATTTTAATTATTTTCCATAAGAATAGTATTGGGGATGTTTACGTAGGTTTGCTGCAACAAGAAAGATACAATTTTTTGCAATTATTAATATAACTCAACCACGTGAAGCTACATACAAAGTTTTAATAATTTATATTCATAATTAAGGGAGATATAAAACTTTACGTATTCTACATAAGAATAACACTATAGGTATACGCTCCTATGTCCTGTAATAGGATGAAGCGAGGATTTGTAATACCACCATAAAAGGCAGCATAGGTGCCGGATTAATTAATTAAAAGTAACTTACCTAACCTCACCTAGGCCCACATTAATACTTCGACTAGCCTACCACATTCTAGTTTATTGTTGAATCTAGCAGGCCTATATTAGGTGAAGAACCAACATTTATTCGCCCTGAAAAATAACTACATACCACATAAACATCCCTCTCAGATTAGTAATTGTGTAAACAATTTGCCTTTGAATTCTATATTGTTAATTTTAAGTGGGTATAAATAGGCTATAGGCAATAGGCATATATTTGAACAAGTCTTTTGACCACTTACTTTTGACCTACCAATGCACAACTTCAGTCAATGTCACTTTAGAGAATCAGGCAATAATTATAGGTAATATTATTGCCAGGGGAAAAGCTAGTACGCAGTATCCGGTAAAACGTAGGCCAAATGTGAAATTATTCTCGTTGGTTGAAATTTAAACAAACATTATCATATTTGTAACGCGTCGCAGATTAATTGACTACAAGTAACTTACCAAAGCTCACCTAGGCCCATATTAATACTTCAACTGGTCTACCATATTCCAGTTCATTGTAGAGTCTAGTATATTAGGTGAATAACCAAAATTTATACAACCTGAAAAAGAACTACTTACAACATATAAGCATACCTCTCAGAATAACCATTGTTTACAATTTGTCTTTGAATAGAGTTAAGGTTGAGAGAATATAATAGGGGTAACCCCAGGGCTCTGAGGGGTGAGATATTTCCGTCTGAGTGCCCCTGGGGTTACCACAGTAGGCTATGGGCAAAAGTTTGAGTAAGTCTTTAAAGCCCACTTACTTCGAACCTACTACGGCATAATTGAAGTCAATGTTACTTTCAATAATCTGCCATTACCTTCCTTATTATCTAAAATTAATGTAATGTAAAAATCGCAAATTAATATGGCTATGAAACTATGTTTGGATAACTAACCTATGACTGTTTTTATGACTTTATACGATATATGAGTCGAAAACCAAAATTTGAGTTTTGCCAAAAGCCAAAATGTGTTATTTGAACACATGAAATGACAGCTGATTTAAAAAAATAATTGTTACAAAGAACAAGAAAAAACTAATGGCGTTTTTCCTAAGGCACCAAATACTTCCGATTTAACCAAAATTACTTACACTACGATTTTTGAAGACAAGATATCAGCACTTACAAGTCTCACACACAAAATTGTGTTCAAATTATACTACAATTAGGCTATATTGATCCTTTACTGCTACGATGTAATTTTGTATATAAAAATGAAAGTTAAGAATCTTCCCTTTTAATTTATTGTCAGAATCACAAATGAAGAAAAAGTTAAATATGAAACTATGTTTACAATAACTAACCTATGAATAACCTACCTAGGCGCTTACAAAAATTGAAATGTAGTAGGTTAGAAATCTATATCTCTTACTGAAATAGGCCCTATAAGTTTTTAAGTAACAATTTTAACCCACAACGTAGGCATAGAACAACGATACATTAGCCTCAGGCTGTTTGGTGACTTTAGTATTGTTGTTGTCTAGGATTGATTTTTTTTACATTTCACAATTTATTTTAGTTTCAAAGTCATGACTTAGGTTATTGAAACAAAAATAAAGTCATAACAATTAGATATGTATAACATTAGACTACGCCTAGGCCTAACCAAATTTGTCATAAACAATAACCAACATGTAACAGGGGGAATATCCCCCGAAATTTCAAAAATACATGTGAAAACCGGGAGAAAGAGTGGGATGTAGGTAAGGCCAAAACCTATCCACCGCAAAAATAGAATCCTAAATAAATAGGCCCTACGCCACTGACAATTAATAGAGCAAACTCAAACTTGCCGTTAAATCTTTAAAATCAACCCATTCTATTGTAAAAGGATATAGTTTGTAATTTTTGTGTGATAGGCTATCAGAATTTGTCAAAGCTGTAGATCTATTGAACCATAGTTTACATCGTCCCGTACCTTATATAGGCTAAAGTCGTAACCGAGTAGACACAGACTGTGTAGCCTTTCCATATGGCCTACAACTTCCATTACATCGTATAGGTACTTTCACTATAATAGGTACTGAATACATAATTTTGATTGTTTTAAAAACGAATAAATGTGGAATGGTTCTATTAAAAATTCTTGATCCAATACTCATTTATTCGCAAACGCCATTAACTGAACCGGCCAGGAGACCACAGACTACAGAAGACATAATCAGTTGTTTTGGTTAGCTGCTACTGTCAACATCCGGCCGTAGTCTGTTTGACTGCAAAATCAGTTGAGCGACTGTTTGCTTACCACCTACTACCCAACCCAGGACACATCTGAATATTTCCGGAAAATGAAAAATAGAAATATACCAAAATAATAATCCAATTATAGTTTATCACCACCATTTTTACAATTAAGAGCTGCCCTGAAAATTTCAAAGCAATTCATTAAACCGTTAAAAAGGAGTTAGCATAACACGAGTGTAACTAAACATGAGTATGAAGGATTCAACTCGCTTCGCTCGCTTCATCCAATAAGGGATGAGTATGCAGGTTTGTTGCTAAGGGGATGATCAACAAAAATCAATTTGTTGTGCAAATATCAATATACCAGTAGTAGTTGAAGCCAAATACCAAGTTTCATCAATATTCGTTCATAAATAATCGAGATATCAAATTTTAAATATAGAATGTTATCCTTATGGAGAATATTTAAAATTTGATATCTCGATTATTTATGAACGAATATTGATGAAACTTGGTATTTGGCTTCAACTACTACTGGTATATTGATATTTGCACAACAAATTGATTTTTGTTGATCATCCCCTTAGCAACAAACCTGCATACTCATCCCTTATTGGATGAAGCGAGCGAAGCGAGTTGAATCCTTCATACTCATGTTTAGTTACACTCGTGTTATGCTAACTCCTTTTTAACGGTTTAATGAATTGCTTTGAAATTTTCAGGGCAGCTCTTAATTGTAAAAATGGTGGTGATAAACTATAATTGGATTATTATTTTGGTATATTTGCTATTTGCTGGGTATAATGGGTGCTACCATTTGCCCGTAAAGACACTTGTGCGGATGACTATTTGGGCGACATTTCAAATATTATTAATTATTACTAAAAAGAGGGCTGAAACCAAAATATCGACATGACATTTGCTCGGATAACCATATTGGCGACTTTTTAAAAATTAATAATTATTAATTTAAATAGGCCTGAAACCAACTTATCGACAAGACAATTGCCCAGATGACCATATTATCGACATTTAAAATAAATAAAGAAATAAGCAGAAACCAAGTTATCGACATGACACTAGCCCGGATGTCCATATTGCCGACCTTTTAAATAATTCAATATATAAGAAGAAACCCCAACATATCGACAAGTTACTTGCTCGAGTGTCAATATGACCGACTTTAAATTAAATAATAATAACTGTGGCTACCACTAGTGCGGCAAGACACTTGTGCGGCACTCCTCCCACTGTTGGAACCCTGACCAATGATCACCAGTCCACGCGGGGAAGCGGGGCGAGGAAGTACTTCCCCGCCCAGTATGAGAACGCTTGACCATGCAGGTTACACAGGTGTTGCTGTACTAATACCCGTGCCGGCTTCAAAATTCCCTCGAAATTCCCGACGAATACTGATGTTAGCACAGTTTTTTAAAATTGTATCATGTATGGTGTTGCTATCTTGTCTCCTATTTTAAATTGTAAAATAAATGCTAGTAGTGTACACAAGAACTCAGAAATTATATTAGTATTTTCAACGAGCGGGGCACTTGGAAAAACTATATTGAATAATGTATATGTGTTAAAAGATGCTTATCAGACATAGTTAACTATCCTTGGTCAGTTTCAAACTTTACACAGAATTAAAGAAATACAAATTAATGTTGTGTTAAAATTACCCTTGCAAAACTAATACCAAGGGGCTGAATAACCGAATGTAAGAACCCCGACTTAAGAAACACAATTCTTGAGTTGTTCCTGTGTCCATGGAAAATTTCCTTTATTATATAGTAAGAAATATCATTCTAGATTGAGTTTGGTAAATTATTAAAAATCGTTAATTAACGCTAATATTCGTAATATATATTAGTTGTAACTTGTGTGTTAATAATAATTTTATGATTTATGTATATGTATCGAATGTTTGTTTTTAATTTAAAATTATCACGTAATAAATTTACAAATCCTATGTTGTTTCAAAAAGCAGTGTAGAAAATGAAATTCAACGAAATTCATAGACATTTGCTAAATTGTGTTATTTGATGGCACTGCCATCAATTCTTTTTAATGCCATTCACATAGATATATCTAGTGGTGAGCAGTACAATTCATAAACTAACTGTTAATCCATGGGATAAACTGATTAAAAAGGAGCTGTGTTCCGTTGTAGTTAATATGCGCCTGCCATTGCCGGAAGCAAAATTCCTACGTCAATCCATTGGGCCGCATTTTCTCGCATTTGCGGGCGTTATCCCCTACCCTATTATATGGATGTAAAACGGGTTGAGGGTTAAAAGGGATTTTGAATTATTTACCCTAATGTCTGTAATCTGCTAGATTTTTATTTCAACCACGTAAAACTTCTTTAAAAAGCCCACAATTTAGTATATAGAATTAATGTAGACTATGCAAACCTGTTGCGGAGAATAAATTGAAAAAAACGCTTTGAAAATCCCACTAGGTATGAATGGAAATTGAATGAGAAATATTGCTCTATCTCTTATATTAGTGAATTTCCTCTGGAAAGTGAACTATTAGCATGACCCGCACGGTGAAACTTAAGCCCGGGACCACCATATATGTGTTTGCACTCTAGCGGCCGCATTTTTTGTCTGAATTACTTCAAATTTGGTAGGGACATTCCTTTCTGTAATCAGTTGGACAATATTTTCACCTTGTAGTATGTGAAGCAATAACTACAACTAGTTTTGCTTCAAAGTGTTTGAACAACTCAACACAATGCTGGTCGATGGGATTGTTTGTATGCCAAATATAAACAAAATATATTGGTTTTTATGAATCAATGAGTATCTTCATGTCAAACTGCTAAAGCGGAACATTAGGCTGTCCCCACAGAAATCGTGGGGACGCCGGGACATACCTCAAAAGCGGGACTGTCCCGGCGAAATCGGGACGTCTGGTCACCTTAATTTTAAGGAAGTGAATGTATGAAGTAAGTGTTGCATGGGTTCAAGATCTACCTTTGCGTAAAGTTTCAGCACAGTCGGTTGAGTATTTTTTTCGTTTACCCGGAAAATCAGACACTCAGACACACAGACCCAGCGCTTTTGACAGACACCACCTCTTCTTTATAATATTACAGATTACACAAGTATGTACCTTCACATCGTAAGTTTTTGACAGAGTTTAAGAGCCACTGGGACGAACCACATTGTAAATCGGTTACTTTGGATGAGTTATGACATATTTAAACATTATTACCTATCGGTTTGAAAAGAATCAGAAACGATAGGTAAACTAATTATATTGAGAAATATTTTGTGGTGGTTTCGGTAACAGTGTGTTTCGTTTTTTCGGTCCAGAGAAGGGCCGTATTTAGGACCTCTGGGGCCCCGGGCGTATACGACAATGGGCCCCCTTAACCTAAATCCTCATTACGAGCACAAAAATCACATTACGAAAGTGGTTTCATCTATTCTGTAGTATACCCTTGTTATTATTATATAAATATTCTAGGCTGTAATAAATACACCAAATATACAAATAAATTTAACTATTAGCCCGTCGCGGCTTCGCTCGCGATCACAGTACAATAGTACAACGTTATGTTTGAGAAGTTATAGTTACATTTGTTAAAGCACCTGGAGGACCGAGGTTTGCTCGAAAAGCCAGTCGGTTTGTTTAAAATGCCGATTATTTATATTCATGATTTCCTTCCAAGGCGAGCGTATTTGCTTTGCTTATTGCGTTTTGCTCATTTCTTTTCATTTTGGGCATGTTCGTTTTATATTAAATCTTCAGTTTGAATAGTTCTCACGATAAGTTCATTCGATAACACGAACAAGCAACCGTTGATGAAATTGTTCGATATCGTAACAAACGATAACTTCATATCGGCGGAGGCGAAAAAGTGCTCACCGTATGGAAACCCCAAAAGTCACATCTGGAGAGTAAGAGCTTTCGATTGATACCAAATATGAGTATAAAATAATAATTTTAGGAGTAGAAAATTATTTCTATTCAAGAAATTATTGTAATAATATAGATTATAACAACAAAAACAAAACTAATTGGCGCTAAGATAATCTAAGTAATATTTGTTTTTGTTGTAAATTAAAAGAATGAATCACGTTCCTCACGGTAAAATAAAACACTGCCACGCAAGATCCCTTATGGCCTCGCCCCGTGCGCCCTTAGGGAAAAACTGTCCTGGGCAACAAATACAACGAGTTCGCACGCAGCACGCTGACGTGAGGGAAGTGAATTTCCACATAACAAACTTTAAAAACTCTAAATCAGTTTAAAAATATTTATTCCAATTTTGATTGAAATCCGAAACATTGATTTTTTGCTGTTCTGATGCTCCTGGTTTAATTTACCTGCAATGCTGGGAATACAATTTTGCGCATTATAAGGTTTGGAGAAGGTCCAGTGAATAAGAGACTTTTCTAATGTAAAACGCCCATATAACAACGTACTGTGTTTGGTCGATACACATTTCTTTTAATAACTCGGTAAATGTTTATGGTAGAATAACACGAGATGGCTTAAAACTTTCGCCTTACTAGTTCCCATCTTTGTGCATACATTAATGTTACATCCGGGGCTTTTCTTAGGGCCCAACAACTAAATTTAAAAGATTAATTCCCAAAAAAGGGTTTAGATTTTTCCGATCGTTTTGCCCAACGAACTTGTCCAACTGATTATAGAAAGGTACGTCCCTACCAATTTGAAGTAAATCGGACAAAAAAATGTACCGCTAGAGTGCAAACACACACACACACACACACACACACACACACACACACACACACACACACACACACACACATATATATATATATATATATATATATATATATATACAATTTTAAACGACCCCCCAAAACGTGTTGAGGGGGTCACGTTAGGAACTTCTATGGTGGTCCCGGATTAAGTTTCACCGTGCGGGTCATGCTAATAATTCACTTTCCATAGGCAATTCACCAATGAAGGAATAGTGATGGGCCTAATTATGGTCATAAGAGAATAAGAAACATGTGATATCTTGCTTGTTTATTAACATAAATTGGTAAAATTTGGAATGTTGCGTTATGTGATGGTGATCTATTTGTATTTGTATGGAAACCAGATTTTTGTTGCCCTTGATGCAGCAAATCTGCATAATCAGTCATAATATTTTTCTTATGGAGAATAAATGAAATGTCATATTTCGCTTATTTATGAATATGCTTTGATGAAAGTTGGTAAGTTTCTTCATGACGTTTTGAAGTACCATTTGAAATTCGCTAAGTATGCTGGTTTGCTGCAACGGGGGTATTTTATTGTTAATCATCATTGCGATTTACGGAATTGAAAAGGTTGAATTTGTCTAATGCAGTTAATTTTATATCCTTCTGATTCTGAAGTAATAATAATTCCAGAAATGCAAAAACTATCAGATCAGTTCGAAACGAGATTTTTTTGACATCCTCCATTTCCTGAGCATACGACGGGAAAGCGAGTGTCACTGCCACACGTACATCAGGTCAGTGTACCGATACCGATGCCGATGCCATGACCGTGGCGGAAGGGCGGAAGCAGCGTCCGGGCTTGCACCCTGCGGGAATTTGGGAATCCCGCGCTGCCCGACTTGGCAACACGGCACCGCTAACTCGGACTTGAACGACGCGGCAGGCAGCGCCTGCATTTCCATGATACCCCTGTACGCTTATTCACTACTTCGTGACACTTCTGTACCTGGTTTATTTTTCTATGGTACAACGCAGGTTTCAGATCGACAAGCGGCCTCTGGGTCACACTCGCTTCACTACCACCTCCTACTAAAAGAATCCATCACAATGAAGACTGACTGATCTATAGTTTGCTCACATCGTGCAACTTTTTAACCTGACCGTAGAGTTAACTTTACAGGAGGCTTATAGTATTATAGGCTTATAGTATCTTATAGTAGGCTTGTAGGGTTTTAATAACTAACCCTTGTACTAAAACTATGTTCATGTTAACAATACTTTTTTTATAATTATATGCTATTGTATCCCATTTGCGGTCAGTTCTATTAGCAGTCAAGGGCAAAATCTTCCACTTTGCAGTAACCACAACAATGTTTTCGCCTAACCGACTGATATTGTTTCAATTTGTGGTCACACATATGAACCCGTATATAATGAGCCGCAGAACAACCGAACCTAGGTTCAAGCAAGTTAGGTTAGTTAAGGAGACAATTTTTTCGGGGGGACAACGTATAGACGCAATTCAAGACAACAAGATTTTTTCCATGGATGGGACATTTAAAGAGTTGTAGTTACAAATTTAAGCAAATATATCCAATCAATGTTGACTTGGATAGCATGTTAACAGAAACTAATGTGCCAGCGGTTGTGTTTACCCACATAACAAAATAGGAAAAAGAAACTTACAATCGCATGCTTCGAATGATCCTTCGTCAAGTTCCAGGCTGAAATCCAGAATTTATAATCATTGATTTCGAAGCAAGTGCTATCGAAGCTAAAGTAAGTGTTTTCTTGGGTGCTAATTAAAGCTTGATATTTTCATTTCACACAAGGCCTGTGGAGAAAATTACAATATACTGTTCTTGTACCTATGTACACTTCAAATGATGATAATAAAACAACACTTTTGCATGTGTGCCGCATTCTAATTTTTTAAAGCAGAAGACGTGAATTAAGGGTGGATTTGTGTTCAGGAACATGGCCCATCACATGAATTAACCGAATTTGTCGATTATTGTTTGGATCAGTGTTTATAAATTCAAGCTGTCCCAGGACAATTTAGTAATTACTAGTGGCTTGAAGGGTACTCTGCCTAATCTGATTTGAACACATGTCAGTTCGTAAATAAAATAGATTCTTAATCAAATTTTTTAGTGTAAACAAAGCATAAGTTTTTAATTTCCTATGCTTTTCTTATGGGGAGTGTTTTACATTATTTCTCGTTTGCTGGTAACTTCATGGAGATACTGCTATTTTTCCCGAGTCCCTGGGATCGAGACCTTTAATTTGAGCCGCCTCCCATCATCCTGCGTTTTGCCAAATTCCCAAAATTTTGACTTAAAAATTTCACTTACAGAATTATATATAAAGATAATTGTTACTATCTGCCATTATACCCGGTTTCACCCGGGAATACAACAGTTGTGTGTGCTGCATGCTGTGGTTGACCCGTGGCGTGGAACAACAGTACTACGCATCATAATCAGCTTATAAAATTTACATCAGCTCAAACCAAAGTGAATGTCTATACGAATAACTCATGATTGAAACTTTGAAGCATCGTGGGGCATAGCCCTATTGAAATTACTTTAAATCCATTTTCAGTGGTTACATACGTTATTGAAAAAGTAAGCAGACTTCGTGGTTGCAGGTATAGAGGTCGTGGGCCTGGTGAATAATTGATTTTTCGCATTTATTAAATGCCCATAACAATAACACAGGAGTGAAACTTTTACTCCCCATTGGAAGAGGCCCTAAGGGAATTTCTGAAAATCCTTCCTTAATGGTTACCTACGTTATGAAAAGAGTATACGTGACAACCCACACAGCACACGACGTCCCCAGGATATCCCATTTGTGTCCCACACATCCCATTGCCATCCCAGGATAAACAGGACATCCCTAGGATATCCTGATATGTCCCGGGACATTTGTCGACGTCCCAGGGATGTCCACGAAATCCCGGGATAACGTGACATCCCACCGACATCTTCTATATCCCAGACCAATTTTAGTAATAATTAATTAAAAGTTGTATTTAGAGTTTTAGTATTCAAACCAAATTTAATAACAAGGATAATGATTAGATATCTAAAATAACACATGTATAAAGAAAGAATGAATTTACAGTTTATACATCGATGAAATATGCATAGAATTCTGACAATTTATAAGAAAAGAAAAGAAAAATTGCATACTTTTTACCGGTACACCATTAAATTAACGGCCAATCCGATCTCCCATAATCCCCTTTAGACAAGAGAAAAAATCTGACGCGGCGCCTCGCGTCTGCGCAGAATCGCAGCATCCCAACCAAACTCTATGTCTACAGACGACAGACCAGATAGACGTGTGTTATAACGGTCGATTCGTATTTGGCTTGGTAAATTATGTTTCAGTTACTTTCTACTTAGGCTACCTAGTTTTAAGTTTTGGAGGTTTGAATTGAGAAAAAATATATCTTCATTCAAGAGTTACTTCAGGTGTTTTGAATACTGTACTGTTTCTTGGTAAGTAACATACTTTGTTAAAACAGATTTACAGGTTAACTATAGTTAATTTTTCTTCATAATGTGTAATAAAGAGTTATTCCACTAGTATGGTTTGTTTATAGACAGTACCCGTACCTACTGAATCAGTTTAGTCAGTCTCTCATACTAAGAAATACCATAACCTCAAAACTATCTAGGCCTATAAAGTGTATTGCACGAATGAAAAAACTAGGCTTTCCATACTTCCATAAGGCCAATGTTACAATTAACACTAGTCTTATGGGCAGCCTGGATTTATATTTATTTAATCATAAGAACACTGAAGACTTTTTAGCTTAAAGTTGTTTTCCTTACAAAATATATAATTCTTATCCATATGTGTTGTATTATATTAACTCTGATAGTAGGTAACAGCCTTTTATTTTTATTATTCACCCAAATTTGCAATTAGGCTATACCGGTACTGCGCACAGTTACCTTACCCAATGCGCACAGTGACACACCAGTCGGGGAACTGGGCGCTTTTGCATACTTTGACATTAATTTCTGTACAAATAATGGTTGAATCGATTAAATTGGAATTTCCTCCTAAGAAACGAATAAGCTAAACGGGGAGCAGTTATATGTATTCGTTTGAAGTTTAACTCAAAATGAAACAGTTTTACATACCTTTCCGTCGTCAATCCTTTGGTTTGCTAGCATATAACTAGTTTCGGGACTGCTGTTCCATTATCAAATCTGTCGTCGATAAATTAAAATATGAACACATAATCACAATATATACACTAACACAAGCCAAGGACAAGTCCAAACAGCGGGATACGAACACGCGGAATGCTACAATGTGACAAGGTACATTGGTAGGAGGTAAGTTAGTCATGTAGGCCTAGGTATTGGAGGTAGTCATGTCACAGCCATCCGCGTGTTCTTGTCCCGCTGTCTGGACTTGTCCTTGGTCGACCAAACCAAATAAATATTTGTTTTAATCGTAGCGTCCGTTTGTGTTGTGTTGGTGTATATATTGTGACAAAGTTATGTGTTCATATTTTAATTTAGCGACGCCAGATTTAATAATGGGACAGTAGTCCCAAAATTATTTATCTGCTAGTAAACCAGAGGATTGATTGATGATAGGGTATAAAAACCTGTTTTATTTTGAGTCAAACTTCGATCCTAGAGGCAATATGAATAAATTGAAGTTTAACTATAAAAATCTTTGAGTACGGTATAATGGATTTAACTTAGGTGTGCCCAGTTTCCCCACTTGCCCCTAAATAGTCCTTAGGTACGATACATAAAGTAATAATGGTTTCTTAATGATTATTTGTTAGCGCCTAAAAATTATGCAAATTTTGAAGAGAATATTGAAGAACATATTGAATTTTATCATTCGGTTAACTGAAGTGTGGTAAATCAACTCTTTATTTTAAGATACTATAATCTTGAAGCTAGGTAGAAAGAAAAATCAGCTTCATCGTGTACTTTAGTTACTATTGAATTAATAAAAAGCGTATGACGTACGATTAGGTAAATAAATCAAATCTTTAAAAACTCAACCTAAATTGCCGTATGAACTGAAACTTACAGTGCCTGATGAGTGTATATGGTACATTAAAAGTAGGCATATGACGTAACTATGTGCTTTCAGGAAATTTTTAGGCCTAGTTTGTTTGCTAATCAATTAGGTATTTAAATTAGCATGTGTCTCTGTTTAGGAGCTGATCAGAATCAGTTTGCTGAGGCCAAAGTAAAACATATTGATTTCATGGATTGGCTAAAACCCCAAATAAATCAACTCTTCATAAGAAGAGAAATCCAGGTAAAACTATAAAAACAATTCTGTATATTAAATAAGGTAGGTTAGAAAACTATGATTAGGTAACGTAGGCTACTTCATTCGATTATGCAAGGTCTATGATAGCCTTAACTCCTATCAAAATGATCACAATTTAGTTACTTACACAATTGCCTGAATAAGGTGTCATAAGTTAAAATCAATAATAAGAGCCTATATATAATAACCATTTTACATTCAAAGTTAACAGGATCGGTTGATTTTTTTGTGTGTTACATGGTCAACACTGAATTTGCTATTTTTTACTTATGTCTATTCTGTGTGTATGCCAATTTCAATATTTAAACTGAAAGAAAACAATATTTTAACCAAAATAATCCATTTAAAAACATGATTATTCTATTCCTTTCAAAGGTTTTAAAAATTACAGGTCAGGAACGGCACCAGTACGCCATTCTAAGCCAATGGGTTAAGAGTTAAGTCTTTATACCTATTACCTGATTGTATATTGATGAAACTTTGTATGTTGCTTGGTTGTGGTTTATTGATATTTACACAAAAAGATTTTTTACTGTCCGCGAAGCCGCAAACTTGCTTACTTAGCCCTAATGTTATTTTAATGAAGAATACGGTATGTAAAGTTTGATATATCTCCCTCAATTATGAACTTAAATTAATAAAAATTGGTATGTAGCTTCATCTGGTTGAGTTTTACTGATAATTCCATAACAACACATTTCTCATCCTCCTTGACTCAGCGTTAATATGGAGAGTGAATAAAATGTTATTTATCACTTATATTTATGAAAGTATTTTCATAAAGATTGGCAAGTGGCTTTATGTGGTAGATATATAAATTGACATTGGAAATTCGCTGATAATGCTGGTTTTCTGTGTGCGGGGTATTATTTGTTATCCTTTTTGTCTTGATTTTATTTTTTAGAATACGTTAGGCTACTATGGCTACCGCATTTATCATTTTATTTTTTCCGCATAATTAATTATTAATACAATTATTTGCTCATCATTTTCATGCACTACGGTACAAATTTGAGGGTGGCCAAGGGGTCAGGTCTACTGGAAACTAGGGGGAATAGACTCTGCAACTGATTTGCCAAAATTGAAGACCACTTATGCTTTTTGATGTTTCTTTAAGCACTTAAACTGTACCTTATAAACACATGGCTACACAAATATTCAATGACATATTTACCAAATATAATGTTAAGGGGAGATTAAATTTGCAATATTGCTGACAATTTTCTTTTACATTTTTCAACATTAATATTCATAACATTATATTTCATTTTAGTGTGAATGATTGGTGGTTACCAGTAACTGTAATATAATCATTAACAAGGCGACTGAAATGGCAGCAGCAGAAATAAAATGAGTTTTCACGTTGGGACGGGGGTATTTTATTACTAGAGAAGACATTTTTAATGTTTGGTCTTGTTTACTTCCCAGTTCATTTCTATCTTTTTTTAGCGAATTTCCTCTATAGGGAAAAAGCTATTACAGTAGGTAGCATGGTAAGACTTAACGCCGAGACTATGATCACTTTTTGTTTTGAGGTCCCCGTATGCCAAACACATAAGTTGTTTAGATTTATATATATGCGTCCATTACCTCGATAAATTTTGAAATAAATGCCCAATTTTGATTAAATTTGGCCTAAATGTGGAGAGTAACATTTATGACTTTAGTTCGAAAAACAGATCGATCAGGCTATGGAAAGAGAGTTCAAAATAGGTAAAAACCACTTAGTACTGGTATATTGATATTTGCACAAAAATTTGTTTTTTGTTGATTATCCCCGTAACAGCAAACCTGCATACTCAGCCATGTGTTATTTTTATGGAGAATAAGTAAAGTTTTATATCTATCTCCCGTAATTATGAACATAAATTATTAAAACTTGGTATGTAGCTTCACCTGATTGAGTTATATTGATAATTGCTTAAAAACACATTTCTTATATTTCTTATTGCTGCAAACCTGCGTACTCAGCCTTTATGTTATTCTTATAGAGAATAACTCAAATGCTATATATCACTTATTTATAAATGTATTTTTATGAAACTTGGTAAGTGGCTTTCTGTGGCAGTAAGAAACATATAGGGCTATATGCATTAGAAATTTGCTGCGTACGCAGGTTTGTTGCGACAGGGGTATTATTCATAAGGAGAGTAAGTAAAGTTTGATATCTCCCTTAGTTATGAACTTAAATTAATAAAACTTGGTATTTAGCTTCACTTGTTTGAGTTATATTGATTGTCGCAAAAAAACACATTTCTTTCCTTCCTTTTTTTAGCAAATCTGCGTGCACAGCCTTAATGTTATTCTTATGGAGTATAAATAAAATGTTATATATCACTTATTTATGAATTTATTTTTGTGAAACTTGTTAAGTGGCTCTATGTAGTAGTGAAACACATTTATACGCATTGGAAATTAACTTAGTACGCATGTTTGCTGCGACGGGGGTATTTTTAGATAAAATATTACCCAAGGCTATATGCAGTATTAGCTTAATTTTTTTATTTACAGGAAGCGAGGCCATGATGAAGATGAAAACAGAGAAGGAATTTAATCAACTACCAATACTTACTGTGTGTTTATACAGCCTGGTTTATATGACTTACATTTTTGTATGTACTTATTTTTACTGCAATTATACTGCCATTTTGGTTGAATTCATTACTGTATTATTTTAAAAAAATCCTTAATTGTTTATATCACATCACCGAACAATTATATATTGGAATCCATCCTTAAATTTTTTAATCTGTATTTATTAATTCAACTTTTGTTCTGAGAAATGTTTAGGCCTACACTTGCATATATTCATTTTATTATAAACTTGTTAAAACAATTATTTTGTTTAAGATTTGAGTAAATTTTAATAAAAAGTCCTAAGTTGTGTGTATATTTTCAGTGTCAATTCAATTAAGTACATATAATCAGGACATTAGTGACACTTTTACAAATAAATCATGTGATAGTAATGATAAAAATTAGCATAAAATATGACAATGGTAACCAATATAAAGTTGTAAAACATGATTTTAAAGGATTTTTGCTTTTGGACTGTGATGTGACAATTTAAAGTTTTGTATGGGTCTAAAGATGACAAAATTACTTTTGACAAAACGTGTCATCCATTAAAAAGATATCCTAGGATCACAAGGAAGATTACAGGTATTTAACGTTTATACACTAGTCAACCTGTTTTAAAAAATAACACCAATATGAAGTTAAAACTTTGTTTTCTATGTGCAAGCTGGTCATGGACAATTATAGTATTATTTTTATAAAAGAATAATTTAAAGTTGTCCTGTAATTTATTTTAGAACTGTCTTCCTATCAGATTGTGTGACCATATTGAAAGGTGTCCCATTATTCTATCAGTTTGAATCCCCTAACCCCACAGATATCCCTGCCTACTCCATGATAATTCTGCAGTCATCCTTAGGAGGTGATATATGGCTTCAGGGTACACACTACCTATTACTAGGAGCCTTATGGCCTCCTAAGGATGACCACAGAATTATCATGGGGAGGCAGGGATATCTGTGGGGTTATGCGATTCATACTGATAGAATAATGGGACACCTTTCAATACATGTCAAAGGCATGTCTCCAGTAAATCCTGTGGGACATCCTGGGGATGTCCTAGGGCTTCAGAGTACAATATCCCTTTGTGGACCGAGGGATGTCCCCAGTACATCCTGGGGATGTCCTAGGGCTTCAAAATACAATATCCTTTTGTGGTCCGAGGGATATCCCCAGATAATCCTGTGGGACATCCTGGGGATGTCCTATGGCTTTCATTATGATGTCCTGATTAGGTCCAAGGGACATCCCATGGTCATCCTGAAGGATGTCCCCAGGATGTCGTGGGGAGAGGACATTTTTGTGTCCTGGGGACATCCTGAGGGTATCTTGAGGATATCATGGGATGAGATAGGGATGATCCTGGGATATCCTGCATATCCCACTGTGATGTCCTTGGGATATCCTGGGGACAATCTTGTGCTGTGTGGGAAGTTTCGTGGTTGTATATGAGAGGTTGGGCCTGGTGAATATTTGTTCGGTATATATTCTGATATAGAAGATGACTAGACAATTTTTGTTATTTATTGATGTGACCTTTTTCACGATAATTCTCGGTTATAGGTCGTCTTTCGAATACATTTGCTAAAGAATTGTAAAGTTTTACTTATTTAAACGAGTTTGAAAACCAGACAGATCGGACGATTTTGGGGGTTATGCGGGGTTTTAAGACTCAAAAACGGGTGTTTTCATGTCCCACTTGGATATCTTTAAATAATCCTATTTAACTTTACATCAATGTATTGGATCAATTTTCTATTTAATTGATAATTGCTCTAAGCCCATTGGCAATGTATACATTTGTATGCATCGGCATTGGTTACCGAGGTATTGAAAATGATAAACACAGTACGTTGTCCAATGTTATTCTAGGGAGGATAACATAAATTTTATATCGCGCCTATTTATTAACATATACAACCCAGACTTGTTACTGTACATGACTTCTTCTCACTGTGGTCTATTGATACTAGGAGTACGCTCAAATGTCCCGTAGTAGGATGAAGCGAAGAGTTATATATTACCATCTTGTTTTGATAATTAAATTGATATGACTCTTATTGGGTAGTTTAATTATTGTGTCCTGCATGGTAAAATATTCCAAAAAATAATTTTTTTAAATATTCATGTAAGTAGAATAGGTTTACTTACTTTTAACCTTAAACGCTTAAATAAGTAATGAGTTGTATTAAAAATAACTTGATGTCTTGCAAAACATTAGGCCCTATGTAGCGGTTTTTAAAGAAGGTCTACAATTCCAAACCTTACTATCCCTACACTTTAGTGCAAGTTGCACCTTATAGCATCAATTCAGTAAGTTAAGTCAGTTTCTGACATTAGTGGAGGGTGTTACCTCTGTAGTAATGTCCATTAGTGTACATTATATTAAAAATAGCACACTTGAAAGGCACACTAAAAATAGTGTTTTATGTAATATATTTATAGAACAAGTTGGTATAGGGGTATTGGGGTATTGGGGGTGATAAAACTACATCAATATATGGAAAACAGCCTTTTCAGAGTAAAATCCCCATATGACAACATACTGTGTTAAGACAATTAAAATTTTCTTTAATAACTCGGTAAATATTTGAGCTATAATGATGAGGGTGGGCTTAAAATTTGTGGCATTTTACGCACAAAAATTTAATATGCAATAATTTTAATATGAGTGCTAACACGTATATATATGTACGTCGCTAAAAACTTTATATACATACATATATATATATATATAAAGTTTTTAGTGACCCCCCAAAACGTGTTCAGGGGGTCACGTTAGGAACTTCTATGGTGGTCCCGGGCTTACGTTTCACAGTGTGGGTCATGCTAATAGTTCACTTTTCCATAGGAAATTCACTAAGAAGAAAATATAGTTTTTGTCTTGTTTATTTAAAAAAATAAAGTGGCAAAGATAAATAAAATAACAATAACTGTTTCATTTTCCAAAATTATTATTTTACCAAGGTAGGTAATAACTTTTTACTGAACAGGAAATATTTGACATGTGTATCTTACAAATAGAACAGTAAGTACCATGATGTAAATTCATGAGTAAGTACAATATTTGTAGCATATAATATTTCTCAACGCTGCTTTTCTGTAGCATAGGCCAAATCTCCCTCTTAATACTTAATCAAACAAATAATTGTGCTATCATTTTGATGTTACCTCCAATGTTAAATTTGAAAAATAAACAAACGTTCAAATCATAAATACCCCCGTCGCAGCAAACCTGGTTACTCAGCGAATTTCCAACGTATAATATATGTCTTAATACCACGTAAAGCCGCATAACAAGTTTCATAAACATATATTCACAAATTAGCGATATATACAATTTTAATGATTCTCCATAAGAATAAAATTGAGTACGTTGGTTTGCTGCAACTAGGAACACCAAATATGGGTTTTCGTGCAAATATCAATAAAAACCACCTAGGTAAAACCACATACCAAGTTTCATCAATATACATTCATAAATAAGCGTTATGTAACATTTTGATTTTTCTCCATAAGAATAACATGGGGGATGAGTACAAAGGTTTCCTGCAACAAGGAACAAAAAAATTGTTTTTTATTCGAATATCAATATAACTCATCAAGGTGAAGCGGCATACCAAGTTTTATTAAATTATGTTCATAAGGGAGACATTACATTTTACTTATTCTCCATATGAATAACATGGGACTGAGTACGCAGGTTTGCTGCTACGGGAACTATCGGCAAAAAAATGTTTTTTAGTGCAAATATTAATAGACCACAACGATATGAAGCAATATACCAAGTTTCATCAGGAAAAGTTGATAAATAAGTGAGATATACAATTTTTCTTATTCTCCATAAGAATAACATTGGACAACGTACTGTGTTTAGCACTTTCAATATCTCTGTAACCATTTGACGTAGAGAAATGATCAAAACACTAAATTGTATGTTTTTTAAGTTGAATCTAATGGTAAAACTAAAATGTTATTGTTATATACGATAATTAAAATTGTATATAACGCTTATTCGTGAGTCTATTTTTATGAAACTTGATAAATAGCTTTACGTGGGAACACAGTATGGGTTGGGACTTCCTTGAGTACGCAGGTTTGCTGCAACTGAGTTATTTATGTTTTTGATGGTATACTTACTTTACTAAATATAGGCTACTGTTCACTTCCTAACTATATGTATATATATTTATATATACAGTATTATAGTATTATATATATATGCAGTATTATAGTATTATATATATGCAGTATTATAGTATTATATATACAGTATTATAACGGGACAATCCCGTTTTTACGGGACGTTTGGTCACCCTACCTCACGCTTACCCACTGACCCAGGGGATTACACTGCATATCAACAAACAATTATGTATTTGTTTAAGAAAAATAATAATGAAAACAAACCTCATAACTGAGTAGGAAGTGGGAAGTACAAACTGATAACAGTACACCTGTTCTGAGCGTGGGAAAGATTTCGTCCGGGGGAAAAATAATGAAAATAGATCAAGATTCTGATAGTTCGGGAGTTTAATAGGCTGAAGTTTGCAATGAAAACAGCAAAGTTTGCTATTCATGTTTTTTACAAAAATAATGTTTTTTTAATCATTTATGTTTATTGGTTCTAATTTTTAACACGTTTTTCAGTTATACAGACTCTATCGTCGAGGATTTAGTCTTTAAGGTTATAGCTATAAAGCTTAATTTTATTTTTTGTGATATATTGACTCTTAACTTTTAAAAGTGTTTGGATCACTTAAGTTTAATACCAGTTACTCTAAAAACTCAAGTTGGCTGTAAACATGTTTTTTCGTTAATACAATCGAAACTCATTTAAGGTACTGCCAATTTGGAAGAAATATACAGATGATTAATCGATTGACTACGACGAAAGCGCAAATAATCTGTAATGACGAAAAGTATTTTTAATTCTAAACATTTCCCACTCCTTCTCCAATGCCCCGAAATGACTCAGTTAACAAATAAGAACTTGATTGAAATTATATTAAACAAACGGAGGTACTTATGCACTATACCGACCTTTTAGGATATTGTTCTAGTGGGACAAACCAAAATGTGTGTGGCTATAGACCAAGGTAGGGAGGAAAGAAGAAGTTTTGCTGCACGACACTTGATAAATTCTGTCGAAAAAAGAGTATTCTACACAATTACAGTAACCTAACCTATCATAAAAGCCGCAGCGCGCCATTACAGGTGGTGGTCGGTATAATGCATAAGTACCCAAACGGAACTATTACCTATATTTTTCAAAGGAAGCTAAAGGAGTGGATATTTTAACATTACAATTAATTTGCTTGCATCATATTGAGAGTTTTATTCACACTCTCAATTCCAACCAGAATTACGATTGCACAGTTATTTTACACGTTGGATTCATAATGCAAAACAATATTCTCATTCTGATAGAACTGCAAGTAGGGGGCATTAGTTCCTTCAAAACCAGCACAGGCGAGTGAGGAGGAACGAGGAATCACCCCCCCCCCCGTGACGTCAGCCCCCCCCGTGACGTCAGCCCCCCCGTGACGTCAGCCCCCCGACATTCCCCATAGCCAAGCTCGCCCCCCCCGACATTCCCCATAGCCAAGCTCGGACCCCCCCCGGTCACCAGCGGCACTTGTCGTGATGACCTTGAACATGAGGAAAAACTTTCGAAAATTAATAACTAGCCTATTTATCCACCGATTCCACGGGACTTTTTCCAGAGTGTAGGCCTATCCCCAAGGAAGCGAATGACGTAAGAACCCCATAGATCCACCATTAAACAAGGCCGCTATTAATTTATAACCGCGTTTTCCTTATGGGATCTCAGCTGTTTACCGACCGATTTTGACGAAACCTCACCACATGTCAGGCGGCGGTCTAAGTAAACCATCGCTTAAAGAAAATTGAAAATCCACCGTTAAACGGACCGGCTATTAATTTATAACCGCGTTTTCCTTATGGGATCTCGGCTGTTTACCGACCGATTTTGACGAAACTTCACCACATGTCAGGTGGTGGCCTAAGAAAACCATCGCTTAAAGAAAATTGAGAATCCACCGTTAAACGGCATCTCGTATAGTAGTACACCGTTTGCAGAAATACCTCCGCGTCTATTGAATCCACCTCTGATATCGTGGAATGTATATTGAAAGGCATTGTCGCTGGGTAGGACCCTACTGGCTCCGAAACCATTGTGAATAAATGAAACATGGTGCACCGCTTGCCAGTACCGTTAGAAGGAGACTGACGAGTAGGACCGAAGGTGTAAACAACTCGGAGGGCAACTCGGAGGAAACTGCCATGACGTCATCCTCCGCCTACGTGACCGCCACAGTCGGTTTACCCATTAGCGGTTCCAGTGGAAAGTTCCACGACCGATTTCTCCTCCCGACCGGAATGCTATTTATGAGCGCGTCTTCAGAGGTTTCGCCAGTTTGTCTTTGGAGCTCTTACTGTGTGGACGAAGTAGTGCTGCCTCTGCGATACACCTACACAACTTGCTGTTCATTGCCTTTGGATTCCCGTAAAAGTTAACGTAAGTAGCAACATATTTATTAATTAGCGTTTCTATTTCAATTATTCGTTATTTTTTTAATTTTCGTTACTATCGTGGTGATTACTTGTGCGACTGTTGCGACTTTCTCTTTGGATATCTTGGCAACTGTGCCTTTGTAGCGGACGGGGAATACAGATACCCGACGTTTTTGTAGATGGCTGGTCCCCGCATGTGTGTGGTCTGCGGCCGCGTGTTCGCAAACGCCGGAAACCTGACCCGCCACACGGCAGCCGCCCACAGCGACCGCCATTTCGACTGCGACGTCTGCGGGAGACGCTTCGGGCGAAGCGATAACCTGCGACGCCACCTCGCATCAGTTCATCCTCCCACTCCTCACGACCAAGCGCCAGGTACGGTTTTAGGTTAAATAGGAAACCGCCAGTAGATCTGTTAAGCACGCCTTCTTCTCCGATATCCTCATCCAGTTCCTCACCCTTGTATTACTGGACCTAAACTGACGATCGAGATGAGGAAGAGGTCGTCAGTCCTCTGTACAGTTCCTCACGATCAAGCGTCAGGTACGGTTTTTATGTTAAACAAGAAATGGGGCTGCCAGCCTCTGTGTAATTCCTAACCCTTGTATTTACTGAACCCAGGTAAACTGGCAATTGAGATGAGGAAGAGGTCGCCAGTCCTCTGTACAGTTCCTCACCCTTCCTCACGATCAAGCGCCAGGCATGGTTTTATGTTAAACAAGAAACCGCCAGTACTAATGACCTGTTTTTCGAGAGAGTAAACGGCTTTAGCCGAGTAAACAGATTCAAGTAGTAAACAAGGGGCTGCCAGCCTGTGCAATTCCTCACTCTTGTACTTACCGGGCCTGGTTAAACTGGCGATCGAGATGAGGAAGAGGTTGCCAGTCTTATGTGCAATTCCTCACCCTCATATTTACTGGGCTCAAACTGGCGATCGAGATGAGGAAGAGGTCGCCAGTCCTCTGTACAGTTCCTCACCCTTCCTCACGATCAAGTGCCAGGCATGGTTTTATGTTAAACAAGAAACCGCCAGTACTAATAACCTGTTTTTCGATAGAGTAAACGGCTTTAGCCGAGTAAACAGATTCAAGTAGTAAACAAGGGGCTGCCAGCCTGTGTAATTCCTCACTCTTGTACTTACCGGGCCCGGTTAAACTGGCGATCGAGATGAGGAAGAGGTTGCCAGTCTTATGTGCAATTCCTCACCCTCGTATTTACTGGGCTCAAACTGGCGATCGAGATGAGGAAGAGGTCGCCAGTTCCTCACCCTCGTGTTTATCAGGGTCACTAATAGGACTTGTTTTCCTGTTCGCAGACCATCCGTGCCCGTTGTGCTCCGTCGCCCTGGCGGGTCCCGAGGATCTTCGCCACCATATGGAAGCGGTCCACGGTGCGAACCCGTCGGCTTCGACCTCCTCCTCCTCCTCCGCCGCAACGCCACCCGTCAGAGACCCACGGCCCGAGTGCGACGCGTGCGGGCGGCAATTCTCCCGCGAGGACCTGCTCCGGCGTCACGTGCAGCTGGTGCACGCCAACGAGGTCCGCTGTCCCGATTGCGGCGCCCTTTTCCACAGGGCCGCTTATCTCCAACGGCACATGGAGAGCGCCCACCGCGGCATGAGGTTCGCGTGCACCTACTGCGACCGAGGCTTCACCCGGCGCTACAACCGGGACCGGCACGAGGCCCACAACTGCCCCGTCGTGAGGAACCTCTTTGTGGACGAGATGCTGCACCTGCCCACTCTGTCACCCGAGCCCCGACCCAGCCGCGAGCCCCAGCCTGGACCCAGCCACGAGCCCTAGCCCGGACCCAGCCACGAGCCCCAGCCCGGATCCAGCACTGCACCCGACGGGATGGTGGGAGGCGGCGGCGGATTTCCCGCGTTCCGCACCGTCCAACGGGCGTTCCGCGGACGGCTCTTGACCTTCGGCCTGTCCCGGCCCATGGAGGACTTCTTGGCCGTGGAGGACGCGCTGGTGCTACTGTTCGACAGCGTCCTGGAACTGCTGACCGACGTCAGGACCCGACACCCGAACATCAAGGTCAACATGTTCCTGGAGTGCGAATTCACCAACGTCCACGGGGCCACCTGTCTGCGGGCCTTCAAGACGAAGAACGTGCCTCTCACCGCCGCGTCCAACTTGGAGGACTTCCTGTCGGCGTCCTTCCACAAGCTGGAGGAAGAGAAGGAGCAGTGCCTGCTAGTGGGCAGCGGGTAGAGCTATCTCCGGATACGTGACCTGGAGATCCGCGTCAACCTCTACACCCCGTTGGGAGAATGCGGAGCTCGGTTCGTCCAGCTTCCCAGGACCATCTGCGAGACGCGCGCCGTTATCAACGTACAAAACGTCGATGACATGTGCTTTGCGTATGCCGTCCTGGCCAAGTTCGTCGCGCAACACCCGGAGAGGCCCGCGTCGTACACACCGGACGTCATGGCACGCTACGACTGGGTCGGCCTACGCTTCCCCGTGGCTGTGAAGGACATCAAAGTCTTCGAGAGGAGGAACCCCATCAGCGTCAACGTGTATGGGATCGAGCGCGCCATGGTGGGGAGACGCCCCGACGGATCGCCAAAGTTCCAGGACCGCGTGTTCCCGCTGAAGATCTGCAAGCGGGAGTTGGAGGATCACCGGGACCTGCTGTACGTGACCACCGGCGGGGACAGTCACTACGCCTACATCGCGAACGTCAGCAGGCTGGTGCGACCCCAGCTGACGTCCCACCACGGCACTATTCACGTGTGTAAGCGATGCTTTGCCTACTTTGACAACCAGCCCAACAAGCTGCAACTGTCCGGTGCTGAGCGTCTGGAAGAGCACATGCGATACTGCACCGCCAAGGCCCCCCTCCGATGGATATGTCTCAGAAGCAGCAGATCCGCTTCGCCCACCCCGAGTACACTCGGCGCGAGCGCTTTTGCGTCTACGCGGACTTTGAGTGTGCTCTGCAGCCCGTCGCTGTTGACCCGGTAGAAGCACCGCCCGGCACGAGGCCTCTGCAAATGCACGTCCCGTACGCCTTCGCCTACCAGATCGTGGACTCGCTCGGCCTGGATGAGTTTGAGCCCCGCGTCTACTTCGGGGCCGACGCGTCCAAGGTGTTTATGGAGAGGCTCAAGATGGACGTGCTGAGCCTGTGGGAGTTCCTGTTCAGCACAAGAGCTCTGCACCCTTCTCTGACCCGGCAGGAGATGGAGAGTATCTCGCAGCGACCCACTGCTACCTCTGCGGGAAGGAGTTCACAGACCAGGACGTCAAGGTGCGGGACCACAACCACGCCCCGCCTTACGAGTTCCGAGGAGCCGCTCATCGCTCGTGTAACCTCAGGTACCGGGAGCAGCGACACATCAACTGCTACTTCCACAACCTGTCCAACTACGACGCTCACTTCGTAGTGCAGGAGCTGGCCATCGACCCCGGCGACGTGGACGTGTTGGCACACACGGAGGAGCGGTACATCGCTTTTACCAAGCGACTCCACTTTGGCCAACCCGGAGACAACCAACGACAGAGCAGTTTCGCGGTGCGGTTCCTCGACACGTACAGGTTCTTGTCCATGAGCCTGGCCAACCTGGCTGCGGGACTTCCCACGGACAGGATGCGCGAGACGAGGAAGCGCTTCCCCGACGACCGGCTGTTCGACCTGGTGTGCAGAAAGGGCGTGTTCCCCTACGACTTCGTGACGTCCTACGATAAGTTGTACAGGACCAGGGAGCTGCCGCCCAAGGAGGCGTTCAGGAACTCCATTACCCTGGAGGATATCAAGGACGAGGAGTACGAGCACGCCCTCAACGTGTGGCGAGCCTTTGAGTGTCACAACCTCAAGGACTACGCCGACAAGTACCTGCGGTGCGACATCGCCCTGCTCACCGATTTCTTTGAGCAGTTCCGTGATACGTCGCTAGCAGAGTACGGGCTGGATCCCGCCCACTACTACACCCTGCCGTCTTATGCTTGGGACGTCATGCTCAAGACCTGCGACGTGGAGCTGGACACGCTGCAGGACTTCGACATGTACCTGTTCGTGGAGCAGGGGATCCGGGGAGGGATCTCACAGGCCATCACCCGCTACGCCAAGGCCAACCACGACAGGTGCCCAGACTACCGCCCAGACGAGCCCACGCGCTTCCTCCTGTACCTGGACGCCAACAACCTGTACGGCTGGGCCATGTCCCAGCGCCTACCGACCGGAGACTTCCAGTGGCTCAGCCGTGAGGAAATACAGGTGTTGGACATTGCGGCGCTGGACGCGGAGGCCGATCGAGGCTACATCTTGGAGGTGGACCTCCACTACCCCGCGCGCCTACACGACCTGCACAAGGACCTTCCCTACTGCTGCGAGACGAAGCGTCCGCCAACAGGGAAGTTCCCCAAACTGTTGACGACCCTGGACGACAAGACGCACTACATCTGTCACTACAGGGTCTTGCAGCAGGCGCTGCAAAACGGATTGGAGCTGGTCGTGGTGCATCGGGCGATCTCGTTTCGCCAGTCGCGGTGGTTGGAACCGTACATCCTGATGAATACCGAGCTGCGGAAGAAGGCCAAAACGAAGTTTGAACAGGACTTCTTCAAGCTCATGAACAACGCGGTCGGTAAGACCATCGAGAATGTCCGGAAGCGCCTCAACGTGAAGCTGGTGTGCACCCCGGAGAAGTTTTCCAAGTACGTCGCCAGATCCAACTTCCTGGACCGGACGTACTACACGGAGGACGTGGCCCTGGTGCATCTGTCCAAGGTCAACATCGTGTTGGACAAGCCCGTCTACGTAGGCATGTCAGTCCTGGAGCTGAGCAAGTGGCTCATGTACGAGTTCCTGCGCAAGATGAAGGAGCGCTATGGTGACCGCCTCACCGTTGACTACATGGACACGGACAGCTTCGTCTTTGACATCGTGTCCCAGGACGTCTACGCCGAGATGAAGGAACAACTGGACGACTTCGACACCAGCGGCTATCCGAGGTCTTACCCCTGCTACAGCCCCGTCAACGCCAAGGTCATCGGAAAGTTTAAGGATGAGTGCAACGGCCTGTCCTTATACGAGTACCTCGGCCTGCGGTCCAAGCTGTACTTCATGGACATCGAGGACGCGGCGACAGGCGGCAGCAAGGCTCTCAAGCGAGGGGGTGGCGAAGGGTGTTGTCAAGAACGTCCTCACCCCCGACGACTACAGAGAGTGCTTGTTTAACGGGGTCCAGAAGCACACCACCAACGTCCGGTTCCAGTCCCACTTGCACCGGGTCTACACCGTGGAAGTGGACAAGCTGAGCCTCGGTCCAGCTGACGACAAGCGGTGCGTCCTCCCCGACGGCATCCACACTCTGCCGTGGGGACACAAGGACGTCCCGCCACTACCGCCAGCCAGGAGGAGAGGAGAACATCCGCAGCGGATGGAAGTGGACGGCGAGGAGGAGGAGGGACAGCGCCAGGACGAAGAAGAGGACGAAGAGGAATTCCCGGTCTAGTTATATTATTAATTTTAAGAAAAATTGTAAATAGTATTTGTAAGAAAATATAATAGCTTTATGTACAGCATGAACCCGAGTTGTTTATTTCCTCCCTTTGCTCACTCAAAAGTCACAAGCCGTTAGGCTCGGAAAGGCGTTATGGGCCATTTGACCCGAGCCGTGCAGCTTAAAAAGCCCCCGCCAACCGGGAGCGGTTGGCGGCGCGTGTCGGGGACGACCCTGAAGGAGTTGCCCAGGAAGGAGTTGCTTAGTGGTTTGCTGATGTCCGAGGGGTCACCCTCGAATTACTCAGCGGCTTGCTGATGTCCGAGGGGTCTCGTGGCGCGCCCTCTTTGGCGGCCTTCACTGCCGCTTGGTGGGGGCTCAGCCAGGGACACGCGCCGCTGTTATATAAACCTGAGGTCCAGCCCCGCTGCCTCAGTTTTGCTAATTTTTTAAAATTAGTAAGGAGAAAGGAGAAATGAAAACACAAGCTTTATCATTATGAGGCATGTATTGTACAGTAATAAGGTTACATACACATACTACAAAAAACCTTACAAACTAGTTTTAAGCGAATATGGAGTGGAAGAGCCTGCGGACCAGAGCGTCGTTGGTGGCGGGAGCGGCAGGGTCGAAGAGCTGGACGTAGTCGCTGAGTGACGTGCGGAGAACAGCCCGGCAGTACAGGTAAGTGAGGCAGTAGTAGCCGCAAACAGAAGTATCGTAGCCCTGGAGCCGATACCTATTGTAGACGTAGTGGCGGTGATGAGGATTGCGCCTCAGGAACATTTGAAAGTCGGCCTGGTATGGCGGCCTTCCGTAGCTGTCCAGGTACTCGAGTCTGTCCTCTTCCGAGCAGTAAAACGCCACCCAGTGTTCGCCTCCCTCGGTGTGTGCTACCGTGTTGGACACGATGGCGGTGAGAGGCTTGACCGGCACGTCCGGTAGTTGGTCAGAGGCGTAGACCGCAACGTTCCTCAGTCCAGGGATCCTCACCAGGCATTCTCTGATCTTGATGGTATTCATCGTGGGCGGAAGCAGCACAGGCAGCTTGAGACGGACTGGTCTGGCCTGTCGTTAGCCACGAGCCAGTTCCGCAATACTATGCAGTTATGAAGGGCGCAACGGTTGTGGGAGCTCTTATGGTGGCGACAGCGTAGGGTCTGGTAGGTGGGCGGACCGTTGAGCGACCCGCAGCCCAGATCCTCCATGTCCTGAGCGGTGGTGGCGGCGGGCTCGGTTATGAGGTGGCGTTGTACAAAGTCCCTCTTCTGCGATCCTTTGACGTAGACCAAGGGGCGGTGGATGAGGCAGAAGCGCAGCTTGTCCAGCAGGGCGACGTACGCGATGTCCCCCTGGTCCCACTCCAAGCCGTGGCAGTGGCGAGTGACCCAGACGCTCTCGCGCTGTTTCTCGGAAGTCAGGAGGTCCTTACTGAAGGGTGGGCGGGCGATGTGATGTAGGAGCAGCGTGCCGGTAGTCACGTCCACCACGCAAACCTCTTTCAGTAGAAAGTCATTATCACTGTCTTTAAAACACTGCATATCCATCACCACGCTTCCGTGATGACAGCGCGCTGGTGGCGGCTCGTTATAGATCGGTGGCGGCACGTCCATCCCGTACGGCTGACTGAACTCGACTGAGCGCTGGCGGGAGCGCGCCTAGCGGGATAACCTTGGGTGCGCGCGCCGCCATCACCTAACGGTCCGCACGCGGTGACCTTGAGCGCGCGGCAACTCGTTTACCCGCCAAAGTCCACAGTCACGTTGCGATGACGGTCCACCTCCACGACGTTGTCCAACTCGGCGTACACTATGCAGTTGAACGCCTCCGCCAAGGCTTCGGAGAATCCAATCTCTATGCGCAGGTTACCGTTGCGCACCAGGTTCCAGTGGCTGGATTGAGAGGCCGCCATATCGGGTGTCAGATCAAACGCCATCAGGCAGTATCCGTAGGGGTATTCGTTGCGACTGACTTCGTTACCACAGTCTGAGAAATTGATGCCGGTGCCGGTGTACAGCGTGTGGTAGGCGAGCACGCACAACTCCCGACCGAACGTGTAATCCGGTTGAAGCGGCTTACATGGCACTTGCTCACCATCTATGTACAGCGCGAAGAAGTTCACGTGGCTGTGGGTGAAGTTGAACGGGTTCTTCTTGTAGTCCCCGTTGAACGCCTGATTGCTGACCAGGCCAACTATAACGCGTTTCGGCAGTTGACCCAGAAACACACTGTCCAGAGTCTTGCTGCTGATACCGGAGGGTAGCGTGAAGGATTTCACTTCCACGCGCGTAATGGGATATTTGGCTGTGCCCGACTCCAGCGTCCTGCTCTGAGCCAACAGCACGCTAGGGTTGATCTTACAGCGACGCATAAACAGGTTGACTTCGGCGATGTCCACTTTGTAGTCTGTCACGGTTTTGGACATGATGGAGAACGAGTTCTTTGACCTGATCAGACGAAAGCGCATCTCCACACCGTTTAACATGAACTTCTCCTGGTTGCACAGGTCGACGTGCAGATGTCCGACCATGTCCGCGTACCGGCTGCCCTTGATAAACTCCCTCCTTTTCTTGAGCCCGGTATAATTATCCTCCTCAGTATTGTCCATGTACCCGGCATAGTCCTCATAGAACAACTCCGCGGTGAGGTGCGATGTCTTGGCATCACCGCCATAGGACAACAGGTTCTCCAGGTAGGCGCGATAGGCGTACGTGTTGTTCTGATGAGACACCAGTTTGTTGTTCAGGTACAGGTCCACTTGACTGAACAGCGAGTGCAGCCAGTTGTTAATCGGACCCATCTCTTTTATCGCTTGATCGCCCGTTACAGCGTCTCCGTTAGCCGATCTAATGGTAGCCTTCACATGCAGTAGCGTCTGTGACAGATCCGTGTACTCGTCCCCATGACCCGGAACTATGAACTCCACGGGCGAGTCGTCTGTCAGGGAGGAGATGGGCTTGTACTGCACCCATTTACCGCTCTCTATACTGGTCTGCGTGGGCGGTAGCGAGAACAGGTACAACTCGGTCTTGACACACTCGCACGACTTCTGATGTAGAAACGCCATTATCCAAAAATGTCCTTCACGGTACTCTTGCTCTTCTTACGTCGTACAACGGTCTTGCTTCTCCTCTTCTTAGCGACACGTTTTGCGGGCGCAGCGCTCTTCTTCCTCGCTCCGAGGAGTTTCGCCAGAGACTGAGGAGTGACCTGCTGTACACGCCTCCTCTTATAGGTGCCACCACCGCTCAGCACGCGATCCAGTTTTTCATCAGCCCTGCGTTTCAGCGACCCGGTACACTCTCTGAGCCGGGTGTTGGCCGCGACTCGGGGGTCGGCTGTGCCCGCCGCCACGTCGCCCAAGAAGCCCACACCGGACCTCAGCACCTCCTTGCCCAGCGCCGATGCGCCAGATCTGATCAACGGGACCACTGTACGCATCAGCCCGCCTAGGAAACTGCCGATGCCGTGACCGCGTTGGAAAGCGGCTCCTCTGAATACCGCTGACACTCCGTGCCCAGACTGCTGTTGGCGGTAGTACGCCAGATAGGGGTCGTTCGGGTTCATTGCTGCTGCTGCTCTCTGCGCAGGTGAAGCTTCATGCACGTAGTCCCGAAGTGGAATGGCAGGTGGCACCCGACGCTGTCCCTTAAATCGATTTCCACACTATCGAAGGAGCTCTTCATCAGCGGCACGTAGTGAGGGTCGGTGAATTGCACGGTGATACTCGCGCCGTAGATGTAGTTTTTTGCGTCGATGTTCACAATCTTTAACAAGGGCGCTACAGTGTCACCTACTAGTTGAGGTTCCACCAGGTCACAATACACGTACATGTGCGAAGGGATCCCGGCCAGTAAGTTGGGCGGTCTTATAGCTTTTCTATGTTTGATCAAATCCACATTGTGCACGTCGTATCCCAACTGTAACGCTAGGGTGGGGCTAAATTCCAGTTGCACCACAGTCTGGTCTATCGAGATCAATTCCACCTTCCTAATCTCTTTGTCGTACTCAAACTGGCATTGGTATAAGTCCAATTTTGGATTGGCGTTGATGGCGTTGACCTATTCATCGATGTCTTTATAGTTTCCGGCTTCCACCTTTACAGCGGTCAGTTCAGGCTTGTCGGTGTCATCCTTAGTGTAGAGATATACGCGAGCGTCCTCCCCCACTGTGACAAACGAGCACGGGCAATGAACCTCGACTAAAGCGACTTCCCATTCACCATCGCCACCCAATCGCACGACTGACGGTAGATGGGTGATGTAGTTAGCCACGGTGTTGTTCGGATAATAGTCCATTGAGCTGTTGCTGGGCAACGTCAGGTACAGCTGTCTGCGCTTTGTCGTCATAGCAGCTGTTGCACTTCAGATGCGGGTACCCACGAGTTGAAGTCCTCTCCGTAACCGACCCACTTGACCAAGTAGCGTTTACTGCGGCCTCGCACTTTGGTGTCCAGTATTTTATCTATTTGGTACAGGCGGTCCGGGGCGACCTTTACCTTTTGCATCTCATGCTCGTAGAAGCGCCCTTCCAGCGGCGTCCCGTTCAGGTCGCGCAGCACATACAATGGCAGAGGATGCGACCCGTATACGTGGTCCACCACGAACAGCTCCTTACTCCAGTTGGTCTCATAACCTTTGGCGAACGTGCCCTTCTCCTTGGCTATGCGCACCGTGTCGCCCGGCTCAAACCTGGGCTTGCGTCACCGGATCGCCTTTCCGTACATGTGACGCCACGCCTTGTACACCGTTTTTCCATCGCCGCTGTCCGCGTCCACGGGTCGCAGACCACCACCCAGGCTCCTGTGCGGACTGCGGTTGTAGGCGTCCACAAGCCTATCCAACACGTCCACGTAGCGATACGTGTTCTTGTAGGTCAGGTAGCGCCACATGCGGGTCTTGAGCGTGCGGTTGACTCGCTCCACCACCACCGCCTTCACGTCGGGGTTCTGCGTGGTGACGTATGTGACACCGTGACTCTTGAACACTCGCTTGGTCGCGGTCCCGGTGAACTCCGTCCCCTTGTCGGTCTGTAGGCAGCGAGGAGTCGCCTCAGCGAATATTCCCTCGAACGCAGCAGCCACCTCGGGCCCGCTTTTCCTCTTCAGTGGTACCGCAAACAGCCGCTTGCTGAACACGTCTATCACAGTCAGCAGGTAGTTGACTCCGTCGTTGTACCGGCTCAGGCCGCGCATGTCGTTCAGGTCCGCCTGCCACAGCTCCCGGGGCCCGAACACGACGTAGCGGTTGCGAGGAAACCGCTTGCGCGCCGGCTTGTGCAGCGTGTAAGTGTCCTGGGTGCGCAGCCAGTCGGCTACCCGACGTTTCGGTAGGCGCGCGGCTCTGGCCAGGGCGGCCACCCCGCCGAGAGAACCGGGCTGGCTCGGGTCGTAGTACAACTTCTCCATTACGGTGAGAACGGCTCCCAGTTGTCCAATGACGATTCCCGGTCGGGTTCCTCGGTTATTATCCTTCTCCTGGCCGCTGGAGGTCGCGGTCTCAGGCGGTCCAGTATCGGTGTCAACCTCGGTGAGAGGGGTGTCGACGGCCGTCGTGTCTCTCCAGGGGCTCGATGCCGAGTCCAGCCCCACGCCTAGGTAACGCAGCGCAGTGGGATTGTTCACGTATTCTTTGGGCACGTTCATGTCCTTCAAGGTGGTCATCACTTGATGCCAGCCAGTAGGCAATCGGTCCGCCCTTCGCGCTCTTACTATGCTGTGCGCGATGTCCACTATATTGGAATCGGGGATCTTCACCTTGTCCACGTATACCGTCCCACTGGCGTCCCAGGCGATGGGGCTGCCTTGCCGGGTCATGAATCGCAACAAGTTGCGCGCCACCGACCTGTAGATTTTTGAGAACGATTCCACAATGTCCTCCTCCGCCGAGGCTCTAGACTCGCGCTTCATCTGACTCGGACCTCCCGCCGCTTCCTCCTCCCTCTCCTCGCCCTCGATGATTGGCAGACCTATGGGTTGACGTTTAGCCGCGGAAAAGTGCAGGAACCGCTGTAACACCTGCTGATATTGTTTCCATTTCTCCGTATCGTCCAGCCGCTTGTCACTCAATATGCGATGCATCTCAGCGTCCAGGCTGGCTGGCTTATTGGCGCTACCTGCTCCTACTCTTGGTCCTGGTCCCGGTCCTGGTCCCGGTCCTTCTCGCAATCTCTCGATGAGCTCCTGCGGTAAACCACCATTTTCCTAGCGTACTCCATGTCCGATTAGCTTCTGCGCTAGAACGGGCAGAACAGCGTTCAACAGCAGAGGTAGGAGGATCCCTCCGCCCCGTTGGACGAGGTAGTGTCGCTTCTTGGCCCAACCCTCGCCGCGTTTCACCAGCCGTCTGAGCGCCTGTTTGTGTTTGCTCAATTTGCGTTTGAGGCAGGGAGAAAGCGGTACGTTTCCGCGTAGCACGTTATACGCGCACTCGCACAATGACTTGTTGCGACTCTTGTCGCACGCTTTTAACAGGGCCTTGCGTTCTTTGGGCGTAGCGTGTATTAGGGCCCTCAGCAGCGCTGCGTCTTTCTTCACGCGGTGTGACATGATGACTGACACTGGCGTGCGCTCGGCCTATTTATCACTTCTTCTTGGGCAGGTACACGTAGTTCACCGGGTCGTCTGGGAAAATGGCCAAACGTACGCGCATCTCTTCAGGCGTGGACTGTTTCAAGTCTATGAGCAGGTAGGCGTGCGGATCACGCGTGGCGTCCACGTAAGCCTCCTCCACGAATTTGGGGTTTTCCGGATATACTTGACGGGCCAGGTGTTTGATCTGAGCGCGGTCCCTGGGATTCTTAAAACACACTATGTAATGAGCGTTCAGCGATATGTCGCGCTGGCCCCTGCCCTGGTGAAACAGGTTTTGCGTGATGACGAACACGCTCATGTTGCGGTGGTGCGAGCCCTTGGTGAACAGGTCCACCACGCCGGGACCAGCCTCGCGCATCATGTCATCGACGATGACCAGGGCGGGCTCGCTACCGTCGTAGTCGTCCAGGTCTGGCAGGCCGGCTACGTAGCGCACGGCAGAGTCCGCACGGCTCTTACCACCACCGCCACCACTGCCATAGTGCCAAGTGATGCGGGCGAACCGCGTATCGCACATGCGGTCGGCGTGCTCTATGAAGCGAGCCACGAAGTGCGACTTGCCACTGCCCGAAGGCCCGGCCACGATGGCGGTGAACGGGTGTTTCCACCTCAAGTCCATGGCGTCTACTGACCGCCGTGCACCGCCACCTCGGCTCTTGTAACTAAAGGTTCTTTTTCTTGCTTCTTTTTTTATTTGATTTACTTTTATGTTTCAATTTTGAAAGGAAATAAGGGAATAGGAAATACCGTTTATTTAAACAAATTCCAGGAAAGGAAGTTTGCTGCCAGGAGGGCCGCTCCTCTTTACAAGGCTCGTCCTCGGCCCCACGCCAACGTTGTACTGGGAGATGGCATTGTCGTCCAGGACCGTGAGGTACCGCCGAGGCATGTAAATCCGGATCGGGTCGTCGCCGACAAGACCCTCCAAGGTGGCCATAACCGCCTCGCCGTATGGTAGGTCCACCCGCTCGAACGAGCGAATCGGGTACACCGCGTTGTCCCGCAGATCTGCGATGCGAGTGTAACCCGCGGCCTTGCAGCTGTTGAGGGCTGTCCTGAGGTCCATCTTCTGGTCCGTGTTGAGCATGGCGCAGCGGCTGGATGCAGAATGACCGGCTCTCGCCACCGAGTCGCCTTTTATTAGCGGTGTCTACGTGCCGACTCGCGCGTATCAACAACATGATGACATAGTTACTCGCTCAATTCCAGGAAGGGTGATGTAATGGAAAGCTTTACTGCGTAAACAAGTGGATTGTTCTAGAAGCGTCTCGGTTATCAACTGCTTAGTGGAAGTTTCCACGCTCAATTCCAGGAAGAGTGACGTAATGGAAAGCTTTACTGCGTAAACAAGTGGATTGTTCTAGAAGCATCTCGGTCGCTTAGTGGAAGTTTCCACGCTCTCTCGTTTACTGGACAGCGCGCCTGGAGTGTGCGCTCCTCTTGGTTTTCCCTGAGATGACGCAATCGGTCTTTCGCCAGGTGGGTAGAGGAGTAGCGGTCCTAGTGATCCCGTCGTATCGTGACTCTCCCGTCTCGCTATTTGCCAACCATAGGTTTTGCAATCTGGATAGCAGGTCCTCTAGACATATGCAGATTTCATCGTTTCGCTCCTCGTCCAAGTACAAGCCGCAACTGAACGTGGGGCGACCTCCTTTGAACACGTGCATCTTCAACAGTACGTTACCGCTGTTGGTAGGGTTCTTCACGGTGTACTGATATCCGCCAGCGGACCAGCACAGTGTCGGAGAATCGATAGGCACTTCCTTATTCTTTACAGTCCACCCATCGAGCTTTTTCTTCTTTGACGCACATCCCTGCTGTACTGGCGGTGCGTTAGCGTTCTCCTCCATTGCGTTCAGCTCCTCTAGGAAGGAGCGGATCGTTTGGTCCACTTCGACTGCACTGACTCCGCTTCCGTTCATGGTGACGTCTCAAACAACACTGAGGTCGCGCGCGCGGCTCTGCCTCGGTTTTATAGCCGAGTCGCGCGCTCCAGCGGACCTTCTAGAAGCTTCCGGAAACGTGAAGCTCCTCACCTGCATGCTGAATCCGGTGGGCCCTCACTCCACCCTTGCTAGTTTTATTGGGGTGGGATGGGAATAGGGTTATTGGTTGGGGTAGGACAGAGGGTTATGTGGTAGGACAGAGGGTCTTGGGTCTTTGGGTTGGGGTAACAGTAACCGGTTTGGGGTTTAACCGGTTACTGTCCAGGCCTTCTATAGTTTTCCTGGACGTCCAACACCGCCATGCCGCCTTGGTTCAGAGTTAACTGCAGCACTTGCAGAACCTCGTCCCACTGTGCCGGGTCCCCCGGGTCGTATCGACGGGAGGACATCACGGGACTGGCTGGACTCCACCGCTCCGGCCTGAGGAAGACGTGGCCGCCTCTCCTCATCGCCTCCTCGACCCGAGTCCTTGTGGGAGTAAGGTACTCCGGTCCGAGCAGGAGGTACCGGCTGATGTTGGGAACGTTGACAAAGACTTCCACAGTAAGGGCGTCCATTATGGAAGCAGCTCTGGTCAAGACTGACTCGAACACCGCTTTCACCCGCTGTCGCCCTCCGGAGGAGCTTCGCAGTGGAATGTAAGCGGTAAACAGTTCCCGGAACCGCTGATGAGTAAACAGCCCCGGGCGGTCACGTAGGCCCTAGCACGCGCCTCGACACGTGACTCTGCGGAGCCGCTCGCAGTTTGGCTTAGTCAAGCCGGCATACAACGTGTAACGAAGTCACATCGAGTTTGGTCGGCAAACAGCCGAGATCCCATGAGGAAAACGCGTTTAAAAATTAATAGCGGGCCCGTTTAACGGTGGATTCTCAATTTTCTTTAAGCGATGGTTTTCTTAGGCCTCCACCTGACATGTGGTGAAGTTTCATCAAAATCGGTCGGTAAACAGCCGAGATCCCATAAGGAAAACGCGGTTATAAATTAATAGCGGGTCCGTTTAACGGTGGATTTTCAATTTTCTTTAAGCGATGGTTTACTTAGACCGCCGCCTGACATGTGGTGAGGTTTCGTCAAAATCGGTCGGTAAACAGCTGAGATCCCATAAGGAAAACGCGGTTATAAATTAATAGCGGCCTTGTTTAATGGTGGATCTATGGGGTTCTTACGTCATTCGCTTCCTTGGGGATAGGCCTACACTCTGGAAAAAGTCCCGTGGGAATCGGTGGATAAATAGGCTAGTTATTAATTTTCGAAAGTTTTTCCTCATGTTCAAGGTCATCACGACAAGTGCCGCTGGCGACCGGGGGGGGTCCGAGCTTGGCTATGGGGAATGTCGGGGGGCGCTGACGTCACGGGGGGGGCTGACGTCACCGGGGGGGGGCTGACGTCACGGGGTGTGGGGGGGTGGGGGGGGGTGATTCCTCGTTCCTCCTCACTCGCCTGTGCTGATTTTGAAGGAACTAATGCCCCCTACTACTGCATAACAATAAATCAAAAACAAGAGTAATTTTCAGCTATTGATCAACTTCACCAAAGAAGGCGTTTTTTATAGTGGTGGAAAGTTTTTCTAGAGAGTCAGGCGCTCTATTAAGTAGGTAGTCTTTTAACAATGTTTAAAACTTAAACCCATTTTCGGTTTTTATATTTTTTTGTATATGTCTTAAAAATTTGGTTCCGATATAAGAAGGTTTATTTTCAAACAACCTGAGCCTGTGGTTCTGGGTTACCTCTCATTTCTCCCCATTGTAATATAAGAATGAGTGGGTCCCTTAAATTTTACATCTTCCCTTTATTTTTTTTTCTACTAATATTTTCTCAAATATGAATTGGCCATTAACTGTAAATATCTTTGATTTTTTAAAGTTATTCTTTGCCGAATCGTCATTTTTAGCTTTAAAATAATTCGTATGGCCTTTTTTGTTGTTTTAAAATATTGTCCATATTACTTTTTAATGTTGATCCATTTAGGGCAATGCAATATGATGTAACAATCCCCCATATTATATTTTCTTACACAAGAGTCTATAATTTAATTAACTTATAAATTGTTAGGTTATAGTGTATCAAACATAATACGAATCTTTCGGTTAAGATACTGTTTTGCAGGAGATAGTTCATTTCAGAGTGGTGTGGCTGTGTACTGGAGTAGAAAGTCTTGTACATTATTCATTATGTTCCCTGGATCTTTCTTCATCGCTCTCAACGACTTTTTCAGTGTGTATACCATTCGTTCTGCTAAACGATTTGTTGCGGCATGACCAAGGTCAATCAGTTTTTGAAAACAAACCTAATTTCATGGACTATTTTTAAAATTAAGTACTAACAAAACTGTAAGATTTGTCCGACACCATAAATTGGGGGTTACCGTGTAAAACAAATATGTTCTCGGGACGTGCAATAGTGGTTTAGGTTGTAGTGTAAAGTAAAACATAACAAATATGTAAAATTTGATTATAAACAGCTGATATGTACTGCTTATTCATATGGACTTAAACAGAATTATTGTTTTTCATTATTATACCATTACAATTATAATTTTTAGAAATTATTAAATGTTTCCAAGGTTTTTTGTTAACTATATTTTTTAATGTTTGTTATATCACGGATTCATAAGATATTACTCGAGTTTCTAGAACCTGTTCAACAGGGTTCTTGTTTATTTTGAGCTAGGTCATGTTCTATTTGTTATGGGGTGTCATTGTTATTTGTTATTTCAGTTGTATTCGTTTGGAGCCATTTGATACTCAACCAAAGAGTTTATTACGATTACGATTACACAGTGGTTTGTCATTCTAACTCTTATTGGTATTTATAATAATGTGCAATATGTTAATAAATTGATGTTTTTAATTTTTACTATTGGATTTTCTTTACTTTCTCCATAATTTTGTAATTTTTAGGGTTTGATTTTTTTAATTTTTCCCCAAAACTAGCCATGGTACATCACTATTCTTAAACATTTAGCCATTTAAGCATTTTTTAAAGAATGCAATATAATTATAACTAATATTGGATCAACCATATTGGATTAAAATGTGTTTTTTTTAATTTAAAGGTGAAGTTGTGAACCATTATATACAAGTATTTTTTTACGGTGTATATAACGCCCTGGGCCGTTTCTGACAATAATTATTCTTTCTCAATCTCAATATTTTCATTATTTTAGGGAAATAATTTTAAAGAAAATTTAAATACCCCAACCTTAAAACATGCCGATATTCTCATCAGTACATATAACAATGACAGTGAACTACTAACAATTACTGTTCAGTGTCATTTGCTTCTTTTTGAAACAAATTATATCAAAGCGCCTTCTTGAAACCGCCATTTAGGAATAAGATAACTTTTTTCTAGTGTGAAATTTGACTTGATACCATTCATATTTACAACTGGTTTCCCATGCTTAAACTAATGCCAAAATCCGTTCTTAAATATCTGTTTTCGTTATCATAATAGTGACAATTTTTTAAATTTTAACACAAAAATTAAATTGAATACAAAAGGTGATTGTTTTAAAACGGATTGCGGCAGTGGTATCAGCGTCTAAATATAATTTATATGTTGGGTCACAACCCATCTTAACATTTAAACAAAAAATCTTATTCCAAAAGGGCGAATCCAGGATGGCGGCAGGAAGTTTTGAATTTTTCACAATGAAGCGAATGTTAATAAACAAACATTGGTAATTGTCTATGGTCATTATTTCATATAATGCTTATAATATATGGATTTCACTTAAGGTTGGGTCATTTAATAATATTTTCATAATTAATACTTTTTTAAATCACCAAATCTTTTGGGAACTCATAGTTAATTATTATCAAAACCCGGTTGTGGAGTTGTATTTACCGTCAAAAGATCCTCCTAAATAATGGGCCGTAACCCCATCTTTACATTGGGGAAAAAATTATTTCAACCCAATATGCGCGGAAAACCATATCAAATAAATACAAATGAAGATTAAGTTGGTCAACAATTTTCTGCGGTGGTCCTGAGTCGATAACTTGGCAAATTTTGAAAGATGTAGGGGAGGGAATTATTTAAAACTAACCCTGCATACATGCAATTGCTGCGAATTTATTTAGTCATGTAAACATTTATCTTTAAACAAATTTTTATTTACAACTCAAAATACACATCACTAGACAAACCTTTTTCATGGAAATCAGTAAACCCATTTCCCTGAGAAAACATGACCAAAACAGCACGAAATAACAAGTTTTTACGGCCGCCAATCTTTTTCAAAACTCATAGGGCATTTTCAAATAGCCTACTACCTTATCGCGCATGTATAGAACAAAGAAAAAAAGTAGTGTCATGAAAATCAGTGCACCAGTTACCACTGAAAAGCTAACAAAAACACGTACTTCAGCGTTAACGAAAGAGAGGCTTACATTAATAAACTGGAGAAGATTTTTGGGCTTCGATTACGTGTATAACGTGAATATATGATAATATTTCAAAACCAACAGCAATTACAGACAAAACTAGAATTTTACTTTTATAATGTAAATTTTATCAGTAAGGTAAATTTTTCTACAGCGGATTGGCAGTACTGATTACTGATTAAAGCTCACTTCGCCATAACAACGCTCCAAGAACACGCCTCCCGCTATAAAAAACTGGGAATTGGGCGGAGTATAGGCGGGGAAGGGGAACGTTGCACTAATGTCTTGCCGCACAAATGGTAGCCCCAGTTATTATTATTTAATTTAAAGTCGGTCATATTGATACTCGAGCAAGTAACTTGTCGATATTTTGGGGTTTCTGCTTATATATTGAATTATTTAAAAAGTCGCCAAGATGGTCATCCGGGCAAGTGTCATGTCGATACCTTGGTTACTGCTTATTTCTTTCTTTATTTTAAATGTCGGTAATATGGTCATCTGGGCAATTGTCTTGTCGATAACTTGGTTTCAGCCCTATTAAAATTAATAATTATTAATTTTTAAAAGTCGCCAATATGGTTATCCGAGCAAATGTCATGTCGATATCTTGGTTTCAGCCCTCTTTTTAGTAATAATTAATAATATTTGAAATGTCGCCCAAATCGTCATCCGCACAAGTGTCTTTACGGTCAATTGGTGGGCCCCCGATAACATTGGACAACGTACTGTTTTTAGCACTTTGAATATCTCGGCAACAGTTGGACGTAGAATCACAATTTAAACACCAAAATGATTGTTTTGCAGAGCTAAACTGATTGGTAAAAGCAAATGTGAAGTTTATTAAATGTGTAATAATTAAGGAAAAGCTAAAAACCATTTTCCCATAAGAATAAGAGATTTTATGAATACTTTTTTTGGATTTTCTCCGCAACCACTTAACCTAGGTTAATCATTCAAAATACTATATTATTTGCTTTTTTAAGCTTTATAAAATAGTCTAAACAAAACTTGTGGGTTTTAAACATGTTAGGGTAAAAAGTGCAAAAAACTGATTTTTGAAAAATTTTGAAACCCCATAAACCCCCTTGGTCCGATTTTTCTGGTTTTTGAACTTAAAGTCATGAATGTCACTTTACACATTTGAGCCTAATCCCATCGAAATCGGAAGTTTTTTACTCAATTTATCGCATTCACGAACCCATATATATATACTTATTTATAAATTTGAACGAATAGTGTTTTTGGCATCTGGGGACCTCAAAACAAAAAGTTATCATTGTCTCTGGCTTAAGTCTTACCATGAAACCTACGGCAATAGCTTCTTCCCTACAGGGGAAATTCGCTAAAACCCAGTTTGCTTTCAGTTACAATAAAAAATTGTTGCAAAGACACCAAACGACATTAGCAACATCAATTTACGATCACTACCATCAATCTTCTTGGACAATGTAAACATTACAATTTCAAGAAAATATATGAGGGAGGTTTTACAATAATAAGTCTTTTTATAAAAAAATACAAATTTACAATAAAATATTGTGTATATCAACAAGTTGGAGTTTATTAGATTTAAAACGTTAAGAAAATAAAAGATTTAAGTATATTACTTAAAATTATATTTCGGTAATAACCCTCGGCAACCTATCGTTTCACATAAAAGTAATAGTGCATACCATCTCAGTTACCAAGGGGGTTGTTTTGTACAAGGCCTCCGTGATCACATATGTTCTTGGCGATGGTCGCCATCTTGTTGTAAGTCTCTTTGTGAGAAGAGGAAGTGACAGCGCCGAGGTTCCAAGCGACTCGCTGCGAGGCCTCGGCGCACCAGACCTGTGCCAGAAGCAGCTCGTGTTGCGCGGAGGGCAGGCCACGTGACAGCGCCCGCGTGGCCCGCGACAACACGACGGCCATGGTATAGGTGTCGATGGCCGCGCTGGCCAGCCGGTTCAGGAGGAACTGCTCGTCCACGATATCCTTGCCGTACTTGATCAGCAGCTTCTCCACCGATTGACCGAACAGTGGGATGTTCTTGGCCAGCAGCGCGGCTTGAGCCCCGAGCTGCGGGTCGACGTAGTTGTTCACCTGAGGCACGGAGCCGAGCCCCACGGAGCGCAGCCCCCGCTTGGTCAGCTCCTTCAGTATCAGAGACAGGTTGGCCGCCGGGTTCTTGAACGCGGCCTGCAGCTCCTTCATGTGGCCACCCGCGAACTTGATACCTGTCAGAGCGACAAAGAGCCTGAGAATTTCGTTGGTTCCCTCGAATATCCTGAAGATCCTGAGGTCCCTCAAGACACGCTCTAGACCGTTAGCCTTCATATAGCCCATCCCACCCAGGATTTGAATGGCCTCGTCCGTAACGTACCAAGCTGACTCTGAGCCGAATACCTTGGAAATGGCAGCCTCCAGATGGTAATCGACAGACCCGTGGTCCATGTTTGAGCTGAGCATGTAAGCCACACTCTCGGTGACGTAGTGGAGCATCGCCATGCGGGCCAGCTTCTCCTGTATGGTGCCGAAGGAGTCGATGCGCTTGCCGAATTGCACGCGAGTGGTGGCGTGTTCCACCGCCTTCTTGGTGACAGCTCGCATTGTGCCTCCCATCGCTGCTGCCATTCCAAACCTTCCGTTGTTCAAGATGTTCATCGCGACCTTGAACCCTTCACCGACTCCTCCTAACACATTCTCGACTGGGACCTTGCAGTCTTCGAAGTAAACTTCGGTCGTGTTGGATGCTTTGATTCCCATTTTATTTTCCGGAGGTCCACTTGTCACACCTCCGAAACCGCGTTCCACAATGAAGGCCGTCACTTTGTCCTCTTCTTTGCCTGTCTTCTCGTTCTTTACAGTAGTCTGAGCAAAAACGGTCATTATCTCCGCAAGTCCTCCATTACTGATCCAAATCTTGCTTCCGTTCAATGTGTAATATTTACCATCTGGAGAAGGTACAGCTCTTGTTTTGATGGAGCCTGCGTCACTACCTGAGGCAGGCTCAGTCAAACAGAAAGCGGCCAAATCCTTCCCAGTCGAAACTCGCGGTAAGTACTTCTTCTTCTGCTCTGGATTGCCAAACAGCAAAATACCCTTGAACCCAATGGACTGGTGAGCTCCAAGCGTGATCCCCACGCTCAGGTCGTTTCCTCCCACGATCTCTACCAGATTAGCGTACTGAGTGTTGCACAGGCCCAAGCCTCCCAGCTCGCTGGGTACTTGCAGCGCAAACGCTCCCAGCTCCCACAGAGCATCCATGGTCGCTGGCTCAAATTGTTCCATCGCGTCGTTTTTAGCTGGTTCGTTTTGGTTTTCAAAAAATTTGGTCACCGGGTCAACCAGCATTTTTAACGTCTCGTGTTGCTCTTCTGACAGTACCTCTGGGTAGGGGAAAACTTGTGAAGCTTGCAATGTTCCTCTAAACAGGTTCATGACAAACGACTGGTTCTCCGCTGCTTTGTTCTCAGGCTCATTGCCTTTGTCATCTTTCTGTTCTATGACTGGAGATGTTTTTGCGTAGTTTCTTTTAACACAATTGTATCTAAAACACTGTTCCGCTTTTGTTTTTTCACTAAATACTCGGCAAAAAGACGAACGAAACATTGTTATTTAAACTCGAAAATTTTATTTTTTTACTTTAGACGTAGATGGCCTCGTAATAAACTAATAGTAATACAACGGCTAATCTACAAGCCGTGAAAACTCATACAAATATACCAAGTGAACTATAATTTACCTACATTGAAAGAAAAATAGTATTACAAATGTTCTTATTTAACTACTCGGAAATCTGGATTAAAATATAGAGGCGAAAATTAAATAATGGCCTCTGATCAAATTAAAAACAAATGATTACATAAATAGCACAGCTGGTTCTGCAACTATGTGACACAAGCTTATAACTGACTTATTTGTTACATAGGCCAATAAAAAGAGAGTGAAAAACAAATTGAAAAAAATTAATTAAAATTTTAAAAAAATACAAACAGAAATATTGTTGTTATTAAATGTTAACTGAGTTCCCCTGATTTGATTACCACTGTTTAAGATGCCAACGCAACTTATACTTTAAGGCGAATATATGAATGAATGATGAGGTGCTTGTGCAGCCTTGTTACCGACTAAGATGACTGATTCTTTGGCAAAGATCATTAATTATTAGCCCGATGACCAATGGCAGCTGGATCCAGTTTCTACTCTGATTAAAGAGAGTTTCCACTACCAATTTTATCTCTGTTTATATGTTTAAAACGATAATTTTATATAATCAAATGGTAAATCTTCTCTCTGCAAAATTTGAAGGTGTTATCGTGACAAAACCACAACATATTGCAAATACAAAATTTTTTGTTTGGATTCACACATGTGCAGGGGCGGATCCAGAGGTCATGTTTGGGGGGGCGGTCACCGAAAGTTACCCCTCCCCCTTCCCTGTGGATGGTCCCTGGCACCCCCATTATTTTTTTTAACTATATGAATTTATGCTAAGAATGAAAATAAGTTAACATAATATTATATCAATAACCTTGTATTAAAGAAAAAATCAATCTTAACTTTATAAACAAGCTAAACAAAAATTACTTTAGTTCTACTGCGCCCGACCGTAAATAAAAAATAAATGTTTAGGCATTACACTTTTATCTACGTCATCTGTCTAAGAACAAGATGCCTAAATAAACAATTTATTTTAGTATTTACCCACGCGTAACTATTTACAAAACGTATTTGAAATTTGCAATACTGAACTATACTACGCGAAGATACAATTAGGAATGAGGCTGACAGCCAAGGTCAACCACTCGATAATGAAATGTCGTACCACATTTTTACAAAATAAAATACATGGCGTATGAGCTTCTGTTTGCACGCAATTTAATCTTTGTTTCCTCTTATTTCATTACATATAATTCGAGGCACTTTTTGCTTCTAGCCTAGTCACTGGATATTTATAGCCTAGCAACGGATTACGCGGTTTTAAACAAAAATCAAACCTACCCTGTAAACAAAACACCGCTGATAGCAAACGACAGTGGGCGGGCAAAATCCAGTAAAAATAATCACTGAATACAATTGCAGCAACCTTTGCTGCTAAAATTTACCTCCAAGACTATGTTGAAAACACTGCATTTTTGGTCTGTCGATTGGCAAAACTGCAACAACTTCACGATACTCGGAAATATCCATGTTTTTGTAAGACGCTTTTAGGTTAAATACATGGATCTAAGTAATGCGTTATATACTAAAATGGAAAAATTTCACCTGTCTAATGGTGTGTATTTTATTTCATTTCAGGAACGTTTAGGTTAGTTAGTTTGAATGTTATGTAACCTTGTAGACGGGAGCGGCAAAATTTGACTCACGGAACCGAAAAACGGGGTTTCGGGAGGCTTTTGATGCTTACATTTTCAATCGGATTTATTCAAACTTTCATCGTATGCCTGAATAATAAAATAAAACACAAAAATTCTTAGGTTTGTGGGGGGCGACCGCCCCTACCACCCCCCCCTTGGATCCACCCCTGCACATGTGACAACATTCATAAAATTACCAAAGTTTTCTCAGGGCTTTGCTTCATTGGTCGTCAAAGTTTCAATGTTCATTTATGGTAGACGGCAATGTGATTTTTTGAGGTGATTATATATAAATAATATACAGAGTGTTAGCAAAAATCGTGCAGGACTTTGAGATATGACTTCTCATCAGGGCCGTATTCAGGATCGTTTTGGCCCACGGCGGCTCACTCCAGTGAGGTCCCTCTATTATTTGTTTATTTGTTTTAAGATTAGTTTGTAACATCTACCATTTGATTAAATTGATTTTAGGCTGTTTTCATAGATTTCCATAAAATCCTCAAGGAATCCAAATGTATTTGTAACTTCTTCACACTTTTTAGCCTGTAGTTCTAGTTGTGCATTCAAGAGATCAAGCACGGGACATAAATGTTTCAATTTTTAGTTTTTCCGTTCATTTTAGAACTGTGTCTGATGTTTTGTCATCATCGAAAAATGTGAGTCTGGTACTGGCGCTTTTTGGTGGTGTAAGAATGCTGATCTTGGTTCCTTTCATACTTAGCTCCTCTCATTTCTTATGCAGCTTTTCATAAAGATGTCAAAACTATCTCTTTTGTCACAACGTAGCTTCCAAGAGAATCTAACACTTTAACGGACAGTAAAAATCTTACCAAGGGCTTTTGCAAAACTTTGTTGTTTTCCAGTACTGTCACGTTGTCCGATCAGCGAAAAGGCCTAGTGACTAGCTAATTTTTTGGATCGAGTCGAGAAGTGCCAATTATTCTTGAGTTTCAAGTATTTTCAAGCTAGTATTTACCATCAGCAATATACTGTTGTTGGTTGGTAGTTTCAAATAGTGCAATGGGATTTGGATGACTCATTCCAGATTTGATAGTCTAAATAACATTGTTTCTAACTAATACATAAGTAGCAATACACATGTTTGGCCAGTAAAATCAATCTTAATATGTATTGACAAACAAAACATGGTTTGACTGTTGTTTTCGGCCGACCACAGTCCGGTTGCCATTTTCCCAATATCACTTGGTCTGGACTTCGCTTAAAATCGCGATTTTTGACCGACATTGTATTTTCCGCCATAATTTACGGCCGATATTACGCGTTCCAGTCAATTTCCGGACGCCGGTTTTGACCGATATTATCTTTAACGTCGTTATTTTTGGCCGTTATTACGTGGTCCAGTATTCATTTTGGCCGATATTAAATTTTCCGTCGTCGTTTACAGCCGATAGTCGTTTAGTTTACGCGGTCCAGTCGTCATTTTCACACTTTAAGTTTTTTTTTTATTTTTATGACCGATTTATGTTTCTCTGTCGTCTTTTGCGGCCATTACTACGCGATTTGGGAGGTCGTGATCGTCCGGAGATCGGCGGGAAATTCTCACTCGAACTTTTCAAGTATTTTTCAAAACTTTTCGAGTTTTTCAAACGAATTTTCAAGTACACACCACTACTAGCTAGTTAATAATTACATCTTAATAATAATTTTAAAATTGATTTATGTGGTAAAACGGGAAGCAGGACAATTGTATTAATAACAATTTTTTCATAACAAATTTTGTGAGTGACATTTTTTTCAAGCGAAGAAATATCAAGGGAGGTACCAAGTGAGGCCGCCCCAGGCCGAGGCCCCGGCGGCCGCCGTTAGAGAAATACGGCCCTGCTCCTCATACAAAAAATAAAGAAAAAGGTTCATATGAAGGTATATGTCCTAAAACACATAGTTTTCCGTCTATCTGTCTGTATGTGTTATGTACTTAATCTTATATGTTAGGAACATTTGAAGATATCAACTTAAAACTTGGTCCATGTATTACATCTGATAAATTTTGGTATGGAATATCAAGCAGGGGTGGACTGACGGTGTGAAAAGGGCGATGGAAAGGCTCCTGAGGGCGCCAGTACACTGGCAAAAATGTTGCTCGGGAGGGGGGGATATGCTGCAGTTCAAGGGGGCAGCATGGTACAAAAACCACTGCAACTTTGTTCGTGGCGATTCTCATTTAACTGATTTATTTGAACTTGAATTTTCCTGAATTTGAGAGATCAAACACTAATTCTGACACTATATGATAGCATAAAATTAAGTTGACAGTTGCACTGTAGCTAATAGCATGGTTGTACTCTGTCGCTGTTGCCATTTTGCCGTAGAAACGTACCACTCGAATGTTATGCCGATCAGCTGGTGTGGAGTTTTAGCAATGCAGCACGTCTATTATTGGCTGATTTTGGTTGATAGCCCGGCAAACCACGCCCTCTACTGGCAATTTATTTGTGCGCTATTAAAGTGGAGACTGTGAGAAAACATCATACATAGAACATGAAAAGCCCAAAATGGAAAGGAGAACTCCGATCGATGTTGTAGGTGCGTCGAGATCCAGATCACAAAAATCCTTGTTACTGACCGTCTGAATAACGCACTTGTATTCGACAATTTAACAAAATACACAAACTGAGAAACTCAGGAAACTGAGACAATTCATAAAATTAGTCAAATACCCCCGTCGCAGCAAACCTGCGTACTCAGCGAATTTCCAATACATATATGTGACTCACTACTATATAGAGCTATTTACCAAGTTTCACAAAAATACATCCATAAATAAGTGATATATAGCATTTTATTTATTCTCCATAAGAATAACATTAGGGTTGAGGACGCAGGTTTTCTGCAACGAGGAAGATAAGTAATGTGTTTTTTTTTTGCAATTATCAATACAACTGAACCAGGTGAAGCTACATACCAAGTTCTCTTAATGTAGGTTCATAATTAAGGGAGATATACAACTTTACTTATTCGCCTTATGAATAACATGGGGGCCGAGTATGCAGGTTTGCTGCTACGGGGACTATCAACAAAAAACTTGTTTTTTGTGCTAATATCAATATACCACAACTAGTTGAAGCCACATACCAAGTTTCATCAATATACATTCATAAATAATTGAGATATAGAATTTTATTTATTCTCCATAAGGATAATATTGGACAACGTACTGTGTTTAGCACTTTGAATATCTCTGCAACGGTTGGACGTAGAACAACGATTAAAACACCAAAATGTTTGTTTTGTTGAGCTAAACACATAAATAAACAGAAATGTGAAGTTTTTAGTAAAACTATCTGAGAAAAATCTTAAAACCTTTTTCCCATAAGATTAACATGGGAAACGTTTTTTTTTGGATTTTCTCCGCACCACTTAACCTAGGTTAATGATTCAAAATACTAAATTATTTTTTTTAAGCTCTATAAAATGGCTACATTCAAAATTGAGTGTTTTTAACATTTTGGGGTCAAATTTACAAAAAACCGATTTTTGGAAAATTGTAAACCCCTATAAAACCCCCTTCCCATAGTGCGATCGATCTGGTTTTCGAACTTAGTCATAAATGCTACTCTCCACATTTGTGCCAAATTTGATCAAAATCGGGTGTTTCTTTCAAAAGTTATCGCGGTAACGGACACACACATACATATATATATATATATACATATATGTACATATACATATGTATTATATATATATACATTTAATATAATCATAATAATAAAATATATGTTTTCAAAACGGTTTAACATAATATACATATACAACGGCAAGCCATTTATATTTAAGGCTACAACCTCATATCCAGTCCGAGTCCAGAATCTCGATGCGGGGGCTATTGTTATATCGGTCTACACCAATAATGCATACTAATACAAGATTGCACAAATTCAGAATAGAATATGTGAAAGTGCTTAGACTAATGGTACAACTATGGTAAATATAACAAAAGCATAGGCGTAATTCGGGGGTGGCAAGGGGGGCAGTTGCCCTCCCCTCCAATAATTTGAGGGAAGGATTATTGTAATACATGCAAAGTCACAATAAACACGATAACGACCATTTTTGCCCCTCCAATCAAAATACTGAAATTACGCTTATGAACAAAAGTAACAAAAAATGGTCCATATACCCATGTACGTAGTAACGTGTAACAACAACTAATGAAAACAACGCAACAATGAAATAGTTAAAATACCCCCGTCGCAGCAAACCTGTGTACTCAGCGAATTTCCAATGAATATATATGTCTTAATATTACATTGCCTCTTACCAGAATTCATAAGAAATATATTCATAAATAAGCGATATTTAAAATATTCATTATTCTCCATAAGAATAACATTAGGAATGAGTACGCAGGTTTGCTGCAACAAGGAACACAAAATAATGGATTTTTATACAAATATCAATAGAACTTATCTAAGTGAAGTCACATACCAAGTTTCGTCCATATACATTCATAAATAAGCGATATATAACATTTTTATTATTCTCCATAAGAATAACATGGGGGCCGAGTACTTAGGTTTGCTGCTTCGGGAACGATAGGCGAAAAATTGGTTTTTTTGTTCAAACAACAACAAATCACAACCAGATGAAGCGATATACCAAGTTTCGTCGGTTTATGTTCATAAATAACCGAGATATAAAATTTGTCTTTTTCTCCATAAGAATAACATTGGACAACGTACTGTGTTTAGCACTTGTAATATCTCAGTAACCAATTGACGTAGAGCAATGATCGAAATACCAAATTGTTCGTTTTTTTAAGTTGAATTCAATGGTATAAATTGAAATTTGATTTAAATTAAAATTACATGTGAAAACCTCAAAAACCCCATTTTTGGGGTACAAACCCCCCAAAAACCCCTCTTCGGATGGTGCGATTTGTCTGGTTTTCGAACTCGTTCAAATAAATGGTACTTTACATATTTGTACCAAATTTTATTAAGATCGGAATTTTTTTACGAGAGTTATCGTGCTTACGGACACACACACGAACGAATTTGAACGAATTGTGTTTTTGGCATCTGGGGACCTCAAAACGAAAAGTTATCATGGTCTCGGGCTTAAGTCTTACCATGAGACCTACGGCAATAGCTTCTTATTCCCTATAGGGGAAATTCGCTAAAACTTAAGAAACTTACAAAATAATTTATCATACAAATAAGCAACAACACAATGGTATGAAAACTTATGTCTGAATATATAAGAAACAAAAGGGTTGATATAAATCATAAATAAATTAAAATCTATCGTAAATTCACAATCATAATTTTCAGAAATGTCTTGTTTCCTAAAACATTACAAATTTGACTGGTTGTCATTTGACATTACTGCTGTTTTTGGACTTGGGTTATTTTTCGATTAATTAGTAAAAACCTATAAATGTAAAACGAGCAGACCTAATGAGCATTGTATGCTTTTCTTTTCCACTGACCTTAGTCTAACAGGAATATGTGATTCCCGCGTGTTTTTACTATCTCAAGTCAAGCCAACTAGAACGGATCTATAAAAACCAAATAGTTCGTAAATGTATTAACACAATAAATTTTGACGTTTAATTGGACACAAATCGTTGTGCTTTACAAAGTAGCTCTACTTCACCTGACTCCACTACTACAGTGTTACGCATCGTCATCAGTGCTGTGGTTATAGCTCGAGCTCGTCATAACACAATTTACCCGCCAAATCACTTGCGGAGATTAACTTTCTGCTTTCTTCATCTCATCTCATCTATACAGAATAGCACCCAAGTTTGGTTGAACTAAAGTTTTGATAATTAAGGTGTTAGAAGGAAAATCAAGATATAGGTAGGTAAGTCTAAATCCATTATTTGATAGTAAATCGATTGTCAGTGAGCTGTGGCTGTTAGGTTAAATATGACTTATCATTATTACATTGCAATTTAACCTTTGAAAGTAAAGTTGCCTCCTGCTCATTGTCAAAGGTTTTTTTCCGATATTTAGATGTGCGTAGCATACCCTTCTTTATATTGGATTAGGAGTCAATCATATTACCCATTTGGTAGAACTTTCACACATTTCGGTAACATTTTCAATTTCAGGATTAAGTTATTAGGAAGCTATTATAGGCCAACAAACCACCGAGCATAATCGACTACTTTAAGATGTCTAGTTTAGCTAGGTTTGGTTTGACAGGTTTACCATAAACTAAAACCAGAGACCTAATGTATTTAGTTGCTTTTTTAGCTAGACAACAGTAACCTCAGTTATAACAATTGTAAGTTTATAACAATGGCCTAAATACCTAGGCAATTTCATATTTCAGTATGATTGACATATTCTTAGTAAATTTACCTTGCTTAACACTTTCGCTACGTTTGATATGTTTAAACATGAAAATCTCATATGTTCCAATGTTGAGCAATGTCCAATCTCGAGACGATAGAATTGGAACAGTCCGGACCTCCCGCAGCGCCGTCCTCACGCAGTAAAAATGTTTTGCGGGGAACCGGCGCTATCCCCCCCACCCCGCTGCCACGAGTACTACTCCAGGGAGCCATGCCCACGTTCCCACTCCATACATAACAACAGCAGTTCTGCCAACTTCCAGCATCCTCCGTAAAATTATGGGACCCTCAGAAACAATCGTATTGTGTACGGAAATTATAGTAACCTAACCTAACCGCCGCAGCGCGCTGTTTAAGTTTTTAGCCTAAACGTTTCCTCCCCCACACGAAAATGTTCCGTTTCATTTTATTCAGTACTGTCTTTTTTTGTGAAACGCAGAACAAATCTGGCTTATAAATAGACAGACAGATAAACAAATGTTAACACAAACGGCTGGCTCTATACCTGCTAAATCCCCGTGCGGAGAACGGAACATCTGCTAGTTTAAGTTATTGTGACTTTTGATGAATACAGATTATTGTTTGTTTTTTATTATATTTTAAAAGACAATTGGAATGTTAGGTACCTTAATCGTTAAAATTGGTTCAGAAATAATGAAGGAGTTTTCCTAACAAAAATCGCCTTAGCGTATTAATAGATACGATTCTGGAAGTGACAGAATTTGTGGTTTGAAATTGTCGTATTTTGGGAGTATTCGACAATTCTGATGTTCATGTCAGTTGGCAGAACTGCTGTGTTTATGTATGGAGTGGAAATGAGGGCGTGACTCTGTGGTGTAGTACTCGCAGCTGCGGGGGGGGGGGGGACAGAGCCAGTTCCCCGCCAACATTTTTACTGCGGGAGGTCCTGACTTCTAATTCTGCGCTCCCCCGATTTCGACCCACCTGCAGCGGATGCGTTAACCGCTGCAGCATTTCCTCAAATGTGGTAAACTTATTCTTCATAACATGTAAGTTGCCTGAGTAAGTTAGGTACCTAATATTTAAGTTAATATTGAAACAACCACAGCCTTCATAAGTTAGGCTCTATAAAATCAATTTATGGAACATGTTTAGCTGCTTAAGTTTATGAAACCGTACCTCCAAGCAATAGGTTAGTGGTAAAATTCACAATTTTGTAATGTTAACAACAGTATACTACTACTATTTCATGTTACTTAGACCCTAGTAATGGTTCCCACAGAAATGTCAAGCCCCAGAAGAACCCGTGGGTCAAGGACGCCCTCCCGCCAAGGGTCAGAGTCAGACAGAGCCCCTGGGACTCCTCAGCACCAGCTCGTGGCCCCTCGCACTCCAAGCTCCCGCACCCGCAAAGGCCAGGCTCCATCACAGAGTCAGGAGACGTCCCCGCCCAGCCCCCGCCGCAGCTCTCGCTCTGCCACCCCGGCATCCACTCCTCTCAGGTACCTATGGTTTAGTTTATTTACTTTTAGGCCTGAGTTATATAAAAAGAATGTATTTAGGCTTTAGGCTACTGATTTTTAGGCCTATATGTAAAATTGACTCAGGCCTAAGTATCATTGCATTATTATAGATAGGCTAACTAAATATTCTGTGTGCGGCCTAAACCAACTGTAATATGTACTGGGGAGAGGCTTTACCATTTGCGGTACATCTGGTGTCTTCTTAAAGCTATGCACGACCTCATGGTAACGAAAAGGTGGCTTGACCAAAATATCCTCTCTTTAAATACTTTAAAAACTAAGTTCATGCCCATCTCCCTTAGTAAAATGTCAGACTACAGTTTGCAGGATCTTATAATACATACTTGCGGGAATTATAATAACCTAATTTGTTCTTGTGAATCAATTGAAAGGGTCGAGTCATATAAATATTTAGGTGTATTTTTTGATAAACGTCTTAAGTGGTCGAGTCATATACAATTTGTAAACGCTAAAATTAGGAAATACATTTTTGCCTTTAGACAGTTAAATCACTTTCTCAATGATCATGAAATAAAAATGGTTTACTATGCATATGTACAATCGCTCTTATCGTTTGGGATTCTAGTTTGGGGTGGATGTTTTAAAAGTGTTCTGGAACCTCTGAGTATTACGCAAAAGTTTATTTTAAAAATAGGTTTTGGAAAATGTAAACGATACCCGACTGACGCACTGTTTCGAGAAACTTCCGTTTTAACTATCAGACAACTTTTTATAAAAAACGTGGTACTTTGGTATTATACGGATGCCACCCTTATACAGCGCGCTGCGGCAGTTATGTTAGGATGGGTTATCATAAAAATGATTGTAGGACTTTCCTTGTTTTGTTACGAATCGAATGATACCTGATGAGTCATACTTCCAGCCGGCAAACCCCCTCCAAATAGGCTAAGGTCAGGTCGTTGACCGGAGCGCGCGCATCACCTGTCACCGCCTGTATCTAGGTCAGTGTCATGAGTGATTTATTGCCGTGCACTACGTTACATTTGTTTTCATAATGAGTGACGTTCTTTTGGTGTGGGATTTACCTCGAAATGACGAGGAAACTGTACGTATTTTTATGATAACCCATGCTAACATAACTGCCGCAGCGCGCTGTATATTTGGCCGAGTAGATGTGGCAATCGGGTGTGGCTGCTAGCGGCGGCGACGCATTCAACACGATCCTAGCGGACATCGCTGCCTTTTGGGAGGCACAACACAATGACCGCTCATCAGAATGATGTAAAATTTGTACAATAAGTCAATAAAAGTACATTTTTTCGAATTATGTAGTTATCCTTTGTATCCGGTAAAAATTTAACCTCCAAAAATAGTGGCATCCGTATAATACCAAAGTACCAAAAACGTTTTAATTCATATTTTTAAGAATCACAACGATCTTTTTCTTCAAATTTCTCACTCACATAACACCAGGTATGCATCTAGAGTTGGAATTGCTTCGTTACAAATTTATAAAACATTTTCTACAACTAACGCATTTTTCATTTCTCATGTCGTGTACCGTAATTTATGTAATCATTTTCAAGACCTGGATTTATTTAATTCCCCTTCCATAAATATATTCAAAAGACGTGTTAATGAATGGTTGCTCAGATTGGGAATAGACGAGGCCGAGTCTATTATTGCAGCAGATTACAGGCGGCACTAAACTGACCCTTGTACTCTTGCCGCCCTTCACCACTTCACCACTAATCTACCCACCCCCCCCCCACAAGCCCCACCCCCTACCCCTCGCCATCATGCATGAACATTTTCAGCTGCTGCCAGCTTTTTTGTTTTGTTATTGCTATATTTTGTTTTTCCTTACTTCATTTCCATTATCATTGGGTCATTTTTACTTTTTGGACACAACTCAGAGCCGACGCACAGGCCTTAGCGCCTATGTCAGCTTATTCCTAAGACCGTAAATAAATTTGTTTATAACAATAAAGGTTATTTTATAATTTCTCATAGCTCAAAGTTTTTTTTTTATTAAAAAAATAACAAAAAACTTAATAATGTTGTATTTATATATATATATTTTTTGTGTGTTTTGTTTATTATGTATATGTGCTGTACGATTTTGTATTTGTTACTATTATTGTTCTTGTTTTTCTGGAATAAATTCATTCATTCATTCATTCATTCATTCATTCTCCTCAATTCCTAGACTTGGGCAATGGTCAAAGTTCTTCCTGATGACGGGGTCTTCCTTCTTCACGAAGGGAGCTCACCCAAAGTTTAAGTGTGCATATTTATGCTTCTCAATTTATTCAGTGCGCTAACTGAATAGTGGGGCCTGTCTAAGAGATACTGTTTTAGTCTGTTGTTGAAAAGGGTTGCTTTGGTGATGGATTTAATATGAGCTGGCAAAAAGTTAAAAAAGTACAATCCTGAGTAGGGGTGTACGAGTATTCGAACTTCGAGCTTTTTCAAGTCGAATATTGCAGTATTCTGGTCGGCTCGAGATTTGCTAAAAAGTTCGAAGGTCGAGCCAAATATTTAAAACGCCGACTAGTGAAAAGAGTCGTCTACAAAAGTAAATTCAGGTAGATGGAACAAAACATCTGGTTCATATGAGTCATACACATTTTTGTTGGGCGATACAGGCTGCCAACTTATAGAACAAAATTCTGTATTCTTTCCTCTTCACAGTGATATAAAATAACATACATGTAACATGAATTGTATATGTTGTATATGTGTTTTGCTAATCGTCTAGAATTACCAATGTTGCCAGTCAAAAAAGACATAAAATATGACGATTTAATAATTTTGCCACAAGTCTGTCTGATTATATCTCGGCATTATACTGAATACCACCAGAACGAGAATTCCACCCCGATTCCAGTGATACCACTCGTTTCTGGCTAGAACCAAAATTGACCTTGCTGCTATGATTTTTGGAAACTTTCTGTGTTTTGAGATTTCTCAACACATACAAGGCGGAATCGATTTTGCGCGTAATTTTAATTCAAATGTAGGCCTAACTCACGATTACATTGATCTACTCCTGCTATAAGGTTCATTTACGTAATAAAATGAAAGTTCAGAAAGTTATCTTTGGATTGGTATAACAATTACCGATTCCAGGCGCTTTTTCAATGCTTTTTGCGAAGCTGGAAAAATCATGACCCAAATCGTCTAGAATAGATGATTGCCAGTACAGAAAACACTTAGCATTCATCTATTCTAGACGAATGCCAGGCGGAGGGTTAACAATCCAATTTTTGGAGAGTCCTATTCCGGTTGCACATCAAAATGCCGTCATGATATTAGGCGTTCAACACCTACAACCTTCTCTATAGCTATTGGTCACGCTAAATTATTATTACATTACAACCAGCTTCACTCAATGTCTTAAAGCAGTTCGCAAAGTGGGTACACCAACAGTGTTGCCAGACGTAATTTCAGACTCCAGGTTATATAATTATTGTGTAATGAACGAAGTTGTAAGTTGTATAAAAGACTGTACCAATGCAACAGTTAGAACAAGTGTTTTCATGGATTTTAGGTTTTTGCTGTGGTACTTTTTCTGAAGCACCAGGATTGTTGTATTATTATTATTAACCATGAAATATTGAACAACTCAACTGGGCAACGGCAACACTGCACTAGTGCCCACTGCAAACATAATAGTATGATGGTGATAGGTCCACTTGATGTGATTGAGCGTAGAGAAAGTGGCTCCATTGCAATTGCATTGGTTGATCAGGTCGGCAGTTTAAAATATTACGGTACTTTAATATTTGGTTATATTTTTAAAAGGAGGACCGAAAGCATTAGCATTGCTGAATTATATTTGCTATGGAGCTCTAATTATGTAAACTATGAGAATTCTAACATTGATTCTAGAAAATTTTTGCTCTGAATTTACTTTTGTAGACGACTCTTTTCACTAGTCGGCGTTTTAAATATTTGGCTCGACCTTCGAACTTTTTAGCAAATCTCGAGCCGAGCAGAATACTGCAATATTCGACTTGAAAAAGCTCGAAGTTCGAATACTCGTACACCCCTACTCAGGATTGTACTTTTTTAACTTTTTGCCAGCTCATATTAAATCCATAACCAAAGCAACCCTTTTCAACAACAGACTAAAACAGTATCTCTTAGACAGGCCCCACTATTCAGTTAGCGCACTGAATAAATTGAGAAGCATAAATATGCACACTTAAACTTTGGGTGAGCTCCCTTCGTGAAGAAGGAAGACCCCGTCATCAGGAAGAACTTTGACCATTGCCCAAGTCTAGGAATTGAGGAGAAGACACCAGATGTACCGTAAATGTTAAATCCCTTACAAAATGTTTGGTCCCGAATCGACGGCTCCCGTCGGCTGCCACTATAAGGCGACACAGCTAACGTTTGGGAACCGTCGGTTGGCCACTGCTAGGGTTAAACATAATATAAATAAAGAATACATAAAGGCATGCCGGTAATCAAAAATGCTCAAAGCTCGAGAACTTTGAAAAATTCTGCCCGGCTTGGCTCGAGTCAGAAAATCACTACCGGTATATTGCACACCCCTAGAGAAAATTCCCATCAAAAATGCTCGGCTTGAGAAAGCTCTAAGCTAGAGAACTTATAAAAAAGGTCGGCTTGAGCCAGAAATCAATATTCGCACACCCCTAATCCTGAGTAAAGAGGCGTGTTGTTAAATTTCTGTAGTCTGTGCTGTGAAAAGTCAATATTTTGCTGCTGCAGGTGTTGTGGTTTAGTCTGAAAACTGGTGTTTAGTTTCCGGCAAGGATTATAGTTTCCAGGATGTAAAGGAAATTACGGTAAGGATACGGTGTTTGACAAAAAACTTTCTTTGTGATTTTGATACCTCTTGGATAAATCATGCCTTTTTGTAATTTGTTGATATCCAAACTCGGCCTACTAAGAATATCTTGCGAGGAAAAATTTGAATTCCTCCATGTTTATGCTTGGATCAGCTGCTAACTCTCTCGTTTAGGTGCAGAATTCAATCTAATTGGTGAAACTTTAGACTGAATTTTTCCCATAGTCACAGTCAAATTTATTTACCTAACTTATTTATTTGTATCCACATGTGGTACAATAATTAGCACAACATTTCTTAACTCTAAAATATAAACTCAAATTCGATTTCAATTGCACAGTTATTTTACACATTGGATTAATAATGTAAAACAATAACCCCTCATTCTGATATCAATGCCAAAAAATAAAATAAAAACAAACAAAAAGTAATTTACAACCATCAAACTACCAAAAAAAGACTGTTTTTCAGAGAGAGGTGGAAAGTTCTTTTATGGAGCAAAGTGCTAAGAGTATGGATTTAACCGTAAGACCTTTATCTACTGAAAAAATATGTTATTTCAATTTTAAAATGTACTTTTATTTTATTTTCAGTATACGGTACTATTGTTTGATAATATATAATAATGTATACATAATTATACATTAGGCCAATGCCATGGCCTATTGTATTTGTATTCTTAATGGCTCAATAAATGACTATTATTGAACTGACCATCATAGTTTTTGAGTATCAATTAGCTGCAATGACTTTAGATCAGAAAACAACTGTGACTTTATCCACTAGACATCAACTGAACTCCACTATTGTTATAAATAATAAACCTTTTTCACCGATTCTCATTAGCTAATCATCTGATTGGTGTACAGGTTTGGAGCCCAGCGACAACCAGCTGCTGGTAAACCATTTTCACCTGTTGACTCGACAATTCTCATTAGCTAATCATCTGATTGGTGTGCAGGTTTAGAGCCCAGCGACAACCAGCTGCTGGTAAACCGTTTTCACCTGTTGACTCGACAGTTCTTATTAGCTAATCATCTGATTGGTGTACAGGTTTAGAGCCCAGCAACAATCAGCTGCTGGTAAGTCGTTTTCACCTGTTGACTCGACAGTTCTCATTAGCTAATCATCTGATTGGTGTACAGGTTTGGAGCCCAGCGGCAACCAGCTGCTGGTCAAGACAATGTTGTTGAGCCATCAGACCCTCTATCTCAGCCTTCATCATCTCCAGCCTACAACTTGCCTCCCACCAGTCCGTTCGGCGTGGGTAAGTAATAATGTCTTGAGAGTATGTTGGAAGATTGCCCATGTTGGATTTGCAAGGGGCTACGATAACTCCAGCCTGCACGCTGTTCCCCCACTACCCGGTCTCCAGCCTGAGCAGAGGCTGTTTTCGTGAAATGTTGCTCTTTTAAAGGTTTATTTTCACTATGCCTTTTTACATGTGTTTTGCGCCTCGGCGCATGGGAGGTGTACGCTGATGTATGCTACACCAAATGCCCTATAAGTAGTTGCAAGGGTAGCTACAAGTAGGCCCATGTGCTCCCCAAGACTGGCAGAGAGCATCTTGCAACACTGGTGCCTCAATAGTAGTCAACAGCAGATGTCTACAACTATAGTTTCATCCTTCAGGTTCGGTCTTCTGTTTAATCACACATTATCTTTCAGACTATTTAATACTGTATCTATCATTTTCCAAAAATTACTTAATTTTTCCAGTTTATTCATTACGGTGCGGAATATTGATAAAGCAAGTGACTTAATCAATGACTATCAGAAAAAAACCTTGTTATGACGAGCAACCCACATCGAACATAAAAACCGTGCGAAACGCAGAGATGCAATTAATAAACTTGCTCTGTTGTACAGGTTGGATTTTCCAAGTATAGGCCTACATAACAAAATCAAAAGGCTAAGGTCGTACATCCATCGTGAACAAATGAAAGTAAACCAAAATTAAATGCAGGACGTTACTCTGGTGTTATTCTCAAACACACTGCAATTCGTGCATTGATAGTAGAAACACAGACAAAGCATATTGGGAAAGCCGTAAGACGTACGTTAAAGGAGGCAAGAGGCATGCAATGTTGCATGCAAAATTGCACAGAATCCGTGGCGTAGTGGAAACCAACCTTAAGACCATCTTTTCTTGCATTCCTACCTTTAAAAATAATTATTTAATTTAACTTTTAAAGGATACTTATTTATTTACTATTTTTACAAACAAGTCAACTGGTACAGATACTTTCAATTGTTTGACGAATAAACATTGTTTTGTTTTTTTTTCTTCTTGCTTTATAAATGCAGAACCTGCATTAAATTTTGCATGGGTCCGTAGGAACAGTGAATTAGGTTTTCCCTCTGTTATTTGGATTAAACACTTTTATTTTCACTTCAACACTTTCACTTTTACTTGGATATAATATTTCAGAGTTAATTAGATTCTTCAATGTGTTAGGCTACTTCCCACTGTGGCTGACCTTATGGAAGGCAGACTGTTTCTGAAATTAGACAAACGATAATGGGTTAGTCAGTATACATAAATGAGCACAGGAGTTTTGTATGTTAGGCTATATAGTGTATTTTTGTTTAGAGTCTGTGGTTAATCACCATAAAGATTTAGGATATATCTAGTAGGAAAGGTTTTTGGTATATATAGGATACTATGATAAGGTTAGGTTACACTAGGATTAGAATTCTTCACGCCAGAGGTCTGTCAGGCGGCTTCCTAACCCGAAAGAGGATAGACCTTGGAGTTGATAGTGAAGCTCCCATGAGAAGGAAAACATAAATGTTAAGAGTATATTATATTGTTGTAATTTTTTGTATTTTTTTAAATCTCTTACATGATTTGTTTTAAAAACCTCACTATTTCTACCATGATTTTTCAAATTGCTTTTCCTTATATTTCTCTAAGCAAAAGGGGCCATCTCCAACTAGCTCTCCGAAGTTCCATATGCATGTTGTCCCTGAAGCTTTCAAAGGCGGGACATTCCAAAATCAAGTGCTGAAAGTTTTCTGTTGTATTCATTGTGCAACTAAGGCACTTAGGGGTGGATGACAGTTTTATTCTGTACAATGTCTCATTAACTAGGCCATGTCCAAATCTTAATCTATTATTGCTTATAATGTCTGATCTAGGGAGTTGGCACCTACTATACCAAGCCTAATTGTAGTAACCTGTTTGAACACTTTTATACCATGTTGCTTTGTTGCTATCTGCCACAATAGTTTGAAAGGAAGATGCCATGTTGCTTTTTCACCCAGAGACATAATCGCTGATTGGTAACCTGAAATCAAACAAGTGACCAGAGGTGATTGCCTCTTTAGCTTGCTTATCTACTAGCTCATTACCTGGAATGCCTACATGTCCTGAAGTCCATTGGATAATAATTTCTAGATTATGCTTAATTACCTGGGCAATTATTTGAGCTGCAACACTGCCTTCATAATCTAGGGACTTGGTGGATTCTATGGATAATATAGCCGATTTAGAGTCAGTTATAAGAAACTGTATTCCAGTGTATTGAGTAACTATTTCAACAGCCTTATGAATAGCATACAACTCAGCTGTATAGCTACTTGCTAAGCTGGGTAATTTGAAAGATTGATTTATATTCAGTTCATGACATACTACAGCTGCTCCGGTTCCCTGCTTGGAACTATTCTTGGAGCCATCTGTATAGCCTATATCTTGATGTGGTCTTTAAATTCTGTATTAATTACTTCCAAAAATGATTCCTTGAGTAAAACTGGTAGATCCCGCTTGTTCAAATTTCTTAGTTTATCATCTAGGCTATCCTTAGTTGTAATTTTAACTGGAGTCATTAATAATGGCTTGGTTAAAACATTCAATAATGGTTCCTCCTCAGAGAGGTTATGAGCCAGACTAGAGTTGTTGTTTGCAGCTGCAATATAAATAGGCTTCACCTTTTTAGTCCAATATCTGTGGTTGTATGTTAAGTTAGTAGTCAAGTTAACCTCAGAAGTTGAGGTTTGGTGAGGTGGGACTGCTAGGTAGGGGACATGGGAAGCACTTATGACATATGAAAACTCACATTTTAGATACAGTGGAACTAACCTTAATAACTCAAACCTCAGGGGAAACGGAAAAGATTTCAACTACCGAATATTTTAAAATATCGAGGTTTGACTTATCAAGGTGATCTTATACAGACTTTGACTTATTGAGGGTCTCGGTAACACAATCAACAAGTCATGGAAGAGTAGAATCCTTACATTATTTTGGGTTTTGTTCGCAATGTATCATAACTAATCCTGCTGTAATAATTATAATTAAACACATTTTTAACAATTGCAAATGTCAACAATAAACCTGGAATATTTTTTAACTGCTTCAAGCGTACGAGAGGGTGAAACACATCCTTCAGTGAACAGTAAACATGTTGTAGAGTAGGAAAGTAAACAAACAATGACTCACAGTTCTGCAATTTGATGATTTTTTGCCTGTTTAACCACTTCCTGTCTATTATTAGACGGGGTTAAGCTCCATTTTTATCACTTTCCCCACAACACACACCCCCCCCCACCTTCGAAGCTAAGTCAGTTATTAAATAAACTAAGCTTCACACATTTCTTACATCACTAGAACCTTGATATTTGGACTAACTAATGACGCCAGACAGAAGTAGATGTGAGGGGAGGGAGGGTGGGAATAAAGGGTTGCAACGTGAACTTTGGATGCTCGAATACAGGGTTTCGATATCCGAACCAATCATGTAAAATTTCAACTTATGAGTAAGATGTTCTCCAGTCAAAACTTCGACTTATAGAGGTATGGAGAGTTTATGGTTTCGAGTTATAGAGGTTTTCCAGCAAAATCTTCGAGTTACAGAGGTGCGTTGGTAGGTTAAAATATCGCAAAACTTCGAGTTATCGAGATGTTTCCTGCCAGCCCTTCAACTTATAGAGGTAAATATAACATAGTATTAAATCGGCAAGTTCAAGGGTAATGACAAAAGTTTGACTCATCAAGGAATTTTATTTATCGAGTTTTGAGTTATTGAGGTTCCACCGTAACTACTACAAACTTTATGAAGTAACACTATTGACATACTGCTTTTACATACACTAGGTAGTCCAGGAAGATATATATTTTAAAAATAGAAAGAAGCGTTTACTGTTTAAAAAGAAGTTTGTAGTGCTCTCTCGGCCCAGCTCTATGTGAGGGAGTTTGCAATTATATTTATTCTATAAGATATTTTTCTTCTGCAAGGTATGAGCGAGATCGATCTGAGTTCCCCGTTGAACTATGGGACTCCGAGCTCGATGGGATCCCTCCGAACACCGAGGTCCGGGATACGAGGCACGCCCATCCGCCTGCGACCGGACATCCGGACTGACCGACGGATGAGACAAGTGAACGTGGCATCAGACCCGGTCAGTGGTAATAGGCCTAGATAATACTTTGTTTAGCGAATTTCCTATGGAAATGTGAGCTATTAGCTTAAGTCTTTTGGGGGGTCGTTAAAAGATATATAACCTTTTGCAGCCGTTACTACGCATTTTGGCCGGTCGCAATTGTTAGCGATCGTCATTTTCGGCCGATTTCACTTGATACGATCGCCTTTTGCGGCCGTTACTACGCGTTTTGGCCGGTCACAATCGTTCGTGGTCGTCATTTTCGGCCGATTTTACGTGATGCGATCGCCTTTTGCGGCCGTTACTACGTGTGTTGGCCAGTCGCAATCGTTAGCGATCGTCCGGAAATCGGCGGGAAATACTCGCTCGAACTTTTGAGTAGTTTTCAAAACTTTGAGTCGAGTTCAAGTATTAAAGTACTCGGCCGAAAACTCAAAGTTTCAAGTACTCGCACACCCCTAATTTTCTTACATACATTTTTGAGTAAGTTTTATTTTTTGAGAAATATGTTAATTATATCCACAGTTTTTAAAAATAATTATTTAACTGTCTTATTTTTAACCATCTATAGGGTATATCTGATTCTGATTCCGTAATCCCAAACTGGACAGTGAAATTGTGAGCGAACAGAAGGTAAAAGAAAGCTTGGAGATGTCTCATTTTAAAAGTCTGGGATATTGTTTGGGAAAATTATTCACTTTTTTTAATTATGTACCGAAAATTTGTCACAGAATAAAATAATTCATATAAAAAAGCATGGGGATTTTAAAATGTCTGCTTTGTTTGCATTAAAACATGTGATTAATTGTCTATTTTGTTTGTGAACTGCCATATGTTCTGCTTATATTGTTTTAATTTCCTCAGTATGTAAAGAGTAAAATTAAATCTGATGAGGCAGAGTATTGGAGCAAGGTTCAAGGCATTAGTACTAAAATATTACTACATTGACATTAGTATTATTATCTTCCTATTTAAATGTAATGTTGCGGCGTAATACTGGAATTTTGCCAAAATCTGTATTGGAAATATACTGGAATTCCAAACACAAATGTCAGTATACACCCTGTAACACTGCTTTACTCGGTGACTCCCCACTAACTCGTCTCTTATTCCACAGCCGGCCGCGGAAGACGCTGTGAGGGTTGCATCTTCCGAGGGGGAAGGAGTCTCCCAGGGCTCACAGGGGCCAACACTGGTCATTTGGGGAACTGACGTGGTCGTGAGTCGCTGCAAGGACAAGTTCAAGCAGTTTATCAACAACTTTGTCGATGAGGAAAGGGACGAGGAAGAGCTGCCTGAGAATATCGACTCGACTCTCCCGCTGTACGTCCAGAAACTGGAGGAGGTGCGGAAACTGTTCATATTACTGTTCTGGAGTCAACCAGAAAGTAAAGAACGTTTGCTTACTGCGTCTAGCACAGCTTCCCCATCCGCGATTGCGAGTGTGGCAGTCCTCTAACCTCCCTTTAAGTACGAGCCGAGTCTCAATGCTGAGCGATCTTTCGCCTTTTATCTACAACGGTTCAAAATGGCGGCGTAAATCGAAAACCCCCAAAATTTGAGATCTGCTGTGTTATTAGTTCAAAAACCAAAGAAAGTTGTTGGAGAAAGTGCAAAACAAGATCTTAGAATGTATGTAATGTGCTTAGATTTTAGGAGCTGTTTTCCTCAATTATTCCCTAAAGGCTTTTTCTCAAATTATCTTTAACGAGCAATGGCCTGCCAATTCGATCCTTGTCATGCACAATGGATCTTCTTTCATCAAACCTGATGCACCATTTTCCCCCTGTAGATTCGACTTGAAGACTGTTCACTTTCACCATAAAATTTCTTTGGTGTTTTTCTACAAATTTCAATAGGTATCTTGAACATTTTTTGTATTCAGAAACCTAATAACACTGCTTTTAACGCCGCCATTTTGAATCTCTGTAAAAATAAGACGACGCGTGACCACAAAACAACAAGAGTCGGCTCACACTTTGATGGGGAGATGAGTAGACTGCCGCATACACGATCACAGTGGTCGAGGAGCTGCGTTCGGCGCAGATCGCAAACATTCTTCACTTTCTGGATGACCCTCATAATTGTGTCAGTTCATTTCAGGCCTAGAAGTACTCTTTAAATACCGGATGTTTTTATAAAAGTAGTAAGACCTGGTCCTTGAACTTGAGCAGATGTTCTAATGCCGAAACACCCTAACGTACTACTTGTGCAACCTGTGTCGCCATTTTAGTAACGTATCAACACCTGTTAATTACAGTTCTGTTTATTTTTATCCTTTGATTAAAAATGCATTAAAGCTTTGAAAGCCTATGGGGGGGACTCCTATGGACAATTCTAAATTATATGGATTTGTCACATCAATCATAAAGTGGTGTTGTAGTAGTTCCTTAGTTCTCACCCGCAGATAAAACTTGCTTGTGTTAAATACTAAGGAGATTGCAAAAACCATATTGATGACTTTTAAATCAGCATAGGCATATATAACGCATTACATATCAAGTTCGGTGATGAGCGATCAAGGACAGTTTATCTCTAAAGGGAAGCTGTAAAAATTAATTAGATCATAGTTAAATGTTTGCTTGTCGAATAGTTATCTTCATTTAGTTTTTGGAATAAATCCCAGAATGGAGATGAATGGGGTTGCAATAGCTTTATTTGTGCTGTCGGAACTCAGTCAGTATTTAAGGGATTGAGAGAATAGACTGGATTGGTTGTTTCTTTTTTCGTGCTACCAGGAAAAAACGTAAGATGTTTTTCTATTGCAGATACACATGCTGGAGGAGCCATTTCTGAATGTCAACTGCAGCCACTTGGAGAAATTTGACCCCGAGTTGTATCGTCAGCTGATCTGCTACCCTCAGGAGGTAAGTGGGATCTTACGGTTGTTGTGAGAGAGGATCAGGAAGCATGGGCACGTCTGCATGATTCTCGCTTTTTGATAAGTCAGGGGGAATCAGGAAATTTAAATAGGTCGGGGAAAATCAGGGAAAAGTTTGAAAAATTACAAGTCGGGGAATATGATTGAAATTTTGTAAAAGTCAGGGAAAATTGTTTAATTTAATTTTAAATGCAAAGTAATACTTTATAAATTCAAAACTTAAGATTATTATTGTTAATCAGTTTTTTGGTGCAACGAAGAGAGTTTTTTGGTGCAACGAAGAGGAAGTGAACTATAAGTTACATAAGTTTCTTGGCATAAAGGAAAAAATGTATTTTACAACAGACTGTAAACAATAAAATATTTTAAAAATAAAGGATAGAACAGCTACAGGAAAGCTGGAGGCCGATAAAATAAATGGTTTAAAAATTACCTAATGTAAATAAAGTACAAATTTTGATTCAAGAGTCATAGAAAATTAAGGGTTTTTGTCAGGAAAGTCAGGGAAATCATTAACCAAATAAAAGTGTGAACCATGTTCTTCCTTTCTTCAATCATTTATTGATGGTACCAGAAAGGAGAGAACACTTTTGTAAACCAGCCTAGACGGTGAAATGATAGCCCTTGCTGGGCTACCTTGGTATCAAGAGAGAGGTTAGAAGATGAGGCAGGGAGGATAGGTTTGGATGGGCCGGAGATGTCTCAGCCTGCAGACCATCCTGGATGGCATTACACTGTTAACCTTCCATTGAGCCCCACTTCCCCTGAGAACTGAAGTTACAAAGCTCCGGAACCATGGCAACGGCCCAGTCGTGGGTTCGAATCCCAGCCCTGGCATATAAATTTTATCAGTACTGCACAACTCGTACTGTAACGGCTCACTCCTCGCTTTGCTGGATACGTTCCACTCACAGCTGCATGATATGGACACCCAAAGTAAGGCAAAAAGAAGATGCCAACTTCTTAAAAAAACTGTCTTCCATTTTGAAAAACAACCATTTTGCAATTTATTAACTAAAAGGTGCATCAACAATGCAAGAAAGTTGAGTAATATGTTGAAGGATACATTGACTTGGCACCCATTGTGAAGGAAAAATTATAAACCTGGTTTGGAAAAAAATTCCTATGAGAAAAATCCCTACAGTAAATAGACAAGTCGATGAGAAGTCAATCTCATAGAAAATAAGTTTGTTATTATTGTTTGCATGCTTGATTATTTGTTTCATCAGAATCAGCACTAAAACAATAATTATCCTATTTCTAACTTTTCTTCTTGGTATAACAAGTGATCTTACTAAATTTTTTTAAGTTTTTAGATTTTTTCCTATAGCCTATAGTTCCAGTTTTGTCCGTCATTTTGTACTTTCATGTATCAAATATACTGAGGCCATATAAGAAAACAACGTTACAGATTTCGATGAAATCTTTTTCTTATTATTTGAACTTTGAAATTTGTTAAAAAATCCAGCTTTTAAGAAAACACTACTGAACCAAGGACACTGTACCAGCTAGTAATTAAGTTTTGATTACACAATGGAAATTTAGGCTTGATAATCTCCTCATTGTTTGATAAAATCTAATTAATAAATTGCCATTTTTTTGTTTCGTTCAGGTTATTCCAACTCTGGACATGGCAGTAAATGAAATGTTCTTTGATCGACACCCAGCTGCAGTTTTGGAGCACCAGATTCAAGTTCGGCCCTTCAATGCACAGAAAACCAAAAATATGCGGTCTCTTAACCCTGAAGGTAAAAAGAGGATTGGGATCTAAAAGTAGTTTATAATTCCTGTTTGATTTAAAAAATTCTTCCAGTTTGACATTTGTATATCACACTACGTAAAAGTTATTATTGAAAATAAATGGTAAGTAGGGCTAAATTCCACACTAACACTAAATTCCAGGTTAAGGTTTTAAAATATTAAGTAAGTGAAGTTTCTAAAATTTCAGTCTTAACAACAAAATTATGTGTTTTACCTGTCCTTGTTTTCCTAGTTGTATAAAAGCTGCAGCTTTTTTTGTGATGATAAAATCATCTGCTTTTGTGGTTATATTAAATATTGTGGCACATTTCTGGACTGACAGATAAACATTGAGAAAACTTTTCACTTTGATAACTATTTTCAGTCATTATTTCGAAAAGTAGTGATGAATATGATTAGATGTTGAGGTCGGGACTGGAAAGGATTTGTTTTATCCTTCCCAAATCTCAGGAAACCGAAGGTACAGTATTTTGTTTGTGTAATGTAGTTATGAAGTTAGTAGTGGCTTGAAGGGGCCATAACCCCTGCTTCAGTGCACTGCTTCTTCTGATTTTGTTTACTCTTTACATGTCAGTTCCAGAGTAGTCACTTAGTCACATGTTTTAATATACCTAACAAAGCAGACATTTTAAAATTCCTATGCTTTTCTTATGGGGTATGTTTTACGTTATTTCTCGTTTGGTGATATGTTTTTGAAAATACTGCTATTTTTCCCTAGTCCCTGGGATCAAGACCTTTAATTTGAGCTGTCTTCCATCGTCTGGCGATTTTCCAAACTCCCACAATTTTGACTTGAACATTTTGCTTACAGAATTCTATATAAAGTAGGGGTGTGCGAGTAGTGATTTTTTTAGTCGAGTCGAGTAGTGCCAATTATTTTCGAGTTTTAAGTATTTTCGAGCGAGTATTTACCATCAGTTGGTAGTTTAAAATAGTGTAATGGTATTTGGATACCACCCTAGATTTGATAACCTAAACATGATTTCTAACTAATACATGAGTATCAATACAAAGTTTTGGCCAGTACAATCAAACTGGATTACGTATTGACAAACAAAACATGGTTTGACATTCATTTCCGGCCAATGAAACAGGACCCGGTTGTCATTTGGCCAATTTCACCTGGTCCAGACATCACTTATAATCAATATTAATTGACGAAATCGTTAGTTACGGCCGAAATTAGACGGCCCGATCGTCATTTTCAGCCGATTTTACGTGATGCGTTCGCCTTTTGCGGTCGTTACTACGTGTTTTTGGCCAGTCGCAATCGTTCGCTGTCGTCACTTTCGGCCGATTTTACGTGATACGATTGCCTTTTGAGGCCGTTAATACTCGGCCTCGTTGCGAGGATTCAGCTGCTGATTTACTGACCACATTTGTATTGCTACACTGGCAATCAGCATCCCTTGACTTGTCAAGCATCTTATCAGCATCACGTAGAAAAGGGAAACTTGTGTGATGGAATAAGTTAAGTTCGAAAACCAGAAAAATCAGACCATGGGAAGGGGGGTTTATGGGGGTTTTAAATTGTTCAAATATCAATTTTTTGCATTTTTCACCCTAAAATGTCTACAACACCGAATTTTGGTTTTGACCATGTTATAGAGCTTAAAAAACAAATAATACAGTATTTTGAATTATTAACCTTGGTTAAGTGGTTGCAGAGAAAATCTATAAAAACCTACTCATAAAATCGTCCATGTTAATCTTATGGGAAAAAGGTTTTTGGCTTTTCCTCAGTTCATTTTAACATAAAGTTTTTTTGCTTTACCAATCAGGTCAGCTCTACAAAACAATCATTTTGGTGTTTAAATTGTGATTCTACACCTAACCGTTGCAGAGATATTCAAAGTGCTAAACACAGTACGTTGTCCAATATTACCCTTATGGAGTATAAATAAAATTTGATATCTCGATTATTTATGAATGTATATTGATCAAACTTGGTATGTGGCTTCAGGTAGTACTGGTATATTGATATTTGAACAAAAAATTGATTTTTTGATGATTATCCCAGTAGCAGCAAACCTATGATCTCAACCCCCATGTTATTCTTATGGAGAATAAGTAAAATGTAATGACTCCCGTAATTATGAACATAAATTAATAAAACTTGGTGTGTGGCTTCACCTTGTTGAGATATATTGATATTTGCATAAAAACATTTTTTTTTTCCTTGTTGCAGCAAACCTGCTTACTTAGCCCCCATGTTATTCCTATGGAGAATAATTAAAATGTCAGGTAGGGCTTATTTATGACTGAATATTGATGAAATTTGGTATATGGCTTCGTCTAGTTAAATTCTATTATATTTGCATAAAAACCAATTTTTTGTGTTCCTTGTTTCAGCAAACCTACGTACTCATCACCAATGTTATTCATATGGAGAATAATTAAAATTGTATATATCGCTTATATGTGAATATGTTTTTATGAAACTTGGTATGCGGCTTATGAAACTTGGTATGCGGCTTATGAAACTTGGTATGCGGCTTATGAAACTTGGTATGCGGCTTTATGTAGTATTAAGACATATATTATGCATTGGAAATTCGCTGGGTATGCAAGTTTGCTGTGACGGGGTATTGATTTTAAACTGCATAGGCCCAATGTTAATTTTTTTAACTTTTCAAATCCTTTTTTTTACATAATTAGATTTTTTCTGTTGATGAGACCCGTTTAGAACTTATTTTTAACCCAGAAATGAATTAATTACAACTTTGGAAGCATATTATTGGAGCCGTTTTTTGAGATCATAGTTGCAACCAAGCAAACAAACCTTATTGATATTAGAATATAGGATTTAGTTTAACTGTCCACAAACCTTTCCCTAAACAAACTACTTACTTGTACAGATATCGACCAGCTGATCAGTGTCAGCGGGATGGTGACTCGGACCAGCAACATAATGCCGGAGATGCGGGAGGCGTTCTTCAAGTGCATGGTCTGTGCTCTGACCACCTCCGTGGAGATTGACCGCGGCCGCATCGCCGAGCCGACCCAGTGCAGCAACTGCAACACCAACCACTGCTTCACACTGGTCCACAACCGGTCGCAGTTCACTGACAAGCAGATGGTCAAGCTGCAAGAGTCACCTGGTAGATGCTGTTTAGCTATTAGTAGGGGTGTGCGAGTACTGAGTTTTTGAATCGAGTCGAGTCGAGTATTGCCAATTATTTTTGAGTTTCGAGAGTTTTCGAGCGAGTATTTGCTCTCAGTTGGTAGTTTCAAATAGTGTAACGGGATTTGGATACCACTCCAGATTTTATAATCTAAACATGGTTTCTAACTAATACATGAGTAGCAATACAAATTTTGACCAGTACAATCAAACTGGATTATGTATTGACAAACAAAACACGGTTTGACATTCGTTTCCGGCCGATAAAACACAGTCCGGTTGTCATTTGGCCAATATCACTTGGTTTGGACATCGCTTATAATCAATGTTAGATGAGAATAAACCATTATTTATGGCCGATATTACGTCGCCCGGTCGCCACTTTGGCCAATGTTAAGTTATATGTATACCGTCGTCATTTTCAACCTTTATTACGTGATCCAGTTGTCATTTTTGGCCGATATGATGTTTTCCGTCATCATTTGCGGCCGAAATTACGTGGTCCGATCATCATTTACACACATTCGGTTGTTTATATCGACCAATTGATGTTTATAGTCGTAATTTTCGGCCGATTTTATATGATGCAATCGCCTTTTGCGGCTGTTACTACGCGATTTGGCCGGTCACAATCGTTAGTGGTTGTCTGGAAATCGGCAGGAAATACTCGCTCGAACTTTAGAGTATTTCTCAAAACTTCTTGTCGAGTACGACTATTGAAATACTTGGCTGAAAACTCAAAGTTTCGAGTACTTTGAGTTAAAAAAAAATTTTAAAAACATAATTTAAAAAAAAATTATGTTTTTATAAATATTTATGCAGAGCTAGTTTCATTTGGGCAAGTGGAATTTTGTGGTATAAAACTAGTGTCATCCAGGCTAATGAAACACTTTAGTAAGTCGCTTTAAACGTTAATAATCGAACAACCGACCAGGATAACTGCCAATCACTCACAGGGCTGCCCTTTAGCTTTTTTGGTCTTCCTATCTTAAAATTTGTACTAAAGGTTTTTCATTGTTTAAAGTTTTTTTTTTTCTAAATCACATTGACGAGTGTTAGGCCGGCCGCACACTACATCGAACGCGACACGATACGTTACCGCACTTTCTTTTTTGTTTTGTTCTGTTCTGTTTTGTCGGATGCGTCTCAAACGCCGTCCGACACGACAAAACACGACGGCTTCCGACGACCTCTCATGACAGGGCCTCTATTTCACTTCTTAGGCCTATTGTTTTTTACATGAACCAAGATTTATTGTGCTTGTGTTTTTGTTCACAACATGGAAGAAGAAGAAGAAGAAAGAAGAAAGTATTTATTTCTATTCAAGTACATAACATAACATTGAATTCACTTATTACATAAATAAATAACAAATCAATAAACAACAAATGATTCAACATAGAGTCTTAACCTAACAAAACAAAGATAATTAAGTGCAAGTTAATAAGTAAACAAAGTACCTAAACAGAAATTAGGTCCCCCAAAGGCGAACCTGTGTCGGGGTGACCATCATTTTAATAAGAAAGGGATGCAGGCCGGTGCATTACAAAAATTGAATTAACAAAGTAACAGTAATGACAATAAATAAAAAGTGCTATCATAATAAAAAAACATATATCGTACAAATAATAAACAGTATCAGGCATAATGACATAATACCGAACAATTTTAACAAACTAACTTTACTTGGCCAAAGCGCTATACTCAAACATTGAATTCAAAAAGAATATTTATATTTGGAATATCAAATAGCCAAATAATTATTAATTTTTGAAACTTCTTTAAACTAAAACAATTCCTTATGTGATTTGGTATTTTACTGAACAAAGTTGGACCAATGTATTCAAAAGAATGTGTAGAAAATTCTAACCTAGGCAATGGTATAAAGAATGAGTTCGATCGTTGATGCCTTAATTCATAACCTCTTTCAATTGAAATCCATTTTTGAGATTTAATAAAAAAGTGCTTACTATTCTAAAAACGTATAAGTGTTTTAAGGGGAGTATGTTTAACGATTTAAAAAGAGGAAAATAAGGTTCCACCATAGTTTTTTTTAGCATGCAACAAACAATTCTCTTTTGTATATTTACAACTGGTTTTAATAAATTTGAATAAGTATAGCCCCAGCACACTATTCAATATTGAATTTTAGAAGCTATTAGACCAAAATACACATTTTTTTAAATATCAATCGAACAAAATGTTCTTGGTAAAAATATCTTCCTAGCCATCATCAAAAGAGGTTTTTCAGATTTTCCAGATGAAATTCCCATTTTAATTTATAATCGTAAGTAACTCCTAAATACTTCATATCAGATACCTGTTCAATTTTGAGACAGTTAACATTACACAAAGAATCTGTTTCTAGGCAGTTTGAGCATTTATATAAAATGTGGTTGTCAAACGTGATTTTATTTCGCAAACTGAAGGTCATAAATTTAGTTTTAGAGCTAAGAATAAAACCATTTGAATCGAACCAATACTTTAACTTATTTAAATCGTTCTGAATTTGTAAAAATAAATCAAACTTTGATCAGGCAGCGTATGAAACAGCCGTATCGTCAGCAAAAGCTGTTAAGTTGCCATTGAAAACACCCTGACACAAATCATTACAATAGATTAAAAATAAGATGGGCCCAAGAACTGACCCTTGGGGCACACCACATGTTACTTTAACTGGTGAACTAAACACGTTTTTAATTTTGACAATTTGACTTCTGTCGCTTAAATAGCTCTTGAACCAATAGAAAGCATTTCCTCTGATACCGATATTCCACATCTTTTGCAACAGTAAATCATGATTTACAGTATCGAATGCTTTGGTGATATCGACGAAGAGGCCAGCTACAAATAAATTGTTGTTTATACCATTGTACAAGACCATTGTATACCATTGTATCAGCGCATCTTCAGTAGATCTACCAGCAATGAAACCAAACTGATTTTCACTAAAAAAAGAATGTTTGCTTAAAAAGTTTAACAATCTAGATTTCATTAGTTTTTCCAATACTTTAGAAAAATGGAACGGATACAAGATATATAGGTCACTTGTGCATTAAGGAAGAACCACTGCAATGAAATATCCTTTAACTTTTTTTCTTTGTAATTTTATATTTAGGGTAGACCCTAACATTGTTTTGCTGATTTCATATTAATGTTTACTAAAGTAGGCTTAGGCCTAAGCATCCAATACTGAATATATAATCACAGCGGTTGTAATTTGTTTGAAGTTTTGTACCATCGTGAGCTATATTTGATTTTTTTACATAAAACAAAACGGCACGGTTTAATTCTGAGGTCACTGATTTTTAATGATAAAAGTCACCAAAAAACCCCAAAAAGTCCCCGATTTTTATTTTAGGGAGCTGGTAGACACCCTGAGCTAGAGTGCCGGTGTTTGTAGAACCACGTCCTCAACACAGTAACAATGAGAACACAGTACAATGAGAACAACGCCATACAGCGTCATGTTTGCTAGGATTGAAAACCATGTGACCGCACCCATCGAGCTGTTTGCCGAACCGGAAGAACGTCATGCCTCATGACATCTGTAGTCAGTGTTTTTTTTTTCCTTTATGCCCCTTATAATTCTGCCCCCTAGGCACGTGCCTGTTCGGCCTATTGTTAAATGAAATGCCATTAACCTCTAAAAACCCCAGAAACCTACATGGGGTTTGTTAAATGGGCATCAAATGGTTTCTGAGCTGATAATTTAACCTGCCTCTTCTGTTTCCATTTTAGACGACATGCCGGCTGGTCAGACTCCCCACACGGTCGCTCTGTTCGCCCACAACGACTTGGTGGACGCTGTCCACCCTGGGGATCGAGTGACGGTCACTGGCATCTACCGAGCGATACCCATACAGGTGAGGGGCACTGGCACCCCCATTATTATTTTTAAAACTAGGACTGTATGAAATTATTAGGGGTGTGCAATGCATCGAAAAGCATACAAATTTCAATTTGATTCGATGCTGTAGTAATCAAAATATAGCGATGCATCGAAAATCATAGGTACTCCCACCGTTTACCCGCGCTACGAAAGGCTTGGGAAGAGTTGCTCCCGCCGTTTACCCGCGCATCAAAGGAACGGGGAGAGCTCCTCTCGCCGATTAGTCCACTGTGATATCGTACATTGTAACGAATACACTATTGTGAGTTTACCATTAAATACTAGTTTAAATTAGTATCAAATTAGTATCTTTGTAAAAACTATTCCTAGGGTGAGTAAGTAGTATTTTGTCAAAAATATGGTAGTTACTGGCATGGTATGATAGTGGTATTTTGCAATTTGGCAAAACTGTCTACATCGTAATTCGTTATTTAACTTTGGCGCTCGTTTTTATTCGTACATCCTTTGAAACAAGTAAATACAATTAAGTGTAGGTTATGCGTTTTTATTGCAAAAGTTTTTGAAATGATGGATCGAGATAGGATGGAAGAAGAATTAATAGATCATATCAGAAAATTATAACTAGACTTTGACCAAGATGGTAGATTAGCCATCTGGCAATCGGGCACCTATATTTTTGTTTTTTTTTACATTATCTGTTATTTAAAAACTAATCACGCAACTTGTAGTGATCAGCCAATTTCTAATTTTATATATAGCATGTTATACTGTATGCACTTGTGGAAATAAATGTAATTTATTCATTTATTCATTATTCATGTTGGTCATAAAAATTGGTATATAGGCTAAGTTTTAATCATTGAAACAAGTCGAATTTCATCGATTCGAATCAAAATTCTTTGAATCGCATCGTTGCATCGAATCAAAATAAAATTGCTCCATTGCACACCCCTAGAAATTGTACAACGAATAAAAGTAAAGTTAACATAATATATCAATAACCTTGCAGTCAAGAATAAAAAAAACAATCACCTACTTATATAAAAACAGATGGGTTCACTGATTCACTGACATAAATTATGAGGCACTTCCCGTAATTGGACCCTACTCGACCTCATACTTGAATTCAAGCTCTCGACAAGAAACCCTCAGAAATATTGCCTAAAGTTAACCTTTTGTATTTTTGTGGACAAAGTTTTGGATGTTTATGAAAGTACACTACCTTAGGCTAATACCACATGTTTGTAACAGCTGATTCATGTAAATCTCCCGTGTAGGCGACAATTTGCTCACTGTGAGGACAATATGATCAGCTGTTACATAACATGGTGAGCTCCTTATCGCCTACACGGGAGGTTCAATATGGCGAGTATCGTTTGTTGCGATAGCGGAAAATGTCATCAACAGATTGTTTGTTCTATCGAATGAATTTTTAATCATTGCTTACTGCTTGATGAATTGTAACTTTCAGGATGTTCGACATCCTACAGTAGCCCAGGGGATATGTTATCAGATTCACAATCATGCAGTCTCGGGTTCAAATCCTACTTTTGATGTTTACTTTTTGAGGTCTGACATTTCTGTTTAATTTGACATTATTTTGTTTTTATAGTTTTTACAAATTCATTTATTTGGAATTATGTTGCACAACGAAGAGACACCATACAGCGCTCTGCTGAGTTAGGTTATTATAAATTTGATGTGAACTGTAGCCTAATTTGTTGTTATTTTTTACACATAAATCCATTTGTAAAACTCCAATAACATTGTATCCACAACTTTTTAACTTATATCTGATTGGCTTGAAATTGAGTGAGCACTTAATTTTTTGCTTTGATACACCACAAAGCATCTATCAGTCTGGAGTTCATTCAATAAAACGAACAGCAGCCGGTTGGTGAAATGATTTGGTATCGAACAGATATTGGACCGCATGTGTAGGTGATAATCTGCTCACCGAAACTCATTTTTGTGTAGTTTTTCTAACTAAAGAAAAAAACTTTATTTCTGCTGCCCCTGACCGTAAATAAAAATAACAAAATATTTAGGCATTAAACTTTTTTCCAGGTAATCTGTACAAGTTAAGAACAAGTAAGATGCCTGATAAAACTATTCTATTTAGTAGTTACACACGGGAAAAACTATTTACAAAACTTTTTTGAGATCTGCAATATTGAACTATGCAACGCGAAGACACAATAAGGAATAAGGCTGACAGCCAAGGTCAACGAATCTAAAAAAAATCTCGTACCACATTTACTAGATGAAATACTTGACCTGTGAGCTTCTATTTTTATACAATTTAACCTTTGTTTCCTCTTATTTCGTATAATTCATCAAAACTTTTGCTTCCATCCTAGCCACGGGGTATTTATTGCCTAGCAACTGTTTTAGGTTAACACAAAAGTCAAACCTAACCTGTAAAAAAAACACAACTGATAGCCAACAACGGTCATCAGGCAGTAAAAGATAATCAATGAATACAATGGTACTAACAGGGTTGCCACTGACTGGGAAAACCAGGAATTATGCGTGAAGTCCGGTGACCGGGGAAAAATGTGTGGATTATGCGGGAATTTTCGGCCGAACCGGGAATTTCAGGTTGCGATCGTCGGTGGCTGCGTAGCGCGTTCTTAATAGTAGGTGAAGTAAGAGATGCGTTCTTGATTGCCGGCGACGTTCTCGATTCGTTTTCAATTGCCAGCAAATTTAGCGATGCATTCTCTATTGCCGGCAACGTTGGCAATGAATCCTCGATTTAACATGACGCCGGCTATGTTATCGATACGTTCTCGATTGCTGGCGACGTTAGCGATGCGTTCTCGATTGCGGGTGACGTTAGCGATGCATTCTCGACTGCTGGCACCGTTACGAACATTATAAATTGCCGGCAACGTTCTCGATTGCCAACGAAGTTAGCAATGCATTCTCGATTGCTGGCGTCATTTTCAATTTTTTCTCTATGGTCAGCGACGTTAACGATGCGGTCTCGATGGCCGGCGATGTTCTCGATGGTCGGTGATATTAGCGATGTGAGTAGGAGAGCTATTGATGAGGAAACTTAACAAAATGCAATCGCGAATATAAGTGGCTAAATTATAATTTTTGCGGTCTGGTCAAAACTGTTAATCGCTGATATGGATATCCGTTTCTAATATATGTAGTCTTTGGAGTCGCTGGATAAAATGTTAAAGCATTAAATTGGCTGGGTAGCTTATAGATGTTAGGGTGGTCGCTTCATAATCTATGGTTGGTTGTCAGATCGATCCCCAGCAAAAACCTTGAAAGTGGAAATTTCAAAACTGGATCCAGCTGCCATAATAATGATTTTTAAGATAATTTTTTTCAATTTAGATAGTAACAAGATCGCAGTTTGGGCCCATACCCTACCAAGAACAGTGAAGAATGCCTTTCTTGTTGATAGACACAAAAAACAAAATAAACCCGATTTGAATACAACCTTTTTTCTTATTCTGTTAAGAGATAGTATATTGCCAAAGGTAAATGGAATCTTAATAAGATTATATATAATTGGGTATAATCTGTTGACGTAATCCCCCTCCTATCAATTAAAATATTGTAATGTTTTTATATAGAGAGAAAAATCAAGTTCATTAATATAAATAATTGTCCCAGCTTATATCGGTATACACATTTTAGGTGGGTAGCATACAAAATCCCATACAAATGGGGTACTAGCCGTGAAAAATTAAAACACATTTAAAATATTAACCTAATCAGTCTTTGTTTACGTTTTACCATATTATTTCTTTTTAAGTAACTGACAAATTATGTTAATTACGTAATTTACTAAATTATATCCTCCCATAAGATTTGCATGTAAACTTACAGGACCCGTATGTTGGAGCCCTAAGATTGGTTGTGGAGATTATCAGGTCTAGATATTAATGTGATATCCAAGCTATGTTCATGTAAAAGTTTAGCTTAATATGTCCAGAAGTTTTTGGGTGATGGGACTCTAAAAATCTTTTAAAAACTTTTACATTTATAGTTTTAGTAGGGTACCATAACTTTAATACAAATATAATATATTTGATAAAATGTTATAACTTTTTTGTAAAATAGCTCTTTTATTCATATTGTAAGTCCTTATAGGTGTTGCATATACTTAAAAAAATGCCGCGCGAGTTTACCTGGAATTTTGAACTTTTAACCTGGAAAACTAGAATTGTGCATGAATTTTTAAGTGCAACTTTGGTGACAACCCTGTACCAATCTTATGTGTGTGGGCTAAAATTTACCTCAAAAGACCATGTTGAAAACACTTAGGTCTGCCAACCGGCAAAACCGCAACAACTTTGTGAGGCTTTTGTTACTTAAATTTTTCATTCTGAGGTATTCAAACATTCGTTTTAGGCCTAAATAATAAAATAAAAATCAATAATTTTTAGGTTTGGGGAGGGCGACCGCCCCCCCTTGGATCCACGCCTGCTCACATCGCGTGAAGCCAACTCTACAGAATCAGAAACCTGTACATTCTGTGATGCAAAAAAGATGTACATTTCCCTTGTCACAAAAAAGTAACCTTTGTATGGCAGGAAATAGAAGTAAAAGTGAATTGTGATGACATGCATTTATGAAGTAACAATATTCTACTAAGATCAATACAATTTTAAATAATCTGCCAAATTAATTTATAAAAAACTAGCCGTTACCCGTCGCGGCTTTGCCTGCACTCACACATAGCCTTAGTAACATATTATGTTACGTTAACTGGCTAAGAGTCACATCTTATTACAAGGCAGCAATTTCAAACACGCCCTACGTATTTCTGGTGAATGTTTGCTGCCGCTGGGCATAGCCGTTGCAGCAATAGCTCGTCTGCGAGCTTCAGCTTCCTCAACAGTTTGTGTAGATCACTGCTCTGCCATAGTGCCATTTCAGTTGCTCTCAAACTGGCCTGCCACTGAGCTTGCTATTCACGTCGAAGTTCTTCTGGCAATTCTGCTTTGTGTGCTTCATGCCATAGAGCTTGTTGAAGCCTTCTGATTTCCATGTGTGCTGAAGTGTCCTGACTTCTATCCACTTTATTAAATCAAACTTTGCGAAAATTTTGATTTACGTTTCCCTGGTATTATTGTGATACAGGTCAGGTCCCTTCGTGGTTAGACAAAAGTGTAAACCAAAATATAAACAAATAAATAAACTCAAAATCTTGTTGAAAATCTCAAATGTAAAACACCTGTTTTAGATATCATTTGATCCAGTAAACGTTAGTGCCCATAACATTAACATGGGAAGTTTAGAGGCCACTGGGGCAAAGCTCTTAAGAAATTTTAAAACGAGAATAAACCTATATGTTACTTTAGGACATTAGGTATCTTCGTACCAAATATCAGCTCCATCGGTTCAGTGATTGAGCCACAAACATACTCACACGATTTAAGTTTAATAATATTATTGCAGTATGATGAAAGTTTGAAAGACTTGAAATATTTTACAGGTGAATCCACGGATGCGTAATGTACGCTCTGTTTATCGCACACACATCGATGTTGTGCACTTCCGTAAAACTGACTCCAAGCGGCTTTACGATCAGGAAGATGGGTGAGTTATATAAATCGTGATAAAACAAGTAAAGCTACTCTTTATTGATAAAAATGTTCAACATTCCTCTTTCTGGTCAAGACTAGCTTTTTATTTTACTATTTACATATCAACAATGGTAATAGTAACAATTAATTATGTTTCAGTTATTATTTAGAGATGTTACATAACATTTAAAATTGGGCACCTCGCTAGCTTATCGGTTAGCGACTTGGATTTCTGTGCAAGCAGTTACGGGTCCCAAGGTGTCTATAGAATTTTGATAGGTATAAAACGTTGTCATCTAACAACGTGAGTTTAAAATGTCCTTTAGTCATAAAAACAAAATTAACCTTGGTCATATTTTTTGTACGTAATTAATTTGTATCGTAAACGTTTGAAAATCTAGCAGGAATCAGGTTCACAGATGTAGTTAATTTTTTCCCCTTAGAGTGTGTTTAAACTAGTCAATAATGTTGTGTGGAGGTGTGCGAAAAGTGAATTTTTAGTTCGGATCGGATAATTTTCGGATTCGGATATTTAGCCTACTTTACCCCGATCCCTAAAACTACCATATTTTTAAGTTGGAATTAACATTTTCATTTTTACTTTCTCCCCCTATACATAGTATATGGAGAAAGTATTGTTTTCGTAAAAATTTTCGAATTTGAGTTGTCAGTGGAAATATTCGTTTTGGTGCTCCCTGAACCCAAAAAAGTGGTTTTTACGTGATGTCTGTCTGTGTGTGTGTGTGTGTGTCCGTGTGTGTGTGTGTGTGTGTGTGTGTGTGTCTGTGTGGATGTGTACAGAGCTAGAGCCCTAACCTATGGGCCGATTTTTATGAAATTTGGCGTGTAGGTACTAATCCACGATATCTCCAGGCGTTTTTTTCATTTTTTTGAATTTTTGATTTTTAAGGGTAATTATCCCCCAAAAACCGCCAAAAAACATGAAAAATCCAAATTTCTCAAAAACGGCTCTAACGATTTTGATTAAACTTTCGTGGTTTGTAGAACTTTAGGTTTCCAACAAAATGACACCACCCGCATTTCTGGAAAAATGCGGGTTCAGAAATTACAGGACTTAAAACATCAAAAATTCAGTTTTTTGGATTTTTCATAAAAAATCATAAATGTTAAAAAAGATTACTATTCACCATTAAAAATAGCTCAAAAAACTAAATAAATTAGTATTTTAAATTACTATTCTACGATTGCTAGTTGCGGAGAAAATTGAAATTTTCATTTAGCGGTAAACACAGTACGTTGTCCAATGTTATTCTTATGGGGAATACAAAAATAACTATTTCTCTCTTATTTACTGATCAATTTCATTTGATATGCAGGTCAAGTTAGCATTGACCAACAGATGATGTTCGAAATGTGTTGCTATTTAACCCTGGGGGGGGCAAGGGGGCATTTCCCCTCTCAAAACTACTGTGTGTAGCAACGGACTCTATAGTGCCTCCAAAAAAGCAATTTGGGTGGATATTTCTGAAAAAAACTATTTTAGACAATTTTCTGTACATTTATCTATACTTCATATTCTATATTTAGTAAATAACAAATATTTTTGTCATTAAAGTTTGGCTAAAAGGGAGAAAGTATGTGTCAGTTTCCTGATACCGTTTATTCTTACAAGATATAAATATACAATATTTAAGCTAAGTAATTTTATTCAAAACACAAGTGGTTATGATTTTTACAAATGTATCTTTCTGAGAATTGAAGACTGTACTACACATAACTCACCAGAAAACAGCATGTCTAATTGGAGGAGCAATACACCAACCTCTGTATATACTCGAGAATAGTGAAAAATACAAGAAATATGTTTACTGGGTTTATAGGTATGAGATAAAAGTATAGGTAATTTAATAACAGTAGGCCTAGGTTAGGCTACTCAAATCATGTAATGTCACCTTAACTATCATTAATCCTTTTCATTATACTACAACACCATAGCCTATCTGGGTGTAGGCCTAGTAAAAAACAAACATAAACATATGGTCTAGCAAAAGAAACGACAAGGAAACATTTTAATATGATTACAGCCTATTTAAAAGACCGGAATCACCAATGTTGATAGCAAAGCAGACATCACAACATACTAAAGGCAATCAGAACCTACTGAAACAAATGAATCAGTATAGGGCTTCATCGCTATATGAGTTAACTAAAAACTTCCATAACCAAATAATTTCCTTTGTTTTATAAATTTACTAACTAGGCCTAATTCCAATTTATTTTGTTTTCTACAAATTAGAAACTTACCTAGTTTGTCACCGGAATGTAAACAGACTACAAAGTGTCAGCTTGAATTTCAAACAATCAGCTTCGTTCTTTTTAAAGAATTTACATATCATGTTTTTCTTCTTTTTCGGTTCCATTTTAAATACATGAATTTAACAAAATATAATATCCGAACGATGAAATCTGTATAAATAATAGAGATAACTCAGCAATGCTTTCTTGAATCCGTCGTTAGGTCGTCGCTGCTTTAACATTAACCGTCGTCGTAACGTAAAGGTACTCTACGAGCTTAATATATCTAGAGGTCTCGTCTGGGGTAAACAAGTGAAGTATTTTCTTGGAGTATAAGAGATCTTGCTAGATTAAGCTCGTTGATCATAGCGGGAAACTTTGCCGTAGAGAAAGCTATGCAACTCATTTTGCGCAAGTCAGCAATATTCTACTCAGTGTTTTTAATTGTATTGAATAGAAGGAAAATATCAGTAGCAGCAATTTTAAATTTGATACACTAACATTTCCGTTTGCATTATGCAACTTTTATATACAACTTACTCTATGAGAGCTTGCTCATTGCATTCGTGAGAAGTTGATACTATCGGAAATCAACTATCGATGACAAATTATCGACTTATTCACCAGTAATCCACTACTGTTGTCTCGTTGTCTGCGTTTATCCCGTGAATCGTGAATCGACATCGAGTTGTAATGTTGCAATATTGTATAAATTTGCGATTGTTTACTATCAAAAACGTTTGCTATCGCAGATTTCTCTTTATAAACCGTATTCATTCTGTTTGCTAAAATGATGTAGGATCCGGCCGTTTATCGCGATACGATACATGATTACACAAATATCGTATCAATGAATTGATACGAGTTACGTACCAAAAACATTCAAAGCGACAGGAATTGCGTCATGTTATCTTGAACGACGTCTAGAGTCAAAACCTTTATTAATGGTCCAAACATATTTGTTGCTTTGTTTCTACTAGTGATGGTCAAAACCAGAAATTTCGAATCTCAAAACCGAAACCGAAACTTACAAAATCGAATCTTGAAACTCAAATCGCGAAACCCTATTTACTTGCCTGGGTATGGTTATGAAAAATAAATCCAGAAAAATTCATTAAAACTAATTATATATTTTGGTTAGAGTTGTTTTTTTCAGAAATAAAAAATCAATAATCCAAAAAAGATGAAGGTAGACGACCGATGACAGTAGGCTTTTGACCTTTGCATTATTGATCGAAACACGGGCGTGATTTCTGTTAAAAAAACAACAATAAAGACACAAAAAATCTCAGCAGTTTCGAGTTTTGATTCTCGAAACTCACCGATCGAATCTCGAAACCGAAACTTTTCCAAAATTTTGGTGGTTTTGAGATTCAAGTTTTGGTTTTGACACATCACTAGTTTCTACCTTTTTATGCCCAGACATACAGTCTATCCGAATAAATTGGATTCGTACTAGACCTTATCGGATATCGATAAAGCCTTCGAATCGGATTCGGATATCCGATCCGATCCGAAACCCAACCGGCTTTTCAAATATCCGCACACCTCTATTGTTGTGCAACTTCATAAGCAAATGAAATATCCTTGTAAGTGACCAAAGAGGAAACTGAAACCTCAAAGCTTCTCTGAGTAAACTGAGTAAAAAAGTGCTTTTGAAAAGAGAAAAAGATATATTAATTGATAAAGTCTACTATTCGGTTGACAAAATTTTAATGATGACAGGAGAATTTATTTTAATTTGTTTTAAATGTTATGAACAACAATTATATTTATTTTAGTTTAATTAATTAGCTTAGTTTAATTATTTTAGTTTTAAACCTAGCAAGTTGTACCTGACAATGTCACTTGTTTAAGTCTGGAATTACCAGAGTATTTTAAACATGTTTTTGTGACAATAAAGATGACTGTGCTATGACTTCTCCGTTGTTTATACAATCGGCATGGCTAATTAAGAGTTGCACGACTGGTCAGTTTTGGTCGTGAGTGGGAATCGAACCGGTGATCTTCGTAAGAACACCTGGCAAAGGTGTTTCTACGACTAAGCCCACTCTGCTATCACGGCCAGTAGCCCAGAGCCGGTCCCAGGCCAACCATAAAACTGGTCTATACCAGTTTTGAGGCTGACATTGGGTACAGCAAATGAAGTTGTCATTACATACGGTAAGTTTTTTGGCTGATCGTTATGACAAGCTTCCCTTTCACCTTTGGTCCCTACATTTTCAGCGGCTGGGGACAGAATCTCCGGTTTTGGTCCCCAACCTGAGAATGAATGGTTCCTGGCCGTAGTACATGGATACCCTGTCAGTTGAGTTGACCAGTTGCAGGGCAGAATGCGGGTCCCCTGTTCCCAGCCTTATCCCAGCTGTCACAGGGGAGGGGAGTCAGACCTCTAAAGGGTCAATTTGGCTGCCATCCCATCCCTCCTTTCCCCCCCTTCCCCCCTTTCCTTTCCTGCTATATCCTATCCTTCTGTTAACCTGCGCAATATTCCCGCTTGTAAAAGACGTACCTAGCAGCTATGCTGGGGTTTCCTAATCAAAGAACAATGATGAATGAATGAATGATGAGCCCAGAGCCGTTGGGTAGGTTAATAGTTGGGCTGTGCCCCTGGCGAAGAGGTCTCGTACCTGCCCGCAGTCTGTAGTTTTAAATTTTGCTATTAGAGTGCATCACCAATCGGATTCCAACGTATGTTATTATGAATACTTTATGTTACTAACTTAATGGGTTAAGTATCTTGTTAATACAATTCCCATGTTGCCAGCAAGGACCACCGCTTTCCCCCGGAGAGGGTGGAGACGCTGCAGCAGCTCAGCAAGCAGGAGGACATCTACGAGAGGCTGGCTCGGGCGATCGCGCCGTCCATCTACGAGAACGAGGACATCAAGAAGGGAATCCTCCTGCAGCTGTTCGGAGGCACCAAGAAAACTTTCACCAACTCCGGCCGAGGCAATTTCAGGTGGGTTGACATATTTATTGTAAGGCCATGCCGGACTGCTAGCAAACACTCTAGAGTGTGACCATAGCAACATTGTGTGTTGTAAGAAGTGTATATGTAATCATATTTGTTTTTACTCACACCCAGAAGTGGTAGCTTTTGATAATTCAAATGTAAACAAAACCGAAAATAGAATATATTTTTGGTAAACAGTAAGCATAAACAGTACACATCAGGATTTTTATAAATTCAAGGTGCTGCATATAGGCGGTGTTGAATTAGTTATGTTAAAACTGATATGAACAGTGATCCAACTATTTTTCCATCATAGCACCAACATTGTTGAATCTTTGACATATGATGTCTAGTATATATTCTAGTATATTCTGTTTAATAACAACATTTGTTTAACCGTGGAACCGTAAAAATACAAACGGTTTAAATTAGCTACATTTTTTTTGCATAATTTTGTATGATTTTTACTTGTTTTAAAACTGTTCCTAGTAACAGTTTCTAATCGTATTTATTAAACTAATTTGATGGATAGAATCCAGGGGTGGAGGATACCTGCCTCCTGAGGAGCTCGTCGATAGGATGATGCAGTTCATCAGGCTCTTGAACCTGGAGGAGTACTGAAACCTCTCTCATTTCTTTTCGGGGGTGCGCAATAAGCCCATTGTGGCTGATGTGCCTTGGGACCTATGTCCGCTCCTTTTGATGATGATGATGATGGTGGTGGTGGATAGAATCGCCTTTGACACTCTGCTGTAGGAGCGGCCTTGTATAGTGGCGTTAGTCCCGGTGGGAGCGGCCTTGTAGAGTGGCGTTAGTCCCGGTGGGAGCGGCCTTGTAGAGTGGCGTTAGTCCCGGTGGGAGCGGCCTTGTAGAGTGGCGTTAGTCCCGGTAGGAGCGGCCTTGTAGAGTGGCGTTAGTCCCGGTAGGAGCGGCCTTGTAGAGTGGCGTTAGTCCCGGTGGGAGCGGCCATGTATAGTGGCACTAGTCCCGGTGGGAGCGGCCTTGTTTAGTGGCGTTAGTCCCGGTGGGAGCGGCCTTGTAGAGTGGCGTTAGTCCCGGTGGGAGCGGCCTTGTAGAGTGGCGTTAGTCCCAGTAGAGCGGCCTTGTAGAGTGGCGTTAGTCCTGGTGGGAGCGGCCTTGTAGAGTGGCGTTAGTCCCGGTGGGAGCGGCCTTGTAGAGTGGCGTTAGTTCCGGTGGGAGCGGCCTTGTAGAGTGGCGTTAGTCCCGGTAGGAGCGGCCTTGTATAGTGGCGTTAGTCCTGGTGGGAGTGGCCTATTATAGTGGCATCAGTCCCGGTGGGAGTGGCCTTGTATAGTGGCTTTAGTTCCGGTGGGAGTGGCCTTGTATAGTGGCTTTAGTCCCGCTGGGAGCGGCCTTGTAGAGTGGCGTTAGTCCCGGTAGGAGCGGCCTTGTAGAGTGGTGTTAGTCCCGGTGGGAGCGGCCTTGTATAGTGGCGTTAGTCCCGTTGGGAGCGGCCTTGTTTAGTGGCGTTAGTCCCGGTGGGAGCGGCCTTGTAGAGTGGCATTAGTCCCGGTAGGAGCGGCCTTGTATAGTGGCACTAGTCCCGGTGGGAGCGGCCTTGTTTAGTGGCGTTAGTCCCGGTGGGAGCGGCCTTGTAGAGTGGCATTAGTCCCGGTATGAGCGGCCTTGTAGAGTGGCGTTAGTCCCGGTGGGAGCGGCCTTGTATAGTGGCGTTAGTCCCGGTGGGAGCGGCCTTGTAGAGTGGCGTTAGTCCCAGTAGGAGCGGCCTTGTTTAGTGGCGTTAGTCCCGGTGGGAGCGGCCTTGTAGAGTGGCGTTAGTCCCAGTAGGAGCGGCCTTGTAGAGTGGCGTTAGTCCCGGTGGGAGCGGCCTTGTATAGTGGGGTTAGTCCCGGTGGGAGCGGCCTTGTAGAGTGGCGTTAGTCCCGGTAGGAGCGGCCTTGTAGAGTGGCGTTAGTCCCGGTAGGAGCGGCCTTGTTTAGTGGCGTTAGTCCCGGTGGGAGCGGCCTTGTAGAGTGGTGTTAGTCCCGGTAGGAGCGGCCTTGTATAGTGGCGTTAGTCCTGGTGGGAGCGGCCTATTATAGTGGCATCAGTCCCGGTGGGAGTGGCCTTGTATAGTGGCTTTAGTTCCGGTGGGAGTGGCCTTGTATAGTGGCTTTAGTCCCGCTGGGAGCGGCCTTGTAGAGTGGCGTTAGTCCCGGTAGGAGCGGCCTTGTAAAGTGGTGTTAGTCCCGGTGGGAGCGGCCTTGTATAGTGGCGTTAGTCCCGTTGGAAGCGGCCTTGTTTAGTGGCGTTAGTCCCGGTGGGAGCGGCCTTGTAGAGTGGCGTTAGTCCCGGTGGGAGCGGCCTTGTAGAGTGGCATTAGTCCCGGTGGGAGCGGCCTTGTAGAGTGGCGTTAGTCCCGGTAGGAGCGGCCTTGTAGAGTGGCGTTAGTCCCGGTGGGAGCGGCCTTGTATAGTGGCGTTAGTCCCGGTGGGAGCGGCCTTGTAGAGTGGCGTTAGTCCCGGTGGGAGCGGCCTTGTAGAATGGCGTTAGTCCTGGTAGGAGCGTCCTTGTTTAGTGGCGTTAGTTCCGGTGGGAGCGGCCTTGTATAGTGGCGTTAGTCCCGGTGGGAGCGTCCTTGTAGAGTGGCGTTAGTCCCGGTAGGAGCGGCCTTGTTTAGTGGCGTTAGTCCCGGTGGGAGCGGCCTTGTAGAGTGGCGTTAGTCCCGGTGGGAGCGGCCTTGTAGAGTGGCGTTAGTCCCGGTGGGAGCGGCCATGTATAGTGGCGTTAGTCCTGGTGGGAGTGTCCTTGTATAGTGGTTTTAGTCCCGGCATCGATTCCTGTCAATCACCAATGGCTATTATCTATGATGTGATAAGGCCATGTCCCAGTGGTTTGAAACCCACTTTAAGCTGTAGGTTTACCTATCTAGAAAATATAAATAGGTTTTTAACATTGGTGATATTTACGTTCTTTGTTTGTAATCATACATTTACATTTGTAGAGCGGAGCTCAACATTCTGCTGTGTGGAGACCCCGGTACGAGCAAGTCTCAGCTTCTCTCGTACATTTACGACCTCGTGCCCCGCAGCCAGTATACTAGCGGGAAGGGTTCGTCCGCCGTGGGACTAACGGCTTACGTGTCTAAAGATCCCGAGACTAGACAACTGGTTTTGCAGACGTAAGTAGAATAGGTTTTATGTAGTTGTTTCTTTCGATGCTTGGGCGTTTTCCATTTGCCGTTGTGCTTTCAAATATTAATCGTAAGAGTGTTCACACATTCTAATAACAAACATAACTAATAAACCTTTATTGCTGTTGGTTTTATATCAAGATTTGTTTTACGTCTCTTTTAAATTGTGTATCTTAAATTACATCATAGTTGTAATAACGTGTTTTTATCATAATGCATGAAAAGCGGCTGTTTTATAATTAGTCCGTAAAATCACATTTTTCTGATACCTTAAAATAGGGCACCAAATATTAGCTGTGGTTTTTCCAGTGCGCTAACTTCAAAGATTGTTATTGTTCCTTTGAACGTTTGTGTATTTCAAAGGTAACAAACATGTGTTATATAAATTTTGTTTGTATATAAAAGAAATGTAAATATTGTAAAATTAACCCTATCTGAACTTCCAAAACTATTCAAATCACCTAATTTTTGGTCCAGATTTTCAACTTTCAAAGGCTTATATGGGCAGTATGATAAAAAACGTTGTTCATCACAAGGAGCAAAAGTGTGCTTTTGTTGTGCTTAGTCGTAAAACACGATTACGCACCAAAAACAACCACTTTCGCTCCTTGTGATGAAAACTACTGTTTACCACAGTTAAATTATTTAACTGTTGTTTTCATTCCAGGGGAGCTCTGGTGTTAGCAGACAATGGGATATGCTGCATTGACGAGTTTGATAAAATGAACGATTCAACACGAAGTGTACTTCACGAGGTGAGAATTTTTGGGTTAACGGTTAGAATTTGTGCTTGTTAAAATTTCATCTTGGTTATCTTCTTTGTTCCATAAAAAATGTTGTCCAGCCAACCCCGTGGGTACTTCTTGAACAATTTTGACCAGTGAGGAGTTAACTTAAAGATTTACCTCTAGATGACTCAAAAAGAATTTATTATTTTCTTGAATCTCAGAGTTTTGTCCCAGTGGCTCTTAAAGTTACTGTGTTGTTCTTTATTGAGGAAAGATGTAATTGGGTTTATCTCACATGTGTTTTATCTTCCTTTCTTTTCCTCTAAATAAACAGCTGTAATAAGAAACAAGAATTGACCATGCATAGCTGGCACATGGAAATACCTGTCGGTATACGTAACCTAACAAGTAGGGACACCCGACATTATTTTATTTTAGTTTTGCCCCCCCAAGTTCAGAGGAGAATATAGTGCTGACTGTCACTGCTAATTCACCTTGATCTCGTCGCGCGCGCTACTGCTTACCTTTAAAACGTCAAAATGAGTATGAAGGGTGTCTACTGTCCGGGAAACCCGTAAAAACCGGGATTTGTCCGGGAATTTGAGGTGGCCATGAAATGTACTGGAAATGTCCGTCAATATTGGATAATGTCCTTAAATTATCGCCAGAATGTTTTAAATTTATTTAAAAAGAGTAAACTAGACTATGATTTATTATTATTTCCCTTTTTATTCTAATAATGTTTCAAATATTACTCAGCAGTGCTTTACCTGAGCCTTATGCACGTATTAGTTTACGTGTTATAACCTAAAAAGTATGACGTTGCAATTTAATTCAAACACGGTCGAGTTTCGTCTGCTAATATCCGGAAGGTGTTTCAAACAACAATAAATCATAACCAGATGAAGCCATATACCAAGTTTTGTCAGTGTATGTTCATAAATAAGAGAGATATCAAATTTGTCTCTTTCTCCATAAGAATAACATTAGACAACGTACTGTGTTTAGCACTTTCAATATCTCGCTAACAAATTGACGTAGAGCAATGATAAAAATACAAATTGTTTTTTTTTAGGTGAATCCAATGGTGCAAATTAAAATTTGATTTCAATAAAAATTACTTGTGAAAAACCCCCCAAAAAAAATGTCTTTGGGGTACAAACCCCCTTCAAAATACCCCTTCGGATGGTCCGATCTGTCTGGATTTTGAACTCGTTCAAATAAATGCTAATTTATATAATTGTACCAAATTTCATCAAGATTAGACCTTTTTTACGAGAGTTATTTTGCTTACGGTCACATATATATAAATACATATATACAAAATTTTAACGAATGGTGTTTTTGGCATCTGGAGCCCTCAAACGAAAAGTTATCATGGTCTCGGGCTTAACCCTCCAACTGGTAAGGTCGCGATCGCGACCCATTTACATGGGTTTAGCAAAATTAATTTATCTCTGTTATTTTTTAGTCAATATACATGTATTTTATATAGTATTTAAGAGGAAAGAATACGCTATCTTGTCATCATAGATCCAGTTATTTGCGTTGTGAAAATACGATGTTGGCTAACCTGTTTGTTTGTTTTTGTTTACGTTAAGTGTGTAGTCTGCCCTGTTTTGTGGTTACTGTTTTATTTGAATGTTTTGGAATACTTTAAGCTAAAAAAATGATTTAGTTTACTTATAATTATGAGTGAATTAAACTGTAGTGCTATTAGAGCTTGTCTAAACTAAGACCTTTTGACCTCCACGGCGTAGACGTAATGTTGCAGGCCCCAGCGGTGCAGGTGAAGGTAGGCATAGGCCTAGTTTTTTCACTTATTTGCTCCCTGTAAATATTTTATTTCCAGTAAAAACAACAAGTTTTATATATCATTGAAAAGGACATCAAATTGTGTTCATTTTGGCTATCTTAGAATGTGGTTAGAAGTTATTTTACTGTGGTAACTTACTGTAAATAGAAGAAGAAGAACATAAGTAATTTATTGTAACTATGTACTTGGACTTCCACTGCACATTTTCTGCAAGTATGTAATACAAATTTTATTTTCTAATAGATTATTTCTTTCTGAACAATTTGATATACAACATGTATTTTCTGTGTAAAGTTTGTAAGAGCTTTTCTCCAAAAGCTTGCACGACGGTCAAAATTACCTTTCCAGTATGGATAATTTTAATGAGCGGTTGGAGTACCGCCTTACCATGCCACCTACGGTAATAGCTTCTTCCCTACGGGGGAAATTCGCTAAAAAACCCTTGGTAAATAATCAATTATAAGATATTTCTAACTATGGACTTTCAATGTGTTGTTTCCATTTTATAGATTAACATCCAAACATAATTCTTGTAAGATGCGCAAAATCTAAAAACTATTAAACCGATTTGTTTGTTTGATGTGGTAGTAAAAAGAAGGTGAAGTGTGTGTAGATTCCATCACTTTCCTTTCAATTTACCATATAATTATCTGTGGAGCACCAATTCAGATTGCCAATTAAGTTATCCAATCCAACTAGTTCGCAATTTGGCCCCAATAGGAAATCCAGAACTATGATTTTCTATGTATTAATTAGAATGATGTTGTGCTTGTTTAGGTGATGGAACAACAGACTCTCAGTATTGCCAAGGCTGGGATAATCTGCCAGCTCAACGCGCGAACCTCGATACTAGCGGCGGCCAACCCGGTAGAGTCCCAGTGGAACAAGAACAAGACAATCATCGAGAATATTCAGCTTCCTCACACGCTCATGTCCAGGTCATTAGTGAATTTCCTTTGGAAAGTGAACTATTAGCATGACCCGCACGGTGAAACTTAAGCCCGGGACCACCATAGAAGTTCCTAACGTGACCCCCTGAACACGTTTTGGAGGGTCATTCAAAATTTTATATATATATATATATATGTGTGTGTGTTTGCACTCTAGCTGTCGCAATCTTTGTCCGATTTACTTCAAATTTGGTAGGGACGTTCCTTTCTGTCATCAGTTGGACAAGTTCGTTGGGCAAAACAATCGGAATTTTTTGGGGATTAATCTTTCAAATTTCGAGTTTTTGGGCCCAAAATTGTCATAAAAGCCCCAGATATAAAATAAATGCAAGTAAAAAGTTGGGAATTAGAGAAGCAAAAGTTTTAAGCCCTCTCTCGTCATTCTAGCATAAAAATTTACCGAGTTATTAAAGAAAATGTGTATCGACTAAACACAGTACGTTGTCTTATGGGGGTTTTACACTAGAAAAGCCTGTTATTCCTTTGTTAGAGTATTTTTATCATCCCCAGCAACCTCACGCCTACTTTCAAGCCTGTCTGGACCTTCTCCTAATGAGCAAAATTGTATTCCCAGCTTTGCAAGTAAATGAAACCAGGAGTATCAGAACAGCCAAAAATCAATGTTTTCAGATTTTAAAAAAAATTGGACAAATGCATGTTTTTACACTATTTTGAGTTTTAAAAGTTTGTATGTGGAAATTCACTTCCCTCACGTCAGCGTGCTGCGTGCGAACTCGTTCATCATTTATCTAGTCATATATTTAACTAGGGGTCTTCAGTACCAAATTTATAAGTCTAGTACGGTTCAGTACGATAAATATATTTGTATATTAGTTCTTGGGACAAAAGATGTACGGAACACGGTGATAATATCACTGAATATTATTTAAAATATGCATTTCTTAAAGATTAACGGAAATTTAGCAGCTTCTCCAAGAATGCAGGACAAAAAATAAATGTTTTTGCCCTCGATGAAGAATCTTTCCAGTGTAACTGGGATTATTTTGCTAGTTCTTTAAAATCTCACAACAAATTTTCATACGCATATTTTTAATTTTTATTTTTGTATAGCAAAATGTTCCCTTGGTCCTTGAAATGAATAAATGTGTTTATTCTATCAAGTACATACAAAGTTTACAACAAATAGGTAATTATGGAATAATGCTGATCTAGATCCAGTAGTTGGTCAGCCTTTTTAATTAAACAAAAAACAGCAAAAAATGCCCAGTAATATTCGAGTCCAGGTCTAAATAGTATTAAGATTAAGTCAACAGTTCTGCCTTTCTTGAAATGACCTGTTGCTCAATTAACTAAAAACTTGTTATTCCACATAGTGTCTGTTGATTATTTCAGCATCTATTTCAGAGAAAATGGTTTTCTCATGTACAAAATCTATGTAGTTGACATAAACTCAATTGAAGTATCTTACCTTAAAATTTGTAATATTACAATTATTTTTGTAAGGTCTTTATCTTGTTATTTTTTACTATGAGCTTATATCCAACTTGTAATGTGTATAACATATTATTGACTTATTACTTTCATTTTGTTTATAGGTTTGATTTAATTTTCCTGATGCTCGATCCTCAAAACGAACAGTTTGATCGACGCCTTGCCCGCCACTTGGTATCACTCTATTATAAAACTCAAGATGAAGAGAATGATGAATTTATGGTAAGTATGGGCTTATTGACTGGGATTTACTTTACTTCAGAATTATTTCCGTGTATATTGAAATTCCGAAAAGTCGGTATCGATAAGATAATTGATAACAGCAAAAATAAATAAAGAGATGCAAGATAGTTTGTCACTGCTGCTGGCAGGCCTATAACACAGCCAAAATAGCTTGAAAATGGATTTAAGTATGTCTGTCTAGGTCTTAAATAAGGTACAGAAATCTTAATATCTGTAACGTTAGCGTTAAAACATAGCAACTATGAATGGATTATAGGATTTTATTGTAACCAAGGATTTATTTTCTAGTCCAAACAAGTTGTGCATTTCTAAGTTTGAATAGGTTTAAATGTTTTGTATTTATAATATCACCTTGTTTATTTATATATATTTGTAATAGACAAGTACTTTTAAATTTTTACTTTTCTCTATTCATCCCTAACATTACATACGGCATCCAGATTTGGGGTATGTCATATCTTTAAACTGCAAAAAGCTGCTATACGCATTATATTTAATATGAAACCAAGAGATTCATGTCGAAACATTTTTAAAGAAAACAAATTATTGACATTTTGGTCAATTTATATATTTGAAACATTAAATTTTTTCAGAAACAATCTATCTTTTTTTCAAAACGTAAATGTAAATAAATGCAGTTTAAATATTCGAAAAAAGAATACTATTCACATAAATTATCATAGAACAACATTTTTCAAACGGCAATTAATATACGATGGAACAAAATTAATGAATAATATCTCTGTAAAGTTGAAAAATTTACCTTCTGGAGAATTCAAATCAAAATTGAAATCTCATCTTTTTGATAAATGTTACTATTGTGTGGATGAATTTTTTGAAGATCAGAATAACCAATGAAGAGAACACTGCAAATAAATCTAATTTTAAGTAATAAGTTGTAATGCTGCTGCAAGATTTTTTTCAAAGCAATAAAATTTATTTATTTATAATATCACACCATCTCTATAAATTGTGAGTGTTAGTTTTGTGTTTAATCAATACATGTATATGTTAAACTAACCTAGCCTAACCACAGTGCTTCTTTAAAAAAAATGGTACTCCATATAATACTTAACCCTTTCAGTGCTATGGCCCGATATATCGTCTTTTGAATCTGTTATCAATAAACACTGTTACTGCTTCATAAGCAATTGTACCGTTAGGCGCTCAGTCTGCAGTCTGAGTCTGACATGTGGTGAAACCTGGTAGACACGAATTGAACTATCTCGTCCAGCGCCTAGTCTCTATAATACCAACTGATCCACTGCAGCTGCTAGCCTGACCAGTGGCTGTGCGGTCTAAAGCGTTACCTTCCCGGCCAGGGGTAACACTTGGATCGAGGGTTCGAATCCCGTCACAGTCGGTGGTTTTTATGTGCAACTCTTGGAGAGTTCACCCGTCTGTGGCAGAGTTGAAGGGGAGGGCGGACCTTAAGCAAACGGTGGACGGCTCGGGTCCAAGCTGACGGGATGGGTGGATTCTTTGTGAGTTGCACATCTGATCAGGTGTTTTGTTACTTTTTACCTATCCTTTACTGTGTGTGTCCAGCGGAAGCACGTTTTAATTAATTTTAACTGTTCAGGCGTTCAATATATTAAAACAGTCAACAAAACATCACGGATTCAACTACTCCTTTCAGAAGCTTAGCACTCAAAGGGTTAATTACCATACATCCATTTTCCTGTGTTATCTCTTCACATTTGAAGTGTATAATAGCCAATTAATCTGGTTGTATAAATATGGTTGTATTTTTCAAATATTAATCTTCATATTAATCATTAAAAAAATTAACCTGTTGACTAGAGCAGATATATTTTTTCCATCAGTTGTAGTTGGTGAAACAGTCATTGAAGAAGCTCAGCATGTCAATTAATTTGGGGGTGAGATTGGACGGTAGCCTCAGGTGGAAAAATTGGCTAAACGGCTTTCCTAAAATATTTTTGTCTTAAAACATTTCTTCCTTGGACAATATTTCATTCTAAAAACTAGTATACTTAAGCTAGATTGAGAGCTTGATTAGATATTCAATAATACTCTGAGGTTTGTCCAGCAGTAGTAACTTAAATAATATTTGTTATTAAAAATAAAAGAGCAATGTGGTATTTTGAGACTTAGACCAACTGATTCTTATTTTGTTCCCTATAAAGAACTTTGTATTCTGACTGTACCTAATATTTATATTTTTGAATAAGGTTGCCATATGGTAGTGTGGGAAAAAGAGGAGGTTTTAGTTGGTGACCCTTGAGAGAGAGGAGATTTTGTAATAACCCCATGGAGGGGAAGTCCCCCCCCCAGAAAACCGTTGAATATCATAAAAAAATTATTTTTAATTCTTTTTAGCTGATAAAATAAATTATAGAATTAAATTATTTGCTAATTTTACATGCCCACAGTTCCTAAATTTATTATTATTTTTGTTTGATTTAAATCTTAAATCTCATAAAACCTGTACAAAAATATAAATACCCCCGTCGCAGCAAACCTGCATACTCAGCGAATTTCCAATGGAGATATAAATGTCTTAATACTACATAAAGCCACTTACCAAGTTTCATAAAAATATATTCACAAATAAGCGATATATACAATTTTAATTATTCTCCATAAGAATAACATTGGGGCTGAGTACGCAGGTTTGCTGCAACAAGGAACACAAAAAATGGGTTTTTATGCTAATATCAATATAACTCAACTAGATGAAGTCGTATACCAGTTTTTATTCATTTATGTTCATAATTAAGGGAGACAGAGCATTTAATTATTCTCCATAAGAATAACATGGGGGCTGAGTACACAGGTTTGCTGCTACGGGAGAATTATGTAAACAAATTTTTTTGGAGAAAATATCAATAGACCTCAACGAGATGAAGCTGTATACCAAGTTTCGTCAGTATACGTTCATAAATAAGGGAGATAACAAAAATTTCTTTTCCTCCATAAGAATAACATTAGACAACGTACTGTGTTTAACACTTTCAATATCTCGGTAACCAATTGACGTAGAGGAATGATCGAAATACCAAATTGTGTGTTTTTTTAAGCTAAATCGAATGGTCAAAACTAAAATTTGACTTTTTGAAAAATGATATGTAAAAATTTCAAAAAACCCATTTTTGGGGTACAAAACCCCCCCAAAATACCCCTTTGGATAGAGCGATCAGGCTGGTTTTCGAACTTAAAGTCATAAATGTTGCTTTACATGCTTATACCAAATTTAATCAAAATCAGATCATTTTTACGAGAGTTATCGTGCTCACAGACACATATATATATATATATATATACAGTATCGAATGAATGGTGTTTTTGGGGTCTGGGGACCTCAAAACGAAAAGTTATCATGGTCCCGGGCCTAGGTCTTACCATGCCGACTACGGTAATAGCTTCTTCCCTATAGGGGAAATTCGCTAAAACCAAAATGTATAGCAATGCAAAATAGCAAAATGTGTAACAATATGCCTGAATATATTTGTAATATATATGTAACGGTGAATATATTTGAAGGTTAACTATATTTCCCGCAAAAATAAAGCCAAAAAATAACATAGAGTTTCAGGAAGACAGGATTTAGCTTTGGCAATAGTTGCATGACGAGATAAAGTTGAAAACGTAAATACATTTTCGTTCACAGATAGTATTTTAACACAAAATTTGTGTTACCGGTATCAAACACATTTTTGGGAAAATTTATAAAAAGAGATTTTGAATGTTTTATAGAAATTCTGCGGAGCTATATTTTATCCTCAAAATCCGGTAATCCCCGGAGAAAACCGGTGATATGGCAACCCTATTTTTGAAGTAATTTCTTATGTCAAAGAACAGAATATTGGAAAAGGCGCATCATCATTCTTATAACACTAGAAATAAAAATTTTAATCCCTCTGTATCACATAACCTGAAGATTTTGAAAGAGCCTGATTACATTGACCTCAAGCTATTCTCTAAACCCCCGCCCGAATTAGCACAGATTAATGGCTTGAAAAAATTGTAGAATAAGCTCAAAAAGTATTTATTAGATAAACTTTTCTACCAGCTTCCTTCTTACATTTAACCTAACCATCTGTACAATCTGTTATTAAATCATTATCATTCCACCCCATTCCCTTCCACGTTTGTCGTCGCACACAATGACAGGCATCCACATATGGGTGTGCCATTAGCCAAGTAGCCTATAGACAACTGGTCCCATACCATTTGATGTGGTCAATCGTGATGACATGGGAGTAGGTAAGTAAATAGGTTTCAAAATCTGAGGCCTATTCCTTATTTTCTCGACTGTTCTGTCTGGTTGTACCGTTTAGTAAGTATATCGTAAGATTGTGTTTCACAGGACATGTCGCTGTTACGGGATTACATCGCGTACGCCAAGGAACACATTCATCCCAAACTGTCAGAGGAGGCCTCCCAACGCCTAGTCCAGTGCTACGTTGACATGCGCAAGGTAAACAATACAAAACGTTAATCACTCACTAGGAAGATAGTTGGTCATGAATTACCGTACTACACTTGCAGAACTGGTTATATCTACACACATCTGAAATACTCAAATTTTCGAGTACCTGCATTTTTGAGTCCTTGAGAAGGTTATTGTTAGTACCATAACCATAAGTTATCCTTTGCTATAACCTAACGTGACCTTTCCAATTTCTTGCTTCAAAGGACTGTGGATTAAATCATCAATTTAGTATGTATGAAGTATTTATCATGTAGTATCCCAATTAGAAAGCATACATCCTCTTTTTTTGGACTCAGAATGTTCTTCCATTCCTTCTAATGTGGATGAGTGAAAGTTCTTAACTGCCTGAGAAATAGTATATACCCTCATGTTTGAGCTTTGAATTTTTTTCTCCCATAGCAAAAAAATAAGTTTTCATTCCTGATGAATTTTTCATTAATGCAGATAGATGTGTCACGAAAGACCCGGTTCTACATAGAAGGCGTCTTACTCTTCTTCCTTGCAAGTTCAACTGCCTTTTTCCCCCCCTTTATTCCTGAATGCCAGTTGCACAAAGTTATCCTTTACAATAACCTTCCGTGCATCCCTGAAGCTCTGTATTAGCGTGTATTCCAACAGCACTGGTATCTAGTGCTTTCAGTGCAGCCTGGCTGTCAGGTGGGAAGTGGATTCTTGCCTTCCCAAGCCGCTTCAGTTGATTGCTAAAACATGTTTTTTTTTGTTATTACCATGAAATCATTTAGTAAGAAGCACCTTATTACTCTATGCATCTTGCATTAGTTATTTTCTATTTTCTCATTTATAATTGAACATTGGGTTATTGCTAGGTTGGTAGTGGGCGGGGCCAAGTGTCAGCCTACCCTCGCCAGTTAGAGTCTCTCATTCGTCTGTCCGAGGCCCACGCCAAGATGCGGTTCTCCGAGACCGTCACAACCGAAGATGTGGAAGAGGCTTACAGGTTAGTGAACTGTACAAATAGAAGTACGCTCTTTTAATGCATAAGGGGATGCGTTCACAGATATCATTACAACAAAAATTGTCCATCAGGTATATTTAAAGCATAAGCTAAATTTGAACACTTGGTCTCATTATTCAATGCAACCACATTTGACACACTATACATAAACATTTTCATTTATATCTATATTTTGTCAATATCCAGTTTAGAATTACAATTAGGTTAGTCCTACATAATGGAAAAATGCTAGCTATAAATTTAGCCAAGTTAACTCAGAAAACCTTAAAAAAAGGCTTGTCTGCAAGACAAATCTGATAATACATTTTTTTAAACAACCAATTTATGTGAATTTCATCATCATCATCATCATTGTTGCGGATTAGGAAACCCCAGCATAGCTGCTAGACACATCTTCCACAAGCGGGAATATTAGGCAGGTTACCGGAAGGATAGGATATAGCAGGAAAGGGAAGGGTGGGATGGGACGGCAGCCAAATCGACCCTTCAGAGGGCTAACTCCCATGCCCCTGTGATAGCTGGGATGAGGCTCTCAAACAGGGGACCCGCATTCTGCCCTCCAACTGGTCAACTCAACTGACAGGGTATCCGTGTACAACAGCCAGGGACCAAACCCGGAGATTCTGTCTCTAGCCGGTGTAAATGGGAAGCTTGTCAAATGTGTTTGTGAATTTATTAGCAAACTAACGCAGAAAGGTAATAAATTACATGTGGTTCCTTAAAAGAGTTTTACCATCCGAATCATGGATTTTGTAGAACAAGGCAAGTTGTTCTTTGTTAGCAGTGTGGAAAGTGTCCAATTATTGATAAGTTACTGTAATGAAACTTCAACACTAACAAATATTTGTTCTTGTTGACATCTTTCTTTTCAGTTGTTTATCCATTGCCCTGTATTTACTGTTTTGGTCGTCTGTTGTTGGAAGTTGCACAGAAGTGAGTATTTTAAGAAAATCACTTTGTAGATCATGAAAACCTTTATTCTAAAAATAAAGAAAAGTGGCTTTTGTCACAGAAAAAATAAAATAAAACCTTAACAACTGAATAACTGTAACACCGCGTGGTTCTTAATAATAAAAAAGCATTTCAAATTAATACTATTTATTCAGGACAACCGAATCGTTAACAAATTTACACTTTATATTAAAACTAATTTAGTTGGAAGTTTAAGTGTTAACAGTTAGTTATAATTTGGAAAACGGTTAATTAGTCATAATTAGACAGGGGGAGAGAGGCACACCCTAAGCGTGTTAATTACTACGTAACTTCAAAGGGACTGCGCGATGCCTTGCTGCCGTGGTCTCGAGGTTGAGGCTCTTCGACCAATCACAGGCAAGCTCAGCGCGTGACGTCACGGGAGACTCGCTGTTCGGTGCTGCCACCAAACGATCCACTTTGTCAATACTCAATACCAAAACTAAAAGGCACTAAGTTTATGCGCTCGGTGTCGAGCCATGACACAAACTGCTGATCTTTGCACATTCCAAACTGATGCGAGTGTCTCCACCCCCCAAGAGTTCCACACTTCAAGAACTCCACGCCTTCTCAATGCGTTTGAGTTGAAATCGACATGGAGTAGAATATTCTAAGGACTGGTTTTTAAGTTATATTTTGTACTAGCCAACTTCTCAAATAAAATATTAATACCAAAAATACCGCTCCTTACTTCCATTTATTAGTTTTAGTGATGGTAAAAATTTAATTAATAGAAATGGCAAACTGTAATAGTTTGATTACAGAGTTATAGCTATGGCATTTATCGACCTAGGGATTTTGGGCCATCACATAACTATTGTTTGAATCTAATGATGATAGTAATGTTTAGGAATAGAGCCTGGAAAGGACTGATAATTTTCACTTGTGTGAGTGTGCCTTAAACCTGGATCATACAGTAAAACTATAAAAAAATAAAGTGTATAATATTAAGTGCCTGATCAATTTGATGAATCTATAGTTTCATTATTTTTGTCCAGTCAGAAAGGAAGTTCTTAGACAAGTGTGTTCATAAAGAATTTGTGTACAAAAGTTAACTAAGTTTAACCTTATGTTTACAGACTACATAGGGAGGCTCTGAAACAGTCTGCCACAGATCCATTGTCAGGGAAGATCGACGTTGGGATATTGACCACAGGACTGAGCGCTACGGCTCGTAAACGCAGACAAGAACTGACCGACGCTCTGCGAAAACTGCTCACCACCAAAGGCAAGGGAGCCTCCCTCAACTTCCAGAAGATTCTGGCAGAAATTAAGGAATCCTCACAAGTTGTAAGTGGAAACATGTTATTTACTTTCTTATTTAACAATGGGAGTCACACTAACGTTCATGTCACATGGCTCTTTGAATGGATTATGGTACCTTAAAAACTTGATATTGGTTAAAGCAAATGGAAGTTGTCGCTGAATGTGGGAAGCGCTTTATCTATTATGATTTAACTTAAAACTTCCTCTTTGTTTACAGAGGGCTGAGTGTGGTCCGTAACTGAACATGAAAGAACCAATAGTCGTAGTCGGTAACTGTTGAATAAATACAATACATTCAATACATAAAGACACTTTCTAACAGGAATTGATCAAAAATATACAACCATTGGTTCTCTACAACTGTGATGGGAATAGCAAACACCAAATGGTGGCGGGGCCAGTAGATCAGTAGATCATTTGTCTTAATACACACACACCGTTTGTTGCGTAAATCTTTCACAAGATCTGTAAGAAGATTGTCTATTCAGTGAGCCTTGGAGGGGCGGGCCAACCACCTGTTTGCAAATGAATTGCTGTAATGGAGGGGGGTGGTTAAAGGGATTATGTTATTTTATATATTATGTGATTAGGAGCTGTACTTTGAAAGAGGGAAGTGAGACCTTACCAAGTAGGAAGTGTGCTGAAGGTGTTTATGTAAACACCAAGTGCTTTGACATTCGGTCATTCAAAGACAATCTTGGTTGGTTTCTAGGTCACTTTGTAGGGTCAAGCCATGTCGAGTTTGGGTACACTTGGTTTATTTGGGTTATTTTGGGTTCAGATAGTAGTTCTGTGTGTGGATTTTGTAAGGGAAAGTATTATTAAGGGTTATTTTTACTATGCTTTATTTTGACTTTACCTATCGCTTCTAGTTTTTAAAACTACCCTACGTTTCGGGAGGTAAGGACACTCCTCCCGTTGTCTAGTGAACCCTACTTACATCTAAATATCAAGTTCTTAAACCTAACTAACCTACTTTTTTTGGGTGTATATTTCATTTTTTCCTTACATTTTAATTTACACAAAGAAAAAACTAACAAATACATTACACTAACACAACATGTACATACAAAACAAAATGGAACACAATACGTTACAATGCATTACCTGTTCTGCATCGCTGTCTCCAAGCTGACAGTAAAGTGAGAAAACCGTACTCTCCCGTCTACTTACTAACGCAACATGCACTCGACTAGTCGACTAGCGGCTAGCAGCAGAGGAGAGGGGAGAGACGTTACCCCCCCTACAGCCAGGGTCACATGACAACAGAGCTGTGGCTACCAACCCATCTGTGTCGACGGGAACATGACACGTAAACCTAAAAATTACACGATTCCTCCTACAATGCTACCCAGGCACCCGTAACGATATCCTCATAGAGTTTACAGCATGCCTCCAAGGTGAGCATTGGGAACTAGTCATGCAATCACGTGGCCGTGTTTCCTCCAAGGGCAATCACGGACGCATGTGTCGTAGCCGCATTGGATGGACTCTAGACACGGGAGCAACTGGAACACAAGGAACTGGCATGCGTTTGTGGGGTGGTTTTTGACTAAAGTGGTTTTTAATTAAGGGAACCCATAGTGGCCTGACATCAATACTACTCTGACTTATCGGATTCTCATGTAATTTAATTAATGCCCCTTCAACAAACGTTCTTTTATAGTAGTGTTCATGATGTATGATTTTTGCCCCTTCCCAACTAAATTTATGATCCCAGGTGTGTTTCGCTAATTTAGATCTTACTGTTTCACCATTTTTTGTGTTTCTTTTATGTTGGTTTATGCAAACTTTTAGCGGCATTTTAGTTTCTCCTATATATTCACCCTCACATTCATATTTGATACTCTAAATCGATTTACACATTTTAAGTCCAAATAAATCATAATAAATTCAAATCCATCGCTATTATAAGTTTCAAAAATACAATTAAGGGTTAGTTGTGAATTAAAATTGGGTGAATCCATTTAAATAAAGGACAAGTTTCTAAAATTACTAAGAGAGAAAGATTCCTGGACCGTACTGCCTCAAGGACGCTACCTAGGGCTCATTGATTCAATTATAGTTTACCTTGTGTTAGCCATTTCATATATCAGACATTACCAGAGAGATGAGTGAGAGGTTATGGTATTGGTAAACATTATTGATTAATTATCCTATAGGAATTGAATAGTGACGATTAAACTGTTCGTTGATTAAACGTAACAAGCTTGACTCTTTGGAGGACACCCACTCTGTGGTTAAGTTATTGGTAAGCTACACTCATAGTGATTTTACATTGTAGTGGTCCTGTACATCGCAATGTTGCTATTTTCAAAAGTTAGAACTTTGGACCATGAACCATGAGACACTGGTTTCATCGACTGTTCTGCTCCTGTCCACCTTTTCCACCTACTAATTTTTCATTTTCCTTCTAGTGACCTACACAACATTCCCATTGTGTAAGTTAATCAGTTCTAGCAGTTCTACCCAATTCATAACTCCAGCAACTCACACTTTTTGGTCAGTTGTTACATTTTTTCATCGATTACGCTATTTTCCCAAAAATATTCCACACAGAATTATTTATGTGTTTCTAATCAGGCCCTTTGTACATGATGAAATACTCATTCTAATTTCTTATTTATTTTGTCTAATTCCCTGTCAAAATTAGAATTAATTTTATATAAATTATTTACTTTTATTACAGACCGGGTATGAACATCAAGAATTTATTTCCCAATTATTTTTCAGATGGTGACAAGAGAAATGTTTGAGGATTCCCTGAAAGAATTGCAGGACGAAGGAATCGTCACCCTTCCCAGCCGGAATAGTATTAGAGTTTGCTAATTTTACTGTTTAAGAAAACTGTTACAGTTGATTTGTTTTAGAATACTGGGTAAAATTGTAAACGGTAATATGTATACAGTTCAGTCTTGACTGTTAAGGAACACAATTTTACTCATTCATGTATGTTCTTTTAAATATGGTGTAAATAAATTTCTTACTCCCATGTTTCAACTTTTTAATAGTCCTTAAATGTTTTTCACTAGGATCCTGAAAGGTGTTAGGATATACATCACTGATATGTCACTGGTTAAGACGCAAAAACACTTGTTTTAAGGTGAATATGAATGATGAGTGTAGAATGAGTGAGTTGCCTAGTGTAGCGTTGTTTTGGACTATCGCCACTGATTCTTTGGGCAAGTTGATTAATAATGAATGAACCAATAGCCAATGACGGTTGAGGGACCAATATATGGTCCGGCAACAAACTAATACTCTTCATTATAGTATGATTTTCTTGGGAGTCTGACAATCCAGACTCTGCAGTCTTCTCGGAAAGGCCTACATCGTCTAAGGGAGAACACCACACCACACATTAGCATATGCCAGCGAACCGTGAACAGACTGATGAATGACTTTCTCACCTCAAGTTATTTACCTTATTTGAAATCCAAGTAGGTGAGTTATATGGCCACGCCACCATAACCCAACCATGGTGATATAGACCACAGATCAAAATGTATAAGCAGCGTTATTTTTTATATGTGTCTACTCACTTTAAAAATAAATGTATTACCAATCACTAAATCATTGTGTTAGGCTGGCACAACTAGGGTGTATTTTAAGGTGAATATGAATGAATGTAGAATGGGTGAGATGCTTGTTACTGACTTAAGACCGAGTGATTCTTTAGCCGGGATCATTAATTAATTGCCCAATGGATCGATCTGGCAAACTTCAGATTATGAAGCGAGCATGCTAACCACTGTGCTACCCAGCCATATAGGATCCTATATTCCAGGGTCATCACTAACACTGCCTTGAAGACCAATGAGTTAGGTTACATAAGATGGCCTAGTTGTTTAGGATAACTACACGTCCGAGAAAGTAATATAGACAGGTTCGATCTGCCAATGTTATTTAAAAATAATATTGAATCTAGGGATGAGTCGATGCCGACATTTATCGATTCTCGATACCGATACCATCGATACCTACGATTTTTCAGTACCTATAGTTGTTAAAACTATTATTAAAAACAGTTACAAATTTATGTTACCATTTAAAATTATTTAGTAGAATTTTTTAGTTAATTATCAAACAAATTTTTTAATGCAATTTGTTACATAATTTAATATTATTTTCACTAGTTTGCTATAGTAATGTAGACAAACAAAAGCTATATTTATTATAAATTCATAATGGGGAAACACTTGGTTATAAGATAAGGGCTCTAAGAAATAATTTTAGTCAGCCGACTGATTTATTGCTTTCAACCGGATCCCACCCCTCTTTCTTCCTTATCTCCAAGGTAAAATTGTTTGCCGCCGACCCAAACACTCCCTGAGCCTTTTGTAGCGGGTAAACGGCGGGGGTATCGATGGTATTGGTGTCGACATTGAACGAATGAATCTTGATACCGATACCAATGACCAAGAATCGGTGGTATCAAGAATCGACTCATCCCTAATTGAATCCTTAGGCCCCTGTTATGTGCTGCAACTTTGTTTCTGTCAGGTTTCACCAATGTTATTACATGGAGCCTATTACAGCAGGCTTAATCTCTTAACCGTCCTCGCTTTAACTGCCCATCCGATTAACCACCCTCTTTCCACGAAATACGTTGGCCGCCACAGTCGACTTCCTAATACTGCAGGCACCATACAACAATTTCCAGATCACAACAAGTCTATGATGTTTTCATAGTTAGCAAGTACTGCAGCTTGGTACTTAACTTTTTAACTGTCGTTTAAGTTTTACAATTTTAGTGCTTAACATGACAATACCTAGGTGTTGTTAGTTATTTTAACCGCCCGTTGGCTGAACCCAGGGCTTAGTACCATGGAGGTTGTTAAGAGGGCATTTGCTGCATTGTACAGTACAACTTTTTTTCTAGGCTTAAAACTGTTTCATTGCAGTTACAAGCTGAAAAACTGTCAGGAAACCGATTTCATGTTCCTGCTAATCGCGGGGCATTGGGTTATATGGAGACTATTATACGCTGCAACTTTTTTTCAAGAAACAAACTGCGCACAAGCGTCAGGCCGGCTAGTAGACGCAGTGGCCTTCGCCGCGCACACTCCGCAAAGATTTAACACTAAATGTTATAGTTTTGTGGCCAAAAATAAAACATGTTTAATTTAGGTAAGGGTAAGGATGGCATGTTTGTTGGCTATACAAACTGGCATTATAAACTGTAGTTCATTTCAAACTGCAATATAACAAATCCCAAACTGTTTATATAAATAATATCTTTCCGAGAGGCATGGGCCGGTGAAATAACGTTTTATACTAGAATAACTTATATAAATGACAGCAATGAAGCATTAGAGGTGAGTGGCTCTCACTGGAGTATGCTGGTGTACAGTAAACCAAACCCCACTTTTTACCATTATGATTCACTGAGAAATTATAATTTGCCTTCAGCAAAAATAGTGGTTGAAAAACTTACAAAATATTTTTGCTTTCAAGCAACTCCACGGTTATTATTAATGGAGAGCCCCACTCAGGTAAACAACCTTGACCGCGACTTATTTATGATAGCAGCAACAGAATGTCAGTTTATATTTTAAACAGTATGGTTCACTCAAGACCTTAACTGAGTACACTTGATTGTATTAAAAAACTTACTTATCTAGCCTATGTTATAGCTTAATAAGCTATGTTATAGCTCAAGGGTGACAGCAGCACCCTTAAGGATGTGCTGCTGTCTCTAATGACTAAACCGATCATTCAAATGAAAAGATGGTCCTCGATGGTCGATTTAAGTCATACAAATATTACTTAAAGTTCTTAAGGAAAAAACGTCTCAAGCTCCAGAATGAAGAACAAAATATGTAGCAATCTCAGCTGATAGCCATGGTAGAGGCTTGGCGGATATGGTCAACAATCGTGCTGCTGCGAATGTGTCTGTATGTGGTCTGGTGAAGTCTGGCGCTCTCTTTTCCTATGTTTGTTACGGCTTGGATCCACAGCGGTATGGTAAAAAGGATTATGTGGTTCTTATGGGAGGATCGAACAATGTTGATTCCAGTGGTAGGGAGAAAGAACTTTTCACTGATTTAGGAACAGTTCTGGACTCCTTAAAGGAAACTAAAGTCCTGTTGTGTACACTGCCTTACAGGCATGACCATAGTTCAGAGGATGTCATTCACAGCCAAACAGTCTCGATAAATAATCATATTTTAGACTCAGCATCTCTTAAAGAACATGTAAGAGTATAGTAGATCTGTATGGTCTCAAAAGACATCTCCACAATCATCATGGACAACATATTAATAAACGTGGAAAAAGAAAAGTGTCAAAATTAATCTGCAATTCCATTCAACTTTGGAAGGCCTCTCCTGTGATCGCACCAGTGGCTAACAACACCTGCCCCAGCTCATCTTCTCCACCTAGTACACTGGACGACATGACTCCAGTACATCAAAGGATGAAAAGAATAAACAGTGCCATACCCAACCTGTTCAGAACACCCAACAACAGTGAAGGCGCCAAGAATTGCAGACATAGGTATGTTTCCTCCACTACCATATACTGGATCATATATGTGGAGAGGATGGCCTACACCTGAATGTCAACAGCGGTCCAGCAGACAGATTCCCCTCAGTACCATCTCTGGCAACTCAACACAGTGTGAGACACGGGGTGAAGTGTGTGATGGTTCTAATCTGATGTTAAATTATTGTCTTAATGAAGCAAACAATCACCATGAGTCCCTACCATTTCCTGGCAGAGAATCAGCAGGCAACGGATTGACTCCCCCATCAGCTCACCAGCAACAACAGTCAAGTTTTTTAGACACCCCCGCCTCCTCTCTGATGGTGAAGTGAATGTGTCCAGGTCCAGTGAAGTGACCTCTGAGGCTTTTTGTGCCCCTACCAGCTCACATGCTTCTGCCCCTCTTACCTCATCTCAATATACCATCTTGCATTGTAATATTCGAGGATTGACACAACGGTTAAACGTAGATTACTTTAACGCTTTTATAGAAACCTAGAAAATAACCTAATGTAATGTGTATAACTAACTGATCACTGGTTTAATGAATCAAATGTCTTTCTTCTAAACAAAATTTCTGGTTATAGAGTTTTGTTGCATATTTCCCACGAAAAAATTTTATCAGGGGTGGTGTTTGTGTACTGGTGGCGGACCAGGTTCCTGCAGAGCCTGTGCAAATTAAGTTTTAATGGTCTTTCAAAAGAAGGCATTTTTGAATGCGCTGTTGTGTGTTTAAAAGGTATTCAACCTAGTCTATATATTATGTGCCTATAGGCCACCTCAGAATAACAAGGCTATAGTCTAGAGAACTTTTTCTCTATTTTAGAGAAATCGCACTTAGAGCTTTTAAGAAATTCAACGATGCAAAAATATTTTTAGCAGATTTTAATATTGATACTCTCATTGACAAAAACCTAAAATTTCAATTTATAAATTTACTATAAGTAGATACACAATTTGCATCCTAACTTCCACACTCCAACCACATAATTCCAACTTCTAGCCTAACTCATGCAGTACCGTTGAAACGGGTCTTTCAGACCATATTGGAAATGTGGTTACATTCAACTTAAAGACCCATTGTCGTCCCATAAGGGAGACCTTATGTCGTCCCATTTTTAAAACGCTGCTTTTCGGAGGAGAATATCCAGAATTTTCTTTCCGAGCTACAAGGAGAAAACTGGGACATTATCCCCAGTCGCCATACAAATTTTAACGATAGCTTTAAAATCTTCATGGGTAAAGTTAGACAAGACATTTTCTAGGCTTTCCCTCTCATAATCTTTAAAGCCATGCATTCTCAGAAAGGACCTAAAGATTGGATTACCAATGGAATGGAATCCAGCGCATATCCAGTATATATAAGAGAACTGCATGAGAAGAGCAAATTATACAAAGACCCTAAATTTTTGTCCTATGTAAAAAAATACAAAATCATTTTTCCAGATCTCTTAAAGTTCTCGATCATTAAATCAATACCTAAAAAGAGCAACATGCACACTATGGATAAACTGAGACCAGCACCTCTCTGTTGTCAGTTTTCTAAAAGGTATTTAAAAAAATTTTATTTAATAGACTTTATGAATTTTTGAGAAAAACAACTTTTTTTAATTCTTGTTTTCAATTTGGCTTCCGCAAGAGTAAGAGCACAGCTGATGCTATCTATGAGTTTGTGGATTGGATTGCGGGTACCGTGGATGGGTCACAGTTCACTGTTGGTGCTTTATGTGACCTATCCAGGGCGTTTGACTCTGTAAATATTGAGAAGCTGAAGCACTACAGAGTGGCAGGCACTGCACTTGGATGGTTGCAGTCTTTCCTGATAGGCGGAGAACAGAAGGTTGTGGTACAAAAAAGTACAAGGGACCAAATAGCTCTTCTCTCGGCCTCAAAAACGTTTGATACAAAATTTCAATAGTCACCCATTTCCCAATTGAACGTTATTGAATCAATTAACAAGCTTAGTAATTCTAAGGCTGAAGATTATTATGGTTTCTCCAATTTTATTTTAAAAAAGATAGGTCCTCTTTTAGTAAATCCACTTTATATTTGATACAATTTGATGATTCAACATGTGCAGCTTCCCCAAGTAACCAGCTAGGCTACAAGCGACCAGTGAGTATGTGAGTAAGCGACCTGCCCTGTTCCACTGTGTTTTTACCCTTAAGGCCGGTTTACCAAGGAAAAAATCGCCAGCTTGCTGACCTGGGTGGTAAGGGCCCGCACCACTTGCTGTGCCTAGGTGGCCACAGCTCATAAATATGGCGCTGCTCAGAGAGTTTGTGATGTGGGAACGAAGTGAGGGAATCTAGTAGGCAAAGGTCGTTGTCCGTCAGTGTGTAGGTATGTGTTATTGCGTTACAAACACACACTGACTGACAACGAACTCTTAGATTCCCTCTCACTACCTCAGCTACTACTAGATTCACTCACTTCGTTCCCTCTTCACAAAAGCTCACGTGTAAACCGGCCTTTAAGGCAAAGATTGATTTGTGAAGTGGAATGCTATCTCTCCTGGAGACCAGCTATAACAAATGATAAAACAAACCAATGGGCCCCTAGGCTCAACCAGTGGTGCTGGCCCTTGCCACCGTCCAGGTCCAGGTTGTTGAACAACTGATAAAACAACCCCATGGGCCCCTAGGCTCAACCAGTGGTGCGGGCCCATGCAGCCGTCCAGGTCCAGGTTGATGAACAAGTGATAAAACAAACCCATGGGCCCCTAGGCTCAAACAGTGGCGGGCTTTTGCCATCTTCCAGGTCCAGGTTGGTGCGCTTTTTTCACTTGTATGAGAAGGTTTTTGTGTGGTTTTTGTCTATAGTAGTATACAGGCCCCCTTTGTAGCTCCGGCCTTTAGGCTCGCGCCTATGATATAGACTATAGCTTAAATCTGGCCCTGCACATAGCAAATGACATAACGAGCTACCTTTGTATTTGAACAACCGTATCAAGCTACAATAACAATGGGAGGCCTGGGGGGCACAGCCCCCCTCCCCCCAGTAAGGTTAATGTGTTACATTAAAACCTCTGGATTAGAGTTTAAAATATTTAGGCATTCAAAACCAATTGACTGATTTTAAAACGTATTGTTCATCAAGTTCTGTATTTATACTTATAGATTTTTACAGCAATATTAAGCTACAATAAAATAAATATCCTGATGGGTCTTCCACTGGAACCAAAGTGTAAATAACTACTTTTAAACCACGTGCTCTCACTGATTGGGGACATTTATTGCCGCCAACATATTATATTTTATCAAAATCTTCAGCTAATATTATATTATAAGGGCCTAGATGGTACAGCCCTCAGTGAGACTGAGGGGTGAGTAACTACTTCATATGCACTTTGTCTGACTGATTGACAGATTTCAGGCCTCATATTGTTTGTCATGTTCTGGATTTGTATGTCATTGTCAAGCTGCAGTTATAATGGAGGGCCCATGAGGTATATTGTCAATTGAAACATTTTTTTTTGTATTTTTAACTGTGAGCTCAATCCTTATACGCGATATAAGAGCGTACTCCTAGTTAAATTTTATATATTTATTTAATTGTAGTGTGTAGTTTAAAACTTTTAATTTATGCATGTATAGTAGATTACATGTGTTATGTGCAAGGTATTATATTAGTATCTTGGAAGACATTGAATAGTGCTTCATAAAACTGGACTTGAAGGAAAAATAAAATAATGCTACTTTAATTTGTAATTGGGTTAAGAACCTGTTTTGTAGCATGTTTGTATCAATAAATGAAATATATTTATAATAATAAAATAAATTATGTTAATACGGTTGAATATAATATATACATTAATATTAATAATAATTTAATATAGTATAATTTGCCAACAATAGCGTTTGATGGCCCAACGTCTGCTATGGTTGGATTTGCCAACGCGGGTTAGCCAACCAATGGATCGTTGGCCCAACGTCTGCAATGGTTGGGTTTGCCAACGCGGGTTAACCAACAATATGATCGTTGGCCCAACGTCTTCTATGGTTGGATTTGCCAACCGACTATTATCCAACCACTTCTAACCATGCCAACTATTCCCCATCGCTGGGCCAACGATGTGTGCTACTAATGATTGTGTATAAACATTGTATGTATTACTGTATAATTTTTCACTTAATCGCTATATTAGTGTTTAGTTGATTTAGATTTGTTTTTTTGTTGTTTTGGAATTTATAATGTACTACATTTATTAAAACGGTAACTGTCGTGGTATTTAGTTTGGACTTAGGAATTCAACTTTCCCCAAGAGTTTTTGTGATTAGCATTATGAACTGCTACATGTGTAATTGGCGTTTCACGTGTATATATAGCAATAAAATTTAATAAATAAATAATGATGTAATTATTTGTATAGTACTACTCACAACCTGTTACAATTAAATAATTTTCCATAAACATCTGATCAATAACACAAAATCAGCTGTTAAAGCCGTTAAATCAAATGCCTTCTGTTTCAAAAATCAATGGGGCAACTTCCGTTTTCAACTTTGTAAATATAACTCAAGTGATAATAAATTATTGAATTGTTCTAAAATTATACTAGTCCCTTGAAGTTATCCGCTACAACTGATTATTATTTGAAACTCAAGACGTTATGGAATTTTAATTCCACTTCCCGAGATAAAGTGTATTTTACAAGTACAAGAACTTCATCCAACATCCGGTTGCAAGTTGTGTGCGCGATCTCCACAATCGTTACTGGCCTGGTTCGACAACGATGAAAATGGCGTGGACACCTCAAGAAGAAGGTCTTCGACAAATTTTACAACTCCTGAAGGAATCTCAATCGCCGGACACAGCAACGCAGCGAGCTGTTCAACAAGTATCCTTTCTTATTTATATTATTTTCCTGAACTACGGACTACCAGGAAAAGTATTGGGCAATATTCTGAAACACTAGATTGAACCCAGCCCTGAAAATGCCGATATTTAAGTCTCACCTATTTAAAGTTACACGATGTAGGCCAATGATACGTTAGTTTAGGCTTGTATTTATATATGTTATACCGTTTCTTGCGTATGAGGTAGTCCCAATCTTACGTTTTGATGAGGGCGACATTATGCAAAAAAATAAGATTAGGCCTACGCTAGTATTTTAGGTTCAAGTTGAATGCAGTTATGCGTTGTTTATGGGTATTTAGCCTTGGATTAAGGACTTGAAATCCATGCCTAGTTGATCAACCTCTTCTTGATTAAACTTCAATAATTCTATGCTCTGGCTTCTGTAGTTGTTGCCTATTGTAGGCCCTAGTCTTATGTCTGAGTGAGGAAATAGCATTTATTACTCCCTATTTAAAATAAAGTATAGCATTAACCTTAAAACATTGAAAGAGAAACCAATAGTATGTACTAAATTTTTGGTGATTAAACTGAGTTTGACAATAGGTAGGCCCCTAGGCTAATCTGGGCCTAACAGTAAGTGTAGCTTCAATGGGCTGGTAACTTAATTGGTTCATTATAGAGGGTAACGGCTTAGAAAAGTGAGGTAGGCCTAGGAGTATATAGGTGGGCATAATGGTGAACTAGGCCAGAGTAGATAGACCTTAGATATTAAGACCAGGGTTTGGACCGTTCCCTGCATATCAAAACCTAACAAAAATTCTATTGGTGTAGATATATAGGCCTACTAAACAAGAACCTATAAGCTAGACAAAGAGAAGAATGAAAGTGATCCATACGCATGTACCAGGTAGGGTACACTATAAGATACACTTATAAGGCTAGTTTTATTGGGTACTTTGGTATTATACGGATGCCACTATTTTTTGAGGTTAATTTTAACCGGAGACAAAGGATAACAACATAATTCGAAAAAACGTACTTTTATTGACTTACTGTAAAAATTTTACATCATTCTGATGAGCGGTCTTTGTGTTGTGCCTCCCAAAAGGCAGCGATGTCCGCTAGGATCGTGTTGAATACGTCGCCGCCGCTAGCAGCCACACCCGATCGCCATATGTACTCTGCCAAATATACAGCGCGCTGCGGCAGTTATGTTAGGATGGGTTATCATAAAAATACGTACGGTTTCCTCTTCATTTCGCGGTAAATCCCACACCAAAAGAACGTCACTCATTATGAAAACAAATGTAACGTAGTGCACGGCAATAAATCACTCATGACACTGACCCAGATACAGGCGGTGACAGGTGATGCGCACGCTCCGGTCAACGACCTGACCTTGGCCTATTTGGAGGGGGTTTGGCGGCCGGAAGTATGACTCATCAGGTATCATTCGATTTGTAACAAAACAAGGAAAGTCCTACAATCATTTTTATGATAACCCATCCTAACATAACTGCCGCAGCGCGCTGTATAAGGGTGGCATCCGTATAATACCAAAGTACCTTTTATTGGACAATCTAACTTACGGTATACAGTTTTTGAAGGATTCATAAATTGGCCGGGTAAAAGATCTAAATTTAAGTTAACACGTTTGCTTCCGCATTCCTAACAAATTTCCGTAAATATAGACTGGGCAGCACATATATGTACTGGCCGGGCAATTCAAATAGCCCGGCGGCACAAATGTGTGCCGCTGACCACCCGACTCTTCATTAATTTATTTCAATACGGGCTACGGTAAAGCTCTGAAACTTTGTATGCGGTCTATAGAGATGTATGGCCCACATGTGTGCCACTCGGTTTCTGGGTACGGTACTTTGGTATTATACGGATGCCACCCTTATGCAGCGCGCTGCGGCAGTTATGTTTGGATGGGTTATCATAAAAATGATTGTAGGACTTACCTTGTTTCGTTACAAATCAATTGATACCTGATGAGTCATACTTCCGGCCGCCAAACCCCCTTCAAATAGGCCGAGGTCAGGTCATTGACCGGAGCGCGGCATCACCTGTCACCGCCTGTATCTGGGTCAGGGTCATGAGTGATTTATTGCCGTGCACTACGTTACATTTGTTTTCATAATGAGTGACGTTCTTTTGGTGTGGGATTTACCTCGAAATGAAGAGGAAACCGTACGTATTTTTATGATAACACATCCTAGCATAACTGCCGCAGCGCGCTGTATATTTGGCGGAGTACCTGTGGCGATCGGGTCTGACTGCTAGCGGCGGCGAGGCATTCAACACGATCCTAGCGGACATCGCTGCCTTTTGGGAGGCACAATACAATGACCGCTCATCAGAATGATGTAAAATTTGTACAGTAAGTCAATAAAAGTATGTTTTTTCGAATTATGTAGTTATCCTTTGTATCCGGCAAAAATGTAACCTTCAAAAATAGTGGCATCCGTATAATACCAAATACTTTTTGCTATAGCTCGAGCGGCACATAATTATACGTGCCATCAAGAAAAAGCTTTAAAAGTGAAATAAACTACTAATATTTGAATTTAAATACATAATAACTCATTTTTAGGTAAAAAAAACTAGTTTTAGCAATTTTCAACTTTGGGCTGCAGGTAGTGTAAGTTAATACTCACAATGGCCGACACTGGTTAACTCTTAGCATTAAGTGTGGGCAGTGGATACACTTCGCCCAGTACATATATGTTCCGCCCGGGAGCGAACGAGTTAAGCCTAAGCTTAGTAATTCTTGGGTCACTCAAAATTTAAGTATAACTAGGCCTACCAGGTTATATTTTCTTTCACAAGAAAATGGGCTAGCAGTGAGTTTTAGACCGCCTTTACACTAGGTCGCTGCGACCCACCTCGGTGGCCATGGAACTGCGACGCCGGGCAGTGGCAGCAACCGAGCTTTTTAGTGACTCAACCCGCTTGCGGGTCTTTGAAACGTACGTAGCCCCTTCACACGCTATGACTGCGACCAAGGTTTCAGGATGCGTGCGCAGAATGTTTTGGTCGTCTGTCTGCCTCCTTCCTGTGTCTGTCATTTGCTGTTGACTCGTATCGCTGATCCCATTGTTTTGTATTTTGTTTTGTGTCTGTGTTTTATTGTAGGGGTGTGCGAGTAGTGATTTTTTAAATTGAGTACAGTAGTGCCAATTATTTTCAGTTTCAACTAATTTCTAGTGAGTATTTGCCATCAGGTCCCTATATTTAAACTTATATATATTATATACATATTCATAAATATTTGACCTGAAGGTGGTACCTGATATCATAAGTACTTAGTCAATTAAAATTTATTACTGGAATTTTTATACTGTCATTTCACGTTTAAAAATTTAAATTATTGATTTCCAATAGTTAGCTCCTAGAAAATTATTTGCCATCAGTTGGTAAGCTTAGTTTCAAATAGTGACGAATTCCTCTTTATTGTTTGTAATTATTAATGGGGTATATGTATTCATGATAAAGTGCTATATATTTATTAATTTTAAGGATATGGTCCATATAATTTTTGGTATTGCTAATCTAAAAAAAAATTGTATTTCTGGTCACTTTGATTTTTAGTTACAAAAAGTAGCCTATTTGAATGTTATCCTTTTTTAAGTGATACAAAAATGTATCTTTGAACACTACATAATCTTATATTTAAATAGTGCTTGTGTGTTTCGTAGTAAAAGGTGTGATAATTTATGAACTGCCAACCCAGCTGACAGTCAGAAAGACTATTGCTGTGACTTTATAATTTTGAATTGACCTGAATGTTCATGGTTTTTATTTTGTGACAAGTTCCTATGATTTACCAAATGTTAATAATGTACCAAGTATTCATTTTGGAAATAAAGCACAGTTTTATTTATTTAGTTTTAAATAGTGTACCGGTAATAGGATTTGGATACCACTCCATGATATAAACATGGTTTCTAACTAATAAATGAGTAGCAATACAAAGTTTTTCCTAGTACAGTCAAACTGGATTACATATTGACAAACTAAACACGGTTCTATTGACATTCGTTTTCGGCTGATAAAACACGGTCCGATTGTCATTTAGCCAATATCACACCCTGGTTCAGACCGGTGCGTGGCATTGTTCCGAAAATGCATACCTCCGAAAGGCACTACTCCTAAACAAATAGGTATTTCCGAAAGCATTAGTCCGAAATGCACTGCTCCGAAAATGCAGTACTCCGAAAGCAGTGTTCCGAAAACCATTATTCCGAAAATATTTGTTCGCAGTAGTGCATTTCGGAGAAATGGTTTCAGAGCTGTGCATTTCGGAGCAGTGCACTTCGGAGTTACCATCGTATGATATTAAGTTTATAGTGCTCTTCAATTACTTTTATTTAACAAATAAATATTCATACACACTACACACTCTATTAAATAGGACACGGTCCGCCAAACAATCAAATCTACACGTCAATCAATACTTTTTTCAATGTATGCGTGAATTTCTTTAACGACGCACACAACCAGTTTACTCATCCATCGATCAGTTAATTGTTATCAATGCTACAACTGGAACTTATTTATTCATTTTCTGCAAGAATTGCCGTATCCCAGGATATAAATATATTTTAGTTAAAAATTATGTGTAATTTGTAATAATGCACGTATTAGAAGGTTGTAAGATCATGACAAAGTCAGTAAACGAGAACTTTTTTATTTTGTATGTAGAAACAAACTTTCAGCAAGAAAGTTATATAGTTAGTTAATTGATCTTTAATTTTTACTCGAAAACATTTTCGATACAACCTATAGTTTGTTCAATAATTCGGTGTAAATAACCGCTACCGGTAAGTTATGTAATTACCACGCGCGCCGCCGTCGTTGCCTTAGAACACAAAACCTTTCGGAGCAGTGCATTTCGGAGCTGTAAAATCAAGTTCGTGGCTTTGTTCCGCAAACGCACAACTCCGAAAGGCAGTACTCCGAAAAAATACCAAGTTTGAAAGGCATTAGTCCGAAATGTGTAGCTACGAAAATTAGAACTCCGAAAATGCACTGTACTCTGAAAGCACTATTCCAAAAATATTTTTGGAGTAGTGCCTTTCGGAGCTACAAAGTTTCGGAGCAATGCATGGATCTTTGTCCAGACATCGGTTATAATCAATATTAGTTGATGAAATCGTTAGTTAGGCCAATATTAAGTGGTCTGGTCCGCCACTTTGGCCGATATTATCTATAGGCTACCATCGTCGTTGTTGGCCTTTATTAGTGATCCAGTCATCATTTTTGGCCGATGTAATGTTTTCCGTCGTCATTTACGGCTGAAATGACGCGGTCTGATCGTCATTTTCGGCCGATTTTACGTAATGCGATCGCCTTTTGTGGTTGTTACTACGCGATTTGGCCGGTTGCAATCGTTAGCAGTCGTCCGGAAATCGGCAGGAAATACTCGCTGGAACTTTCGAGTATTTCTCAAAACTTTGAGTCGAGTACGAGTATTAAAATACTCGGCTGAAAACTGGAAGTTTTGAGTACTCGCTCACCCCTAGTTTATAGTTTATTGTGCATTTTTTATTTAAATTTAATTGTACTTCACAAAATGGATGAAAAGGAAGGGTCACACAATAACTGAAAACAGTGAAAGTCTCTTATCAAATAGATAGGCCTTCTGAAACATAAATAATACCATAGGATAGGAGTTAACCAATGATAAACCTGTTCTTGCTAAACCAAAGAAAAACAAATATAGGCTCTTTCCTTGCCTCTTCTCAAGAATAGGATGGACCCACATTCTTTGTTTTCTTGCCCGCCTTCTTCTTTTGCGCAACAAAAGCACAAGCAGGAGGTCCTCATCCTCATCTCTTGAATCCATCTTGACGAATGAATTAACAAGATAGTTTAGCGAGACTGCAACAGTGAAAGGCAGATTCAGGAGGCAGGCAAACGACCAAAACAAGCTGTGTGCTCATCCTCAGAACTTGGTTGCAGCCACCTGATATGAAGGGACAAGCGAGGCTGCGACTTCTTCAGGTCAGTGGCTGCCACCCGGTCGCAGCGACCTAGTTGAATGCGGCCTTAGCATCAGCAGTATATAGTCATCACTCGTAATACCTGCTTTTGAGCAATCAGGACCCATCCAATGGCTGTGGAGTGGACATTACGAACATTATACCGTATTAGGTTCAGACTTTCTGGAGAGTCAGGGAAAAAGTTAGAAAAACACCAAAAGTCAGGGAATTTTTTATATTTTAATCGTAAACACAAAGCACTACTGTACGAAAATCAAAACTTATTACAAAAAAGTGAGCATTCCGAGTCGCGAGTCAGGGAACATTAACTTTTTTGGTTAGAGAAAGTCAGGGAAAATCAACTTTATGGTCAGGGAAAGTCAGGTAAATTAATGAAATAAAAGTGTGAAAACCATGTTAGGCCTATATTTTTTTTCTGGTCAAGAATGCACTTTTTCATTTGTTTAAAGGATAACATTACTAGTCATCCATGATAGTTAAGAGTGAATTATATTCATGGAGGAACACTTAAATTCACTTTTTTCCGAATAAACTTAGTTGTTTCTTTTTTTAATACGGTATGTAAATATTTTAATTTATTATTTTTTAAATAATTTTTAATATGTAGGCCTATTTGTTCATTAAAACTCCAGCTTTTTAATGGTGTTATAAAATAGCCCCTAGGTTTAAAAGTGTAAGAGATATGTGCAATTTAAAAACATGTTCATAGATGCCTTATCTGCTACTTTAGGGCTACTTTGAACAGCCATAAACAAATTTGTAAAAAAATAAAAGCATCAACAATTTGTTTAACCTGCTTAAGTTATACCACATGTACCATTGCACATAATTTGGTAAAATTATTATTAATTTGATACATGGGGTTTTCGTGTAATATCAAAAATTCAATATTTTTGTTATAAAGTAGCCCCATCTGACAGTAGTACGATTCAGGCAATAAATTTTACTTACCGATAACAGTAAAATTCCACCTTTTTCAATAGAATGTCCCGATCAACACAGTCAAAACTATTTTACAGGTCACAAAGAACTGCTCCCGTCGAAATACCATTTTAAAATCATTAACTAAACTAGTAAGTACATGAGTTGCATGCACAGCGACTGCGTCGATAGTTGACTTTCCTGGCCTGAAACCAAACTGACTCTCCGTCCAAAGTTTAGGTCTATCTGGTTTTTCATCACCATTTTATGGATTTTAGAAACTGTTGGGACCAGAAAGATGAGTTGTTACATACACTACATAGTGGAACACTGCTATAACTTTCGACAACTTTAGTTTGGCTGGAAACCAACCATCAACCAAGCTTGCATTTATACACATAGAAACTGGGACGTCTATTTGGAGTCAATCACACCCCTCAACAGGACTGATGACTCATCGTACATGTCAAAACTTCTTGTAAACTTTATTTAAGTGTCTTATCTATATCAGTGACAGTGGCTAATCTCTGCCCTCCATTAAGGATTGCAGCTTGTCGTGTATAGGCTGCTTGCAGTTCTTTTGCTGAACTAGATAAGGGTCCCCACCCAACCGTGAAACCGTGAATTTTGTATACCGTGAAAAAACCTGGAATAAAATATAGGTACCTATCAAACTTGAAATACAATAAAAAAAAACTTATCAGAAAATATCAGTTGTTTTGATAGGGAAATGTAGAGCAGAATTATTTACAGTAGTAAGTAACAACTCATTAAGTGTTTAAACGTTAATACGGTGAATACCACGTCATCTGCCTACTTGAAGATTACAGCTGTGCGGATGATTTAGGCCTGGTGCTGGTTTACATGGTGCAAGTAACTCGGGCGACAGTTGTTAAGTTGCTGGTGTTTTTTTTTTTTTTTTTTCACTGTCAACTGACTGCTGACTTGCACTTGTCTAAGACCGTTTATATGTCTTCTTTGTTACCTATAGTTTTGTATTAGTCGGTGTAAACAAGCGACAGTAGACAGCTACTTCGTACTGGGTGTCAACTACTGTAACTATACACAATTTTCGTGTCAGTAACTCGCACATTCCAATTACACAGTGCCTAATCATCGAATTCGTCGCCAATTCGAGGGTAATCACCCTTGTTGGTGGTAATTTGGGACTTTGAGGTTAAAAATTGGTAATTTTACTAAAGCCTTTATACTCTGTTATATACTTATTATTATAATCATTGTTGTTTATTGAATGATTAAGTTATTAAATTTCTCTACTTTATTGACCCTTCTGATCTTTCGTTTCTCTGATAAAACACCATGACAGAAATGGAACTTGAGTAAGGATTACATATAGAGTGATCATCTCAGATTAAAAATGTGGAAGAGCCACGAGTGCCAGAACAACAAGAAGTCCGCTAAGTTGCAGTAATGTATGCAAGTTTTAACTTCAACCAGACAATAAATAACAAAAATAGAAAATGGGTTTTATTGTCACCTGTCTCTGCCTACCTACCTAATCCTGGCAGTTGTTGGACTGAAAGATAAACAACGTTACCGGTAGCTGTTTTATAATTGGTGTTTAGGCTATGGCTGTAAACTAAATTTCATCAGTCAATGATTATATACTATGATTTGTTTAGCAGCAAACGAAATTCAGAGAAAAATCCGTTATATCTTGCTTGAAAAATTCTAGACAAAATGGCTGGGGTGCAACTTCTATTTTCATTCTTTATTCTTAACTTTAACATTAATGCTTCATCAGCGACATCTACAGGCGGCTCCTCAAACCTATCAAATTGCAAGCACATTTCCTTTATTTCATGAGCATTCTTTACTCAAATACAGGGGTTTAGATTTTAAGGGTATTTGAGGGTAATTGGGAAGAGGATCGAGGGTAATTTGGGAAAAAGTGATTGGCAACCCTGAGCTTAGTAGAAACCGTAAGCAACTGAAAGACCGATGACTCACGACGGCAATAAAACAATAAGAGACTCTAAGAGTTCCGGTTCTTATTTTTTAAATGGTTCACTTTTCCGGTTCTTATTTTTTAAATGGTTCACTTTTATGGTAATTACTGTGATAATCGTAATTGGAATGTAGGACAATTTTAACTAGTAGGCCTATTTGACTGCTGTGCCGCATCTGCGTTGTTGTTTTGCGACCAGTATAGGATATGTTTTTAAATATTTCTACCGTGAAATTGATAATTTGTAGTGAGGCATATTTAGGCTTATGATAAGAGATATGAGACATTTATTGGTAATTCTAGCTCATTAGCCTACATGCATTATCGAGTAAACATTCTTCAATAACAGGCCTATGTTGATTAATTTTGCATCTTGCTTTTAACTAAGTTACAGAAGAAGCTCTCTTAACCGAGTCCTACGGGACCGGAACATGGTCGGATAACACAAAAGGTCGGTTAATTCGAATAATACTGGAGGCAGTCACAATAAGAGTAGAACAATCTAACTTGTATATGATAATAGTATATTTCGTCACTAGGATCAAAAGTGGATCTTTTTAATACGAGCTCCAGTTTAACTGCCGAGGCTGGGAAATGAGCGAGTATTAAAAAGACACTTTTGATCCGAGTGACGAACTATATTTTTCGTCATACTGCCAAAAAACTTAAGGTTTAAACAAAAACAAAAGTAAAATTTACGTACTGTGTCTTCATAACCTCAAATGTTTCTTTCAGCTTGTCTCTTGAAACAATCAGCTGTTGCACATGCATAACTTCGGTTCATTCATATCTATCGGTTGTTGAGTCGATCATTCAAACCAATCATTGTGGTTCGAATCAATCGGTTGTTCTTCAAATAACAATACAACAATGAATGTTTCGATAATAACAATGAATGTTTCGATTATTTATAATCAAATGAATTTTAATCGATTTATGACGACCTCGAATCAAAAGTATCATCAACAATGATCTTTTTAGTCCTAGTACGATAATGATCATCAAAACATATGTTATTATCCAAAGACTAAAAAGAAGAACTTTTGAATCTCAACGCATCTGTCAAAAACAGATGTTTTTGAAGCAGTATGACGAAAACTTATTTTGAGAGCAACTGACTGAATTTGACTTTCTACGGAAAAATGTAACTGACCTGTTGTAACCTGAAAGTTATTTGAGTAACAACATCGCGACATCGGCTGCGGAGGTTTGCATATTCTTGGAAAACGGTCGGTTAATCGGATGGGCGGTTGATCCGAGGTAGGTTAAGAGAGCTTCCACTGTACCTAGAGCTTTAAATTATGCTTAAATATTTGAAAATTAAGTTGTAGACCTAACATTAGATAAATAACAAAAACAAATGAGTGACAAGCAATTTAGATGACTAGATCAGTAAGATATAAGTTATAAACATAAGTATACCTGCATGAAACTATACAAATTATGATATAAAAATAAATAAAATCAGCGAGAAGGAGTGACATGCTACTATAAGGAGTGATATGCAAACTACAATGTTTTGGTCTAACTTATATTGTGCTCCATTCTGCTTCTGGCATGCTTAGATAATTGTCTGTGTAATACATTTGATCCCAATAAAAAAATCAAATAACTTGGCCTCTTTTTATAAGTAGGTATGTATTAAATTGTAAATTATTCACAGCCAAAGAAATCTTAATATGACAAATCTTAAAAAAAAAAAAAATAAATAAGTTGAAGAATGTTTATTCGATAATGCATGTAGGCTAATGAGCCAAAATCACCAATAAATGCTACAAATCTTGTCTTCTATAATTGAACCTGTAGGATATATATTTTATCAATGTTTCTTATGTATTGAAACTGCGCACATAATTTCTTAATTGGTAAGTTGTTAGGCTCTATGCATTTGAAATTCGCTAAGGTGGCAGGTTTGCCGCTATGGGTGTATTTAAATATTTTTACTGTATTTAAACTTTCTAATGAAAATGAGAAGGCACGTATTAATATTTTGATAGGTAGGCTTTTAATTTTGAAATAAAAAGAATACAAAATCATTTTGATTAGTAACTTATATCCTTGATATTGGCCAAAGTTTAACCCATATAGGATGTAAGGTAAAGTTATTTCCAAAACTTCCGAAGGGAGTCTGTAAGTTTATATAAAAGCTAATTCAGATAGGCTTTAAAACAGATTCATAAAAATAACGTAGGATAACTTGTACGATTTTAACAAGGGAGTCTGTAAGTTTATATAAAAGCTAATTCAGGCAGGCTTTAAAACAGATTCATAAAAATAACGTAGGATAACTTGTATGATTTTAACAAGAGAGTCTGTAAGTTTATATAAAAGCTAATTCAGGCACGCTTTAAAACAGATTCATAAAAGTAACGTAGGATAACTTGTATGAATTAAACATTTTAATAGGCCTACTTACTAAGTTCAAAACTAAGTTGAAACTTGTTCAAATTTCACTCTAGGCTTAGGCCCAAATCACTTTTATTATAATTTAGACATGTTTTCAAAGTATAGAAAATAGTGAGTAAGACAAAGTAATATTAAGTTATAAGTTAAGTTAAAGGAATTTTTATTTTTTTAATGTAATATAGCCTACTGATTTTCCTTAATAATTGATCAGAAACTTGAAGAATTGAATAAGTTTCCAGACTTCAACAACTACCTCATTTTTGTCCTGACAAAATTAACAAGTGAAGGTATGTACCAGTTTTATTATACAAAGTTGAAAAAGATTAATGGCTCTCATGGGATAATGTGCTTCCTTAGGCCTGTTCTGTATCAATGTATCGTGATACAACAATTATCAAAATTTATTTTTTTAAATCATCCCCCATTTCAGTGTTTCTAATCACATTGGTATCGGTCCTCAGAAACAATAGTTTTTTTGGGAAAAGCATATTTTTCGTGGACAGCTTTACTAAATAACAATCACCAAAAATGTAATAAATGGGCCATTCCATTGTCATGGGCGGGACTTTCAGACTCTGTTTAAGTAACTTCCATAGTAATTAAAATTGCTTTAATATAATTTTAATCTACTAAAAATTTACCTAGCTGTGTTTAGAGTTACAGTGGAGTCTCACAAACTCGACACAATGTGGACTAAGACCCTGTCGAGTTTGTGGAATGTCGAGTTATCCAGAATTACATTGGGAGGGAAGAAAACACATTATTTAGCTGTAAATTGTATACTGTATTAGATTTTACTTAAACATATTATAGTATAAATGTATAATGATACTGTATTACAAACTTAAGAACAATATAAAAATTAGATAAATACTTAAAAATTGAGAATTAATAACTAATTGTCCTCGTTTCCAATATATATAGTCTTGTAATACATGTACTGCATAGTAAATGAGGTGTCGAGTTTCCCAGAGTGTCGAGTTATCGGGAGTCGAGTTTGTGAGATTCTACTGTACTTCAGTTTTCTTCTTCTTAAAGTTAATATTTTGTCCTCAATATAGTAGTTATTTCATAATTGCTGTTGTGTCACAGGTGGGTCAGCAAGAAAACTTGACTTCTGGCTCATTTCACTCTTTATTGCAAAACTCTTGAGGCAACTCAAAACAAAAATTGTAATATTTGTTAACTGAAGTTCATTAAATATGAATACAATATGAGACAAAACTACAATCCTATAAATTCATGTAAAAATTGCACTCTTTTGCTATCACGTGTGGGACAGTTTGTCTTATATAGTAACTTCCAAAGTAATTAAAATTGCTTTAATATAATTTGGATCTACTAAAAATTATCTAGCTGTGTTTAGAGTTACTTACTTCAGTTCTCTTCATTCTTAAAGTTAATATTTTATGCACAATATAGTAGTTATGTTATAATTACTTTTGTGTCACAGGTGGGACAATAGGCTCACTTTTCATGGAATGGCCAAATTGCTTAAGTTAACGAGACATTAATAATGAATTTGCTTTATGTAATCTATTATTCTATTATCCTTTTTGATCATCCCATATTATTCTATTTAAGTGTTTATCACTAAATTTATATGTTGGGAGACATTTCGTTTAAGGAGTAGGCTATAAATTATTTTTAACAATACAATATTCACATACCTTGGATGTTACATGTTTTTAAGCATATAAAAACACTAAGGGTGAAAAAAAACAATTCATTAGTGTAAATGTTTTGAGAGGTTGAGATGAATTGAAATGCTAAAAAGGACTCATGATAAATGATAGCCTAATTCGTGGTAAGGGGATACCAGTTAAGTTGGGGAAACAGTGAATGAATTTGACATCCATCCGGGATTGAAGATGTTCACTTATCTGCTTATCTGAAGTCTTCTGCTTTGCCAACCCCCAGTCTCATAGTTGTGAACATCTCTCCCTGGAGTATAGCGAAAAATCTCTCATATTCAAAGTGAAAATAAAAACATAATTGTTTTATCAGAAGGAATAATCCTAGCTTAATAGACCAATCGTGGATCAAAATATTCATAATACCTTTTATTTAGAATTCTGGTGTCTTTACCTAGGTCTGGACGGCAATTTTGATTACGGTACTCTAAATAAAATCCTGAGAGTTGATTGTGAAACGTTTTACTCAATTAGGCCTGCTGTTAGGGAATACTGTTGTAGTTTTTAACATATAAACTTGATTTTTCCAGATGAACCCACCAGATCTCTCAGCGGTCTCATCTTGAAGAACAATGTTAAGGCTCACTACAGTAAATTCATGCCCGGAGTCACGGATTTTATTAAATCGGAGTGTCTAAGCGCTGTTGGAGACCCCAGTCCCCTTATCAGAGCCACTGTTGGTATACTGATAACAACCATCGCCTCCAAAGGAGAACTGACAACATGGCCCGAACTGCTGCCTGCCCTGTGTAACATGCTAGACTCTCAGGACTACAATGTCTGTGAGGTAATGTTATTGTTTTATATTGAAAGTTTTAATTTTATTATGGATCTAATTTTTTGCATCTAATCGTGTAGAATTTTTGTCACAATGCACTCTACACAGTTGGTGGTGTTATCAATGCTATAGTGATTGCTGCAACTTTTTATATGATTCTGTTGCAATCATCAGGGACTACTCCATGAGTTTTCAGTTGTTGGCGACTATAGGATATAGTCTCCGTCGTCGGTGGCATTACTTGATGTGTGCTATAAGCAGTATGAGATTTAAATTTTGTTATGCTGGCAATAACGTAATTCGGTTAGGCTACAACCAATAACTGAGCTGAGAGGTTCAATTTAGAGGTCTGCCACACACTGAAATTAAATTAAATGAGGTTCAGTGGTGATTTCCTAATCCTAATATGTAGGGTTGCCGTATCACCGGATTTGCTCAGAGATACCGGATTTTGAGGGTAAAAATATAGGTCCGGGGAATTTCCCTGAAAAATTCATTTTGAAAATTAAAAATTATTTGCGTTGAAATTGTATCTGGGAACGAAAATGTATTTACGTTTGCAACTTTATCGTCATGCAATGATTGCCAAAGCTAAATTCTGTCTCCCTGTACACTCTAACCTCTATTATTTGTTATTCTTTGGCTTTATTTCGGTAGGAAACATCGTTTCCTTATTCACCATTATCGAACGCTAAAAATCTGTATGAAGATTGATGGCGCTCTGCACATAGTTAAATTACAAATCTGTAAAGTAGATAGGGCCTAGGGTCTTCTGTTGTAGGCTATACATTTTTTAAGCACAGTGAAACAAAATCCCACTATGGCTACCACATTAAAAATGCAAAACCACGGCTAAAGCGTTTATAAAACCATGAACATTTATTTTTTGATTTACTTGGACTTTACTATCGCTTCTAGTGTTTAAAACTACACTACGTTTCGGGAGGTAAGGGAACTCCTCCCATTATCAAGTGAACCCTACTTACATCTAAATATGAAGTTCTTACACCTAACTAACCTACTTTTTTTGGATTTTCTTAAAATTTTTCTTTTACATTTTAATTTACACCAATAAAAAAATAATAAATACATATACAAAAATCAAATACAATACACTAACACAACATTTATATACTCAAACAAATGGAAAACTGACAATACATTATCTGTTCTGCATCGTTGCCTCGAAGCTAACAGCAAAAACGGGAAACTTCACTCACTACCGGACCGCGCACTCGACTAGTGGCTAGCGGTAGTGGAAGGGGGAGGGCCGTTACCCCCACCTACCGCCAGGGGCTCGTGACGACACAGCTGTGGCTACCCACCCGTCTGTGTCGACGGGAACATGACACGGAAACCAAAAATTGCACGATTCCTCCTATAATGCTACACGGGCACCCGTACGATATCCTCATAGAGATTACCGCAGGCCTCCAAGGTGAGCATTGGGCTCACCTCGGTCACCTCAGTCATGCAATCAGGTGGCTGTGTTTCCTCCAAGGGCGATCACAGACGCATGTGTCGTAGCCGCATTGGATGGACACTAGACGCGTGAGCAACTGGAACACAAGGAACTTGATGTAAGAACTTTTGATATTTCAGGGTGTCTAGCAGTCGGGAAAGTCGGGGAAGTCGGGAATTTGTATAGAAATTAATAAAAGGTCGGGAAAGGCGGGAATTAATATATAAAATTGTTATTAAGTCGGGAAAATGGATAAAACTTATAAACAGTGATATCAAGGTACTAGTATTTATAATCAATGGCAATTGAAACAAGATGTACGTTGTGAAACAACCGAAGCAAATGCTTGGCCCATAGTTTTTCGGAGAAATTAAGAAAGCCAGTCAAGTACATGCCGTTACTATGGCAACGCGAACAGGAAGATGAGTCACGAGGGGGAGGGGTGGAGAGCGATGACCTTGAAGGTACCTCTACACTCTCGGCCGCGTCTTTCGCCATCCCTTGGCTAGTGGACTCTGATAGAGATACTTCCGACCCGAGTAGGTATCGAAACTTTGTTTTCGGAACTCTGGGCATCGGTTAACCGATATTATCGTGGTATCGAAAGAAAAGTTGAGTATCGGTATCGGAAAAATAGTACATTTTTACGTTGTTAAAACATAGATTATTTTTTGTTTAATATACTTTTTAGCAAAATAAACACAAATAATAACTTCAAATATAGTTCTTGTAACTTATGATAGAGAGAATCGACTCCAAGTTATCTCCCGCGTTCCTCTTAGAGTAATGGGTATCAATACTTTAGTTTCGATTCGTAGCGATACCAAATATCGGGTCCAAGCCAGTAGCCAGTAGTGAGTAGTATCGTATCGTATCGGAACGTCCCTAGACTAGTGATGTGTCGAGTCGAGTATTTCGTTTACTCGAGTAAGTCGTACTCGATACCGCGGTGACTCGAGTCAGTACTCGAGTACTGGACTCGGGATCGGGCGGACTCGGATAGACTCGGTCGTGGTCGACTCGGTCATCAGAATTGAAAACATCAACATAACCTTACCTCACTCGAGTGTGTTGAGTCTATTACCTGATCTGAGTAGAATGTATATTTGTCTGTTTATGAATATAAATGTATGGTAAAAATAAATAAATATTTAAAACACTAAATATAGTAGGATAATATTCTATTGCAAAAACAATAAGTATAATGGCTTGAGGAGTGTAAACAGCAAACATTTATTTAAGAAGTAAATTTAATAATACAAAGAATAGTGTGTATAAGTTGAAATGTACTTGTCTAATTATTGCACTTTACTAAATTATTACAATAACGCAACGTGCAACGCCGATGTTACCCGAAGTGAACCAATTCGAGCCGATCGGTCCGACTCGGACTCGATGCAGCGCTGTCGACTCGTAGTGGCAGTTGTGAAAACTATTTTGCGAGTCCCGATACCGAGTCCGAGTCCCGAGTACTTGACTCGAATCAAATAGTGTCATAGTCTAATGTACATTCAGCGCTCTCGACTCGTAGTACCGATTCTGAAAACTATTATTTGAGTACTTCACTCGATTAAAATGCGTATTTAGCACTGTCCACTCGTAGTGGCGATTCTAAAAACTTCCGAATACATAATAATAACTTCCGTTGGCATATAAACAGTTGATCACGACATCAGCGCCAAGAATCGCCTAGCGACAAATTAGTGAACTAACAACCGAGTCCAGTACTCGAGTATTCTAGGATTAGAATCGAGTCGACTCGATACTCTGTTTGACTCGATACTTAACGAGTAAAGTACTCGACTCGTCACATCACTACCCTAGACTCCGACTCTGATTCTCACACGCACACGTCGCGTCGTCGTAGTACCTGCGCAGTTGCGCGCATTGACGGACGCATAGTGAAGCATTTAAACCTGTAGGTTAAAGATTACATTGACGAGTGAAGTGAGTTAAAACCGGGATTTGTCCGTAAATATTGAATAATGCCTCCAAATTATTGGCGGTACAGGTTAACAACTTAACTATGATCTATTCTTATTTCCCTTTGCATTCCAACAATGCTTCAACTTTTGTTCAACGGTGAGCGTGAGCAATACACACTTAAGTTAATATTTTACGTGTTAAAACTTTTAAGTTTACGTTGCAATTTACTTCGAACACGGCCGAATTTCGTCGTCTGCACCGCTTGCACTGTGGCCTGGTTTCCACGGAACGGGGCGAAGTAACTCGCCCGACAGTTGTTCAGTAGTATTAAGTTATACAATTTTATAGTTTTAATTACAGTTGTCAACTATTTCTCAGATCACCAGAAGACCACTAAACAGTGGCTTAGTGACATTTGAACAATGTCGTAAATAATGTGTGAGTAGGCTCTCACTAAACTAATGAAGTTACTTTACTTTTACCCTTGGAAATATTAAACTGTGGTCTGAACATGTTTACTAATTAACTGTTTATAACATTTAATAAAGTGGTTCTCTATACACATAGGCTGTATAGGCCTAAATATCAAATAAGCCTAGTCACTGTAATGTTTTAACTTACCTTTGAACACATTTTAACTAGGCCAAAGCTTACTATCGTCTGCGTAATTTTAAACTTTGATTTAATCGCCAAATTATGTCAACATGGGAGAAATTGGAAAAATTTAAGTTAGGCCTAGTTTTTAAAACTGAACTCGATTAAAATTAATTTAGGTACTGATATCAAAAAATATATAAGTTAGATGACTTCTTAAATATTTTTTGGCCAGTGATGAGATCGACAGGCCTAGATTTATGCCTAAATATGTTTTCAAAGTTATGAGTAAAAATTAGTTATACTTTAGCCTTTTATTTTCATATGCCAACCTATTCGAAATTTTGTATTTGTTGCTGTACATGAACAGGCTACTAACTTACCGGTACTGTATTTTATTTTAATCCTCATTGCTTTCCAATGTATAAAGAGGGTACACTTTCATAAGCGGAACGATGTAAAAAACCAAAAGTAATTGTTCATACGGATTATCTAGGTTACAGTTACGTTCGGTCTAAAGAGTTGGAAGATACTTATCGTCTTGAAATTTGTCCAGATAGCAAACTTTGTTAGGAATACGTTCCGAGCACATCACCAACCATCTCTATGTGAATGCTTATTTAGAATTAGGGTGAACAACTCTGGAAAATATCCTTTTATGTTCTTTTAACATGCTGATATTTTATGCCCTTTTAAATTTGTTGACGTTTTTAGTTTTGTTTCTTTAATTAAATTATTTTGTATATAGCTAACCGGTAACGTTTATTTCATTTGTATTTTAAGTTAAATTGAAAAAAATATATATTTATATATAAATATTTATGTTCATATATTATGCAGTATTTGAGTTTTTAATAAAAAATATTATATTGAGTTTTGGTTTTGTTAGTGATTTTTCTTCCAAGTGTCATTCTTTTTCACTATTTAAATTTGTTTACCATAGTTTAAATAAACGGTATCAGAAAACTGACACATACTTTCTCCCTTTTAGCCCATCTTTAATGAATAAATTACTTTTTCTTTACTAAATATAAAATACAAAGCACGGTTGAATGTACAGAAAATAATGTAAACAAGTTGTTTTCAAAAATATCCACCGAAATCCCTGTTGAGGAGGCACTACAGAATCCATCGCTAGACACGTTGTTTTTAGAGGGGGAATGCCCCCTATTATCCCCCCTCAGAGTTATTAAGGGGCAACATATTTCGAATTTCTTCTGTTGGTCAATGCTAACTTGACAAGCATATCAAGTTTGAACGAAATTGATCGACAAATAAGAGATAAACAGTAATTTTTGTATTCCCCATAAGAATAACATTGGACATCGTACTGTGTTTATGAAAAATGGAAATTTAAATTTTCTCCGCAACCAGTAATCGTAGAATAGTAATTCAAGATACCAAATTATTTAGTTTTTTGAGCTATTTGAGCTCCTTATGTGTAAGGGGGAGAAAGTAAAAATCCAAAAAGTGGTAAAAACATGATATTTTTACTCTTATGACGTTTTTAGTATATTTGTACTATCTTGCGAAAGTCTGGAAAATTTTGGAAAAAGTCTTAAAAAGTCTGGAAAAAGTCTTGAATTTTGAGATCAAATATTACTAGACACCCTGTATTTAGATGTAAGTAGGGTTCACCTTATAACGGAAGGAGTTTCCTTACCTCCCGAAACGTAGTGTAGTTTTAAACACTAAAAGCAATAGGTAAAGTCCAAATAAATCAAAAAATAAATTCAAATCCATCGCTATTATGAGTTTAAAAAATACTGTGAAAATATTAAACAAGGAAAATAAAAGCAAAAACTGGACATTTAGGAAAGTCTACAAATATACAGGGAAAGAAAAAATCGTAAGCTCATTAATCAACAAATACAACTCTTAGCAATTAAAACATTCAAAGCACTAGATAAATACACACGACACCATCATTTTACCATAGTGCATGGACGAGAAGTCGTAAAAGAATTCTAGAAGAGACAAATATTTCCAGATCAATAGAACCAATGCAACCATGCCGAACAAATAAGTCCCGAATTTCAGGAACCCCATTGAAGCCCTGCGCCGCCCCTATCCCCATTTAACAACGTAATACCTACCACTAGAAATTTCAGGACTTTGGACAAACACATAATCTATATATACCCCTAACATTTAACCAGCACCCAGTCAGCTGAAGATGCCGATGTGGCGAAAGCATGCTCCTGCGATCATCAATGTCCCAGCAGTTAATATCAGCAGCAATGTCAAAAATTTGGAGTGCAGTTCGACGAAGGACGACGCCGGCGAAGTCAAAATAAGATGTGTCTTAGTTAATTCCACCCCATTCCATTCCATCAAGCCCCTATTCAGGGGTGCAGAATATGTACGATCCGGAGAGCCAGGCTCGGGAGAAATTTTGGCTGCCGGGGGAAATTTGGGCCAACAAACAAAAGATATCCGGAAAATTGAAAAATCTTTACAATATAACACATCAAACCGTGTTGCATAAGCAGTTTACAATATAATTCCATCGTCATTAGAAGTCACATAATAGACTACGGCGGCGTATTATCCAGAGTTAAATATCCAAGTAATGTTGATGGTCTCACGGTAAGTAAGATTTTCACTGCTCGCTTTCAGACGCTGTAATATAGTATAAAAGATACATCATGGTTAAAAAACTATGCCTAAGTACTTGCAAAAGTATTTACTTACCCTTATACAGCAATTGTATGAATTGTATACTCTGTTTAGCGAATTCCCTGATAGGGAAGACGCTATTACCGTGGTCGGCATGATAAGACCTAGGCCTGGAACCATGATAACTTTTCGTTTTGAGGTCCCCAGACCCCAAAAACGCCATTCGTTCGAAACTATATATATACTAGTGGCTTGAAGGGGCCATAGCCCCTAAACTTGCCCTAAAGGGGTGCACACACCTGAGCGGTACGGCGGAGCGGTAGCGGTGCGATATTCGCGCGGTGATTTAGTACCATGGAAGTAAATGCGAGCGTTCACACTGGAGCGGTGCAAGCGGTAGCAGTATACCGCCCACGCCACCGCACCGCCGAGATGCAGCATGTTTCATTTCACCGCCCAGCGGTGACAGCGGTGCAGTTTTGAGCCTGGCTTCAAAACATTCCCCCATACATTATAATATTTTTATTTGCTATTTTATAACCTTCAAATATGTAAGGCTTACTATTTTAGGTCTTTTTACAGCATTTGTATACAATTCCAACAAACTGTGTAAAAATCAGTATTTTTAAAATATATTTATAGATAATTCATATAAGTTACAATATTTTTAGGGTTTATGTACAATTGTAAGTAATGAATTGAGATTCCTGCAACATTTATACAATGAATTGTCCATAACAACTTTTTTGATAAATATCCTGAACCTTTACTTTCGTTTTCCATTTTGAAAATAGTTAAATCGTTTATTTTGTAATCTTTTTCTAACAAAATTATCTTCCAAATTGGCTTTTTTGTATTCTCACACTCTTTTGGTCTTTCTAAACAAAATGAATAAATTTACTTCATAATTGGAGTTTATCAAAATGTTCCAAAAGTAGTCTGCAAAATCGCCGAATTCACCCTGTCATTGAGCAATTCACCATTGACCACTAAACCACTGAGAGTTTAATCAATAATTAGCTTAAGTGGTTCGTCAAATCATGACATTTTCATTCTGAAAATAGTTTATAGTCTGTTCTCAGTTCAGGCATCAATATACGGTGGTATTCACCATGCTCTAACTGTGGTTTGTTGATGTCGTGCACCTTGTCCATAGTTTTGCGATCGTATTCTTCAGCTACCAGCATACTATAGCAACATTTATATGAATCGTCTGAAGAATACATATTTCGACGATATAACTAACAACACACCGCACTTGTTGACTGCACAGTGCAAACTCATAAACGAGGAATTACTGGAGACTGCTGTTACCACTACGGTGCAGAACCGCTCTAGTGTGAACCCCTCAGCGATATCGCCGAGGCGATTATGGGGGAAGGGAGGAGTTAAAAATCGCACCGCCACCGCCGACACCGCTACAGTGTGTGCAGGCCTTAATACTCTGCCTCATCTGATTTTTTTTACTATTGGCATGCTGGGAAAAATTTGTAAACAAAATAGACACTTAAATCACATGTTTTAATGTAAGCAAAGCAGAGGTTTTTAAATTCGTATGCTTTTCTTATGGGGATATTTTACGTTATTTTTCGTTTGCTGGTAACATATTAGAAATACTGCTATTTTTCCCGAGTCCCTGGGATCGAGACCTTTAATTTGAGCCGTCTCCCGTCATCCTGCAATTTGCCAAACTCCGACAGTTTTGACTTAAAAATTTTGATTACAGAATTATATATAAAGATATATATAATATATATGTGTGTCCGTGAGCACGATAACTCTCGTAAAAAAGTCCGATTTTGATGAAATTTGGTACAAACGCGTGAAGCAACAAGTTCAAAAACCAGCTAGGTCGCTTTATCAAAAAGGGTATTTTGGGGGGGGGGGCGTTTGTCCCCCAAAAATGGGTTTTTTGTCCAAAAGGGTATTTTGGGGGGGGGGTTTGTCCCCCAAAAATGGGTTTTTTGAAGTTTTTAGATAAACACAAATTTTTGGTTTGCACCATTAAATCCAGCTTAAAAATAAACAATTTTGTATTTTGATCATTGCTCTACGTCAACTGGTTACAGAGATATTGAAAGTGCTAAACACAGTACGATGATTACTGTAGCAGCAAACCTGCGTACTCAGCCCCATGTTATTCTTATGGAGAATAAGTAAAATGTAATGACTCCCTTAATTATAAACATAAATTAATAAAACCTGGTATGTGGCTTCACATTGTTGAGTTATAATTAATATTTTCATAAAAAATAATTTTTTCTGTTCCTTGTTGCAGCAAACCTGCGTACTCATCCCCCATGTTATTCTTAAGGAGAATAATTAAAATTGTATATATCGCTTATTTGTGAATATATTTTTATAAAACTTGGTATGCGGCTTTATGTGATACTAAGACATCTATTATGCATTGGAAATTCGCTGAGTATGCAGGTTTGCTGCTACGAGGGTATTTTTATATTAACAACTAACTGCACATCGACGATATATCGTCGCCGGGCAGTTTTTTGCGTAGCACTTCGGCGACGATATATCATCGCCCGGGGATCAAAGGGTTAAAACGTTGATCTATAATCAATTAAAATTAATAATTGTAAAAAGAAATTTTGTTTTATAATTTTTTCATAAAATTTATAAAAAATCTAAATTTAATATTATAAAAATATTATTAATTGGTAAGAATAGTTAACATCCAAACTGATTTGTATAACATATAATTTGGTTCTTTGGTTAATATATTTTTAGCAGACTTTTTAAATCAGTGTCTAATTTTGATTGATGACAGTGTGATAAATCTTCTGACTACATTCCTCAAGAAGTTAGACCTATTTGAAAAATAAATATGCAATTAAACATAGATTTTGTTCAATACTTTTTTAAGTTTATTTTATTAGTTTCATTATTTTATTACAATGTTAGAGGAAGGCCTATGTTTATAAGTTCAAAAATGTTTTTGTTTAATTCAATTAAAATTTAAAACATTTAAATTAAAATAAAAACATTTACTTATCCAACTTAGATTTTTTTGTCGTTTAACTTATTTTTGCAAGTCTATTTTATTTGATTAGTAACATAAATTTTTCACAATGTTAGAGGTAAATTGTTAAGTGACAAAATAGTTTTGTGGAATTTAACTTCAATAACTTCAATTTAAAAATTTAATTACGAAGAAAAGCTGGTAGATTTTTAACGTAAAGATAATGTCGCAAATTTTAGGGGAAAATTTTGGTTCCTAATAGTAGGATTGGAGGAAATTTCAGGGGTCTAAACATTTTTTGCACCCTGCTCTTGTTTATAAAAGGTTTAACAGAATAATTTTAAAAAGGGTTACAATTTCAGTACAATTACTTTCTAGTTTTCAAATTCTTTTTATTTACCTCCAGACAATATTGCGACCTATTTGGTAACTTGGCTAGCTGTTAATAGGTTAGAACTATTGCTTAAAAACCAAAGTCAACGTAGAACATAATCTCATTTGACCTAAAGACAACAGATTTAGCTCAACCTATGGTGCTACTTGAAATTAGAAAAACATCCATGCCAAGCAGTGGCTTGAATGTGAAAAGGAAATTAAGGTAAAAGGGGATGGGATAATTCTGCATACTACAATTACTTTTCAAAACCACTTTTATAAGTATAGCAGAAATAGATTGGAATGCAATATTTAATGATCAGCAAAACTAGGATTCCGGTTCAGTGTTTTAATGAGGTTAATTTATGTGTCAAACAATATGGTCTTATTTCTCTGTACTGCAGTCAGTAGCTTTAACTCAATAAATCAATCACAGAAAATGTACTTATTTATATGAAACAATAGGGCACAATTATTATTTTTTATTGGAGATAAGAAAGACCGTGACTCAATTCACAGATAAGGCGCACATGTGTTAAACAATAGACTGCTGTATAATTGTTTGTGAATTTATAACCTTATTGAATAAAAGTAGCATAACCTAGTTTTTTTTTTCAGGGAGCATTTGGTGCACTTCAAAAAATTTGTGAGGACTCTACAGAATATCTGGACAGTGATGCTTTGAACAGGCCTCTAAACGTTCTCATCCCAAAGTTTTTGCAGTTCTTCAAACATTCTAGTGCAAAAATCAGGTAAGAACTGCCGTACTCTTGGTTATATAAAGACTATTTTTTACACTAAAATTCAATTTGTAATATTAAGGCAAATAATGTACGCTTGCAAATATGGTCTCTATCCACGATAACCGTACTTGTGATAACGCTACAGAGTTCTGAAGTTTTCTTCAAAGTCAGCAGTAAAAACTCAATATATTTTGTGCATGCCACAGTTTAGTAGAATTTAACCTATCCAACTGAATGTTCCGCCTAGGTAAGCCTGCTGGTTATTTGCAGGTAGTTATTGCCGAACCTCATCAGTGGACTTTGCGACTTTGCCATTTAAATGTTGTATTTATTTGAATTTTTTGAATTTTTATAGTTTTAATTTCTTTTGTTTGCAGAATAAATTGTTTTTGCAGCAATAAAAGAACAATAATAATAAATTGTCAGTCCTACACCAGGAGTAACTTTCTGTTATATGTGATAGCTGATCTGCACTCATTTTCTTTCTGCAACATTGTTGCACTGTCGCTTGTACTGATTGGGGGCCTGTTTGCAGTCGTATCACACATTACCGGAATAGCTGTTATGGCTGGGCCAGTTACTCAACAATGCTGATCAGTTTGAATAAACTTGATATTACCAATTCCCAAATAGGCCTAATTGATAAATTATTTAGGTATTTGCCTAGATCAATGTCTCACATGAAAAGACACAGTGATAACTATCAATAGACATAACTTGAAATTGTAGTGTAAAGTGTGGCAGAGGAAAAATGTTCAACATATATCCTCTTTGTGACCATTACACAATTGGCTACAATCACACATGTGGCCAACCCTTTTGACCGTGACATTTTTAAACCTGAAAACTATGATTTATGTTGTCTTATTCTGACTAGGCCCTTACAGTACGTATAATATTCCTTGTAAAAAGGCCAATGACAATAAAGCTCTTGATTCTATGAAAACTGTGATTTTAATTATCAGTTTGAGTAGGAACCCTGTGTTAGAAACGCTCAATATTTAAGAAATACTTTAATTATTTTTTTGGCAAATCCTTGATTACTAAAATAAGTATACTTATTGGTACATTTATGATGTGAAGCAATGAAGTGTATTAAAGTCAGGTTATATTTTGCTAAGTATTAATTTGAAACATATTTCCTCAGATCCCACGCCATTGCCTGTGTCAATCAGTTCATCATCATTCGCACCCAAGCTTTGATGGTTCATATAGACCTCTTTATTGAAGTAAGTATTTTGATGAAGTTATTATTTAAACTGTAATAGCTAATGTTTCAACGGATATACAAAAAACATGTTTTGCTGAATTAAAAACTTGTATTGTGCATTCATATACACAACGACAAATATAAAAGATGGTACAAGGCTATCGGTTTTGACCAGTCACACAGGTGATCTTCTAGTCCACGGGAAGATTATAACACCAAGTGACGTACGGCGGCATGGTAATCACGGTTTTTGATACCCATGGCTAATCAAAACTTGTTTTGAACCTGGTCAAATGTTAATAGTTTTTGTAAATTCACGAAAATTGATATTAATTGAATAAAGGTAAAATTTACTAGTTATTGCTACTCAGCTTGTAAGAAAAGCTGTTAAGCTATAAGGAAAAGCTTTTATACAAATTAGCAATAATATTTCAGTAGTATTTATTTGTAGTTGCTTGTTTTAAGTACTATCAGCTATCATGCTTTCTACGAAGAAAATTGTGTCCCTTTCATTTAAATGATTTGAAGTTTTTTTAAGCTTTATTTTGGTATCTTGTAAAATAAAGTTTTTTGTATAAAATAGTACAAACATTTTTATACAAATTTAGCATCTGTGGGTTTAAATCAACCTATTAAAAAATGTAGCTAATTACTCGAAATAAAGCAGGTTTACATACCTTTCCGTCGTCAATCCTTTGGTTTACTAGCAGGTTACTAGCCTCGGGACTGCTGTCCCATTATCAAATCTAGCGTCGATAAATCAAAATCTGAACACATAGTCACAATATATATATACTAACACAACACAAACGGACGGTACGATTAAAACAAACATGTATTTGGTTTTGCCGACCAAGGACAAGTCTAGATAGCGGGACACGAACATGCGGAAGGCCACGAAGACCTTCTGTCCACACAGAAATTATGGATACTTGTACTCAAGTTTATGGTATCACACCTTCGAAATGGCCAGTTTGATTTTAACGAGAGACCTACCAAATGAAGGGAAATATTCTTAAATTTTATATTACGGAGTTTCACATCTTTACATCAATTTTTTATAATTTACATAACGAAAAAAGTGGAAAAATATTGGTGTTTTTTTACAATGTTTTTGTAAATCTCAAATTTAGACGTTTATTACAAAATATCTAGTAAACGTATCGGCTTCAAATTTTTATGGCGTTTGTGAGGGTTATTTACAGACACTTTTGTGAAGTTTCATAATTTTAAAACCTTTGTTATCTTGCGCTTAAAATTCCCGTTCAAAGCAATGTTTTGACTATCAGTTGATTGTATGAACGAAAAACATGGTGTCTAAAGAGTATAATGTATTAGAGATTTGTGATGAGTTTGTATTTGTTAAACTTTTTTATTCCCGCGCGAGGGAGCTTGTAAGCGGGAAACGCGCGGGGGAAGGCTCACTTTCTCCCTCTCAAGGCGTGCGATGTTGCCGGATGTTGTGATTCATAGGGGTTTACGACAGGGTTGTTGTTTGCGGACGTCCAAGGGAAGGGTAGTCACCAACTGGTTCTATAGCATTCCGGCAGCATCGCACTCCTCGAGAGGGAGAAAGTGAACCTTCCCCCGCGCGTTTCCAGCTTACAAGCTCCCTCGCGCAAGAATAATAACATTTAACAAATATAAACTCTTTACAAATCTCTAATACATTATACTCTGTAGACACCATGTAATTCGTTCATACAATTAACTGATAGTCAGAAAATTGCTTTTAACGGGAATTTTAAGCGCAAGATAACAAAGTTAACAAGGTTTACAAATTGTACAAGAATATAAAAAATAATCATGTTAAAATGATGAAACTTCGCAAAAGAGTCTGTAAATAATCCTCACATACACCATAAAAATTTTGAGCTGATATGTTTACTAGATATTTTGTAATAGACGTCTAAATTTGAGATTTACTCAAACATTGTAAAAAAACAGAGATATTTTCTACTTTTTTCGTTATTTAAATTATAAAAAATTGATGTAAAGATGTGAAACTCCGAAATAGAAAATTTGACAATATTTACCTTCATATGATAGGACTCTCGTTGAAATCGAACTGGCCGTTACGGAGGTGTGATACCGTAAACTCGAGTATCCATAATTTCTGTGTGGACAGTAGACGTGTTCGTGTCCCGTTGTCTGGACTCGTCCTTGGACGGCAAAACCAAATAAATATTTTTTTTAATTGTACCATCCGTTTGTGTTGTGTTAGTGTATATATTGTGACTATGTGTTGTTTAGATCTTAATTTATCGATGCCAGATAATGGGACAGCAGTCCCGAAACTAGTAATCTGCTAGTAAACCAAAGGATTGACGACGGAAAGGTATGTAAACCTGCTTTATTTCGAGTCAAACTTTCAATCCTAGAGGCAATATGAATAAAAAAGCCAATTAATTTATTATTAACCAAAGGTTAAACAAAAATATATAGTTACACTAGGTCTAGTGATCAACATTTTAGTTAAACCTAGATATTTTTGTATAAATATCCTTGAATTATTTAAAAAACAATATCCAAATAGATTAAAACATTATTATTGGTTTGGCTTATCCAGATTTCTCGTAGGCTAGGCCTGTCTGGATTCACAGTTTCTTCTACGCCTGGCGTAATTGATACTAAAGTAAATAATTAATTAAGCCTGCCATCTTCTGGAAAAATGTTTATTTAAATAGTTACAAATTAAAGACAATTATTTTTTATGTTATTTCTTGGTTAATTTTCTCTAATAGTAACTGATTTGTATTGTGTTTTTGTAGAATCTGTTCCACCTGGCCACTGATGACGATGCTGAGGTGCGCAAGAATGTTTGTCGAGCTCTGGTCATGCTCTTGGAAGTCCGTATGGATCGGCTCATCCCCCAGATGCACAATATCATCGAGGTAAATATAAAGCTGTTATTAACAGTACAGTGACTCCCTGAAGTCCGTTCTGTGTTTCTTCGGCCTCAGGGAAATGTGTGTTAAACCCATTGGAGTTAACTTGTTTGTTTAGTTTCCTACTAGTAGTGTATTAATTCACTCCTGAGTACGAGTTATGAAACATAGTGTAGGCCTCGCAGGACATGTTTATAGCTCCGCTGTAGTGATGGTCAAAACCAGAAATTTTGAATCTTGAAACCGAAACCGAAACTTAGAAAATCGAATCTCGAAACTCAAATCGCGAAACCCTATTTACTTGCCTGGGTATGGTTATGAAAAATAAATCCAGAAAAATTAATTAAAACTAATTATACATTTTGGTTAGAGTTGGTCTTTCAGAAATAAAAAATCAATAATCCAAAAAAGGTGAAGGTAGACGACCGATGACAGTAGGCTTTTGACCTTTGCATTATTGGTCGAAACACGGGCGTGATTTCTTTTAAAAAACAACAATAAAGACACAAAAAATCTCAGCAGTTTCGAGTTTTGATTCTCGAAACTCACCGATCGAATCTCGAAACCGAAACTTTTCCAAAGTTTTGGTGGTTTTGAGATTCAAGTTTTTGTTTTGACACATCACTACTCCGCTGTAATGATAGGAACAGAGTAATAGTGGGATAAACTAAACGGGTGTCTTGCAGTCGGGGAAGTCGGGAATTTGTATAGAAATTAATAAAATGTCGGGAAAGGCGGGAATTAATATATAAAATTGTTATTAAGTCGGGAAAATGGATAAAACTTATAAACAGTGATATCAAGGTACTAGTATTTATAATCAATGGCAATTGCAACAAGATGTACGTTGTGGAATAACCCAAGCAAGCGCTTGGCCCATAGTTTTTCGGAGAAATTAAGAAAGCCAGTCAAGTACATGCCGTTACTATGGCAACGCGAAAGGAAGATGAGTCACGAGGGGGAGGAGGGAGAGCGGTGACCTTGAAGGTACTTCTACACTCGCCCGCGTCGTTCGCCATCCCTCGGCTAGTGGACTCTGATAGACAAGTTCCGAAACATCCGATCCGAGTAGGTATCGAAACTTTGTTTTCGGAACTCTGGGCATCGGTTAACCGATATTATCGTGGTATCGAAAGAAAAGTTGGAGTATCGGTATCGGAAAAATAGTACATTTTTACGTTGTTAAAACATATAGATTAGTTTTTGTTTAATATACTTTCTAGCAAAATAAACACAAATAATAACTTCAAATATAGTTCTTGTAACTTATGATAGAGAGAATCGACGCCAAGCTATCTCCCGCGTTCCTCTTAGAGTACTGTAACGGGTATCAATACTTTGGTTTCGATTCGTAGCGATACCAAATATCGGGTCCAAGCCAGTAGCCCAGTAGTATCGTATCGGAACGTCCCTAGACTCCGACTCTGATTCTCACACGCACACGTCGCGTCGTCGTAGTACCTGCGTACCTGCTCGGTTGCGCGCATTGACGCATAGTGGAGCAATTAAACCTGTAGGTTAAGATTATATTGACGAGTGAAGTGAGTTTAAACCGAGATTTGTCCGTAAATATTGAATAATGCCTGCAGATTATTGGCGGTACAGGTTAACAACTTAACTATGATCTATTCTTATTTCCCTTTACATTCCAACAATGCTTCAAATTTTGTTCAACGGTGAGCGTGAGCAATACACACTTAAGTTAATATTTTACTTGCTAAAACTTTTAAGTTTACGTTGCAATTTACTTCGAACACGGCCGAATTTCGTCGTCTGCACCGCTTGCACTGTGGCCTGGTTTCCACGGAACGGGGCGAAGTAACTCGCCCGACAGTTGTTAAGTAGTATTAAGTTATACAATTTTATAGTTTTAATTGCAGTTGTTAACTATTTCTCAGATCATCAGAAGACCATTAAACAGTGGCTTAGTGACATTTGAACAATGTCGTAAATAATATAGCCTACTCACTAAACTAATGTGAAGGTATCTGTAGCAATCGAAGCTCCTATAAAATGGGCATTTATATCTTGGAACACCTATATTTTCGCGAATAATAAGTTATGTTTTACCCTCTACTAATATTATTTCAAATTACAACATTTTTTAAATCTGTAAAATAGTTACCCTAGGCTCTATAATGTATTATGCCTATATTTTAACAAAATTTAGTGAACTTTTTCCGAAGTTTGATAATAGGCCTATGCCCATGTTAGGCTGTTAAGCTGGACTAATTAAGTTACTTTACTTCTACCCTTGGAAATATTAAACTGTGGTCTGAACATGTTTACTAATTAACTGTTTATAACATTTAATAAAGTGGTTCTCTGTACAGATAGGCTATATAGGCCTAAATATCAAATAAGCCTAGTCAGTGTAATGTTTTAACTTACCTTTGAAAACATTTTAACTAGGCCAAAGCTTACTATCGTCTGGGTAATTTTAAACTTTGATTTAATCGCCAAATTATGTCAACATGGGAGAAATTGTAAAAATTTAAGTTAGGCCTAGTTTTTTAAAACTGAACTTAATTAAAATTAATTTAGGTACTGATATAAAAAAAATATATAAGTTAGGTGACTTCTTAAATATTTTTTTTGGCCAGTGATGAGATCGACAGGCCTAGATTTATACCTAAACATGTTTTCTAAGTTATGAGTAAAAATTAGTTTTACTTTAGCCTTTTATTTTCATATGCCAACCTATTCGAAATTTTGTATTTGTTGCTGTACATGAACAGGCTACTAAATTACCGATACCGTATTTTATTTTAATCTTCATTACTTTCCAATGTATAAAGAGGGTACACTTTCATAAGCGGAACGATGTAAAAAACCAAAAGTAATTGTTCATACGGATTATTTAGGTTACAGTTACGTTCAGTCTAAAGAGGTGGAAGATACTTATCGTCTTGAAATTTGTCCAGATAACAAACTTTTTTAGGAATACGTTCCGAGCACATCGCCAACCATCTCTATGTGAATACTTATTTAGAATTAGGGTGAAAACTCTGGAAAATATCCTTTTATGTTCTTTTAACATGCTGATATTTTATGCCCTTTTAAATTTGTTGACGTTTTTAGTTTCGTTTTTTTAATTAAATTATTTTGTATATAGCTAACCGGTAACGTTTATTTCATTTGTATTTTAAGTTTAATTGGAAAAATATATATATTTATATATATATAAATATTTATGTTCATATATTATGCAGTATTTGAGTTTTTAATAAAAAATATTATGTTGAGTTTTGGTTTTGTTAGTGATTTTTCTTCTAAGTGTCATTCTTTTTCACTATTTAAATTTGTTTACCATAGTTTAAATAAACGGTATCAGAAGACTGACACATACTTTCTCCCTTTTAGCCCATCTTTAATGAATAAATTACTTTTTATTTACTAAATATAAAATACAAAGCTCGGTTGAATGGACAGAAAATATTGTAAACAAGTTGTTTTCAAAAATATCTACCGAAATCCCTGTTGAGGAGGCACTACAGAATCCATCGCTACACACGTGGTTTTAAGAGGGGAAATGCCCCCTATTACCCCCCCTCAGAGTTATTAAGGGGCAACATATTTCAAATTTCTTCTGATGGTCAATGCTAACTTGACAAGCATATCAAGTTTGAACGAAATTGATCAACAAATAAGAGATAAATAGTAATTTTTGTATTCCCCATAAGAATAACATTGGACATCGTACTGTGTTTACTGAAAAATGGAAATTTAAATTATCTCTGCAACCAGTAATCATAGAATAGTAATTCAAGATACCAAATTATTTAGTTTTTTGAACTTTTTTTAATGGTGAATAGTAATATTTTTCACATTTATGTTTTGTTATGAAAAATCAAAAAAACTGAATTTTTGATATTTTGTAATGTCTTGTAATTTCTGAACCCGAATTTTTACAGAAATGCGGGTGGTCTCATTTTGTTGGAAAATTAAAGTTCTACTAACGACTAAAGTTTAATCAAAACGTTTGAGCCGTTTTTGATAAATCTAGGTTTTTCATGTTTTTTGGTGTTTTTTTGGGGATAATTACCCTTAAAAATCAAAAATTAAAAAAATTAAAATATACCTGGAGGTACCTACATACCAAATTTCATAAAAATCAAACCATTGGCTTGGGATCTAGCTCTGTACACATACATACAGACAGACAGACACACAGACATCACGTAAAAATCACTTTTTTGGGTTCAGGGAGCACCAAAACAAATATTTCCACTATCAACTAAATTCAAAAATTTTGACGAAAACAATACTTTCTCCTTATACTATGTATAAGGGGGAGAAAGTAAAAATCCAAAAAGTGGTAAAAACATGATATTTTTACTCTTATGGCGTTTGTAGTATATTTGTACTATCTTGCGAAAGTCTGGAAAATTTTGGAAAAAGTCTTAAAAAGTCTGGAAAAAGTCTTGAATTTTGAGATCAAATATCACTAGACACCCTGTAAACTATTGGTACTGACTCAAGGGAGTAAGGGAAGGGGTGAAATGTTTTAAGGCCATCGCCCTCACTCTTCAGTCGTCCCATCTTGCGTCAAACGCATGACACCTCGGAGGGTCACGATTCTATATTCTATTTTGACTAGATTCATTCCCTTCCAGACTAGATACATTACATTAAGATTAAATTCATTCATTTAAGTTCAGTTGCTTCATTCATTCTATTTTAATATTATTTGGTTCCATTTTATTGTATAAATTACACTAAATGCACTTTTTTACAAAGTGTTGTTATTTACAGACCCTAATTTGCTTGGTATTTGGTAAGCGTGTATCGAGCCGTTACATAAACCTTTGCTCGAAAAGTGGATTTATGCAAAGTAACTTAAAAATGTAAACATAAATACCCCCGTCGCAGCAAACCTGCATACTCAGCGAATTTCCAATGAATATGTAACATAACACATTAACACTTAACAGGATTCATAAAAAATATATTCACAAACAAGCGATATTAAAAATATTAATTATTCTCCATAAGCTAACATTGGGGATGAGTACGCAGGTTTGCTGCAACAAGGAACACAAAATAATGGGTTTTTATGCAAATATCATTAGAACTCATCTAAGTAAAGTCACATACCAAGTTTCATTCATATACATTTACAGGGTTTAAGCTGCGGTCGTATTTGTCGCAAAATGCGACATGCACCACGAAAATGCGACAATATTTGGGCAGGCTGTCGCTTTTTTGCTACAAAGAAAAGTATAAGAAATTGTTTTAAATTTTATTGCAGAAAATCTGGTTTTAACAATACAAATTGCATTGTCCATGATCACGATCCACAACCAAAAAGATTAGAAGAGTAGTTGGGATGTTGTAGAGGCTTAACGTTGTGTTGGTTGCACTAAGTCACTTTACCGATCGCCTCTGAGCGAGTGGTAGAGGAGACGAGCCTACATTACGTAAACAGTGTCTGTCGATTTCAACTGCGTACCTTGTAAACAGAACGGGCGAGTTACTGATATGACAGTTGTAGTGACAGTAGCTAACCCCCTAGCAGACGTCATGCGCTGTGACTCAAGTTTGGCGCGCACTCTGTAGTAGCCGAGTCTAGCTGAGCGAATCGGCGAATGCGAGAATGTCGAGGGCTAGTTCGACACCGAAGGGATGATTGCGCTCGCTTCGCAATCACACCGATTCTTGTCGGTTTTTGTGACCGAGTCAAAGGAGACGAGCGGCAGGTCCTCCATACTTAGTGCCGCTCGCGGTCTCGACTCGCTGCAGAATATGGACGGTTACACGAGCACGAGTCGCTCGAAATCGCAATGATCGGGCCAAAGTGTTGAGGTACCTTAGCGAAAACAGACAACTCAAAATCGCTGATGCGCAAATGCGATCGCGATATGCTTTGAGGTTATGTTTCAGGTAATGTTCGGGGTGTGTGAGTTTTAGTTGTTCTGGTGCCATATTAGGCCTATTCTATTCGAATGTTTAGTATATTTCCATTACCGACTTTAATGGTTAAAATGGATAAGATAAGTTTCCAAGAAAAGTAGACTCTGCTGAATTATATATTATCAAAATGTTAAACCTGAAAAACAAATACAAGCAAAAAACAACTTAAGACCAAAAAAAATAGTATAATGACACGCGATAAAAATGCGAAAAGGAAAATATTTTTGCTACAAGTCTCTAAGAGCTTGTAGCATTTTTGCTCAAAGAATTTTTATCCCAGCTGAATCCCTGCATTTATAAGTAAGCGATATATAAAATTTTAATTATTTTCCATAAGAATAACATGGGGACCGATTACCTAGGTTTGCTGCTATGGGAACCATACGTGAAAATTTTGTATTTTGTGCAAACAACGATAAACCCCAACCAGATGAAGCCATATGCCAAATTTTGTCAGTTTATGTTCATAAATAAGCGAGATATATTTTTCTTTTTCTCCATAAGAAAAACATTAGACAACGTACTGTGTTTAGCACTTTCAATATCTCAGGAACCAATTGACGTAGAGCAATGATAAAAATACCAAATTGTTTGTTTTTTTTATGCTGAATTAAATGGTAAAAGTTAAAGGTTGATTTAAATAAAAATTACATGTGGAAACCCCAAAAAACCTATTTTTGGGGTACAAAATCCCCCAAAAACCCCCTTTGGATGGTGCAATTCGTCTGGTTTTCGAACTCGCTCAAATAAATGGTGCTTTACACATTTGTACCAAATTTCATTAAGATCGGACCTTTTTTACGAGAGTTATCGTGCTTACGGACACACACATATATATATATATAAAAATTTGAATGAATGGTGTTTTTGGCATCTGGGGACCTCAAAATGAAAAGTTATCGTGGTCTCGAGCTTAAGTCTTCCCATGAGACCTACGGTAATAGCTTCTTCCCTATAGGGGAAATTCGCTAAAAACAACTACAATAATTTGTCTGCAGTACATGCTGATGAGGACTCAAGACCCAGACGAAGGTGTGGCGCTGGAAGCTTGCGAGTTCTGGCTGTCGCTGGCGGAACAACCGATCTGCAAGGAGGTGTTGGCTCAACACCTGCCTCGGTTGGTGCCCATACTGGTGCATGGCATGAAGTACTCGGAGATAGACATCATACTGCTCAAGGTAGGCTGGACAACTGTTGATTGGTTAAACGTGGTTATTATCTAACTTTGGTTTCTTGAATGGTCCGTCACCAATATTTTTAAGGTTAAGTTAATTATTGATGTTTTACTTTTGCTGCGGTTAACCGCAGTGAGTTTCAATGTATTAATGTACAAAACATTCGATACAAAATTACTATTAATTATAGGAAAACTACCGATATATGCTTAACTTACGTAAATTTATAATTAGGTAACTTACCAGTAAATCACTTTTTAACACGTTGGATGCGGAGGATGATAATTCCTGCCCTCTAATTAACATAGAAACTTATATGATTTTCATGTTTAAACATGTTTGTCAGCATTGATCATGTTAAAATATGACTTAAAACTAGAATTTAGTGTATTTTTATAATTTTATTCAATAATAATTTTTTATAAAAAGAAAATTTAACTTTATATATGGACGCGAAAAACGGTTAGACTAACATACTCTTAACAAGTACTGCCTTAAAAAATTATATTTATTTTGAGGGGCTTAAGGTGTTATACAGTATTGAAAGCTACTGCAAATAATGTGTTGCTGATGGATATATATGGTTATCAGTCACTATTCCAATTAATAAATATGTAAGAATATGTATGTTTTTGGTGGATTTAACATGCCAAAACTGCTGTTTGACGGTTATGTTGTCCGCAGGGAGATGTGGAAGAAGACGAGATGGTGCCAGACAGAGAGGAGGATATCCGGCCTCGGTTCCACAAGTCTCGGACACACACCATCAAACACTCGGAGCTGACGGAGAATGGCGAGGAGGAGGGGGATGACGATGACGGCATTGACGACGACAACTCACTCTCTGACTGGAACCTCAGTGAGTCACACAGCAACTATTCCGATAATCACATTTACATTTTGAATTCCCGAGGCTAACAAATGACAAAAACACTGTATGGTTCTGCGCCAATGCCAACAGGTAGCAGCACAATCCAGATAGTCAACCACCAGGGTTGCCATGTAGAGGAACTAGTAGAACAAAAACGAATGCGGGGAAGTCCCATGACGACCGTGACATTGAGGATAATTTATTACCAACCTACATCAAAATAAAGCTCGCATTCCAAGCTACACGCTGACAACAAATAAGCCTGACTTTTAAGTCCACAGATCCTCTTAAAATATACATCTGGAAACAAATTGAACCTAATTTTTTACTTAGCTTTTCTATCATTGGCCTCCAAGTTAAATTATTATCAATATTTTTACCTAAAACCTTTACTAAATTAGTTACATTTTATGACACTCCTATCAAAAAAAGTGTCACTGTTGTACTTGTTTTTATTTTGAAGTGTTTGAATGAACAGTTAAACTTTAATCCATTAACGTCAAACCAACTTTTTAGCTCTGTTAAATTTGTTTTCATTGCCAAGTTTAGATCAATATTATTTGCACATTTTAAAACCAATGAAGTGTCGTCTGCGTATAGTATTATTTTGGCATGAATAATATTTGTTGGTAAGTCATTAATATAAATAATGAATAACAGTGGGCCCAAAATTGAACCCTGCGGTACCCCACGATTAACGTCACTCCAATCTGCTAACAGTTGAAATAGCAAAGTAATCAATTATTTAAAGACAATAAGTTAGTCAGTAATTGATTTTTATTTAATAAATTAGAGACAATCGGTTGGTGATTATTTTTCATTAATAAAATAAAATAAATTTTCAAAAGTAAATAATCAACAAAATAATTTGAATTGCATATTTATTTTTCATATAATTGTTATGTTTTAAGTTACATAAATCTCCCATGATATTTTTTGAAATTGGTTTGTTGTGTTATGAAACAATCACTTTGGATGTTTACCATTATTGACCGATACAAATTCATTTGTAATGTTAAATTTAGGATTTTAAATTTTGTATACAAATTGGAATAAAATTTGTTAAAAAAAATAATTTTTTAATGATTGTAGATTAACGTTTTTAAATGTAGGCCTACTGTAATTTTAAATTCCAACTTTAAATAAATAATAAATACATTTTAAGATGTCTAGCAGTCAAAAAAGTTGGGAAAGTAGAGAATTTGAATAGAAAGAAATAAAATGTCGGGAAAGAAGGAAATCAACATAGAAAAGTTTGAATAGTCGGGAAAATAATAAAAATGATAAACAGTGATTGTATTATGAATACCTCTTGAATGGAAAGTCACACAACTTTGATTGACATTTTACTTTATTTGTGGTAGCCTAATCAGACGAAAAAAATGAGCCATCATTTGTCTTTGTACGACAATCAGTTTCGGTTTTAGCATTTTGGACTAGGAACTGTTATCTCTTGAATAAATTACCGGGACCCTCCGCCGGAAACCGAACAATAGACCAGCCATTAAGAATGGGACGAAAAATTTAGGGTCGCTCGGTGACTCGGGCCACTAGCGTTGTTTACTTATCTGTTTTCCTCAAGCTTTGTTTACTTATATGTTTTCCTCATTCTCGTACATCCATCAATAGAACTCCTGTCAATTATACTTTCGTGTTAGTTGAGAGTTATTTCGGGACTGGAAAAGAAGTGATTAGTTGTCAGCCCGAGGAGTCTTTATTTCAACCACTTATTTTGTTAAACGTTGTTTAGCTTGTCATTCGATATTTGTTCAACATTATAATGCTTATTTCCAATATGAGCACTTCCTGAGGGTAAAAAAACGGTAAAACCGACAACCGACTTTAACAACTGGCACATCCCAACTCCCTATTGCAGCCCCATATATGGTAATTCCACAGGAAATATGGAAATAGATAAGAGTCAAAATGACAACCCTCAGGACATGTGGACTTCTAAACGTGGACATAACTTTCTGTTGCAGTAACAGTTATTGATTTTGTGTTTGACAGGAAAATGCAGTGCAGCAGCGTTGGATGTGTTGGCGAATGTGTTCCGAGACGAGCTTCTGCCTGTTCTTATCCCCATCCTGAAGGAAACTCTGTTTCATCAGGAGTGGGAGATTAAGGAGTCAGGCATACTCGCCTTGGGAGCAATCGCTGAAGGTAAGTTTTTATTCATGATTACTAAAACGTTCTTGCTCTGATAAAAACAATTTATTTGTATTTAAGTAAACATATTATTATATGGATAGATGTATGATGTTTGACTGTTTAACAGGGACTCACGATTATACATCAAGCAAATTAAATGTACCCACATCTTTTATTAGTGAATTTCCTTTGGAAAGTGAACTATTAGCATGACCCGCACCATTGACTATACACACTACTAGACGAGTCATCGAATGCATTGGATTGAAGACGGCAGTACGCGCGACCTTGGACATAGTTCTGCTTCGTGCCGCTAGAGCTGCGCCACATCTCGTTCTCGCGCTCTCTCGCACATATCTCTATCTCTGTTCCACTCCCCCCCTCACTCCTCTCCACACTCTCCGCGCATCGCTCCTTCAATCCTTCATACCATTTCATATCTTCTGCTCGCTCGCGTCACACACCACGCTTCCTACCACCGCGGCGCCGCCGCCACAAACCGCTGATTCATGCGCACCGGGCCTTTATAGAGTAGCTCTGCTGCGGCCGTCCGCGCTGTCCTGGTATTTTTGATTACTCTGTCTTATCGCTAGACGTTTAGTTATCATTGTAATTTCTTTAAGTTGTAAATAGACTAGACTTTTAGCTAAAAAGCATCAGTATTAATTCTTAAATTTGTAAATAAAGTCTACAACATTTGTTTTTATGTACAGGGCTAGTTAAAAGGATTTAATAACTACGAATTAGACTTAAATAATTGTATTTACTGATGTAGTAGAATTATATCAAATACAATTGTATTTGAACTAATAACAACATTAATCACTCAGGAAAGCAAGTATAGCTTTAATTTATTTCCCCTGTAAGATTTTTACTTTCTGGTAAAATCCCCCATATTTTCCACCCGGTCTTCTTAAATTTTTTGACAGTTCCTGGAGTTTACAATGCAGTTTCGCTGTTATTAGTTTACTGATTAAAAACACCCGATGGATGTAGCATGCAGTACCGCATTTCATCCAGTTTCTATGACTCTTGAAAATTGTCTGTCTGCATTTTTTCACAATCTTCTTCCTGAGCCCCACAACGTGAATGTTACTTTGCAGCATTCTGTCTAATATCTTTAGAGTGGTGTTTGCTGCATTAAATGTAGTTTCCGTCGGTGAAATGAGTGCCTGGCACGATTTACCAGAAGCGTTCATATATTGGCGATTCTCAATAAGTGCATCACCAGGTGCAGTTGCTGTTGTTGTTTTTACAAGCTCATCCGAGTACGTTGAACACTTGTATTTCTTCAGGCAGGCTCGGACAGCGTAACCAGCAAAATATCTAAAAGCAATAGTAATAACAAAGTAGTTAAGGTGACATTAGCTAAAATGTATATATATTTTATTGAAAACATGCATCTACAAATTGTTAATTGTAATCTGGGCTTCTAAATAATAATTTTTACTCTTTTTACCAAAAGTAATAAGTGAAAAAATTGTTATCGATGACTATAAAATAAAATTTAGCTTACATTTATTTAAAGAAATATTTTGCTGTTCTCTAAAATAATCCCCTAATAAACACTCAAAAATCAACGAGGACGTGTTAAACTATTTTTGTGTGTTATTAGGCCTATAAGATAAAAACATTGTTAGAAATACATTATGGATAAACTTTATATAGTAGTGCAGTTTATAAACTTTGTAAACTTTATATAAAATTTATAGAGCAGATTTAATTCTCAGAGCCTATGATAATTGTCACGCGTTGTACAAACGTCACTACAGAGAAATAGTCTTCCCTACAATACGCATTTAAACAGTCAAAAAGAAACGAGGACGAAAAGTAACAGGTGATGTAAATATTTTTATTTTGAAACACTAAGATGATTTTTGTTGTCGTTGTTGTAAAATGACTTTAATTTGATTTTGTATATAAACAAACGTACCATTACTTAGATTTTAACAAATTTCAATTAGAAATATAGCTTTATAGCAGATTTATTGCAACTATTACAAGTTTAGTTATTATTTTTATACCTGACAGAACAAGATTCTAAGGTCGTGGTTTCTGCATCAACATCGTAAACGTCAACGTCGTCAACATCATCTTCGGTCTCGCTAGCTTCTTCGAGGTCGTGTTCACCGCCATCAGCTGTGGTTGAGGTTGAGGGTTGAATATTACTCGTGGAGGGATGGCAGTTCCCTGGCGCAACCAACAATAGGTCATCCTCATCTGGTTCACAGTTGGTTCCTGAGGGTGGTATTAGGAGAGCCGATTGCACACGGTGCCTAAGGTTAAGCCTAAACATCCGGGCTGATGGGTTTCTGTCATACCCGCACTTTTGTCGAGCTATTGAGAATTCGTTCTCCAATGGATCTTGGTTCAACCTGCTGGTCAATAAAAAAGAAACGCCATCATCTTTTTTAACTGTATCCCAAATTTTAAGAGTCACATTCAAGGTGTGTACCAAGCCATCAAATGAAGGTGGCCGCTTTGACGTTTTAGCCATCTTCCAAGTTCTTACCCATTCGATTCCATCGGTTATAGTTTTAATGGATGTCTTTAGGTGGGGATCTCCTGACTCACTTACAGCACATTTATGGGGGTTTGTATTAAACCTCGATGTGCTGTTCATTGAATCAATTAGATTATTTATTTTACCAAGAAAGAGGGCAGTATCTTTAGCTTCTGGGGGCAGTTGACTTGTCTCTACCGCTGTCATCATCGCGGTACTTACTGTGTGGCTAAAGATCTGTGTAGCCAGCTTTACGCTCATTTTTTGAAAAGAATTTGGGTAAATTTGATTTTCTGTCAGCTTCGTGGCACGAGCTGTTGAGGAACTTATGTCTAGTTCGTAAAGAGCAACAACATGCCGCCAATCCGCCGTACCATCGCTGGTCACTATTTGACCTGTTAAGTTGCCTTGTTTGTCCCGTTTCATCATGTTGTTGCGAATACACTTTATTATATAGGGGAAGTCGTAAACAAGGTAAACATTAATACCATTACTATTGAAGCTGAGGTTTGCCTGGGATACTCCTAACAGCTTTACAGCTTTTCTGTTGGTGGAGCCTTGGTCACAAGTCAGAGCCTTAACGTCAAGCCCCGCGTTTTGCAGCGCAGAAACACAAATACTGATTAACTTCTTAATTGCAGAAGCTGTTAATGAACTGTCTGTGACATAATATGCTACAGGCATTTTCCACCTATGGACTAGGCCTCGTACCATAAACAGCAGGACATGATCTCCGGGCACTGGAGCTCTTCCTAACTCTCCCAGGTCCCGTAAACCTGAAATAGTGTATTTAAGTTACTTTTACAAGTATCATCAATATACAGGGTGCCTCACATAAGGTGTCTCAAACAGATTGCAGACGAACCAATTGACCTAGAATGATGAAATTAAATTATTTACAAGATTTCTGTTTACAAGACATCCTACCACCTTAAAGGGTTGTTTGTATCAGTGACTGACGTAAATTTAATACTATAGTATTTAAATTATTACTAGCAATTAAACATATTTAATGCTACTTAATTATCACTCTGAATAAACCATTTCGAAATAGATTTGGTTTAAGTACTTTCAAAATTAGACTATTAAATCACGAATTCGACTATAAATATTTTGAGTGCTGAGAAAACATCACTTTACGAAATGGATACCAGCTGTCATAAAATGAAGTTTAAAAATCTAAAATTATACAAATAAACTAAAAACATGTCTATCTATGACTATACAAACTTGGAATCGATAAGTAGACCCGTTTCAGAAATATGATTTTTTTAAGTCCGTACTTGCTAGAAAAACGGCAAAAATCTTTTACGTTTTATATTCTACCCGCAATTAAAATTAGTTACACTCAAAATTTAAAATATTTTTTTCTTTTGTAATTGCTTAGCTCATCGTCAAATTATATTTGTGGATGAACTAGTAAGTTATTAGTATTACAGACCTGTATTTTACATTTACAATTAACGCCGACCTGTTCGGCCATAGTGTAATCTGGCCGAGGGTCCGGTCCCGAGAAGGCGGGACTAGAGAGAATCTACTCAATGGAGCACTAGATATAAAGACCGTGCTGCTCCACCACCACTTCAGGCGTCGCGTCACAACTTTGGGCGGGCTCGAAGCGCGGGGAACTGCTTCCGCGGCATGAGATGCGACTGTTTTGTTTACTGCTACTACACCTTTTTGTTGTGCTCATCACATTATACGCCATTAAAAACAAATATAAACTCTTCATTTACTAAGCAAGGAGATATTTTGTATTAGATAACTAAAAACCACAAATAACATATAGACCCACTAAAATTATGATTAAGTTCATCCTTAAATTTAAGTTCATAATGTAAGTTTAAAAAATTGGCTAATATGCTTAAAAAATCCCCTAATGTTGGTGGGCTTCTACTACCAAATTTAATTACATTTAATAACTTTATATAATCGTTAAAATCACATCGGGAACGAACTGCAGTTGTATAAAACACCTGCAAAATATTTGAAATAAGGATGAGTTTCTGATGTCTTTAGTATAGTAATAAAATGTTCTTACCTTCAACTAGATCTCTTGTTGAGTCGTATTCGAGGCATTGTTTAATACTCATTTCATCTACTAAGACAACACACTTTTTTCTAAGTCTGTCATGCATTCCACTTTCAATTTTAGAAAATGCATAATGCCACTGCAGGCCCCTGGCCTCAAATCAACACCTCGAAGCCAACGGGCTAGTGAGGTAGGGCTCGGTAACGCAAACCCGTCATTCCTCATTTGATCATACATTGCAGGGGATTTATACCTTATCTTTAAGGCTTGTTGTCTTTCTTTTTCTGACCACTGGAGTTTACATTTTCCAGCATGTTTAATTTGCATTTCAAACAAATCAGTTACTGTTTGTGGCAGATAAGCTTTCATTCCATCGATCAACTGGTCTTTACTTAAGGGTTTTGGGGCTTTTCGTGACTTTCGCTTAACTAATTGGAGATATTTTCTCTTTAATTTAATTGTTGACTGAAGTTTCTGTAAAAGCTTTTTTTTTGCGGTGTCAGCACTTTATATGGCGTACTTTTACGCCCTTGTACACTTTTTAACTTCTTATACAATGGTGTGCAGATTGATTTGGGACTTTGATTGTCGTTTAACGGAGTACAAGTTTTAAATAATGACCTCCGGGCAATAGGTGTTTCATCAGCTATTTGTTGGCCAAAGTTGTCTCTTATGACCATCATCTGAGGGGGGGTTGACAGTTCTGAGGATGAAACAGTTGGTGTTGGATGCGTTTGTGGAACTACCATAGGCGTGTTCATTTGCTGTGGTATTTCCTCATGAGATTCAACAACAGCAACGGGCACATGGGTATCAAGTTCTTCTTGGGCTAACAACGTAGGCACTGCTTGTTTATTTAGTTTTGTTTTCATATCACTTGTGAAGCAATCACGAGTAAAATGTTGTTCACACACAACCTTTCCTTTCAACGTTGCAGGTGGCAAGGAATTAATGGCTTCGTTAGCACAATTTAACACCCACTGGTTACAAGTATCCGGTCGACTTACAGGAAATTGGAAAAAATTAAAATTCGGATACTGCCTTTTAGTTCTGGAACAACCAGCAAAGCAACATTTGTTAGGCCTACTTCTCTTGGTTTCTCTATTTTCGTTTGTAGGTTCCATAGCGCAAACACGACCTATAAAAGAATTGTCTAGTTCATTGGGATTGATGGGGAAAACCAAATAATTTTATAAATTGCTATCTAAAAAATTTTGGTATCCCTTTTCGAAGATTCTTTATAGGTGATGATCATCTTATTAAAAAAGGCATTTTTAACGGGCTACCAGCAAAACTATTAGGTTTAAAATCATATTTGATGTGTTTTTTGAAAGTCCTTGGCGTCTAGATGTGCCTTTTGGGTGGTTGGAAGACGTCCACCTTCAGGGCTCTGCCCCCTGGGCGTACAAAGTTACAATTTTAATCTTATGGAAGAATAGCAGTAAATGTAATTTAACATTTAACAGCAGGTGATGATCCTAATAAACAGTGCAGAATCAATATCAACTGTTTTAAGCCAACTTATGGAAAAATTGCATCTGTAAAGTTTTAAAAAGGTATAAGAGCTAGATATTCCCAAAAAGAAAAAAATATTTTCTCTGGAGCTTCTTGATTTGCTGGTAATAATAATAATCTTTGTTTTCCTCATAATAATAAATATTGCATTTGCAATAAAAATTAATTTGTAAATAATCTAGAGTTAAAAGATACTATATTTATATGTTATAGGTTGCATACTTCTTTGCTATAAAACACTTAAAAATCAGCATACAAAAAGTCTCTAACACTGTTTTTAACTCCATGTAGTAATAATAATTTCATTGTTTTTCAAAAAAGTTAAAAGTTTCCTTCTCTAAATAGTTTGGTGATTATAAAATATTAAATTTGTGCAAGGCAGTTGTTGTTGCGATTGGTGTATTTTAAAGTACACAAAACCTGCCTAACAAAATATAACAATGTTCAACTAACTTTTTTAGTCATTGTTAGTAACCAAATAAACTGAATATGCCCTAATTTTATTGTACTGGTTTAAAAAATAGTACTTAAAATATTTCGATCCTTAACCTTTTTAATAGAAAGTAAACTTACCGTAAATACCTGCAGAGATGAAGATACAGCACAATTAGTTTATTACATTACAACCAAAAGAACAAAAAACGAGCATTTCAGTTAGCTTATGTCACTGAGAAAGGAGCAGAAGCCAGGCGGGGTCTATGAAGGATCCGTCTGCTCCGGCACGGCAGTAGCAAGGCAGGGTTGCTAGTGCAGGGGAGAAGCGGTGGTGATTCGCGGGCCAGCCACACGCGGCGCTACCGGACTGATGGACGCAGCGCTATGAATGAGTTGTACACCGCTTCGCGCCGCTAGAGCCGCGCCACTTGTGCCGTCTTCAAATACACGAATCCGATAACTCGTCTCCTCACGTAGTGTGTATAGTCAATGCCCGCACGGTGAAACTTAAGCCCGCGACCACCATAGAAGTTCCTAATGTGACCCCCTGAACACGTTTTGGGGGGTCGTTCAAAATTTTATTTATATAGACATATATATATATATGTGTGTGTGTGTGTGTGTGTGTGTGTGTGTGTGTGTGTGTGTGTGTGTGTGTGTGTGTGTGTGTATGCACTCTAGCGGTCACATTTTTTGTCCGATTTACTAAAAATTTGGTAGGGACATTCCTTTCTATAATCTGTTGGACAAGTTTATTGGGCAAAACAATCGGAAAACTCTAAACCCATTTTTTGGGGATTAATCGTTCAAATTTCGAGTTTTTGGGCCCTAAAAGAGTCAGAAAAGCCCCAGATGTAAAATTAATGCATGTAAAAAGATGGGAATTAGAGAGGCAAAAGATTTAAGCCCTCTCTCGTCATTCTAGCATAAATATTTACCAAGTTATTAAAGAAAATGTCTATCGGCTAAACACAGTACGTTGCCTTGTGGGGGGTTTACACTAGAAAAGCCTGTTATTCCTTTGTTAGAGTACTTTTATTACCCCCAGCAACCTCACGCCTACTTTCAAGCCTGTCTCGACCTTCTCCTAACCTTATAATGCGCAAAATTGTATTCCCAGCTTTGCAAGTAAATTAAACCAGGAGTATCAGAACAGCCAAAAAATCAATGTTTTCAAATTTCAATAAAAATTGGACAAATGAATGTTTTTACACTGATTTTGAGTTTTAAAAGTTTTTATGTGGAAATTCACTTCCCTCACGTCAGCGTGCTGCGTGCAAACTCGTTTATTTATGGATGTGAAGAAAACCTACCAAAAATATAGGGGTGGGCGAGTAGTGTTTTTTTAAATCGAGTCGAGTTTTGAACCAAACTACTCGAGAATCGAGTCAAGTCGAGTAGTTCTTTAAAAAGTAAATAAACTAATTTTATTTTTGTATTGAAAACAATGTTTTTTACATATTCAACTTTAATGATAAACATAACATTTTATTGAATTGTTAATGTTATTATTTATATTATGTTAACCTTTATTTTACCATGAATGAATAATGATTTAAATGAAAAATATATATAAATATAGGCTATACTGTTTTCAAGAACCATAATAAACAAAAGACTAGTATTACAATTATATATCCATACAAAGATTTTGGGTTGGTTTATCAAAACCAGAACATTTTAACAAGGAAGTAATTTTTTGACCCTGACCCAAACACTCCCTGTGCCCCTCTCTTATCTTAACTCTCAGGTATCCATAAATAACCCACCTAGGCCTAGAAGTTGTACATAATGAGTTGCCATTTCATTAGGTGTATTTATTAAACTTATATGTTAAACCTATTTTGATTGCTTTAATTGTTGATTCAAACATGCAATTCAATTACAAATTGTTTTCCATACGTTAATCTTGTGGGCAAACAACTAACCTTGAGGGCAGCCCCTAGTGAAGAAAACAAAAACTGAAAACTTTTATGTTAAACTGCTAATCAGGGTGAATCACTTCTTAATTCAGTAATTGATATGGGACATAACAGCAGAGGAATTATTTTACGAAAAACCTTGACGTAATACTGTATTCTATTATTTCTGATTCCTGTGTCGTTTCACAGGCTGCATGCAAGGCATGATTCCCAACTTGCCAGAATTGATCCCCTACCTGATCAGCTGTTTGTCGGACAAGAAGGCCCTCGTGAGAGCAATCACATGTTGGACCCTGTCTCGCTACTCTCACTGGGTCGTCAGTCAAACCAACCACGACACCTACCTGAAACCACTTATGACGGAGGTAAGTTAATTCACTCAATGTTGGCTGTGGCTAAGTTAGTCGGCTGTGTTTACTAGTTTAAGCGGTATTTTGGTAATACCAGTGGCCTGCGGTATTTTTGAATTGTTTTACAGTTGCTCTGTGTTAAACGATGGGAAGTTCAGGAAATTGTAAAAATTTGGTATGCAAAACGGTGACAAACTGATATCTTTATAAATTTGAATGTGTCACGGTAAAAGAAAAAAAAACAGTGGAAGTTTCTGTCACTGTGATGCATTTAATATCTGTAAACCACCCTGAGTAACTTGAAAGTTAAATTACTTCTCGGAAATAAGGTAAACATGTGGTTGAAGTTTTGTTATTGCAACAAGCAATTAAATGGTTATCTCAGAAATGTTTTATAGGATCCAAAATTTAAATGTTTACATGATACGAAGATATTATTAGGTTAAGAAATATTGGTTATCCTATCTGGTTTTTAAATCGAGTGTACTTTATCAGTGAACTTAATTTACTACATAGCCTATTAACTTTTCAATCATAAATGATGTTTTGTTTGGATCATTCGAGTTTCTAATAATCCTAACTCTGATAAGAACCAATTTTTTTCAACGATATTATTGTCAAAAAAAGACTAAACGAGTTCGCACGCAGCACGCTGACGTGAGGGAAGTGAATTTCCACATACAAAACTTTTAAACTTTTAATTTTTATTAAAATCTGAAAACAGTGATTTTTGGCTGTTCTGATGCTCCTGGTTTCATTTACCTGCTAAGCTGGGAATACAATTTTGCGCATTATAATGTTAGGAGAAGGTCCAGACAGGCTTGAAAGTAGGCGTGAGCTTGCTGGGGATGATAAAAGTACTCCAACAAAGGAATAACAGACTTTTCTAGTGTAAAACCCCCATAAGACAACGTACTGTGTTTAGTCGAAACACATTTTCTTTAATAACTCGGTAAATATTTATGCTAGAATGACGAGAGAGGGCTTGAAACTTTCGCCTCTCTAATTCCCATCTTTTTACATGCATTAATTTTACATACGGGGCTTTTCTGACCCTTTTTGGGCCCAAAAACTCAAAATTTGAAATATTAATCCCTAAAAAAGGGTTTTAGAGTTTTCCGATCGTTTTGCCCAACGAACTTGTCCAACTGATTACAGAAAAGAACGTCCCTACCAAATTTGAAGTAAATCGGACAAAAAATGTGACCGCCAGAGTGCAAACACACATATATATATATATATATGTCTATATATATATATATACATACATATATATATACATATATATGTATATGTATATATATATATAACATTTTGAACGACCCCCCAAAATGTGTTCAGGGGGTCACGTTAGGAACTTCTATGGTGGTCCCGGGCATAAGTTTCACCGTGCGGGTCATGCTAATAGTTCACTTTCCAAAGGAAATTCACTAATAAACACACTTGATTCTGCAAACAAATAGGCCTATTACAGTTCAACTTCTAGATCCTTCTATGAACTATGATGATTGATTCATAACTTAGAATCAATACACTTCAGTACACTTCATGTCCCTTTGAATCAAGAATCAAGATCGTTTATTGTCATAAAACTATATACGTAGCATGGACAACCGTCAACATTGTTACTCAGTAACAAAAGATTTAAAATAATATAAACTACTGCTCTAACTAAAAATTGACATTGTCAGTAAAATACTCCTGGTAACCTAAGCCTGCCCCTGAACCTTTTGTCTGACTCTGATTTTTTATGTGTAAAGGAAGTGAATTGAACAGTATTATGATGGTGAAGTATGAGTGTTTTTTTTTTTCAAAAGAAGCAGTGTTGTGATGGGGAATGGTTAGTGTACATGAAGCATGCCTGAGATTGTAGTGCCTAATGTTACGAAAATAAAATAAGTGTTTGTTTTTAATGAAGAATGAGAGACACAGAAAACTATATAAGCTAGAAAATATGAGTAGATTGTTGACTGTATAAATGCCTCTACATGAATCACTTTTTTGAAGTTTACTTAATAAATGCTATCAATTGCCAATCAAAGGAATCAAATCATGTTTGTTCACTAAACTTTTGCTGGCAATTAATGACCTTCGATACGTCTGGAAAAGGGAATTAGTTTTGTAGTTCCTAGACACTGTATTGCTATGGAGGGCTCAGGTCTAAAGTTGTAGCCACTTATTCTTAGTCTCGGCAGTGAACATTGATATGTGTTCCAGTTGCTGAAGAGAGTGTTGGATCCCAACAAGAGAGTGCAGGAGGCTGCGTGTTCAGCGTTTGCCACGCTAGAGGAGGAAGCTTGCACGGAGCTGGTGCCCTACTTGGGCTTCATCCTGGAGACTCTGGTCTTTGCGTTCAGCAAGTATCAGGTATCATATATCTGGGACTGGTTAGAACACAGTAGAAACTAAATATTTGAATTTATATTAGAAGGGAAAAGTTTAGGAAGCACTCTATCGGTGTTAATTTCTTGATTTTTCAGTTTTTATTTATTTGGCCCAAAATTGGATAATTGGAGATTTGGTTAATTGGGATTCGGATTATTGGAGTTATATTGTAATTCCAATTATGTTAGACCTATTTAGTAACCTGTTTGGATCATATACCGGTAACCATTGTAGTTAGCAGTTTCTAACATTTTATCTGACTATAAAAAGAAAAACAAATTTAACTTGTGTCTGTATTTTTGTGTTACATAAAGTTGAAATATACTGCTTGTAAGTGTAAACCAGAAACTTCCCATAAACGTAGTGTAAGTTGTAAATGAAAGGTATGAATGTTTCTTCAGCACAAGAACTTGCTGATTCTGTACGATGCCATCGGAACACTTGCTGACTCGGTCGGTCACCACCTCAACAAACCGGAGTACATCAACTTGCTGATGCCTCCTCTCATCCAGAAGTGGAACGTTCTCAAGGATGAGGACAAAGATTTGTTCCCGTTGCTGGAGGTAAGGAATGCATTTTTTGTTCTGTAGTCATTATAACTACTGTCCCTTTAAGGGTAGAATTTAACTCAGTATGGATATAGTTTTGAGGACAGTCTTAAACTTGGGGGTTCAATAAAAACCCCACTAGACTACAGGTTTATTTTTTACCATCGCTATAGAAAACTGATGGCCACTAAATATTTGTATTGTATAGTGGGATTTCCCCATGTCAATGACTGCCAATAATTTAAAGTGCCACCAAATTCAAAACAATATCCATTGTATGATCTTAGGTCTTCCCTACAAGCCCAATCCGCATCAACTGTTCCTAACTTATCGATGGTTTACCAGTTTTCTTGGAAACAGAGCCAATTGTTTTGATCCTCTTGCAAATATTGCAGAACGTTTTGCAGCAATTAATGTTTTTCCCCCTTTAAAATGCACATGACCTTGCAAACCAGTTCCAAGCCTTAACCGTACTGCTAAGCTTTGACGGTATTCGTTGGTTTCAATTTAAAGTATCTAGCTGATATGATCATGCTAAATAAACACTAGGCATTAAATGCAATATCTAAAATGCTTGAGAAATATTATATAAGAGGTAACTATTACCACATGGCAGAACAACGGGTGACAGTATGACATTGTCGCAGAAAGATCAGCCACATCGAATTACGGCTGCAGACAAATCAACAATGTGTCAATAAAGTTATTGCTGCAGAAAAATTCTCCATTCTGCAAAAACAAAACTATTGAGAATTATATAAATTCATGTAAACATAATATTTTAACCCCAAAGTTGCGCAGAATAAATTTAGAGGTAGAAATATGATCCGCTAATGTAGACAATTACTCGTACAATGAATAAGCTCGTGCTAGCTGGAAGTGAGCGAAGTCCGATACCTATCGTATCGTTTCACAATCTTGCGTTAAGACAAAGTGTGATACAATATTTCTATGGTCTATTTGGGAAGTGATATATATCGGCTATTTTGATATTTCAAATTGCATCAGCACATAAAAAAAGATCTTACAAAAGATCTTTACAAAAATCTTACTCATACTGTTTTTGGAGTGCTGGTTTTGGAATTGAGACACATTATATTAGGGAACCCTGTAATATGTGTAGATACAATATGTCAAAAAGATGCAGTGTTAGTGATACCGTACACTACACAAGCCTCATACGATACAATATTTAATGAGAATCGGGATATTCATAGTTACACTATGCGTGTAGAAACAATATGTTAAAAAGATGCAGTGTTAGTGATACCGTACACTACACAAGTCTCATACGATACAATATTTAATGAGAATCGGGATACTCATAGTTACACTACGCATCGCTTGGATAAGTCACGTGATCGTGCGGCTCCAATCAGTGATGCTAAAATACATTGTGTTTCTGATTCTACCAACCACCCAATGGCCGTTTTTTGTTCAGTTTGTTTAGAAAGATTACGGTATGGTATATTAAAAAATTTAAAAAGCTATTTCGCGTGGCATCATCCGGCATTGTCCGTTAATTACAAGTCTGCTAAGAGCTAAAATATCGGAAAATTACTTCCAATGCAGGGTCCTCGGCGAAAAGTCCTAAAATAGATGAAAGTCAAAAAAGTAATGAAATATCTAATGACATCACTGAGCAAAAACTGGCCCTTCGTAAAAAATATGGCTCTCAGTACCACAACCATTTCAAGCCAGTTTCAAAAAGTAAACTAACCTAATGTCTTAAATGGTAAAATCAAAAGTTGATAGGAGAAAACAAGAAGACCTAAATATTTGTTTGCCTTGTTTTAAGTGTTAGAGCTTAATCAAGCAGGTCTGCATTAGTGCAACTTAGGGAACTGGGTCATTTCTATCTTAAGCTATTTAAAAAAAAAAAAACTACTTAAGTACTAAACAAATATTGATTAGTTGGTTATGAAGAGCCAATTGTGTTTCCAAATTTATATTAGTAAACAATATGTTTGTTTTAATACAACAAATTATGTCTTCAGACCTTGAATTTCAGTCTACCTATAAAATTAATTTAGAAGTAAGTACTTGGTTTATACTTTGGTTATTTATACTGTACTAGCTGATTAACATTATTATTATTAACACTAAATAGATATTAGTTTAATTTGTTCGGGCTATTATTGTGATTGTTGCAATTTTCTTTTTGATTGCAAAATTTTGAGAGTTTTCCAATAAGATTGGTTTATTTAAATAATTTTCTTATTGAAATTCATATCTTAAGCCCTGGAACTGCAGTTAGACATATTAGGATATATAAATACCTCCAGCAGTTCCAAAATTAATCCAAATGCGTGTTACATATGTTTCGTCTTTACGCCATTTTCAAACACCAGGACAGGAAAAATCCGCTTGCATTGCTTTGTTAAAGTTAAAAATCCATACCAAACACATAGTTCACATAAAACTTGGACGCACGGACAGTACAACATGAAACATTGGTAACAATAATTATGATAGGCCTATCACGGTTTAGCGAGATGTCCGCGGTCACAAGCAGGAACAGACTACCGGACGGTTCAAGTCGAGATTATCTTGTCCTATTGTCAGCGTTATCAGTCTTCCGACAATCAGCTACAATAAGCACAGGGGCCTTTGGATTCATGATTTTAAGACTTTTATTGGAGGAGTTTGAAATTTATAAATCCCTTAAAAACCAGCTCAAGAAGTTTAATTTTGAACGACAAACTCAAGTTCCAGTCGAATTATATTTTTAACGTCCTTCTCCAATGAAGACACATACCTACATCAGATGATTGTAATTTTCTTAGTTACTGTACGGTACTAGTTTTTTTAAAAGGGGCTTTATATGATTCCAATGGTTGCGGTAGGCTCATGAAAAATTATGTTAGGTTTGCAGAAAGTTTTGGGATTTTACACAATCTGTTGCAGAAGGAATGAAAACATTCTGCCTCGGGGGCTTACTGTAAAAAAGATTTTTTTATTACTGTACGTTAAAAACCAAACCTAACCGACAGTATCACTTGACTCAATGCAACTTATGGGTGAGGGGCTTTGACCTTGGTCTATTGTTAACACAGCTGAACAATAGACGTAGCACGGACTAACAATTTTTGTTACTAGTTCTGCAACTGCAATCTCTATTTTAAATGAAAAGTTTATTTTTCTAGTCTTGGAAGGGATATCATTGTTTAAAACTGGAATAGTTAATTTGTACTGAAAGGACACTTTTGTTTGTCATGCAAGTTATATCGGTAGGTGGTTTTGTGTGGCGTGTCCCATGTAGTGACTGATGATGTTGGTTGCAGTGCTTGTCCAGTGTTGCCACAGCACTGCAGAGTGGGTTTTTGCCGTACTGTGAGCCCGTGTACAGGAGATGTGTCTCTTTGGTGGAGCAAACCTTGCAGCAACATATTGTAAGTAATTTTTCTTTTAACCGAGATATATCCATTTACAATAAATAAAGGCCTATAGCGAGTTGAGTAGTGCCAATTATTTTCGAGCGAGTATTTGCCATCAGTTGGTAGATTAAGATAGTTTAATGAGATTTGGAGATCACTCTAGATTTGATAATCTAAACATGGTTTCTAACTAATACATGAGTAGCAATACCAAGTTTTGGCCAGTACAACCAAACTGGATTATGTATTGACAAACAAAACACGGTTTGACATTCGTTTCCGCCCAATAAAACACGGTCCGGTTGTCATTTGGCCAATATCACCTGGTCCAGACTTTGCTTATAATCAATATTAGATGACGAAATCGTTAGTTACGGCCTATATTAAGTGGCCCAGTCACCACGTTTGCCGATATTATGGATACCGTCATAATTTACGGCCAAAATTAGGCGGTCCGTCCGATTTTTCGTGATGCGTTCGCCTTGTACGGCCGTTACTACGCGTTTTGGCTGGTCGCAATCGTTAGCGATCGTCATTTCCGGCCGATTTTACGTGATGCGATCGCCTTTTGCGGCTGTAACTACGCGTTTTGGCTGGTCGCAATCATTAGCGATTGTCCGGAAATCTGTGGGAAATACTCGCTCTAACTTTCGAGTATTTTTCAAAACTTGAGTCGAGTTCAAGTATTAAAATACTCGGCCGAACACTCAAAAGTTTCGAGTACTCGCACAGCCCTAGTATTAAAATGATCTTGACTAGTTGTAAGACCCATTCATGTACCTACATTTTATGTGTATGTTCTGAATAAAGATATATTTTATTTTATTTTATTTGTATGGATTCAACTTATATTTTGGTTGCATGTGAAACATCTCTTTAAAATTACAGAGGTAAATAGTAAACAATCAACTGTATAACAATTGTAATTGTTTGCATGCAACAGACTAGGCATTTTTGGTCATATTCCTCACTAGCTGAAAATCAGCGTAAAATTGATCGCTTTGCCTCTGCACTTGAACTAGTCGCATCCATTTGATCGTATACTATGAAGGGTAATTGAGACATACTGAAGGTGAGTTGTTTGCAGGCCAACTCGCAACACCCGGACCAGTTTGATGCGCCTGACAAGGACTTCATGATAGTGGCTCTGGACCTGCTGTCAGGCCTGGCGGAGGGCTTGGACGGACACATAGAGAAGCTGGTGGTCAACTCCAACATGATGCAGTTGCTCTACCAGTGCATGCAGGTACAGTTACACAACAATACAACACAGGCCGGCTGACTTTTACTGAGAAATGTGGTTTCGGTTGCTGTTTTGAGGCAGTTAGATGAGGTTAACCGGACGCGGTAGTTCAGAGGTTGAGTGCTGGCCTTGCAAATCAACCGTGATCAAGTGTAGATCAACTACACTGATACTTTTTCACGAGCGGTCAACACTGGCTTACCCATGTGAATATTTACTGTTATGGTACCTTACTGTCTTCAGATCGCCACACAGGCCCATTGGTCTATATGGCAACAGGCAGTTAGGGTAAACGAAAGAAAAAGAGAAGATAGGTTTTATTGCCATGTTTGGCAGATAAAATGTGGTTTGGTTGTCGCTTTCAACTGACAAAACAGGTTTTGGTTTTGGTTGCTGGCCTTAGATGCGGTGTGGCTGTGGTGTTAATAAAATTAAACGTGGCTATATTACCTTACTTTACCTCTAATATGATGCTCAGTCAAATTTTTTGTCTGATAAAACCCGTCTTGGTTGTGATTTTTCTCCAGTGAAACATGGTAAGTTCTTTGAAAGGCTTTGAAAACTTAAAAAAGTTTTCCGTCAGCTAGGGTTCCTTGAAAAAAAACTGCTATTTATATTTTTGTTCTAATCGAGCTGAGAGCCTGAACACGACTCTGCACGTGGTAAATTATCATCTGATAGCATTTCAGCATATTAATAATATAATTAAATTTTAATGGGCGTGTAAATTACCACCAAACTTGTTTTATTGCAGGACCCTACTCCGGAAGTAAGACAGAGCTCCTTTGCGCTGCTTGGAGACCTGACCAAAGCCTGCTTCCAACATGTCCACCCCTGTATTGGTATGTCAACGTTTTTTGTTTAAAATTATTTTTAAAATTTTATTTGTATTAGGCCTTAGTAGTAAAGTTGTTGAAATTACAGCATTTATTTTACTGCGCAAGGATATTGATTTTGCTGTAAACATACGGTAACAAAATTAAAGAGTTTTATATCAGTTCAGCCTTAGTGCCTCATCAGATAAGAGCATTACTTCTCCATGTGTAGTGGGACACATTTCACCAATTGAACATGCGTCTTCAGCCATATTGTTATTTTTTTGTTTTTCTTTAAAGTTATTCCATGTAGGGCTTATTCATTTATGATTAATTGTTAAAAGAAAACCTAGGAGAGTCATTGGGTAGGCTCTTTGGTCCCACATGGAGCCACTTTAATCTTTAACAATAATTAATTGGCTAGGTTTTACGAGGGCTGTTCAGAAAGTAAGTTCCGTTGGTGGCTAGTGAGTAAAGGAGAGGGGGTAGAAGTGTGACCGCGGCGGCGTTGGGTAGTCTGGCTCAGTAGGCGTCTGTCCGTACGCCAAGAAGGTCGATCGGACTGCTCCGCGCGCTCCAATCTAAATTCAAAATGGCTGCCGCAAGTGCCAGTGCCGCCGGCTCTGGTGACGCCGCGAGCGTCAGTCCAGCCGCCGCAATTGACAACCCTGCTGACTGTGAAGTGCGTTCAGTTATCCGGTTTATTTGGGCAAAAAAAATTAAACCTGCTGAGATCCATCGTGAATTGTGTTCTGTTTACGGAAACAACATAATGAGTGACAGTGCAGTTCGGAAATGGTGCCGTTTGTTTAACGAAGGACGCACGAATGTTCATGATAAAGAGAAAAGTGGCCGGCCATCTGTGGTAACCGACGATCTTGTGGACAAAATTAATGATAAGGTTAGAGAGAACAGGAAGTTCACTATTACAGACCTCTCGGAGTGTTTCCCCCAAATTTCACGCACCCTTCTGTACATCATTGTGACTGAAAATCTTGGTTACCGCAAATTTTGTGCTCGGTGGGTGCCGAAATTGCTCACAACTGTTCACAAAATGAACAGAATGGGCGCTGCCCTAACATTTCTGGAGCGATACGACGAAGAAGGCGATGAACTTCTTGATCACATAGTGACAGGCGATGAAACATGGGTTTCTTATGTGAATGTTGAACAAAAAAAAACAATCAATGGAGTGGGGTCACACTGCGTCGCCGCGAAGGCCCATCAAATGCCGACAAACATTCTCAAGGAAAAAACTCATGGCAACTGTTTTTTGGGACAGGAAAGGGGTTCTATTGGTTGAGTATTTAGAAAGGGGCACTACAATTAACTCAACAGTGTACTGTGAAACGCTAAAGAAACTGAGGCGGGCAATTCAGAACAAAAGGCGCGGCATGTTGACCGGTGGCGTTGTTTTCATTCACGATAATGCACGTCCTCACACTGCAGCAAAAACTCGTGAGCTTCTGGACCATTTTGGTTGGGATGTTTTTGATCACCCACCTTACAGTCCTGATTTAGCGCCAAGTGATTTTCACTTTTTCCCTAACATGAAAAAATGGCTTGGGTCACAGCGCTTTGTGAATGATGACGAGTTGAAAGATGGCGTCAACGGGTGGCTACGTGCACAGGCGGCAGAATTATTTTCAGTGGGAATTGAAAAGCTTGTTCCTAGGTATGATAAGTGTTAAATGTTAGTGGGAATTATGTCGAAAAATAGCTTAAGACACACACTTTAAGATGTATATAATAAATTTGTTGTAGATCCATTAAGTATTTTTTTACACCTAAATGGAACTTACTTTCTGAACAACCCTCGTAGTTTGGAAAAATTCTGGAAACACGTGAATTACTGGTGAGAAGGTAATACTAGGTATTGGTTGAGTATTTAGAAAGGGGCACTACAATTAACTCAACAGTGTACTGTGAAACGCTAAAGAAACTGAGGCGGGCAATTCAGAACAAAAGGCGCGGCATGTTGACCGGTGGCGTTGTTTTCATTCACGATAATGCACGTCCTCACACTGCAGCAAAAACTCGTGAGCTTCTGGACCATTTTGGTTGGGATGTTTTTGATCACCCACCTTACAGTCCTGATTTAGCGCCAAGTGATTTTCACTTTTTCCCTAACATGAAAAAATGGCTTGGGTCACAGCGCTTTGTGAATGATGACGAGTTGAAAGATGGCGTCAACGGGTGGCTACGTGCACAGGCGGCAGAATTATTTTCAGTGGGAATTGAAAAGCTTGTTCCTAGGTATGATAAGTGTTAAATGTTAGTGGGAATTATGTCGAAAAATAGCTTAAGACACACACTTTAAGATGTATATAATAAATTTGTTGTAGATCCATTAAGTATTTTTTTACACCTAAATGGAACTTACTTTCTGAACAACCCTCGTAGTTTGGAAAAATTCTGGAAACACGTGAATTACTGGTGAGAAGGTAATACTAGGTGTACGCTCATTCCTCCCGTATAAGGATAATCGAAACACATGAACAATAATTTTTAAAACAAACAAATTAATGATCTGATTTTAATCAACTTATCAGAATCTGTCCCTATGTTTAATTAAAGGGTCGCTAGAATGCACTGATTAGTCTTTAATTGCTTCATTGCTTTAAGTAGCGACTTTTCTACCACAAATTTATGACGTGTTAGCTCAGTTGAAAGCGCGCTAGTTTCACGACTCTGAGATCGCAGGATCGATCCCCAGTCACGTCACGATATTTTTGTTATAGGAAAATATTCATGAACTTGTTTTTGCCATTATTTTGGCTCTAACCAAATAATACACTATCGTAATTTATATTTATTTTAAAAACAATTTCTAGGCAGGGTTGAAAGGATGCTTAATGCGATAGGTAGGCTAAATAATACAAATTACACTTGCCAAACTAGACGTCAAAATATTGTTCCATAGACCTACAAATGATAGCCTGTTAAATGTAAGGAATATGTCCTAGTGTACGATTGTACATGATGTCAATATGTTTTAATTTACAAGAAGGCTGTAGGCCTAAGTTACATAATGAAAATGGTTTCCTGTTGGCCAATTCTAGGCTATGTTAAAATCATCTTGGATAACCTGCAAAAAGTCTTAGAGTAGTTTAAAGGTTTTGTTGTGGTTGGGTACACAATTTATGGTAACGTATTTTAAGTTTGGCGGAATAAACAATGTTATGTATTTGTTACAAATTTAGAAAGATAATCTGGAAGATTAAAAATGATCCATATAATTAAGTTAGTGATAACTAAACGTCTCATTTGGTAATACATACTTACCGTTTTATTGTTTGTAAAGATTAAGTACTCAAGGTGTTTTACTATTTTCATATGGCAATCATAATATTACCAATTATCGATAAGACAATGTAATGAAACAAACTTTCATAGTTTGTAATTCATATTTGTATCTTAGTCGTTGCGTCATCATCGTCTGTTGTCTGTTTTGCTTATTCACGTCCATGAAGTAGGCTTGTACAGAGTAAGCCTAAAAAGGGAATGTATTTACAGATTTATGTATTTTTTTAATAATGCATCTTAATAGTAATAATATCAAATAAGAAATATGCTCATAATTATAAAATACACTGCAATTTACTTTTTAATTGTGTTTATTTTGGTCTACAAAAACCTCTTTTTATCCAGTATAAAAATGTATACTCAAGTGAAAGCATCCATGTTACTCTATTAGTGAATCAAAGACGATGGCTAAATTTCAACGATACAAGCAATAGATTATGGAGGCGTTTTTAAGTTATTGCGCGTAAAGACGCTCCAGTTTGAATCACTTTCGTTAGCAGTACAAGCACTGAATTTGGGTATGAGGATACCCTCCACTTCGTTTCGATTATCCAATTAAAGCTTTTTTAACATCTCTTTTTTTAAAGACACAATTTATTCATCTAGCAGACCTACAGCAAAATATAAAAAACTTGGCTTCTCTAATTCCAAGATATAATATGAATTCAGAAAGTTATTAATGAGCTAGTTATTTTATGTATTTGTGGTTTTACAGCGGATTTTATACCAATCCTCGGACAAAATCTCAATCCAGAGTTGATATCTGTGTGCAATAACGCTACCTGGGCCATTGGAGAGATATCAATTAAACTAGGTAAGTAAACCTTGTTTTTAACATTTACAAAATGGGAGTTTGAGTATTTTGTCATCCAAAAGCCAAAAGCATAGGGTATGTTGTAGTCTTGTTCAAATTCATATTATTTATTAACTCATAACATCTTACACGGACAGGAGTTTCGTCATAAGCTAGGAGTTGCCATACTAAATATAGTTACTAAAACAAAAATTACCACTCAATTTTAAACATTTTAACTGAACAATTAAGATTTGTTTTACAATAACTTATTTATGATTTTACTTATAATATATATTAATTTTTCATATTATATTAATTTGCATATTTCCAATCTGTGTGCGACAAGAATATTTTTCTGGGCGAATATGATATAATCAGAGATATTTTAAAATTGCAAAAGAAGGTATATGGTACCAAGAGCAAAGAATAGATCAGATACAAGTATTATGAACTACAACTTCTACTTTCAAGTTATTTTTTATTTCAAATGCCACTAGCAGTTGTTGAGTGTCAGAGTGAGTTCACACCCATGGGTTAACTACTGTGACATCTTTCTTGCCACAACCACCAAATGTCTCTACCTACCTCTTAAACAAGTTAGGAAATTGATGAATTATATATTCACCTGCAGTAAATGTTTTCAGGAGTGGCGAGTCAGGAATTTTGAGCCACTAAAATTATGACTTTTAAAGAACAGTATAGGGGTGTGGGATGCATCGAAAAGCGTCAAAATTTCGATTTGATTTGATTTGTTGCTGTAGTAATCGAAATAGCGATGCATTTGAAGTATACTCCCGCCGTGAACCCGCGCTACAAAGGGCACGGGGAGTGTTTGGGTCGGCGGCAAAAAAATCTTACCTAGGGGACATGAGGGGAGGGGTGGGGTCTGGTTGAAAGCAATATATCAGTCGGCTGTCCAACATTATTTCTTTGAGTGATTATCTTACAACCACGTTTTTCCCCATTATGAATTTATAATAAACAGTGAGTTATTTGAGTAACGTTACAGTATATCTTCATAAAACCAATCCTGAAAGAAAATGGTGTGGGTAAAGTAGTATTTTGTCAAAGATACGATAGTTTTTCTGGCATGGTATTTATTAGTGAATTTCCTTTCGAAAGTGAACTATTAGCATGACCTGCACTGTGAAACTTAAGCCCGGGACCACCATAGAAGTTCCTAACATGACCCCCTGAACACGTTTTGGGGGATCGTTCAAAATTTTATATATATATATATATATATATATATATATATATAGACATATATATATATATGTGTGTATGCACTCTAGCGGTCACATTTAATGTCCGATTTACTTCAAATTTGGTAGGGACGTTCCTTTCTATAATCTGTTGGACAAGTTCGTTGGGCAAAACAATCGGAAAACTCTAAACCCATTTTTTTGGGGAATAATCTTTCAAATTTTGAGTTTTCGGGCCCAAAAAGGGTCAGAAAAGCCCCAGATGTAAATTTAATGCATGTAAAAAGATGGGAATTAGAGAGGCGAAAGTTTTAAGCCCTCTCTCGTCATTCTAGCATACATATTTACCGAGTTATTAAAGAAAATTTGTATTGACCAAACACAGTACGTTGTCTTATGGGGGTTTTACATTAGAAAATCCTGTTATTCATTTGTTGGTGTACTTTTAACATCTCCAGCAACCTCACGCCTACTTTAAAGCCTGACTGGACCTTCTCCTAACCTTATAATGCACAAAATTGTATTCCCAGCATTGCAGGTAAATGAAACCAGGAGCATCAGAACAGCCAAAATATCAATGTTTTCAGATTTCAATAAAAATTGGACAAATGTATGTTTTTGCACTGATTTTGAGTTTTAAAAGTTTTTATATGGAAATTCACTTTCCTCACGTCAGCGTGCTGCGTGCAAACTCGTTTTACTTTTATTTTATTTTTTGGCATGGTGACAGTTTTTTGTCATTCAAAACTGTGTACTTTGGCACTCGTTTGTATTCGTCCGTCCTTTGAATCTTAAGTAAATACAATTAAGTTTAGATTATGCGTTTTATTGCAAAAGTTTTTGAAATTATGGATCTAGTTAGGATGGAAGAAGAATTAATTGATCAAATCAGAAAATTATAACTAGACTTTGGCCAAGATGGTAGGTCATCCATGATGGTCATAACAATTGGTGTATATGCTGGGTTTTAATCATTGAAATATGTTGCATTGCATCGAATCGAAATAAAATAGCTGCATCGCACACCCCTAATAATAAGAAGTAGCATATTATTGATAATAACTGGTTTTTACCTAATGACTCGATTATGATAACGAAAATGCTGTTGAAAAAATGTTGTGGGAATTAAAACTTAAACTGGTTTAACTCTGATTGTAGGAAAAAATCAAAATTGTCCAGGGCCTACAATAAAATGAGATAGGAGAAAATTCTGGGAGTGGGTTAGAGCAAGATAACACCTTTAATGCCTTCCTGGTGCTTCGTCTTCATATGTAAGGTGTAGTAAAAGTTTGTAATCAGCTGAGAGAAAAGGACAGCTGACTCAAACCACCAGCTGCTTGCTGTATGATGATGTAGTGCCCAAAGAGCATTACGGCATATCTCTACCTCCATTGTGTTGCCTTGGTTAGGTGGTCTGATCAAATTTTCTAAAATGTGTGACAGTTATAAAACAAATGAACTGTTATTTCAGGTGAAGAAATGAGGCCTTACGTTGGAATGGTGCTAGCTCAGCTGACTGTGATAATCAACAAACCCAACACTCCCAAAACCCTATTGGAGAACACAGGTCAGTTGTCAGTCAAATGAGTCTACAGGTGTAGTTAGGTTACTGTTGCTCTGTGTTTGTTGGCCATCTGTGTTACTGACCCCAACCGATGGTTTAGTTTTCAGAATATAAAAACGAGTCAAATTGACAAAAACATTAACTGATGTTAGTGCATGATTTAAAAGATTTGATTTAATACAGATTAAAGTAGTAATTTTTAACCTTGTAGACTACTTCTTTGAGATTGGTTTTAAAATGAGTTACCTAGATAAGAATATTATTTTTGAATTATTTTTTTAGTTAAGAATTTGCTAACTGTTTTCCCCTTCTATCTCCACTGTTTGGGATACTGTTGGAATTTTTTTTGAAGAACACTCATATAGAAAAATTATTAAACAAAAATAGGAAAAAATGCAGGGTCCTTTCACACAATCAATAATTTTTTACAGCCAATTTAATCTCTGATATTTAAATGTAATGCTACATAGAGATTGAGTTTATACAAATTTGTATTACTGTAAACTGTTCACAGTTACTTTGACTCACACAAGCTGAATGAGTACAAGGTTTTGTTTCTATGAAGTTTTAACCCCTTAAAACAGTTTGTATTGATATCCATGTCAACATTTGTTATTTCTGCTGGTATATATTAATCTGACCGCTTATTACCATCACTATTTCACTATTTGACATTCATATATGTTTATAAACAAAGGTTAAAATTATCAAGTAAGGGTTAGTGCTGTTATAATATAAGGGAAATTATTGCTTATGTGAAAGGGCTCTTAAATCCACTTCAAGTTGTAGTGGAGTACAATTGAATTTGTATTAATAGTAAAAAGAAACGTTAACAATATTTTAATTTTTGAAAGTCTACTTTAAATTTGTTTGTCTTTTAATACATTTTTAGGGGTCTGGTAGAGGTGAACCTTAACAAATCTGTTTTATAACCTTCCAAAGTTGCAATTTGTATCTTATTTGAATTTATAGGACTCAGTATGCTCATAACACATTAATTTATTTATTAATGTGAGTCCTAATATATTATTGTAAGACCTCAGGTAGGCATAGGAGTTTCTCTGTCCCAACAGAATATATCACACAGATTTTTGCTTTTTAACCCATTGAATACTTTTCACGGAATGGTTCTGTGATGGCCGTTTTGGCCCAAAATCTTTATCACGATGTGGTTCCGTGATGATGTAATACCATGTTTTTTTTTCAAAAATTTTTATTTTTTAAAATTTGTTTATTTTGATGTTGTAATTGTTTTAACTTTAAGCTTATATCCATGAATGTCTTTTTTAGGTAAAATATTGCATTGTGGTCCATTTTTGGCAAATGGGTAAAAATATAAATTATTCAAGGAAAAGAAGGTTTTGCAAAAAAAATCATAAAAAATTTGTTTTTTTAGATAAAGTAAAAAATTAAAAGGTTTTATGTAAGGAAATAGTTTTTGCACTTTACCAGACAACTGATTAGACATTTATTTTATTATTTTTATTTTTACTATATTTTTTTAACAAAAATTAAAAAGTTATTTTTATTTTTGTAACAAAATATTTTAAATATGATTTTTTATTTTTTGTTTTCTATTAACATACTAAAAAGAAAATCTATACAGCTTCAAGAAAAACACTATGTTTGCCCAATTAGCAGCAAAAGTAATTTTTTTACAGTTTATTTACTAAAACACTGCAAAATATTGAAATTTAATTGAAGTTCTAGGGCCATGCAGTCATAAAAAAACGAAGTATCCAATGGGTTAATAACATTACTGTTGAAATAATGTTTTTGGCATCAGGGACCTCAAAACGAAAAGTTGTAATGGTCCTGGGCCTAGGTCTTACCATGCCAATTACGGTTCTAGCTTCTTTTATAATGAGAAAATTTGCTAAAAGAGAACGGTAAATGTTTCAAACTATTTAAAGATCTTGATATTTCTATAAATAATTTTATTTATTTAAAGCAGACTTTTGAATTTTAAATGACCTCAGAGTTTGTATGACAATAATGCACTCTTTTATAAAACTTGGTGTTTGTCATCTTAAATATACAAAGCAGTTGCATCCCAACATCTCAAAAGTGTGATAGTTGGGCACAGGAGATATAAAACCGTTCCGTTCAACATAGGTATTTTGGTGTCTTTCTGCTTGTCTATTAATTTGTTTTTATCTCTGACTCCAACCAAAATTATCAATGTTCAAAATAAATATTACCTATATTTAAAAAAGTATAACACTTTATGATATACGGTATCTTTTATTTTAAACTTTCGTACATCGTTTTGATTTTATTTGTTTAAGTATTTATGCTAGGGTTTTATCAGTTTGCCCATTGCATTAAGTAGGGTATTTGTTAATAAAACTGTTGGATTACTTATTTATCAATATTGAATTTACCAGCACATAGTGTTTCAATTTTAAATTTTCTTTTAAAATATTTTAGAAAGGGTTAGTTATTATTTCATTTTTACATCGCTATTAACGTTAGGTACTTGAATAAATTTAAAACCGTCCTCAAAATCATACAGTTCAAATTATAAATATTTAAATACAGTTTACTGTTTTTTTTTTTTTTTTTTTTTTTTTTATTTCTACATGTTATATAAAATGAAGAAACATATATTAAATGTTTCTTTAATATCAACAAGGTCGACGTTAATTTATACAAAAATATTATACTGTTGTTAATTTTTAAAATTAAATTCAACCTACGTATTCAATTTCGTGGAGCAATTAAAAACAAGTTGGAATGATAATTTGGAGTCAAAGATAAAACAAAAATTATTATGCACCCGATATTGGTATTTAGACTGATGATTTGTTTAAATGAGTTTAAATATTAATTATTAATTTTTTTATTTAGTGAAAATGACATGACAGTGTATTAGAGAAAAAGTTGTTGATTTTGTTTTCTAGTTCATGCATTTGGTGCTTGCTGTTGTTACTTGAATATTAGTTGCTCTTACACCTTTCAAATTCATTTTGATGTTTTATTACATGTGCTATGCGTTTAGTTATATTGGATTTCATATGTTTTCATTATATTTTAAAGAATTTACTATTAAATTATAAAACTAGAATTTTTAACCTTATATTATACTAACCGAACTTCATATAGAGAATTTTTTCCTCTTTGAACAAATGGGCTAACCAGATTTACTATCACATTTATTATGATTAGAGGTTATTTTTGTGAATTAGTAACTTCTTATGTTTCTTTTTAGGGTGAGATTCATGTTACATTGGTTTTATAGGAGAAGATAAGAGTACTTGTCAAACTTGTTAAGAAGCACATATTTTTTTATGTGCATGCAAACTTTGCTAAAGAAGTTTGAAATTTGGCAATTTGCCTTCCATCATAATCAGAGTAGAATCTATCTGTGTGATAACCGATATGTAAAGGTGTTTCGGGAAAAAATTCAGTTAGACCTCTTAATGGCCAAACTGGAGGTATTTTGTAAACGTAAAAATACCACTCTACAATTACTGTGTACATAAAAAATGAAATTACAATAGTTTAAAATTGTTATAAAGCATATTTCTGTCAATATTATACGATCTGTTTGTCATTTCCGGCTGATATTATGTTCTGCATCTTGAATTATGGCTGTAATGACGCGGCCCGATCATCATTTATAACCAATAACACACGCTCGGTTGTAATTTCTCTTGACAAATAGGAATGTTTTTAATTTCTTAATGGGGTTTTTTGTTTCATTTGTTCTGTCGCCATTTTCGGGAGAACATGTGGTGCAGTTGTCTTTTACGATTCGGCAGTTAAAATATTTAACAACCCTCCACAGATCGGCAGGGAATGCTCGCTCAAAACTTTGAGTAGATTTAAATACTCTACCGGAATATTCTAATCTTTTAGTAAACTCCTAAAAATAATATTAAGATCATAAGAAAAGCTCATAGAGTACACAACCAAATAGAAATCATCCTTAACTAAACTGTTTTGTTTATGTCATTACCGGAAACCAGCGTGTGTGAGTCGTGATTTTTTTGGATTGAGACAAGGAATGCCAACTATTCTTGAGCTACAAGTATTTTTGAGCAAGTATCACTAGGTCCGGTTATCGCTTATAATTTAATCAATATTATGTGATTCAATTGTTACGTGGTCTGATTGTAATATTTTACCGAAATTGTGTTTTCCGTTTTCATTTATAAGGACGATAAAATATGTTCTAGTCGTAATTTTTGGCCGATATAATGTTTTTTTTCCGTAATTTACAGTCTATATTACGTGGTCCAGTCATCTCTGGCTGACTTTATGTATGAAATTGGCGGAAAAAAACTCGCTCAAACTTTCAAGCAGTTTTCTAAACTTGAGTCAAAATTTGAATTATTGACCAAAATATTCCAATTTTTGAGTACTGGCGACCCGTTCCAGAAATTAAAGAAACAAGTTGACTTCTGCTGTGGAAAGTCTCCCACCGGCAGATGACTCATTTCCTTAAGACCGGTCAAACCAACCGAGGCCAGACTAGAGGCTAAAGGGAGACTGCCTAACCTTTTGTTATGATCTTTTTTGTTACGTATCCAATGATGACTTAGTTTAAGAAAATCAAAGGAACAGCACCATTAACAATGTTAAAATTTCAGCGTTGTTTTATTACTGGTATATATTTATAATTTATAACTTCGCTGCTCTATTACTACTCATCCTGTTTTCTTCAATTAGACATCATTGGAAACAACACAAAATACAATAACAAAGTTATTCATTGTGTACTTTTTTCACCCAAATAATATTGTTTTAACAAGGATGTTCAGAGTTTCGTCTGTGTACTCTGTGGTTCTAGAGTAATAAAATTTCTACTAAAAATTACTTAAAGACGGATTTTTAAATTATACTTTTACAGAAACGATTTCTCAATTTTCATGGACAATAAATATTCTTAATTTTTGAAGGTTTTTTCCAATCACCGGTATATAAGTTGACACACATAATTTCTTCTCTGCTTGTGACAGTTGGTTTTCTTAAAATTCTTATTTTCTTGCCATGACGAAACTTTAATGTGCACTTAATTATAGTTATTATAGTTATTGGAAAGCTCACTGACCTTATCTTTTAACATTCAAAACATAAAGAAGTAGGGGTTTTATTTTGAATATAATTTAAATGTTTTAAAAATATTTGAATAAACCCAAATATTGTAAATTTATTCAGTAATTTAAGGGGGAAAAAAGTTCTCTACAAAGGAATAGTATTTTACTTTGTTACAACAGAGAAATTTTGTTGTAGTGTGAATTAACTTACAAGGGAAGCTCATTTCTATTTTGATTTATTGTAAGGTTACACATTTATCAGATCATCATTTATCAATAACTTAATAATATTTTTAATAGTATTTTTTATGATAAAGGGTGATATCAGTAGGTCCTGGCATAGCTACAGCTAGTCAGTTATGGGAAGATCTCTGTCACTGACTGGCTGAGCTGTAAGGCAGATTTTGGTTCGGAAGTCACTAACTGCATTATACCCACCCTAAGGTTGTCGGTGCTATTCTTTCTACCAGTGACTTTTGATGGAAAACCCCCAGTAAACACCTAAAAGTTATCTAAAATAGGCTGCAATTGCTATATATGTTATTTACTATGTAATGTGTGTTGTTGTATGTACTTGTAATTTTGTGTGTGCCAGAGATTGTACACTTTCAATGGGGTTTTTCTTTGCAAGATTGACTAACTTTCGCGCGCCTCACAAACTACGCCTACAGTACCGATGCCAGCTTTGTACCATACTTTTACCGATTATTCAAATTCTAATTCTTTACTGTAACACAAAACGCTTCATAAATGCACTTTAGCAGTAGCTGGTGCCTTTTCACAATTAAATGAAAAACAATTTTCTTTGAAATCCCTAACTTTTCAAATGTACATAAAAGACTTTTCCATCAGTCATTGCTAAAAAAGAAATCATCTAAAACCTCATGGTGGGTATTGCTTAACAATTACCTCACCTATATATAAATATAAATGCTTGTTTAAGAAATTTTTTTCTGAAATAATTCAGCCTCAAAATGAATAAAAAACTACTTCACGATCTTAATTATAAAATAAATTGATTTTAAAAGGTTTCACTGTTTAATATATTGATATAATAAATTAACGGTTATTAACTTCAGTCAGCGTTTACTCTTTAATTTTGGTCGTAACAAATTTGTTGGTATATTTATAACACAATTCTTAATTTGAATTTTGCAATATTGGATTATTTTTTTACTGTAATGACTGTCGCTTGATTGAACCAAGCAGAAATTGGTGGAATGTTTGTCATAGGGCCTAAAAGTTAGTACGGCATTTCTGTACTAAAACTGGGATAATAATTATAACGAACATTATCAAACAGGGAACATGTGGTAATTTAAATATATTGTTTTCATTGGCAAATATTTTTACAGTGATACAAATTCAATAATGGACAAGCCAAATATTAAAATTGTTAATCTCTGAAAGGATATCTATTTGCTTGCATAACAATTAATAAATGTTATTTACAAAAAATTTTTTAAATTAATTTACCCAAAACCAGCCGCATAAAACTTGACATTTGGCAAACTGTTAACCGTGCAGTAATGCGGCGGTACAATCCTGGTTTTTTATTGCCTTTCAAAATATTATTTGTCACTATATTAATTTGTCAATTTTGGATTCTGAAATCAAAATTGAAGCCCCCACTCCACCAGTTGACTGTTTGGCTGATTTCTTTTGAACGATTACTGTAAATAACTTATTAACCCAGTTATTTTGAGTTATCTCTTATTTCATCTGCAGTTATTCGTTTGGTGTATCAGCTTGAGTACGATCATACTGTTGTGCTATGTACTTGACCAAACCGAACCAAAACCGACTCCAAAACTCTGATTTTTAGATTTACGCATATTGTTTAGTATTTATTGATGATATTTATTGATTTATTGTTTTTATTTTGTGTTGTTGTTTGTTTTGACCGATGGTTTGGATTTTTGTTTTGTTTCTGGTTGTTACGTAGCCATTACAATTGGCCGGCTAGGTTATGTCTGTCCTCATGACGTCGCCCCCATGTTGCACCAGTTTGTTCGACAGTGGTGTGTAATCCCTTTTTATTATTATTATTATATTTGTTACTATTTATTATGTTTTAATTTATGTGAGTTTGGCTTTTTTCTGAGTTGCGTGTGTCGTCGGAGGTTTCAGTATTGAAAATAGTTTTTGAAACCGTTGGACAATTTCCTTATAAACACATTTAGAGGGTGAACAATTATTTTTAAAGGGCTTTTCATTTAAATAATAGGGTAAATGACCAATAAAAAACTATTTACGATTTGTATTCCCTATTTTAATTGTTTACAAATTCACCTGTTAAATAAAATCATATATTTTGAATAACAAAGTAAATATGTTTCGGCACCGTAAAAATGTTGTTGTGTTTGGGTTTAATTTTCAGTGTTATTTTAATGAACTTACAAGTCATAGAGCTGCTGGAACTCATCACATGATACTTAAATTGTCAAATCAAAATTTAGTTTGAAACTAAAAATTGTATAGGCCCTAGTGATTTATTATGTGAATAACATTATTCTTATTTTTAAATTTAATTTTAGAAAACAAATTAATATAGGTGTTGCATTATATTGCTTTGGATGGTAAATATATAAATTTTAAAATCAGAATGAACAGTTTTAAAATTTACTAAATAGAGAAAAAACTGTTTAAAACAATTTCACTTGAAATATTCAAATCTTCATAATGTATTTTTGTACGATTATTTAACTGCCAAACTCACATCATTATATTGTATTGTATGTTGATTTAATATTTATTTGAAATAACATAGTGTAGAGTATTATTTAAGGGAAAGACTTTTGTATTTCTGTTAAGTTTCTGTTTCATTATAACTTAGTTATTTTTTTCTTATGCAAAATCGTTATATTTTTAAATTTTAAAAACATTTTGGAGTACGTTATTTTTCAGTTACACACCGGTAACTGTATTATTTGATAACACAGTAATGGTAGACGATATTATTTTGTGGTTAAAAAGACTGAATCCTAATTTAAAAAAAGTTGGCTAATTTGAGTTGTATTGCAGATTGAAAAAGCTAAAAATTAATTCAAAATTTGTGAAAGTCTTTCCCAAATGTTTTAAGTGGACCTGCAGAATTTATGCTTGTTTTTGTCTTGATTTTCCGCTAACAAATAAGTTTTTTTGGCAACTGTTTAGCTTTAAGGTAACACAGTTCATTGATATGAAACATATTTTTAATACAAAATTTAAGTAATGAATGCCTTAGAAATGCATATTTGCTTAAGTTTTTTTTAATACAGTCAAAATTCTAAATCAGTCATCATCTAAATTAGTGGTTCTCAAACCTTCATTTTTGGAACTATATTCACAACCCAGTTTAAAGTACAGTCAACTCCCGATTATCCGGGAGCGGGTTAATCGGGTTGCGATTTAACCTTGGTCACAAAAGGTTTATTTACTTATTTTTATCACCTTCTAAACATAAATAGAGCAATAATAACAATTTATTTTGCTAAATTATCTCCAGAATCGTATTTAATTTACTTTGTCAGAATAAATACTATACAAATAATTTAGTAAACATAACATAATCTCAGAGTCTGTCATCTCATTAATGAGCCGTGGGCGCGTGATGGGGAGCTATGACCTTGACACTGCTCTAGACACTGCACCTGGCTAGGCAGTGCGACAGACGGACGGTCGGACGCGGCCGCTGTTCACCCTAATGGGATTTTCCCCCAGTGCGGAATTAATTAGCATACTGTTCGGTGTGGTTTAGAGAGTTTGGAGTTAGAGATCTTTAACCTATTAAATATCGTTCGGCGTTTTGGATAGTATTTACTGCTATCAGCCATTGCTAGTATTACTGTGATTACTATTAACTATTACTGTGAACTATTAGTACTGTGATTGTTTGTAGATTTTATCACAATTTCAAGATTTTCAAAAGTATTTAATTTACATAAATATATCGTAAATGACATTAAAACACAATATTGTACAATATTGTTAATAAACCTTCATTATGTTTGTAATATTCAATTAATTGAATCCTTCGGTTTTAATCCTGGTTTTGGGTAATGCGTGACCCTCCAACCGGGCATTACCCCGGATAATCGGGAGTTGACAGTAAATATCAGGCCGGCCACTATACCACTAGTTTATTATAAAATCCAATGAAAATACCTTTTGCCATCTGCATATAAAAAAAAGACTTACAGTTAACATACAGTCAAAATTAGTGACTAAACACTAAAAATACTTATACAGAAACCAAGACTTGTAGTTGTTTAGTTTTTACATTAGTGTAATTTCTATGGATGTTCTCCATGTTATGAATTATGATTTGAGTTGGGCCTGAAGGTATATTTGCCATCATTATACAAATTCTAAATAACTTTACACAAGAAAAAAACTTTACTGGCCCAAAGTAATATAGGTGAGGAAAAATAATTGTTCTCTTTGTACGTTTAATTATTGCAAATATTTACAAAAGATAATGGACATTTTTTAGAAAATAAGAGAGACTTCAGAGCTATTTCAACTTGAACAGTTTGTTTAGATATAACATTTGACATTTGGTCGGAAGGAAAGACATGGGATTTGTCACAGGTATAATTTAAAGTATTATTTGCTAATTTAGGTCGACTAAAGTTGCCTGAGGCTTAATCTAGGAGAAAAATTTGTCCTTAACACCAAGTGGATGGTAGTTCGGAATTGCTAAGAATCGGTTGGTGTCATTTTGTGTTTCGAAGGGTTTTAAGCTCATAGCATCCTCTAACTTTTGATCACGATGAGATGTTTTGGAATAGTTGTTATCATCTTTAGAGGACAGACCATAATTATGGCCATTTAGACAAACTCCCTAGGCGTTTGATGATTGGTCATCGTCTTTTGGACAGTATTTAAATGATAGTTGGTAGGTCTCATTGTTGTTTTTTTTTCAGTTTAGTAATCTTTGTAACATTGCTTTCTAATACACTGGGTAGAACATCACTTATAAATGATATTCCAGAAGTAAACCATCCACATACATGCAGTTTCACCAGGAATTTTCAACTAAGTTCTTTCTAAGCCTCACCAACATGTTCTTTCTTTAAATTTTCCCTTTTTACTTTAAAAAATCAAATTGAAAATTGTGAATCTTTATATCATTTTAGGTTTTTCTATGAAATAAAAGCATAATTTTATTTAGATATGTATCTTTTCAAAGCTATACCTTCTTATCATAGATGTTGAGTTTTTTTGTGCAGAAAACTCAAAATTAAAATACATTTAAAACTACTAAAATGCAATCTTTTCATTGTCACATCTGTTATGAAACGTTCATGAAAAGTCTATTCCAAAAGGTTTATATATTTAGACTAAATCTTTAGAAAGAAGGGGGGACTTAATCTAGAGAGAAGAGGCTGTTTTGTGTCTTGCCGATGGAATTTTAAATGTTTTGGTAGGAACATGCTCAAATCCTGGTTCTGTTAATGTCTGAAGTCGATCTGTTCTCAGGAAGCATTAAAGTTAAAAGCCTTATAACTAATGGCAGCTGGGTTCACCAGTTTCAACCTTTCGTGAAATTGAATTGTGAGAATCAGTGTGTGAGTTTCTGCCTGATACTATGCACATTACGCACTGCTATTGGATTGTGCCATGACTTCTGACTACAATTTGGCAGCGGTCATAGTTTATATTAACAGGTCATAATTTCGGATAACACTTTTTCGTTTTCTAAACTATTGTCACGACCAACCTAAAATCCTTCTGCCCACAGTTTGGGAACCACTGATCTATATGTTAAATACATAAAAAAACTTGCTTTTGTAGTATCAGTTCTCATGATGATCATTAGTAAGAAGTACTTAAATCACTTACTAAAATTTATTTATACATGCTGACAACGGGATTTGTTTTAAAACTTAAATCTTTTTATTTGAGAGAATCATTAAAAATAATCTTGCTATTTAGTAGTAGTAATAACATTGAGTAGATGTTGAAAAGTTTGTTGTAGAATACAGAGAACTAGATTAAATAATATTTAAACCTGATCTATAAAGTATAATACCGTTGAAAAACTATTAAAAATATTTAATATAGGCCTACATCTCTAGGTTGGAAGTTGCAAGGTATCAGACCTTAAAAATAATGTTTTTCCTTCTTGTTGGCGGAAACTCAATTCTCCTAAGTTTAAGTTTTGCTTAATTACTGGTTAAGTTTATAATTTTATTACATTAAGTTTTAAGTAGTCTAACAGCATGCTTAGACTGTGATGAGTGCACTGATTTGTGGCAAAATTTACATTTAGTTGAGATGTACTCTGTTAATTTTTTTAAATTTGGTTTAATTTAAGCTTTTCCCTCATCCCCAAAATTTGTTAGTTATTATGAAATATTTAATAACATTTGGAACATACTTTAAAATAAAAGGATGAGATTTCAAAATTATTTTTATGAATGAGGGCTGATTTATCATTTATTTGGCTTGATTCATGATTATTGTGCTTAAGTTATGTTACGTTGCTTAGTTCCACTTGGTTTAAGAGGTGTTCAGATTTTAAAATCTGCAACCAAAAACTGAAAAGACTTAATTGTAAATAAATTTGATTCTTTATTATGGAAACATCTTGTGTGGTAGTTGCTTAAACAATTTTCAACCGGTTTGATTCAAGTTTAGTAATATTTTTCAGGATTATTTCAAAAACGTCCTGTGCAACGATTCCTTTGTGGCACAAACAACAGCCCTCTGTGGTTTCTTTTACTAATTTATAAGATATAGTACTCATTGGTTAGACATTAACATCAAACACATTTTTAGTTAACTAGATTTCGATATCCAATTCCTCCCAGACATTTGTTTTACTTTTCTCGTCTCCTGTACCAGAACAGGTTAAATCCCATTAAAATTTTACTTGAACTTTTAGTTTCCCTCAAGTTTGTGAAAGAAAAACCCCATATTTTATTCTGAACACCTCTGAACTGTAAGCTTTTAAGTAGGCTATGGGAAAGGGCCCTTGGAAGGGATAAGAGAGGGTTTGTGTCCAGGTGCATGTCTCTCCGGAACATCCGGGACAACGATGAGAAGGACTCAGCGTTCCGGGGCATGTGTCAGATGATCACGGTGAATCCCGCCGGCATCGTGCAAGAGTTCATCTTCTTCTGTGACGCCGTCGCATCCTGGGTCAATCCCAAGGATGACTTGAAGGAGATGTTCACTAAGGTGAGTGTGAGCGCTTCCTTTTACAGTAGACACCCTCTTAATCATCTTCGCTTCAACCTTGTATCGGCATAGCCGCCTTTAAAGAAGGCCGCGGCGTTCGAACTGGCAACGCCACCATCTAGCAGAGCAGAGGAGTCACTGCTGGCACATAGCCCATAGCCGCCAGTCGAATAACGCGTCCTTTTATAATTCATTTTAGCAGTTTTATTTTTGTTTATTTGAGGGAACAAATAGAATGGGTGTCAGGGATTGTTGATAAAGTATACAGTAGCAGAAAAATAATGTTAAACTCTATAGACTCACAAGTCCAATGTAATTAGATTATAAGTAAAAATTATTGCTGAGGATGGTAATCCACATTTTTCTAACTGGATGGAAGTGGTGTCAGGAGTTCCTCAAGGCTCAATTTTGGGGCCACTCCTATTTTTATTTTTATTAACGATCTTTCAAGTAACACTGAGTCCAAATTAGTTCAAAATGCAGATGATGCGACTTTGCTCACCGCTAGTAAAAATGAAATTTTGCTACAGCAGTTAGGAAACAATGCCATGAAAGATCTTTTCAACTGGTTTGGCCAAAATAGTTTAAAATTAAATTACAGTAGAACCTCGGTTAACCGAAATCGGGTTAACCGAAACCCGGGTCAACCGAAACGGTTCCGTAAATAATTATAAGTACGTAATATGTAAACAGCGAGGCGCTGCGCCGAGCCCCTTTCTCCAGAAAGAGAGCCTACGTGACTTATCGGTGATGCGCGGCGATGCGAGGGACGTTTGACGTGTCCTTGAGATGATTCACCTCCCCCACCCCGTCCGCACTCGCCCCTTCCGGTCACCGACCTGGCAATTTCCCCATTCCCGCGCCATCAGTCACTGTCACAGTAGGCAGAGAACTACGGGACTTTGTTGTTTTGTGTTAACGTGTTGCAGTAGTGTACCGTTTGTGATTAGCAAGTGTTTTTTTATGTACATTAGTGTACTGTAAAGGTGTGTGTGTGCGCGATGGCATCGAAGCGAAAGCGTGTGGTTATTTCTTTTGCGGATAAATTAGCTGCTATCAAATAAGTTGAAGAAGGTTGTTTGCTAAAGACTGTTGCGGCTAATTACGGAATTGGCGGAGTTGGCGTGTCTACTGTCTCGGAATGGGTGAAATCTATACCTAAGTTTTTAGAGCAAGTCGCAAATTATAACATTTTTTTAGCTGAAATAAAACACTGTATTACAGTATATAGACATTGTTTGTAAAGTCATTGTTCCTACACACCTTGTTAGGCTATTTTTAGCATATGACGGTTTAACCGAAAAATTGGTTATCCGAAACGGCTCTCCCCCCTTTATTTCGGTTAACCGGGGTTCTACTGTAATCAAAAACAAATATTTTAACTTTCCGCACCTCTCATGCCAGAATTACACAAAATATCAATATAACGCTTCCCTCAGGAGACTGTTGCAGTGTTCCAACTTCTACAATTTTTCACCGTATAAAAATAGACAACACATTAAATTGGGGAGACCATATCAAATTCCTTCAAGATAAATTAAGTAAAGCACTGCAATAAAAATCATTTCTGAAATCACTTGACTGTTCAACTATCATTATTGTATACCAAGGGTACTTTCTCTCTATTGTGCGATATTCTATCATATTTTGGGGAAGTTCATTTTCAAGGTTGCAACTGATTTTTCAATTACAGAAAAGAGTTATCAGGTAAATATTCAAACTTCCTCATAGATTTTGATAATACCAGCTGTGTTTATTCTTGAAATTTTAAAATTTGTGAAGAAAAGTCCAAATTTATTTGCGAATGAGCTTTTTAATCACACATACGATACAAGAAACAAGAAGAGCTATAAATATCCTATTCACCATCTTTCTCTCTAGAAAAATAGTCCCTTTTACCGAGGAATGCAGCTTTTTAATGTACTTCCTCATCATCTCAAAGTGAAAACAAATTTAAGAACCTTTATTAAAAGTTAAACTGTTAAATTAGTTGAATTGAGCCCATACAAAGTAAAGAATTTTTGGAGAATGCTGCTGGTTAAACTGAAACTTTGTTTTGTTATTTTTCAATTTGTGAATTCTTACCGAAAAAATTTGTACAACAGGATATTCTTTTTATATATTTTTAATTAATTATAAGTTGATAACTGACATGTCATATGTTACAGGAGCTTTGCTCCAATGTATGTAATTTTATGTGACAAAGCAATTTCAATTTCAAACATACAAATTCACAATAAACTAAAACAATAGGCCTATATGAATCATGTACTTCTGTTAGGTAGGTTAGATTATTGGTTTGAAAAAACTATGGTCGGAGTAACTTATCGTTTTAGATGTCCCTATGAATACATTTAAAAATTAATATGTTGAATAAATATCACTAATAAACTGCTTGAAGTAAAAATAAACAGTGAAAAATGCCATGCGAGGCACATCATTATTTCTTTGAAAGATAAAAGTGCAGACAAAATGTTAATACTTTGTACAGACAGTTGCCCATGAGTTGTATTTATATATTAAGTACGCTTTGTCCTTAAATAAACAGTTGAATGTCGTTGTTTTCAATCTTGTTTAAAATGTTGTTTTGAAGAATACTGTACTTTATTAGCACATATAATAAATGGTAATCTGCTGTCTTATCTATTGATATTTAACAACAGAAAAACTAATTAAAACTAATAACCTTTTAAAACTAATTATAAAAGGTATGTGTAATTAATACTTAACTAAACTAACAAAAAACATAACTTGCCTGCACTATGGATTGACAACTTTAAAAAAGCCAAATTACGACAATAAGAAATGTATACAACTCTTTAGTAAACAAATTTTGAACGTATTAAATAACTTGACTTTAAATTCAATAAGTGGGTGGGTTTGTTGCTACAGGAGCATTTTAAAAAGTGATTAAAATTATTAAATTCCTAGCACATTTGTGAATTAACGGTGCTAGGCATTATAGTTCTACCATGCCTACGTGTAAATCCCAGCAACATGGACTATAAACACGCTCAACTTTACTTTCAGTTTAAACATGAACCTTGTTGGCTCACAACAGGGTGAGACACTCGTTAGCAAAACTATAAACATCACTTAAATGGCATTTTCCAACTTGAAGAGTAAAAAATAACGATTTCAGATGGCGGCTTCTCATTTTCCCCATGCTAGTATACGGGCGGCGAGGCACGCGGTAACTCCTCTTGCAGCATTGCCAATTCTACTACACCGCGGCCTTCTTTAAAGGCGGCTATGGCATCGGATTCAAATTTAAATTCTTTATTAGCCATTAAGCAATATATATTACAGTAGGCTTCATCAATCGACAATACTATCAAACAATTCAACATAAGATAAAACAATAAACAACAATATCACAATTTGGTAAAATCCACTAGCCTATATCACAATCAGATCTCCTGTTCAAATGCAGCTTAAATCTAGGATACAGTTTTAAAATTCCATTTCGTCAGGGTTTGAATTTAAAAAATCACCTTTTTTATAAAAGGCATGTGAGATTAAAAAATTACCAACAACTTTCTTAAATTTATTCAAAGTTGCATTTTTGGCAGTGTCAGACAGAACATTAAAAAGTTTAAATTGCATATATAAGTGACTATTTACTGATTTACTCAATCTGAAAGTTGGTAAATTAATACTGTTGCTATGTCTAGTATTATAAAAGTGAACATCAGAACGTCACATACAACAATCTAGATTTTCCTTAACATAAATCAAATTGTAATAAATATAAAGACTAGGAACGGCCATAACTTTTAAATGCTTAAACAATTCTGCACAGCTTTCAGTCTGCTTGGAATTAATTAAAATTCTAATAGTTTTTTCCCCGAGTGATAAAAGCTTTCAGAGATGCTGATGAGTTACCCCACAATCTAATGCCATAAAGAAGATGACAGTGAAAACAAGCATAGAATGCTGATAACAGTAATTCAAAACTTACTCATGATCATAATTTATAAAGTAAAAATATTTCCCTAGACAACCGAGTTAAAATATAGTCTAGGGTAATAACATTAACCTCCCTCTTTCCAGGAAGTTACTCACGTCTGTTCCCATAGCCGACGTCCCCATACTATACCATACAAATTGTTCAGGTCACAACAAAGTCGATCATATGTTTCCTTAGTTAATGGAATATTGAATCTTGATGTATATTTTTGGTTCCTATTTCTTCACTATTAAAGTTTTATAATTTTGTGTGTGCTTAATATGACAGTACCCAGGTTTTATTCGTTTTAACCACCCTTTTAGTTGTCTGACCCAGGGTTCGATCCCATGGAGGAAGGTTAAGAGAGCCTGTACCTTCTGTTACAATATTCTAGGGATGAGTCGATTCTCGATACTACTGATTCTTGGACATTGTTATTGGTATCAAGATTCATTATGTTTTTCCCTATTATGAGTTTATATTGATCAGTTATTGTAAATTGTGTAAATGATTTCTTTAACATTTCTTTAACAGCATGATACGTGTTTTAACAACTAAACAGGATAAATAAAATACGTCTTACAGCACTACAAAGAATATTTACACGTATACTGGACTTACGTACAAGACAGTAAGATATACATAAAAGATGGTGCAAGGCGTAGATATGTAAAAAATTGTATTACAAAATTAGTTTGATAATTAACTTCAAAAAGCTGCTAAATAATTTTAAATGTATCATAAATTTGAAATTATTTTTAATATTAGTTTTTAACAACTATTGGTACTGAATCGTAGGTATCGATGGTATCGGTATCGAGAATCGAGTATAGATTTTTCTGGTATCGGTATCGAGAATCAATAAATGTTGGTATTGACTCATCCCTACAATATTCAGCCGAAGCCAATGATTTCCTTATGTGGGACCTGACCTCTATCCTGCATCTGGACCCCAAAAAGCAAAGCGAAAGAACAGTATGACTTGAAAACACGTTTTCTGGTTTTCAGTATTTGTAAAAAGCGACAAGCTTCTCCTTTGAAACGAATAAGCCTATTTTTAGCGAATTTCTCCTATAGGGAAGAAGCTATTACCGTAGTCGGCATGGTAAGACCTAGGCCCGGGACCATGATAACTTTTCGTTTTGAGGTCCCCAGACCCCAAAAACACCATTCGTTCGATACTGTATATATATATATATATATGTGTGTCCGTGAGCACGATAACTCTCGTAAAAATGATCCGATTTTGACGAAATTTGGTATAAACATGTAAAGCAGCATTTATGACTTTAAGTTCGAAAACCAGACAGATCGACCTATCTGAAGAGGTATTTTGGGGGGGTTTTGTACCCCAAAAATGGGTTTTTTGAATTTTTTACATATAATTTTTGAAAAAGTCAAATTTTAGTTTTGACCATTCAATTCAGCTTAAAAAAACACACAATTTGGTATTTCGATCATTCCTCTACGTCAATTGGTTACCGAGATATTGAAAGTGCTAAACACAGTACGTTGTCTAATGTTATTCTTATGGAGGAAAAGAAAATTTTGTTATCTCGCTTATTTATGAATGTATACTGACGGAACTTGGTATACAGCTTCATCTCATTGAGGTCTATTGATATTTGCTCCAAAAAATTGTTTTTGCATAATTCTCCCATAGCAGCAAACCTGCGTACTCAGCCCCCATGTTATTCTTATGGATATTAATTAAATGCTCTGTCTCCCTTAATTATGAACATAAATGAATAAAAACTGGTATACTACTTCACCTAGTTGAGTTATATTGATATTAGCATAAAAACCCATTTTTTGTGTTCCTTGTTGCAGCAAACCTGCGTACTCAGCCCCAATGTTATTCTTATGGAGAATAATTAAAATTGTATATATATCGCTTATTTGTGAATATATTTTTATGAAACTTGGTAAGTGGCTTTATGTAGTATTAAGACATTTATATCTCCATTGGAAATTCGCTGAGTATGCAGGTTTGCTGCGACGGGGGTATTTAATAGATATTTAGTTACGGACAGAATGTACAGGAGAAATAATACTGGACAGAATGACTCAATACATATCATTTTAGCGAATTTCCCCTATAGGGAAGAAGCTATTACCGTAGTCGGCATGGTAAGACCTAGGCCCGGGACCATGATAACTTTTCGTTTTGAGGTCCCCAGACCCCAAAAACACCATTCGTTTGAAACTGTATATATATATATATATATATATCTATATATCTATATATCTATATATATATATATATATGTGTGTCCGTGGGTGCAATAACTCTCGTAAAAAAGGCCGATTTTGACGAAATTTGGTACAAATGTGTAAAGCGGCATTTATGACTTTAAGTTCGAAAACCAGACAGATCAGCCTATACGAAGGGGTATTTTGGGGGGATTTTGTACCCCAAAAATGGGTTTTTTGAGTTTTTAACATATAATTTTTGAAAAAGTAAAATTTTATTTTTTTCCATTGGAATCAGCTTAAAAAGACGCAAAATTTGGTGTTTTAATCATTGCTCTACTTCAATTGGTTACTGAGATATTGAAAGTGCTAAACACAGTACGTTGTCCAATGCTATTCTTATGGAGGAAAAGAAAAATTGTATATCTCGCTTATTTATCAACTTATCCTGACGAAACTTGGCCTATTGCTTCATTTAATTCTGGTCAATTGATATTTGCACAAAAACCCATTTTTCGGCCTATAGTCCCCGTAGCAGCAAACCTGCATACTCAGCCCCATGTTATTCTTATGGAGAATAAGTAACGTGTTATCCCCTTTAATTAACAACATAAATTAATAGAACTTGGTAGGTGGCTTTACCTAGTTGAGTTATATTGATATTTGTATAAAACCCCAATTTTAGTGTTCCTTATTTCAGCAAACCTGCATACTCAGCCGCCATGTTATTCTTATAGAGAATAATTAAAATGTCATAAATTGTTTATTTATGAATGTATAGTGATGAAACTTGGTATGTGGCTTTATGTGGTATTAAGATAAATTTATATGCATTGGAAATTCGCTGAGTATGCAGGTTTGCTGCTTCGGGGGTATTTGTTACTGGTACAGTAGAAACTCTCAAACTGGTGTTGAACCGCCCTAGTGCGCCAGCGACTTTTTCGCATCATTCAACTAATTTTTTTGCTGCTCTAGGGTCTGCTATTGTTTACGCACTTAATGGTTGCTTCTGGAATTTGTGTCACCTCTTTCCTTATCGCAAGGCTCTAAACTGGGATTCCCAAGTAGGTAATTCTTACATTCACTACATAAATGTAAACATAAATGTAAAATGTGATATAATAAATCAATAAATTAATGTTCAATATAAGCACAGTTATGCGTTTTAATGTCCCACCCGTTTTTATTACTCAAGTTCCTTAAAATTAACAACCTTTAAGGCCCACATTGTGTCGAGTTTGAGAGTTTCTACTGTAGACTGTATATATATATATATATATATAATTATGTTCAGTATTTGGTTTCGGGAAATGTTCCCTCACTCTGTGGATGTCAGGGAATATCAGAGAATTAAATCTTGTAGTTTAGGTAAGATGACCTGTAAATATTTACCCTAGGGATAAATGGGACGGAACCTTTATTTTTAGGAAAAAAATAACCAAGTTTTCAGGATTTAATTTATTATTTTGAGGCTATTTTGGAACGGAACAGTTGTAGCCGATTGCGGTTGATCGTCTTTTATGGTCGGGATTATGCAGTACAATCGTCATGTGCGGCAGATATTATATTGTCTAGTTATTTTGTACAGGAGATTGTGTCAGGATCTTACTTAATTATCGATTTAATTGCATTTTTAAATTTCGGCCGATGCCACATGTGGTTCAGTCATCTATTACGGTGATAATGCATAATCGGGTCGTCTTTTATAGAAAATTATGGTGCGATCATCATTGATTTCCCATTTAGTCTGTTTTTATCGTCATTTACACCACAATTGCTGTTAAACACGACTAGGACACACATCCTCACGGGAGGAGACGACCAATTCAAGTTTGTTTTGTTCAAGCTTGATATCAGCCACAACTGACAATTGAAATGTGACTTCAGCTGTAAAAGACGATCACACACTAAAGAGTCTTAAACTAAAATATTTGTTAAGTTGACAACAAAACTCAAACAGTTGCTTTGTAGTATTTGCCACACACATAATGTGTCTGATGCATGCCAACAGATCCTTCACAGTTTCAAGAACCAGGTTGGCGAGGAGAACTGGAAGCGGTTTGCTGACCAGTTCCCCGCCCAACTCCACGAGCGTCTGTCCACCATGTATGGGGTCTGAAAGGCACATGTAGGTGAGTACCGTAGTGCTGGGAACCCGAGAGAGTGCCTTCTAGTTAGCCTATAGAGATTTTAGGAGTATAGCAAAAATAGAAAAAATTGTATAACTGTGTCGCACATCTCAACACTTACGTGGCTGTAGCGGAAAAATCTGTTATTTCTAAATTTATTTTAAAAATCGAGGTGAAGAAATGGGTCTGATAGTAGTGTGTAAAGTTGTTCCCTACAACCATGCCTAACGTGCTTCCTTATGATCTGAAAACTCATCGTTAAAACATCTGTTTTCTTCTATTAATTTTTGAATACTTCCAGAACTGCTATGTGACAATTGAAATATAGATTTACATACATACATATAGCAGGGTGTCTACTGGTCACGGAAGTCACGGAAGTCCCGGAAAAGTCCCGGAATTCAGTAAACGGGCACGGATGTCACGGAAAGTCACGGATTTTAGTGCAGAAGTCACGAATTTTTAATATCACGTTATTTAATTTATTTTTTCCCCACATTACATGACGTTTTTACGGTGCATTTTGCCGAACCGATAGAGGATATTTTCGACCTCAAGATTTGCTTTCTAGACTTTAAGTTTATTTATTGATGTCTGGATATGCCGATATGTCTATGCCATTTGTGGTGCAACCAGGACATGAAACAAGAACTGTAATGTTCCATTTATGTTACAGTGAAATAACAACTTTCCTAAACGTAATAGGTTGGCGGTTTTTGCATTATTTTATTGAAAAACTGTGACGGTAGAACGGTTGTTTCTAGAAAATAAAGTTCCATTATATTTCCTAATTTAATGTAGCTCTAAGCAATACATTTGGAACAAAAGCAGTATGATAATTTTATCATCGTAATACTACATAATTAATATCTGCTTGTATTAGATTAATTAAAGCTTTTTATAAAAATCTTTCATGATGTAAGTTCGATGATAGCAAAGAACTGTGATTAGAAACTGATAACTAGTTGTACAATTAACTAAGGACGCAGGACTGTTATCAGTAACTGCTATTTGGAACGGTGCAAATAACCTAGTACCATGGTGCAAGTAACTTGCGTGATCAGTAACTGCTATTTGGAACGGTGCAAATAATCTAGTACCACGGTGCAAGTAATTTGCGCGATCGTTGTTGACTGGCTGTGGCGCTTTTTGGACAACCAGCTACTTGGCACGGGGAATAGCTACTGACCTGTACAACTATTGAATAACAGTAACTCGCGTTTGGTGCGTAGTTATGAACCGCCACCAACGTAGTCGATCACGAAGGTTAAAAATAGTATCTTGCCTTGAAAGCACTAGCGATCCTAGTGGTAGGAAGCTAAATTAATCTTTAAACAAACTTGAGTATACTAGCGAACCTGGTGGCTGGCGTTGATGTAAGTTTCATATCGTTCCCTCCAGTCGTATTGCTCCATTTAAATAAGTATGCATTGTCTATCGCTATCGCAGACATTTCGCGAACTCGCCAACCCGGTTGCCGGATGAAAGTGAGAACGTTTTACCTAGGTTAATTTGCCTTCTAGTTTAATTGTCTAGTTTTGTTTAATAAGACAAAGTATAAGTTTAGTATAAGACTGAAACGAAATAACCCAGGAATGATATTGTGTTTTTGTTTTGCTTTTCAGTATTAATCGTTTTAGTAGTTAACTGCAGTACGGTACTTATGGTTTAATTATTTGGTGTAGGCTTGTGTTTAGGTGTTTTACCTTTAACTAAATCTCATTCTTGAAACTAAAGTTTAAAGTGATAACCTGCCAAGATTTTTCTATTGTCTACTGACCGATGCTAAAATGCCGGGAAAGTGCAAGTTTCAAATGCCTTAGCCTGCCATATGAAAGGCAAAAATCATGTCAATTTAGAAAACTTGTTGAAAAGTGGAAAGCAACTAGGCCCTAACTTTATTCTCATTTAGGCCTATTTTATTGCATGGTAAATGGTGAAATGGTGTTTTATGTTTAATTGCAGTACTTATATAGCCTTTATAAGGGTTTTATGGTAAGTTAACAGTAAATTATGGCTACATTGAGCTATGTTGTGGTACATTTTCATCTCATTAATGGCATACACTAACTAACTAATTTCATAACAATGTGATGATACGGTTTTGTTCAGGTTTGGGCTTGTATTGTACCCTATCATTATTCTATGACTCGCTTTTCTGTAGCCTAGGCTCTAAAGTTGTTTTGCGAATGGGTCACTGATTTTTTCCAAATGTCCCTAAAAGTCCCCGAAAAGTCCCTGATTTTTGTTTGAATGACTGAGTAGACACCCTGTATAGTCAACAGTTTAATTATTCATATAAATGTAAACAACTTTTTGATTTGTTGTTATTACTTACGGGATGTAATCAAATACGTCTGACCTGTTATATATGTTTACCGTCTGTTATGTGATTACAGTATAAGTGTAAATTTAAGTGTTGTAAGACGTCTTATATTGCATCCCGTATAAACGTAATATTGAACTGAATTGCTGTTTTCTGTTTATCCAGCGAAAATGTCTTGTTTTACTACAGTGAATTATTTTTCCGTTCACTGGAGCATTAATCCATACATACGCTCACATACGCTTCTACGTTGGGAAGCTGATTTGAATCGATGCTTTGGACCAAGCTAACTGACTCAGTGTTTGCAACCTCAATCTCGTACATTCAGCAAAAATGGATGGAAATTAATTGTTGTACGTGTGAGGTATTATAAATTGCAGTTGCAGGAAAAATTGTATATGCAATTTACTCATATAGTATTGACTCAATATGATGACAGGCCAAATAGTTTCAATCTACAACTACAGTTTCTAAATGACAACTGGATCACACATTATCGACTGAATCTTTTTGTTAATCGCCGATACATCTACCAGACCGTTCGTTATCAGATAATTCGTTAACTTGGCCAATATTTCTTTGAGAATGTGATTGCACCTTGATTGTGATTAAGGACTTCAACTAGAACAATAAGTACTAAAAGTAATTGATAGATTAGATTATACATTGCCCGAAAACATTTATGTTTAACATATATATATTTATTTTACATATAAAAAAGTCTGCGGAGGTTATTTTAGATCCAGGACTAAGCACTGAGTTTAAGTCAGTTCAAGATTATAAGTAATATTTAATTACAGTCTATAAGCATAATTTTTTAAGTAGTCGTTGAATTGAATTCATGTAACAGGTAATGAGTCACTTAATAATGATAGTTGTTTGTTATGTTTCAGGTGCCGTGGGGAACGGTGGGTGAAACCATTGCCACCTCAAGGGGTCTCATTTACATGCTGGCAGCAGGGAGGGAGGGTGGGAGGGAGGGAGGGTAGCCCGGGAGGGGGGAGGGAGCTGCCATCTAAAGGGAATTATTTTTCACATCTGTAAACCAATACCGATGAAGATTGTGTCAGTAAATAATTTTTCAGCCGTTTAAATCTCTTTTTTTAGTTGTAAGCGATAAAACACGGTTTTATTTTCTACTGGTTTCGAACTAAAATAAGGGCTGTGAAATCTCAAGCTATACGAGGATGAACCATAAGGGAAACGAGTTTTCAGGGCTAAATTCATCGTCGAGTATTTGGAAGTATTTCTCTTTACGTTTTAGTTAACAATAATTATAATTAAATTAAACCTAGTGTTATTTTAATTACGCCCCTCTAGAGGGAGTTAAAAGTAAACCATTACACATAGCTGTAATTTTAAGTTTAGACTAAGATACAGTACAATAGCTTCGTCTGTAGGTTGAAGTGTTGCATGCACAGCCTTGTCGCGTCGCTACGACCCTCCCAGCACTTGCTCGGGACAGGATCCCCCTTCCCTCAGCGAGACGTTTCTCGCTGTTCTCTCGTCAGTGACTGTCGTCTCCGCGGGGGGCGTCGACAGTCGCGTCGTCATTCGCGTTCATCATCGACTACGCCCGCCATGGGCTCTCGCGACCCCCGTCACTTCGTTATCGTCGTCAATATCGCTGGCAAAGTGAGAGGAAGTCAATGTTCTGTTGTACAGAGTTAGTCTGTTTGTGATGCAGAACACTTTTATTACATTGTTGTTTTAAAGGTTTTTACTTTTGTAGTACCGGAGGAGAGGGTTATACAGTTAGTGCAATGATATATTATTTTTATCTATTATATTTTGTTTTTGATTTGTCGATCTGTACTTATGTCTTGAATGAATACAAAGTATACACAAAAAGAGTATACATTCTTACGTTAAGTAGGCTAACATTTTTATTTCCACCGATGTAGTTTCTTCTTTGTTTAAAATATAACAAATAATTTGAGTTACCTTCACGTTACCATGTCCTTATGTTCTTCCTTCGATTGTCCTAATTAATCATATGGGTCATTCAAAATTGTCAAAACGGTTTATGAATTTTTAATACAAAATAAGTCTTATTTCACATATTGCACTAACTTGTGTGCGCTCTACTCTATTAAAAAATCCTTGTTTTGATGCAAAGAAATTTAGAGCTGTGATTTCGCTATTTGTCTTATAATCTCGTTTTTAATACAAAGTAATTTAGAGCTGTGATTTGCCTATTTTTTTATTTTGACGCTTAACAAGTGTTCTGTATGTATATATTTTTTGGTAAAACATTTTTTGTTTAACTCTTAATTGTTGATTTCTCAAGAAAACATTTAATTGCCATTTTAACTTGCAATGTTAGCTCAACATTATTTGTTTTTAAAATTATATTTTTTGTAAATATTTTCTTCCTCATTCTGTACCCTTTATTTATTGAAGTAGTTTTTCATCTGTATAAATAATTTAGGTTATTTATTGAGATAGTATATTGAACATGTATTTTCACTACTTTAGTTTATGAATCGAGTCATTGTAGGTATAATAACTGTGATTTTTTAACTTCCTACTCACTTTGACAGGTGTTAAATGATTTCGTATAATTTTTACAATTTTGTTGTTATTAAATAATGTCGTTAACTGTTTTGTATATTTTCTCTACTTCATGTGTATTTTGTACATCACTTACAAATGTACTGCTTCTTGTTTTGTAGAATAAATACAAAGGATCATTTTACATTTAGTGTTAATTTTTCACCCTTTCTCTTAAAAATACTTTATCAAATGTTATGCCTGTCACAGCAAACCTGTGTACCAGTACTCAGCAAACTTCAAATATAAATTTATATACCTAACTATCCCATGAAGCTACGTACCAAGTTTCATTAAAAAATATTCATAAATAAGCATGATGTAGCATTTAAAGACTTAAAATATGCCCTAGTTGTGTCGGAGTCTTATAAAGTGATTCTACGTAATCCAATTTATTAGATTACGATCGCTTCGGGAACATGTTCAGATCTTCAGAACATCAATCTTCACTCATATCGAGGTTGTCAAAACGGTAAAAAACATTGAAAAAAGCACATTGAAACAAACAAGAATTTAATTAAAAAATATTAAAATGTGGCCACAGACGCGCAATGCTTGGTTGACATGTCAACGAAACGATCGTAATCTAATAAATTGGATTACATAGAATCACTCGACAACCAGGTATTTTAACCCTTTTAATAGTTAGACAAGTGATTCAGAGACTAATAAAAAATGAAATGGTCTTATAAATTGATATAGTGATTTATTCTCCATAAGATATCAGCAGGCCGAGTAAGCAGGTTTGCTGGAACGGGGACAAAAATTCCCGAAAACAGGGTTTATATGCAAATAAAACTACACAAAGCTATATAAAGGTATATTTTATCAGGTATGCTGAGTAATACTTCTCAGAACATAATGACAGTGGTGTTAACATTGTTTTCACCATACTACGCTGTAATCACCTGTATCAGGTATGCTGAGTAATACTTCTCAGAACATAATGACAGTGGTGTTAACATTGTTTTCACCACACTACGCTGTAATCACCTGTATCAGGTATGCTGAGTAATACTTCTCAGAACATAATGACAGTGGTGTTAACATTGTTTTCACCACACTACGCTGTAATCACCTGTATCAGGTATGCTGAGTAATACTTCTCAGAACATAATGACAGTGGTGTTAACACTGTTTTCACGACACTACGCTGTAATCACCTGTATCAGGTATGCTGAGTAATACTTCTCAGAACATAATGACAGTGGTGTTAACATTGTTTTCACCACACTACGCTGTAATCACCTGTATCAGGTATGCTGAGTAATACTTCTCAGAACATAATGTGACAGTAGTGTTAACATTGTTTTCACCACACTACGCTGTAATCACCTGTTTTCGGAACGTCATTTGAATACCGAAAGTAGAGTTTTTCCGCCGAAGGGCCGAAAGTCAGCTGATCTATTTAGCCGGTGTTGCCAACTTGTTTTCAAGCGTACACGACGTTACCTGGTTAATACGTGCAAACTATTTTGTGTTCTTTGGTTGAAACACTGGAACAAATAACAATAAAATTCAAAACATTGTGCTATCGATGATTTGTTTATTGGTTAACTGTTTTTAGTCGGAGATTGCATGAGGCCGCTCGTGTTGTATGACAGATCGCATTTAACCCGTTAATAATTGTAGTATGGTGAAAAATAGTGTTCACACCTCTGCCGAAAGGGTTTTGCATAGCCCTCGGAACGATTTATGACCTTGACTTCGTCTCGGTCATAAAACACAATCTCGGGCCAGCAAAACCCCACTTTCGGCCCTTGGTGTGAAATATACTATTTTACGTGGTGTCAGAATGCATAACTAATAACAGTGCGGGAAAAATCTTCAGCTGTTTTTCCGGATCGAGAGTGGGAAAGGACTTTGGGTATCCACAGCTGATACCTAAATCAGCTCAGTGGTACTTTTAGTACAGTGTGAAGCTATGGTTAATTGAGATACAGAAACGTATTTACTCCAGAAAAATAAAATTTGACAATGAACTGTGTGAGGTTCTACGAATATATCTGCAATAGATAGTAGAACAAAACATTTTGCTAAACTGATTAGTAAAAACAAAAGTGAGGTTTTTATTAACAGTATAACATATAAATAGTTAAATAGTTATTCCCATATAAAATAAACATGATAAATGTTTTGAAAACCTTTTTTGGATTTTCTCAGTAAACTATTTGTATAGGTTAATTATTAAAAATACAAAATAATTTGTTTTCAGGGCAAACTCGGGGGGTCATTGAATTAAAGATTTTAAGGGAGATGAAAGGAAAACAGCATGCTTGAAGGTGATGCTGAAGATATAGACGTGCCTAGCGGCTCTGCCGTTTTGTCCTAATTCACCAACCTAATGTATAACTAATATAGATCTCTGGTTTTCAAATATAGACTGTTTCGTGTATTGTGTGCTTTTTCTTCAGCTTCGATTTTAGGTGTGCTACTTTCCTCTCCTATCCCTTAAAAACTAAATTATTTGTTGGTGCTTAGTGGTTTAAATTACCTTATTCAGTCAGTGATCCTACTCGTGCTCCTATCGTGATCCTATATTGGATAGGAGGTCTTATAACAAAATGAATATTTGTTGGGTGTGAGCTCTCATTAAATGTTCAAAACAAAATTGGGTGTTATTAAAACTTTTGGAAACAAACAAAAATTTAACTGATTTTTTAGAAATATTGAACCCTCCAAACAGATCTGCTGATTCTCACTGATACCAAAACATGACGTGAATAACCTCAACAAAACAGCTCCACCAAAAAAGGCATTTATTAGAGTATATTAATCCTGACAACAAAGTGATATGCCACAACTATTTGGCTTGCATTTATCGCAGAGTTAGCGTGTGTCAAACTCCACTAAAAATGGTGACAAATCAACTTCATAGAGCTAGTAAGATTAATTTTGCTGACGTCTGCAATCTCGGATATTGGAATTTTTCACAAAAACAGCGATGTCCAATATATCGGACATCGGGGTACCTCCTCTAAAATTATAAATGTAAGTTCAACGTAAATTTTATCTTTACTTGTTTTTTTAAACAGTAATAGATGAATGAAGGACAAAGTGAATTTGTTATATTCCCTCTTCTGCAAGGAAGTACTATTGGTTTAGACTACCTTTAAAACTTAACGATGACTTTTGTTGTTTTGTAATAGCAAACTTGGAACTACGGGCAAATTCAAGAACTGGAAATATTTCTATCAGGAATCATGATGGAAATATACAGGAATTTTGGGATGGAATGTTTCATGAACTCTACAAGATACTAGAGAAACAAATATATACAATAAGTTTATTAACGAATATCAATGCCATTGAACAAAACTTGTTATATACATATTTACATTATATTCTAGTTAACAAAGCGTACAAATAATAACATCCATAATTAAATATTAGATGTTGTGTCAATCGTTAAATACACATAAACTGAACATGTTAATGAATGTAATATGGTATTAACAGTTTTAACTACAGGAGAGATAAACTTATCAAGTGCTGTGTTTTTTGGACTTGTTTACCGTCTCATTTTAAAATTCAGTTTGTAAAGGGCTTTGTTTGAAAAGTAAAATGAAGTTTGGATAGTCACTCAAAAAACAATTCCTAACTGCTGATTTATTTACGGCTAATAGGCCTACAAAATAAAACAAATATAAGTTTTGAGTTAAATGGCTTAGCTAATTATTTGAGCAATACTATTGTTATAAATGATTCACGATTCTTAATCCATCACTCTGTTTTGCTTTTTCTTGAAAAAAATGGTTCTTACTATTAATTACTTGTCTTTGATTTTCTACATGTTTGGTGTGACTTGCCTATGTAGGACAAGAATCATTTCTTAAAATAAATTCATCTCTGGGCGTCATTGGAAATTAAATTCTATCCTCGGTTATGTGTTAATATCGCTTAATTTTTCTCATCAAAACTTAGGCTAGTTATTTGCTTCACAAACGCTCAACTTTAATGTTGTCAATTACTTTTGGTATTACATTCAAAATAAGATACAACAGTATATTTTGTATGTAACTGTGTAGTAAGTTGCTTTTAAATTTTTTGTTAACAGAAAATAAAAATATTTTTCTGAAAATTTTGAAAAAGTAGTTCATCTTGTAAAGTTTGGAAATGTTGACAAACATTGAAGAACCTAGGGTAATTCTAAATACCCCTAACAAGTAACATTTTATTTTAAACTTAGGTTTTCACTTAAATGGTTGTATTTTTTTGTTATAGTAAAATTGAAACATTTTCTTAAGGATAGTTTAGGCCTGGTGTAGGCCTTAAAACTATGGTGACTTTGGTCTGCGAGTTTTTGGGTTTGATCCCCATATACCATATATAACAACAAAATACATTTCTTTTAGTATGATTTTCAACAATAAAAATTTAACATTTTTGTTTCTTTTGGAATCCCTATTATAAGTACAAACATTCTTTAACTCAAAGTTATTTTAAGCTGTCATCCGAAAAAATAAAGGAATTCAAAATTTATAGTTTTTTTGTTGATTGGTTTAATTACAATTTAAGATTGATATCAACATTTTTGTTCACTAAAATGTGAGATAATTTACTGTCTCAAATGGTTGTTTTAGGTTAGGTTATTTATATATTTTCCTACAGTGTGCCATTATTTTATTAACCTGGAGTACTCTTAAATTAAGTATAAAATTACAGGTAAGTCAGTCAGGTCATTTTAGATCATACCAGTTTCAAATGTTTTTTCATCATCTAAAAAAGGGTCTGATTTTATGACATCCCACTTAATAACCACAAAAACCAACATACTTGTAAGGAACAAAGATGTAATGGCTCTATAATAGAATAAACAAGAGTTATATACACCTTAATGATGATACATTATCAGTCTTAGTACATTATGAACGAAGCTTTTGGTTAGATCACAGGTAATTCCACTGTTTTACTGACGACGCAGAGGCGTTCAAATCCGATGTGTTCGTCAGCTGACCAGAGGTAAGAGAGCGATGCAGAGTATCACTGCTTCGCTGAACCCTCGATGGCGGTGACTCGTTGAAGTTCTTTCGTGTTGCATCGCTGCAGGTTTTTCTCCTGAACAGAACGAGAAATTTCCGTTTTTAACGTGTTAAAGAAATTTGAAAAGCTAATTCTAGAATAAGAATACAGACCTTGGCTGCAGCCCCCCATTGGACTAATCACCCTCTTTCTAGGAAATAACTCACGTCCCCTGCCGCAGCAAACGTCCCGATACTGTGCCATGAACAAATTTCAGGTCGGAACAAGTCGATCAAATGTTTCCTTTATCAAGTATTGCACATTGGTATTACATTTTTGGAACTGTGTTTGGAACATTTTTTAACTGTCGTATCAGTTTTATAATTTTTACTTCTTAATATGACAATACCCAGGTGTATTCAAAGTGCGTTTTTATTCAGCCGACCAAGGGTTCAGTCCCATGGAAGGTGGTTAAGCATTGTTCCATGGGTGTCTGCTAAAGCATTGTTAGGCAACGTACTGTATTTGGTAATGACATGACAGGTGTTCTTCACTTTTCTCCAGAACCACTGAAACATGACTAAAAATTCAGCTTTAATGCACGTATTTTGAAAATATATTAAAATGTGTATTGTATAAACAACTTGAAGTTTTTAGAAAAACGCAGACTGGATTTTAAAAGTTTGTTAAGGTTTCATCAGTTCCAAGATGTTGCAGTTTTATTAAGATGTTAATGTTTATTCCAAATATTAACAAAATTGGATCAGAAAACATTCAATAATCATGTCCACAATTTTCAAATTTGGCGGCAAAACCATGATCCGATAAAGAAAACTCAGTATTTTAATAAGAAAGCATTAGTGCACAGATTCCACCAGAAATATTTTTGTTTAATTTCTTTTTTTATTTTTAATACCATTTTGCTAAAAGAATAAAAAGTGTATAAGTTTATATAAGTGAGAAAATTTATTATGAAAATAACTTGTTCTGTGCTTGAGGAGGACTTGCAGGCGTCACTGATAGCTAGAACCTTGGAGAAAAAAGATGGACAAATGATAAGGTATGTTGTTTTTTCTTTTTTTACCTCCAGTAAGTACAGTAGACTCAGAAATCCGGACTCACGGTTATCCGGACCGATGATCTTGAATTTGTTAAATTTTTTGTAGCTAATGATACCCCCGTCGCAGCAAACCTGCGTACTCAGCGAATTTCCAATGCATATATATGTGACTCACTACTACATAGATCTATTTACCAAGTTTCACAAAAATAAATACATGAATAAGTGATAAATAAATTTTTATTTATTCTCCATAAGAATAACATTAGGGTTGAGGACGCAGGTTTGCTGCAACGAGGAAGATAAGTAATGTGTTTTTTTGCAATTATAAATACAACTGAACCAGGTGAAGCTACAGTAGAAATCCAATTATCCGAACCCCAATTATCCGAATCTCCAATTATCCGAATCGATTTTGAGTGAAATAATAGAAATACGTGGGAGCGCGTGTAGCGATAATGCGCCGTTCCGTTACTATGGCTTCGTGAGCGCTAAAATAAAAGCCCGCGCTGTTACCTTCCAGCACGATATTTTCGCAGGGAACAATGAGTCATACCCCCTTCCCGCCCTGCTTATCAACAGTCGCTTCTGTTCTTTCACCGTTCTTTAATATATGGTGATGTTTTTTGCTTAATTCCCGAGGTATACCTGATAATCCGAATTTCTGCATATCCGAATCGGCCCGATCCCCAATTAATTCGGATAATCGGAGTTCTACTGTACATACCAAGTTTTCTTAATGTAGGTTCATTATTAAGGGAGATATACAACTTTACTTATTCTCCTTATGAATAACATGGGGGCCGAGTATGCAGGTTTGCTGCTACGGGGACTATCAACAAAAAACTTGTTTTTTGTGCTAATATCAATATACCACAACTAGTTGAAGCCACATACTAAGTTTCATCAATATACATTCATAAATAATCGAGATATAGAATTTTATTTATTCTCCATAAGGATAACATTGGACAACGTACTGTGTTTAGCACTTTGAATATCTCTGCAACGGTTGGACGTAGAACAACGATTAAAACACCAAAATGTTTGTTTTGTTGAGCTAAACACATTAATAAACAGAAGTGTGAAGTTTTTAGTAAAACTATCTGAGAAAAATCTAAAAACCTTTTTCCCATAAGAACGTTTTTTTTGGATTTTCTCCGCAACCACTTAACCTAGGTTAATGATTAAAAATATTAAATTATTTGTTTTTTTAAACTCTATAAAATGGCTATAACCAAAATTGAATGTTTTTAACATTTTTGGGTCAAATTTGCTAAAAACCAATTTTTGGAAAATTATAAACCCCCATAAAACCCCCTTCCCATAGTGCGATGGATCTGGTTTTCGAACTTAAAGTCATAAATGCTACTCTCCATATTTGTGCCAAATTTCATAAAAATCGGGTGTTTCTTTCAAAAGTTATCGCGGTAACGGACACACACACACATATATATATATATACCGGTTGTCCACAAAGTCTTGGCCTGATTTAATAGCTTTGCTGTACGAAAACCATTAGAGCCACACTTAACTTCTATGCCTTGTTTTGAAGGGAATTTAATCAAGTTTTATTTCATTAAGTTGGTAACACCTAAACACAGCTGATTGACAACAATACAGTTATGATTCAATACAATAACAAATCAGAAATGGTGAGTTTACAAGAGAAATCAAATCACAGTGTGTTTTGTGGTTTAACAAAACCCAATCCCCTATGGCAGTTTGACGACTGTTCATGCGAACATTTGGAAGACCTGCTCCTGATGAAGGAAGCATCAAGAGATGGTATTCGCATTTTAGGGAAGGAGGCAGTGTGTGCGACAAGAAACGCACTGGACGCCCCCGCACCACTGAAGAAACGGTAGATGTCGTGCGCCAAACATTTCAGCACAATCATCGTAAGTCAATTCGTAAAGCTAGCCAAGAGTTACATATCCCACGTTCTAGTATTCACAAAATTTTGAAAAAGGAACTTAAGTTCACTGCTTATAAAATGCAGGTTGTTCAAAAGCTTGAGCCAAATGATTTTCCCCTCCGAACTGCTTTTGCTACCCAAATGCTAGATTCATTGGAACTTGATGACAATTATTTGAAACGTATATGTTTTTCTGATGAAGCCACTTTCCATTTAAGTGGGAAGGTTAACAGTCATAATTGTAGAATTTGGGGGAGTGAAAATCCCAGGATCGTGATTGAACATGAAAGGGACAGCCCAAAACTAAACGTTTGGTGCGGTGTAATGTATGATGGAATCATTGGACCATTTTTCTTTGCGGAAGAAAATGTGAATAGGTTTCTTTACTTGGATATGTTGGAGTTGTATGTAGTCCCTCAATTGATAGAACTGCAACCTATGATAATTTTCCAGCAAGATGGTGCCCCGCCTCATTGGGATAAATGTGTGAGGGATTTTTTAAATCTCCACTTCCCGGACGCTGGATCGGGCGTGATGGCCCGACGAAATGGCCCCCTCGTTCCCCCGATGTAACTCCCATGGATTTCTTTTTGTGGGGATTTGTCAAGGACACTGTCTATTCTTCCCCGGTTCCTAATTTACAAACGCTGAGGGAGAGAATCAGAAATGCTGTGGCGTCTGTAATCCAGGATATGCTAACTAAAACCTGGGACGAACTGAAAAGACGTCTAGAAGATCTTCAGGCCACTGGAGGCGCACACGTAGAGGTGTATTAAGTTTGTACATAGTTATAAAATCTTAAGAAGTTGCCTGTTATATCTGTAAATAAATCTTTAACTTACTGTCACTCGTTTTCATACAATGCGGTTTCCTTATCAGGCCAAGACTTTGTGGACACCCGGTATACACACATATATATATATATATATATATATATATATACATATATATATATATATATATACATATATACATATATATATAAATTTGAACGAATAGTGTTTTTGGCATCTGGGGACCTCAAAACGAAAAGTTATCATGGTCTCGGGCTTAAGTCTTACCATGCCACCTACGGTAATAGCTTCTTCCCTATAGGGGAAATTCGCTAAAAACGGAACTTCACGGTTTAGCGCATCCAGTTCTGAAGCGATTATCCCGTATTACACAAATGTCATGCAGTTTGCATCATCAGGAACACTACCGACCTCGGATGGTCCGAGTCCTCGCTTGTGTTTATATTGTTTACATTTCCGCTGTGCTGCTCTGTTCAGGTCTTCTCCTGTCGATGACACCACTTTCTTCTGGAAGCTCACTCTTGTATTTGTAGACAAACGTAAACACATATTGTCATAATTTTTCACTATAAAGGCGCAATTTAATATTCATGCCCACCTCAGGGAAATCCGGATTATTCAAAATCTGGACCGGAGGTTTGCCTCAATAGTCCGGATTTCTGAGAGTCTACTGTACTTACAAACTAATAATGTAAAATAGTGTTTTTGTCAACCTTGAGTTATTACATAGCACAATTTAAAAAATGTTAAAATACGAGTTATTCCAATAAAAACAGATTATAATAAAGGAAAAACCTTAAAACTATCAGAATACCTAATACAAAAATGCAGTTAAAGTTAACCCATTGAGGTAGTAATTTTATTCTATTTGCAGTAGCCTATAACGGGAATTGATTGGTGCTGCACCCTAGTCGCAAAATATGTAACTAATGACCACGGGCATCTACGGTTCTATCCGCTAGGGGCGCGGACTGACTGAAAAACCTTAATATCGCCGCCAGGCCTTTGGTCGTGTTAGCTGAGTTGGCTACGTCGTGGAAACACCTTGGCCAGGTGGTGATATGATGTTCGTGGGTTCGATTCCCGCACACGACCAAAACTGACCAGTTGTGCAACTCTCATTGAGTTAACCGGTCTGTGGCAACGTTGGTGGGAGGGCACAAGTAAAACAAACGGTGGCAGGCTTGCTTGGAAGTTGACAGGATCGGTTAATTCTTTGAGACTTGCACATGGTCAACACGGATTTTGCTAATTTTTACTAATGTCTACTGTGTGTGTGCCAATGCGACTCTCTAAATTGAAAGAAAACAATATTTTAATTAAAATACGCCATTAATCCATTTAAAACACCAATTTTATACTCCAATTCACAGGTTAATAAAATTACAAGTAAGGAACAAGACCAGCTCGTATGTCTATGCCAATGGGTTAAATTAAATGGAATATTCAAGTACCATACCTACATCATTCATCAGGGACATAATAATGCCATAACAAATGACTCACTGTTATGAGATGTAATACTTTTGATACAACATAAAACACTTAACATGATATCTGAAAGTACATACTCTTGATGACGTGCACAGTGATGCTAGCAGGATGAGCGTTGCTGGGCACACAAGTGTAGTTTCCCGAGTCGTCACTGTGAGCCCGAGGCAGCACTAGCTCACTGCTGAACCGCTCGTGGGTCACCTGGAATACAGCAAAAAACTTGTGTGATGAGGCTCTCTAGTTAATATAATAGTTGGTTGTTTATAGATGAAGTAGAATCTTTAGTCCGCCGACACGTCACAAACTATAAATATAGACTGATTGTCCTATCTACGCATCAGTGGATTTTTGCCTGAGACCAGCGCCCCATGCATGAGCTGCTCAGGCTATTTCACTAGACTTATTGGTTGATTGGTGAACACTTAGTTCACAGACCAAGTGTCCCACAAGTCCGCCAGGGTACCCAGTTTTTTAAAATGCCTTCAAAATTGTATCTTTCTATTTTTGAGTCTTATTATTTTATATTAATGTGGGGATTTCCGGTGCATATGTGGGACGCTCGGTCTCTGGATTCGGCGATTGGTGTTTTGGTTATTTACTGTCCCCCAAGGGTTGTAAAGTTGGCAATTGTGTTGGTCAGTGGGATTGGCCTACTCACTGCTTGCGGTTTTCTCTGTATGTTACAGTCTAAATAGATTAATGATTCACCTGGTGGGCTTTTATAAAAGCTGATTGGTAGTGAACGTGTTAAAAGAAGACAGCTCACTATCATAAGTTACTTAAGCAAATAACTCATCCGATAAATGTATCTTAAATAAAATTAGAACTGATAATAATTAAAGTCCTGTAATAGAATTTATAATAAAGAATAATCAGATCTTTGGAGTGACAGTAAATAAATTGATTATAGCACTATTATTGTTTTCCTTAGAAACTATTATTAAAAGTGTTCACTGCTAAAAAGTGTATATCAATTAACCATCAAAAGTGGCCAAGGATTTTTAATTTCCAAAGTAAAAAAAAACATCACTTGCCAATAAATTTGGTGGAAAGAAGCCACGAAGGAAAATAGGGGGTTTATTAAATTTTATCCTTTAACTATGTATTTAAATAATAATGCTTTTATTGGTGTGATTTGTCTGTTTGATACTAATTTTCAAATAACTTTTAATACAATGGAGTGTAATATATAAATAGGTAATATTTTAGTTGATTAAAGTACAAGAACAACATTTTCATCACACTGTGCCGAAAGTAGCTATTTTTTATATCAGCTAGGAGTACCTAAAGTAATACTTTTCCAATCTAATGCTGTAAAAACAGATTTTTGCCGCACTGAACCGGTAATTAGTTACAGTTCTGGTCACAATGCTTGACGCCTGGTTACCGTATGCTCTGGAATGATTTTTCGCCTCTATTTGGCTTAGTACCGTTAGTGTTACAGTATACTTTTGTTAACAGAAAGCGAAATTACTTTATTCAATTTTAAAACATTGGTTTTGGTTATTTTCGTTATTGTCTGCTTTTATTTACGAGGAATTTGATTTGTTTCTCGCCTTTCCCAGGCGCCGAGCACCGTGGCCCGAACTGTATTTTGTTTCCAGTAGCACTAATAGCCTGTTTTTCACCAGTAGTAGTTTTGAAGTGTTGCATTCTAAATCAGCTGATCCTATTCATTTAGTTAGCAGTAGGCAGGGTGACTGGATACAAATTATAAAATGGAGGGCATTTTTCTGAAAAAAGGAGGACATCTGTCATAAAAGAAGAAAAATACAAAAATATTAATACAAACAGTTAATCAACTTTATTTTAGTTAATATGTTTTGTATAAATAACAAATTTAACATTAAAAACATTTAAACTGGTACAATAAGGGAGAGTTCTTATGACTTGAAGAGATATTTTTTACAGCTTCAATATTAGGTTTATTTCTCTCATCACTCCATTGATATATTGATATTGGAAAATACTCTTTACACACTAAAAGAAAAATTCACAAATGTTTAATGACTGAAAAACATTTACTGTTCTTACTGAAAAATTCCACACATTCCACTTGTAACTCCATTGAATTCACTTGTAATTCCATTTGTAACTGGTCAAATAACTTGTCATTTGCGATGTTTTACCCCTTGTTTGAAAATAATTAGGGGTGGGCTGCAACATTTCATAAATTTGTTTATAAATATGTATGTAAATAAAACAATAAATATAGCCTACCATCACAACACTCATAAGTAATATCCATTTCACACCCCATGTAGTCAAGTTGTCACACCATTGTCCAATAGGCCTATATAAATATATAGATCAAACAGATTACAAGTACCCCAATAGCCTAGTTAAAAATATTAGAGTAGCCTATATATACATATTAAGTAAGAATAACAGCCTATCTGAGATATTTAATAATGTATGTTATTTCAAACACAAGCTAAAATAAACTTAATATACATAAAATAATACATAAAATCTACATCTATACATAAAATCTCAAATCTCAAATTTTGAGTAACTATAATTTTATACAGTACCATAAATCTAAAGTGTTATTAGTGACTACATTATCTAGAAAACATGAAATGCATTGTTACCCTGGACCACATGTGAGATGATGAAGAAGATGCTTTTGTGAGGTCTTACCAATTATGAAGCCTGAGTGACTAGATGTTTTTCTATGGGTCTCATTCCCAAACTCAAGATAAATCCCTTTAAAACAGTAAATTAGACACTAAAAGTCTAATTAGAAATAGGAGAAGATCTGGGACTATCAAATTATACTCCTTTTATTAACAGGCCAAGAAGAGATAGTACCTAGAGAAGAAATTCAATTTGGTAATATGCATCCAATTTTTACCTAGCCCATTTTTGATCTTCAAGGACTAAGACACCTTCAGTTCACGGGGTGGACTGAGTAGCTCCAGCAACTGATAGACATTTCTAACTAATTGAACTTTATTTCGAAAACTTAAGAGTTAATTAATATCATAAAGACTTTGAACATTTAATAGAGTTTTAGGCCAACATGTGCTCATAAACAAAATTGTTATCCATCCTAATCAAATCAATCCTATTATAATTTTTTTTGCTTAAGACTTACCATCAAAGGCCAAGATCAAAAATTTAATTAAAAGAGATTTTTATATAAATTATTTACAAGAATTTGTGAGAGAGAGAGAGAAACCCCGGCACGAACCTCATTCCCTGAGATTATCTGTCAAATTTGCAATACCGACTGTAGCTGAGGACATTGTTATTATATATTAATAGAAATAAGATTAGGACCCACCCCATGTTTGTAAATATATTTGTAAAACCCTTAGATTTGCCAATGATACACAGTGTAAATATACCGAATAAACTAGTTTCGTTATTATTGTATTTTGAGTGGTCATTTTAGAAGGTATAGTGAGTTTAACAAAATGGCGCACCAACGAGCGGGGCTCTCTCATCTCGAACAAACCTTGTAATAAAATTAAGCTTGCGTGTTTGAACTAACAATTATAGGTTAAAATAAGGTTAGCCTATAAGAACTGTGCACTATTATAAGAATATTTAAGTTAATATTCCCCACTTCCCCATTATAATTACCAACCACCTGTTAAACGAACTTATCCGATATGACTAGCCCGTACAATTTAAGACCGAACCCTAAGCCGTCTCAAAAAGTTATCGAAAATAGCGGGGATAATGATGAACATACCGAATTACACACACACACACTAAGCGAAGAGAATAGTATCATCGATGATAACTCCCGAACACTAACAGCAAACAGCCCAACACCCTCACAAACACCCCTAACCGACACATCAGACGACGAACCGTCATTCCACGGATTCGACCCGATCGCGGATATCGAAGTAGGACGAAATAACTTACAACGATTCACGAACGCCAGCGGAATACACACGACAGCTTACTCAAGGTCGTCTCCCGAGCCCGTCGCTATGCCAACGGAACAGCAGCCAATCACAGCCCAGGAACGTGATACCGCGCTCGACCAAACACAAGCCGCTCCTCACTACCGTTCTGTATTCCCTTGTCCACAACAAACACCTGACTTTCTGTCACAAATACAGTACATGCTTCAATCCCTTGAAAATAATATGAATACGACAATCAACACTAAAGTAAATACCCTAGAAACCAACCTCAAAACTGAAGTAAATACCTTAGAAACCAACCTTAAAACTGAGATCAAATCACACTATGAAATATTAGATAGTAAAATTGAGGCCTTAACAAACTCCCAAACTAAATTGCAAACTGAATTAAACATCATACAAGAAACACAACAGCAACAATCCGTTGAGATCAAACAAATTGAATCAAAATTAACTACACAAATAAACGAGAGTTCCTACAACCTTAAAATCAATTTAAAAGCAGATCTGAGCGCACATAAAATTGAGGTTAACGACACAATTCAATCCCAACACAAAGCCATCTCGGACGGACTGAACACTACATTAAATGTTAGCCTAAACGGAATTAAAACTCAGTTAAAGGAATCCCACGAAACACAGCAAAAGCAAATAGAAAATACCCTAAAACAAAACACTCAGCAACTACAAAGTACCTTAGAACCTATGATAATAGAAAACCAATCAAAAATCGAACACAACCGCGCCGTTGTAGAAGAGCTCAAACAAACCCTAAGCGATCACCGTAACAAAATATAATCATTACAGGACGGAATCCAATTTAAACCAAATACTTTAACACCAAACATCTATGTAACTTGCGGAAGCAGTACAAACCTCGATTCAAACCTACCGAAGTTCACGGGAAGAGCACATAACCCTAGGGAATTCCAAGCTAAATTGCGGAAATATTATGACAAAAGCCTAATGCGACATGATCCTCAAACTAACACCAAAGAACATTTAATCGATGTAATCGAGATGAGTCTCGAGGGCAGTGCGTCTCGGTGGTTTTCCTTAGCAAAGGACGACGTGAAAACGTGGGGAAATTTCGAAAGTATATTCTTGGCCCGATTTTGGAACCCTCAAGTACAACGCGGCATTAAACAACGCCTTGAAAACGAACGATACCGACCCGGCGGTAAACTCAACCGATCCGAATACTTTATCGAGAGAGTAATCACACTGAAATCAATGACCCCTTCCCTTACGGATGATGAAATTGTCACGCTACTGAGTGAACACTTCAGCGAATTAATACAAGATGCGCGTGTAGTCCAAAACGCAAATACTATTGCAACATTCGAATCACTACTCCAGCGTGAGGATATCAAAGATGGAAACCGCCGAATACGACAAAACAACTTCTCACCACCTCACACTAATACAACTCCGAACAAACCAAACGAGACTAGGCGCTATCAAAACAATTACCAAAACAACCATAGGGACTATCGAGATCACGTCAACCCGAACGCTTATCAACCAAAATACGAGCGAAATTACCACAACAACAACAAAACGCATTTCACAAATCCACCCTACAACAGACAGAATCCCCAACACTGGCCACCTTTACAACCAAACCGATATCCACCAAATCAAAATACCCCTCCAGCAAGATACAATGATAGGAACGAACCACGTTACCCTACCAACGAACAACGACAAGTCTGCACAACGATAGTTGAGCGTACCGACATGCCTAACAAACCTTCTGCTCCACCGTCCCACGGTGATAAACATTTAAACGGCTAAGCACTGGGTACGATAACGGCCTGCACACCACACCCATGAACATTTCCCCTAATATCTCCTCAGTGCTAAATAAAAACCTCGGAAACAGTAGGCCATATGAAAACCAAAACAATTTATTAATTAACTTGTATGAAACCGACGTAATTTGTTGCGATAGAGAATTCTTGTTAAGCGAAGAACCAGAATTAAATAACCAGTCTAATCAAATCAAGCAAATAGAATTTCCAGAAATTGATATTAATATAAACAAAATCAAAGTAAATGCATTAATCGATACAGGCTCAAACGTGACATGTATGTCAGAACAATGGTTCCTTGAACATAAAAATAAAATAGGTCAATACGAAGAGTTGCCCATAGTAAATACACAAATAAAAACCGCAACCGGAGAAAAGTCGAAACGGATTACTCGAATAGTAATGTTATCTATAGATATAAACGAGGTGCAAACACAACTACAAGTACTACTCATACCCAATTTAGTTAGGAACTTAATAATAGGAAACGACGTATTGAAATCATGGCAGTTTGAAATGAACTTTAAGGAGAAAATAATTAAATTATCCATAAATAATAATGATATAACTTTGAAGTCCGGAGAGGCAAACATTGAAGGTATAACTTGTAATTTTGTATCTGAGCAAAGCCTAAGGCGAAGCATTAATGATGATGATAACTATGAATACTATGAAGATAATTATGATAACGATAATAATAATATATATATAAATTGTAATGATCCTAACCCGAATATGAGTAACGCTACTGAAGAAATGTCACCTAAAACAGTTTACAAATCCTTAGAAGATAACAAAATACTAGATGAACAACAACGGAGCGAGTTATGCGACCTGTTAACAACATACCAAGTGAACACGTTAGACGACACTAAGACGTTTGACCCATACCATATTTCCGCTTTAAAGAAATACATTTCCCCTCAACAAAAATAGTAGAAGAACATAAAATTAAATTTAATCATCAGTGAAGAGATATCAAGAAGTTTAATGTGTGTGTGCAGAGACCTAAACCCCTTGTACAGTTAGTTATAAAAAAGTGAACACTCATAAAGTGAAATAATAAACAATAATCAATGTTAAGTGAAAAAAGGTGAATAATAAAGACGCTTTGCAGTGCAACCAGATAATGTATCAAATAGGAAAATAATAAGGACGATTTACAGTATCATAGAGAATTGAACCCAATCTAGTGATAGTAAATAAAAAGGAAAGAGTTTAATTAATCCCTTGGTACCCATATGTAAATAGTAAATTTTCCCTTGATAATTTAGCGTTATGTACTTTCTTATTGTTAATTGTTTATAATTTGATAATCATGTTTCAACCATTTATTCCTTTCAATAGTTAAGTTTTTGTTCCCACCACTGTTAATGTTCTCATTTCAAACAAATTTATTCACTGTGTATCGAAACCTCATATTATATTTCATTTAATATTCAGTTTCTGCGGGGATATTGCAACATTTCATAAATTTGTTTATAAATATGTATGTAAATAAAACAATAAATATAGCCTACCATCACAACACTCATAAGTAATATCCATTTCACACCCCATGTAGTCAAGTTGTCACACCATTGTCCAATAGGCCTATATAAATATATAGATCAAACAGATTACAAGTACCCCAATAGCCTAGTTAAAAATATTAGAGTAGCCTATATATACATATTAAGTAAGAATAACAGCCTATCTGAGATATTTAATAATGTATGTTATTTCAAACACAAGCTAAAATAAACTTAATATATATAAAATAATAAAATCTCAAATCTCAAATTTTGAGTAACTATAATTTTATACAGTACCATAAATCTGTGTAGTGAAAAGTGTTATTAGTGACTACATTATCTAGAAAACATGAAATGCATTGTTACCCTGGACCACATGTGAGATGATGAAGAAGATGCTTTTGTGAGGTCTTACCAATTATGAAGCCTGAGTGACTAGATGTTTTTCTATGGGTCTCATTCCCAAACTCAAGATAAATCCCTTTAAAACAGTAAATTAGACACTAAAAGTCTAATTAGAAATAGGAGAAGATCTGGGACTATCAAATTATACTCCTTTTATTAACAGGCCAAGAAGAGATAGTACCTAGAGAAGAAATTCAATTTGGTAATATGCATCCAATTTTTACCTAGCCCATTTTTGATCTTCAAGGACTAAGACACCTTCAGTTCACGGGGTGGACTGAGTAGCTCCAGCAACTGATAGACATTTCTAACTAATTGAACTTTATTTCGAAAACTTAAGAGTTAATTAATATCATAAAGACTTTGAACATTTAATAGTTTTAGGCCAACATGTGCTCATAAACAAAATTGTTATCCATCCTAATCAAATCAATCCTATTATAATTTTTTTTGCTTAAGACTTACCATCAAAGGCCAAGATCAAAAATTTAATTAAAAGAGATTTTTATATAAATTATTTACAATAATTTGTGAGAGGGAGAGAGAAACCCCGGCACGAACCTCATTCCCTGAGATTATCTGTCAAATTTGCAATACCGACTGTAGCTGAGGACATTGTTATTATATATTAATAGAAATAAGATTAGGACCCACCCCATGTTTGTAAATATATTTGTAAAACCCTTAGATTTGCCAATGATACACAGTGTAAATATACCGAATAAACTAGTTTCGTTATTATTGTATTTTGAGTGGTCATTTTAGAAGGTATAGTGAGTTTAACAGGGCGAGTAGTGTTTTTTTAAGTCGAGTCGAGTCAAGCATTAAACCAAACTACTCGAGTATCGAGTCGGGTCGAGTCTAGTAGTTCTTTAAAAAATAAAAAACTCATTTTATTTTTTTATGGAAAATAATGCTTTTTACATATTAAACTTTAATTATAAATTTAAAATGTTATTGAATTATTAATGTTATTATTTATTTTATTTTTCCATGAATGAATAATGATTTAAATGAAAAATAATAAATACATACCGTTTCCAACCACAATAACAAATAAAATACAAGTATTAGAAATATATATCCATATAAAGATTTTGGGTTAATTTATCAAATCCAGAACATTAGAACAAGAAAGTGATTTTTTGCCCCTGACCCAAACACTCCCTGTGCCCCCTCTCTTACTTATCTTAACTCACAGGAATCCAAAAATAACCCACCTGTTTTCTCCTTTCATATGAGCTAAAAATATATTTTAAGTTTATTTTTCTTGATTTCAGTCACTTATTTTGTTAAACATTTGTTAGCGCGTAAACGTGGGTAAACGACGGGAGTAGTCAACTATATACTCGACTCGATAGTTTAGAGTATTTGTACTACTTGACTTGGCTTCGAGTAGTCTTTAGTACTCGAACAAATACTCAAAACTCGAGTACTCCCCACCCCTAAAAAATAATAAAGAATCTTTAGGGCCACGTTTAGTTTTGTCCTTTTTTGTGTGAACATTGTGTACATACTTTGTTGCATTATGTTTTGCACTTGTAAATACCAAACATTTTTCATACTTCATAAAAGCTGGGAAGACGGGAGGACGGACGTTAAAAAGGAGGACATGTCCCCCAAAAGCCGGACGACTGGTCAACCTGGCAGTAGTATAAATTGAAATGAAATGTGTGCATTCAAAATTAGATGATTTTATTAATCTAATTATTACATTAACGGAGACACGATTTTTGTCACTATGGTGTGAGAAATATTACTCAGAAAACCTGATAAAAATGCATAAAAAGTTGTTTCATTATTATTATTATTTATAGTGTGATGAAAACTATAATTCATATCTCATACCTAAAGTGTCTTTCATGTACTTGATCAAATTTCTGCGCTCGGATATCATCACGCACGGAAAACATGATCATGTGCCAGAAAAGACTACTTTCGTCACTAGTAATTAAATATACTAGGTATTTTAAATGTGTATTTTGATTTTGGAATAGTAAACACCTTTTTTTGATAGTAAACTATCTTGCTGTAAAAGTCTAATTCTTACAATAAAATCTGAAATGTGGAAGTACAATTGTTGTAATGCCCAATCAAATTAAATAAAATTCACTACCAATAAGTACTACATGGTTTTAAAGTAATTACCGGTTAAGTTATTTGTATCGGAGAGAACTCTGAACTTAGATAAGCCAGGGTTATTTCCATCTTGTTTTGCTATAGACTGTAATAATTTTGTAAATTTAATGTTCAAAATCACCTCGACTCCGCGCGCCGTGTCGTAGTTGATCATCCGAGAGTCGTGGTACCAGAATATGTAGGCGGGGGGCTCCATGGAGTGACGAAGGAGACAGATGAGACGGAGACTGCTACCCGCCTGGACCATCTTCTCACTCCCTCCCACGATCTCGGCTTTGGACTCTGGAATTGGAGTCACAAACTTACGAGGGTCATCCACAAAGTAAAGAATGTTTGCTTGCTGCATCTAACGCAGATCCCCATCACCGCGACTGTGTGTGTGGCAGTCCATCACCTCCCCACCGAAGTATGAGACGAGTCTCGATGCTGTGTAGTCACGTGTCTTATTTCTACAGAAATTTAAAATGGCGGTAATAATCGAGCATCCCTTAAAATTTGAGATCCGCAGTGTTATCGGTTTCTGAATGCGCAAATGTCCGACCTGTTGAAATTTGTAGACAAAAACCAAAGAAAGTTTATAATGAAAGTGCAAACCGAAAATTTTTTAAATGTTAAATTAATCGAACATATATTCACTTTCTGTACACTTTATTTGCACCGTTTCGTTAAGAATTAAATGTCCTTCAAGTTTGTTTTAAAATCTATTGTGTCTAACCTAATTTAACAAAGTTATTGTAGGTCAAATGTAAAAAAGTTGTTTTTCGATCTCTCTTTTTAGCGAATATCCCCTATAGGGAAGAAGCTATTACCGTAGTCTGCATGGTAAGACCTAGGCCCAGGACCATGATAACTTTTCGTTTTGAGGTCCCCAGATCCCAAAAACACCATTCGTTCGAAACTGTATATATAGCTGTATATTTAGTGTATACTGTACCGCTGTATATATATATATGTGTGTGTGTCTGTGAGCACGACAACTCTCGTAAAAATGATCCGATTTTGATGAAATATGGTATAAACATGTAAAGCAACATTTATGACTTTAAGTTCGAAAACCAGCCAGATCGCTCCATCCGAAGGGGTATTTTGGGGTGTTTTGTACCCAAAATATGGGTTTTTTGAATTTTTTACATATAATTTTTGAAATAGTCAAATATTAGTTTTTACCAATGGATTCAGCTTAAAAGAACACACAATTTGGTATTTTGATCATTCCTCTACGTCAATTGGTTACCGAGATATTCAAAGTGCTAAACACAGTACGTTGTCTAATGTTATTCTTATGGGAGAAAAGACAAATTTTATATCTTGCTTATTTATGAACTTATACTGACGAAACTTGGTATACCGCTTCATCTAGTTGTGGTCTATTGATATTTGCTCAAAAAAAATTTTTTTTTGCCAAAGGATCTCGTAGCAGCAAACCTAAGTACTCACCCCCATGTTATTCTTTTGGAGAATAATTAAATGCTATGTCTCTCTTAATTATGAACATAAATGAATAATACCCCTGTAGCAGCAAACCTGCGTCCTCAGCGAATTTCCATTGCATATATATGTATGTGTTTTTGTCGTATATACCACATAAAGCCACATACCAAGTTTCATCAATATATATTGATAAATAAACGATTTATGACATTTTAATTATTCTCCATAAGAATAACATGGCAGCTGAGTATGCAGGTTTGCTGAAGCAAGGAACACAAAAAATGTGGTTTTATACAAATATCAATATAACTCATGTAGGTAAAGCTACATGCCAAATTTCATTAATTTATTTTCATAATGAAGGGAGATAACACGTTAATTATTCTCCATAAGAATAACATGGGGCTGAGTACGCAGGTTTGCTGCTACGGGAGCCTTGGGTAAAAAATTGTCTTTTTGAGCAAATATCAATGGTCCACAACCAGATGAAGCCGTATACCAAGTTTCGTCAGTATACGTTCATAAATAAGCGAGATATAAAATTTTTATTTTTCTCCCTAAGAATAACATTAGACAACGTACTGTGTTTAGCACTTTCAATATCTCGGTAACCAATTGACCTAGAGAAATGATAAAAATACCAAATTGTGTGTTTTTTTAAGCTGAATCCAATGGGAAAAATAAAATTTGACGATTTCCAAAATTACATGTAAAAAATTCGAAAAACCCATTTTTGGGGTACAAAACCCCCCCCCCCAAAATACCCCTTCGGATAGAGGGATCTGGCTGGTTTTCGAACTTAAAGTCATAAATGTTGCTTTACATGTTTATACCAAATTTCATCAAAATCGGATAATTTTTACGAGAGTTATCGTGCTCACGGGCACACACACACACACACATATATATATATATATATAGTTTCGAACGAATGGTGTTTTTGGGGTCTGGGGACCTCAAAACGAAAAGTTATCATGGTCCCGGGCCTAGGTCTTACCATGCCGACTACGGTAATAGCTTCTTCCCTATAGGAGAAATTCGCTAAAAACTGATATGACTTCACCTAGTTAAGTTCTATTGAAATTAGCGTAATAACCCATTTATTGTGTTCCTTTTTGCAGCAAACCTGCGTACTCAGCCCCAATGTTATTCTTATGGAGAATAATTAAAATTACTTAATTCGCTTATTTGTGAATATATTTTTATGAAACTTGGTATGTGGTTTTATGTAGTATTAAGCCATTATATCTCCATTGGAAATTCGCTGAGTATGCAGGTTTGCTGCGACGGGGGTATTTAGGTTCCACGTGGGATACCCTTGAAAACTAAGGGAGATACCGTTCTACGACATGTTCCATTTGATTTTTAAGGTCAAAAACCAAAAGAAACCTCTGATTTCGTCCCTTAACCTCCCTTCCCAGAATTCCAGCAGTTCCTCATTTCACCCAGGATACTAAATTATGGGCGAAACCTTTTACTAGCCGTAACTTGCTAACGAAGCATTTCAAAACCTATATTTATATCCCTTTTTCTTTACTTTTACATGTAGAATGAGCTCCCGAAGTTTCTGCATATTTTCGTGAATCTCTCTGTATACCATGTTAAACTTTTGGCCATTGGGCTGTTACGCACTGATTAAAAATGGAGATGCGTTTGTATACGTGAGGTATAGATAGCTTTTGGTTGTCTTTTAAGTGTGTTGTTTTCCACAGTCTTTTAGTAAGTTTAAATTTTACAACTTTTTTGTAACCAGCTTAACGCTTAAAGTGTTCCTGCTTAAATAAACACCAGGCACGTGAGATTTGTAACTTACCCACAAGCTTGAGGGTGACAAATATGCTGATAGGCGGGTGAGTCGATACTTGGCATTCATACAGGCCTTCGTCAGTCATCTGAGCAAACTTGATATGTAGAGCCCAGTCCTGAGCAACATATATGAGATCAACATCAGTATCAAGCTCTGGAGTTATATATAGAAAATAGGCACATTACACATTCACATTTACACACATTACACATTAACACATTACACACACACATTTCACATTTTCACATTTCTAGTAACAGATATATGATTATTTAGAATGCAAATAAATAACTGTGATGTGTCTTGAGAGGGAGCGTTAGCGTTTTGCCCCTTAGTAGCCGTTTGTGAATGGTTAAGAGGTAGATTATTTTTGTATATAACAGAAGTATATCAATATTTGCAATTTGTTGTCACTAAAATAAGTAGCAACCATATTCTATTGAAGCCAAAGGCGAGTCAAAGCCAGAACTGAATTTACATTTGTTATATTTTTGTAGTTTTTTTTTAGCAATATAAATCTATACAAAAATATTTTTATTTTCAAGTTAAAAATATTCAGACTTTATGAACGGCATATGTCTCCGTTTTAATGTGTTTTAGCTTAAAAAGTATGGTGATTACATATATGGCACAAACAAAAATCTGAATTGAGTAGTCTGGCAATACAAGTAAAAAATATTTAAATTGTTTAGTATATTGCAAAAAAACCACGGCTATTGTAACTAGCCGTTTGGGAAACTAGTACTTTACTGTGGTTTAAAATCATAATTCATTGGATTTTTACCATAAGAAACAGTTATTCAAAAATTATTGTTACGACAAAAAAGCAAACAAAATTAGGGAATGATATGTTTTTATTCTTAGTGATGAATAATATACTTTCTTAAATTTAGTGTCCCCAGAGGACGAAAGAGTACAAAATACATTAATTTTAATAACTAGTAACCTCTCGCGGCTTCGCTCGCGATTACAACGTAATATTATATTATATTTATGTCAGCTCCTCTGTTATCATTTGTTTTCCTATCAACAGCTGTTTTAGTATGCAATTAATGCAAATTATTCGTCTGTTTAAGTAAACAAAATCTTTTATTTATAAGGAATATACTGTAACTTTGAAGGCCTGTGGGGCAAAGCCCGAGGACGAAGTTTCTGCATATCTTCCTGAATCTATCTGTATATGCCATGTTAAACTTTTGGCCAGTGGGCTGTTACGCACTGAAACAAACTTTCAGACATCAGAAAGTCTGACTTTCAGTCTGAATGGTAACCTTTCTTATCATTATATTATTATTAATTTTATATTCATATATATATATATATATATATATATATATATATACAGGCCTTTATATATATATATAAATACAGTGATATATATATATATATATATATATATATATGAATATGTAATTAATAATAATATAATGGTAGGATTTGCCAACAATAGCGTTTGATGGCCCAACGTCGGCTATGGTTGGATTTGCCAACGTGGGCTAGCAACAATTGGTTCGTTGGCCCAACCACGTTAATGCCAACCGACCATTTCCCTAACATATCCTACAATGCCGATGTTGGCCCAACGTGCTGATTGTGCTGATGGGCCAACCTCGCACCAACCGTTGGCCTACCATTTTCCTACGTTGGCCGAACAATGTGTGCTGATGGGGGTATAAATCAACATTATATTTTTATTATTATAATTATATTAAACATATGTTAATTTGCTAGTAGTTTTTCATATTTCATAGATACATAGATCAAATGAACTTGTTCCTACTTTTATTACAGTGATTTTTGCACAAGTAGATTCATGTAATAGAATAAAACGAGTACTATCCAATCTTAGAAGAATAAAACTTATTAGAATATAGGCTAGTACAAGTTGTACAGGTACAGACTATTGGTAATTTCTCTATCTCAGTCCATTCTTCGATTCCAACAATCCGTGGCCGTGGGGGTTAAGGCGAGTGTTCAGTAACTCAAAGGATGCAAGTTCGAGACCCGACATGACTTGATATTTTCGCAACTTAATTCCTTTTTAAAATTTCTATAATTGGTTTACTAAACAACTCAATTACATAAATCATGATTTATAAAATTAAAATAAGCATTTAAATAAAAAATTATAAACCGTTGGCATTTGGTTGGGTATTGGTTGGCATTGTTGGATAATGGTTGGTTAATCCATCGATGGGCCAACCTCGCGCCTCGCGACATGCCCACCGTTGGCCAACCATTTCCGCCGACCATTTGCCAACGTTGGCCAAACGATTTGTGCTGATGGGGTATAAGGATAATTAATATTTGATTTAAAGTATAACAAGTTAAGTGAATAAGAAATTGAAACAATATAAACAAGCACTAAAAATACTGTTATTGATTCTCTAAAATTACCAAGATATTATGAAATATCAGTTTGCTTAAACAAGACTAAACCGTTACTGGTAATAAATTGTCCCCAAATGTTCCGTAGTCTACGACAAACATAAAAGGTTTATAATTGTTACATACATTTTGGATGTAAAAATTGCAGTATAGTTTACAATAATTGGTGACACACATTTGCAGATATCACTCACTATTAATATTTTCTCCATCCCTCCAGATTGTTTTTTTTTATAAATTCACTTCAGCACACATTCTACAACTTGTGGTAGTACATTTCCTCACCTGTTCGTTATGAACGTGTGCAGTGAAGAAGCGATCATCACTGCTGTAAGTTGCCAAGCCCACGGTCAACAACTGGTAATCCGTACGACGAATCCATGAGACCTGAAAACGAGTGGGAAACATTAAATCACCCCCACTAATAAACTTATAATACCACCTTAAAGGGGTTTTTATCTCTCCGATAATATGCCAGGCATAGTTTTACGTTGGTCTTCAAAGCAAAACTGTATCGATAGATTTGAATTATAAGCCGTGGGTAGTAGATCAAAACTTTCATTGTGCCCTCTGTAACTTAAATGAAAATGAAGACACATTCCATTTTATTGCAAGATGCCAAATTGTAGCTCACATTAGAAAGAAAAAATTTGTAAAAGGGAACTTACTCACACAGAAGTTATTAACTATATAAACGAGGAGGGTTGGCATTGTTTAGCAAATTTCTTAAAGGAAGCAAGGAGGTATAGCTGAGAACTAATATTAGAATTTGATTTTTAATCAGGCAAGTTGTTTGACAGTACACATACTTACTAAAGCAAAGAGTACTACCATTGACTATAAATTATAGTTATTAGTAAAACTAATAATAAAAGGATAACGCAAGTCTTTGAGAGCTCTCATACCTAATTTTGTGTTGTGAGGTCTAAGAGTATTAAAAAAAAATTATACATGTGTTAGTTCTTGTTCCTTTTTTACTGTAATAATTTTGTATATTTGTATATTCATACAACTGACTGTACTTATTTATTTTATTGAAATTATTTCCTTTTGTTTTTATTCAGTTGCTTTGCTGAAACAAAGTCGTGGTTAGGTGTTCAGCCCGCGTGCGGGGGGAGAAAATAAAGTCAAGTAATCCCTAAAGAAGCGGGACGTTATATCGATCCCACGAAACGTCGGATTGCTTCTGGGATAATTATTTTATTTTTTATTCGTGTCCATGTTGTATCCGTGTTTTGAGTAAGTTTTGACGAGTTCCAGAACAACAAAAATTTTGTGAGTGAGGCCCAATATTATATCTAACAATGGAATACACCTTACCCACAAACATGTCATTCAGAAATATAATGTAATTTCCTTATATATATAGTGAATTTCCTTTGGAAAGTGAACTATTAGCATGACCCACACAGTGAAACATAAGCCCGGGACCACCATAGAAGTTCCTAACGTGACCCCCTGAACACGTTTTGGGGGGTCGTTCAAAATTTTATATATATATATATGTAAAAACCCAAGCCCATATATATATATATATATATTGAATATTTCTGATTGATTAGGGCTGCTGATAATAATAATAATATTAACATTTTAAAAAACAAACACCCTTTTTTAAGATCTTTATTATTTTATTATTTTTTTTTTTGACTGACATGTTTCGGCAATGATGCCATTTTCAAAGTCAATATAACCTCACAAAATGTTGTATAAGTAAAAAAACATCTGTATAAAATAAATTAATCTAATCATATGGTCCTAAATCAAAATTAATTTGTTTTATATAAATGTATATATATATACTATATTAAATATATCTATTTCTTTTGTCCTCTTATTTGTTTGATTTTATCATATAAGGAATGCTGTTGTTTTATTTGCATACTATTTAGCATGTTTGGTGCATCTTTTTTGTAGTTAAAATAGATATGCATTTCTTCTTTAACGTTTAGTTTTTCCGATCTCCTTTCATATTCAAGAATGTTTAAATTTTCTTCTAAATTTTTGTAGTTATGACCTGAATTTAGTAGATGATCAGCAAAATTAGATTTCATTGTTGTTGTATTCTTTGATCTCAGTGCTTGAATATGTTCTTTGAAACGAATTTTAAAATTTCTTTTAGTTTGCCCGATGTAGTAGCTGCTGCAATCACTGCAATTTATTTTGTACACTCCAGGTTGGCTGTAGTCTTGAGTTTGAATTTGTGGACGATTTGAAATTTTATTGTTTATCATTTTAAATATATTGTTTTTAGTTTTATAGCTAATTTTGAAGTTTGAGTTTTTAAATGTTTTTCTAATGGCTTTGTTCATATATGCATTGTAGGGCACGCATATAAATTTAGAATTCACGTTTGATGTTGAATCTTTTCTGATCGTTCGTTTCTCAATTTTTCTTTTGATCAATTTATTTATCATATTAGGGTTATATCCATTAGTTTTAGCTAAATACATTATTACTTCTTTTTCTTTTCTGACATTTTCTTTACTTAGTGGTATATTAATAAGCCAATGAGTTAATGAATGAAATGTGGCTATTTTATGCTGCCAAGGATGATTTGATTGTGAAGGAATTATGACGTCTGTTGTTGTAGGTTTTCTATAAATGTTAAATGAATGAACATTATCTTTAATTTCTATTTTTACATCTAGAAAATTTATACGGTTGCTCTGTATTTCTTCTGTAAATTTGACAGTTCTTGATAAACTATTAAGATATGTTAAAAGGTCTTTTGCTTCTTCTTCATTGCCTTCAAATAAACAAATAACATCATCAACATATCGATACCAATATTTAATTTTCTTGTAGAATGGATTGGAGTTATTTGCTATTTTATTTGATTCCATTTCGTGCATATAAATATTGGCTAGAAGTCCTGATAAGAGAGATCGCATAGGCAAACCGTCTTCTTGTAAGTAAAAATTAGAATTATAGCTAAAATAGTTTTGTTTCAATGTCATTTGTGTTAACTTCATTGTATCATCTATTTCACTTTTTTAAGAACTTTAGCATCGGTTAGATATTTCCTTAAAATATCTAATGTTTCTCTTATGGGAATGTTTGAGTACATATTACTAACGTCAAACGATAGTAGTAATGAGTTAGGTAGAATATTTATATTTTTTATTTTATCGATTAGTTCGTATGTATTCTTTATATTGTATCCATTTTCCAAGTTGATGCTATTTTTTATTTTGTTATTTAAGTATTTGGATAACTTATACGTTGGAGCATTTATAAAGTTAACAACTGGACGTATTGGGCAGTCGTTTTTATGAGTTTTTGGTTGCCCTTTTAAAGTTGGAGCTTTTGCATTTGTGACTTTTATTTGGTATTTTACTTTTGTTGGTATAGTTTTACTTTTTGTTATAGATGCATTTACGGTTTTATTAAATTCCTCTGTAGGATCTTTTATAAGGACTTTATATTTGTTATTTGATAAAAATGTCTTAACTTTATTATCATAGTAATTTTGTTCTATTATTACCACTGATGTACTTTTGTCTGCTTTTGTAACAATTGAATTATTTGCCTTCAGTTTGTTAGAAATTGAATTAATCATTTTAATATCTTCATCTATTTGTTTTGAAATTAACTTACCCGGTCTGATTTTGGAAAAGTTTGTGTTTTCTAATTCATGCACGAAATTATACCTGATCGGGTCTTGAATATTAACTTCATTTTTCTTTATAGCAATTTCCATGTCAATTAGGTCATTTTCTATTGATGTTTTTTTATGATCAAGATTAATGTTACATTTTAATGACTTACGTAATAGAGACATTTCTTCAGTTGTAAATTCAATGTTGGTGAGATTTTGAACAGCGGGATTGAATTGTTCTTTTATTTGTGAACTGACATTGTTTAATATTTTCTTCTTTTGAGAATCACATAGGTTTTGTATTTTCTTTCTGTGGGTTTCTATTTTTTCTTTGATTATCGGTTCAACCCATTCTGAAATGTAACAGTTTATTTCTTCTATACTTTCATTATGGAATAAGTTTCTCATTTCTTCAAGTAAATGAAGAGATTCATTAATATGATGCAATTTTGAATACAGAAATTTAATTTCTTCTTTCACCCATATCTTTTTAGCTGTTTCCATTGTTCTGTTTGCTGCTTGGGATGAAGATTTGGTATGTATTTGGACGTAGTTTGGAGTGATATTTTCTGCTAAGCATCTTTTGTTAAATAGAATATCTTCTTTGATTTTTGCAACTTTAAGCGTGAGGTATTTACATTTGTGAACAATGTTCTGGTTTTGGTCGTTAGCCATTTCTATTGAATATTTCTGATTGATTAGGGCTGCTGATAATAATAATAATATTAACATTTTAAAAAACAAACACCCTTTTTAAGATCTTTATTATTTTATTATTTTTTTTACTGACATGTTTCGGCAATGATGCCATTTTCAAAGTCAATAAAATAAAAAAACAGATGTTTTTTTACTTATACAACATTTTGTGAGGTTATATTGACTTTGAAAATGGCATCATTGCCGAAACATGTCAGTCAAAAAAAATAATAAAATAATAAAGATCTTAAAAAAGGGTGTTTGTTTTTTAAAATGTTAATATATATATATATATATATATATATATATATATATATATATATACATGTATGCACTCTAGCGGTCACATTTTTTGTCCGATTTACTTAAAATTTGGTAGGGACGTTCCTTTCTATAATCTGTTGGACAAGTTCGTTGGGCAAAACAATCGGAAAACTCTAAACCCATTTTTTGGGGAGTAATCTTTAAAATTTCTAGTTTTTGGGCCCAAAAAAGGTCAGAAAAGCTCCAGATGTAAAATTAATGCATGTAAAAAGATGGGAATTAGAGAGGCGCATGTTTTCAGCCCTCTCTCGTCATTCTAGCATAAATATTTACCAAGTTATTAAAGAAAATGTGTATCGGCTAAACACAGTACGTTGTCTTATGGGGGTTTTACACTAGAAAAGCCTGTTATTCCTTTGTTAAGAGTACTTTATTATCCCCAGAAACCTCACGCCTTCTTTCAAGGCTGTCTGGACCTTCTCCTAACCTTATAATGTCCAAAATTGTATTCCCAGCTTTGCAAGTAAATGAAACCAGGAGTATCAGAACAGCCGAAAATCAATGTTTTCAGATTTCAATAAAAATTGGACAAATGTATGTTTTTATACTGATTTTGAGTTTTAAAAGTTTTTTTGTGGAAATTCACTTCCCTCACGTCAGCGTTCTGCGTGCAAACTCGTTTTAATTTACATGGTTATTATTTTACATTTTTGTTATTGATTTAAAGATAAATCAGAAATTCCCAAAGGTATCTCACCAGGGAACTATTACACCTTTAAATTTTAATCTAAAATAAAATTTATTGGACAATCAGGCTATGCGTAACACATCCTGAAAGTTGTTACGGCTCTTATGGGACAAAACTTAAATGGTTTATCGCGACATCCGGTGATAAAGACTTGGAAGACTCACTACTAACCATGGACTCCGTGACCCCGCCGACCTCACAGTGTAGGACTGAGGTGCTGCCAGTCTGGGCGGTGACCTTGGTGCAGTTCTCCGACAGGAAGACCACGTGCTCCGGCCCGGGGGAAGGGGTGGCCAGCAACCCTTCGTCTGCCGGGGAGGGACTCTGCGCCTGGATAGCGTTCAACCACCAGTCGTCATCATCCACTGAAACAAATAGAGGGCCAATCAGTAAAAATTGAATTGAAATAACACACGAGCGAATCCAGTTGCTCGAATTCGAGCAAATATGTTTTGTTCGGATTACCCTTCTAGTAAATTGTGATGACATTCCAGAGGTTAGCTAGAAACAACTGTTCTTCCTTCTTTTAGCGAATTTCCCCTATAGGGAAGAAGCTATTACCGTAGGTCTCATGGCAAGACTTAAGCCCGAGACCATGATAACTTTTCATTTTGAGTTCCCCAGATGCCAAAAACACCATTCGTTCAAATTTGTATATATGTATATATATATATATATATATATATATATATATATATATATATATATATATATATATATATATGTGTCCGTAAGCACGATAACTCTCGTAAAAAAGGTCCGATCTTAATGAAATTTGGTACAAATGTGTAAAGTACCATTTATTTGAACGAGTTCGAAAACCAGATGAATCGCACCATCCGAAGGGGGGTTTTGGGGGGGTTTTGTGCTCCAAAAATGTGTTTTTTTGGGTTTTCATATGTAATTTTAATTTAAATCAAATTTTAATTCATACCATTGAATTTAGCTTAAAAAAACAAACAATTTGGTATTTTGATCATTGCTCTACGTCAATTGGTTACCGAGATATTGAAAGTGCTAAACACAGTACGTTGTCTAATGTTATTCTTATGGAGAAAAAGAAAAATTGTATATCTCGCTTATTTATGAACATAAACTGGCGAAATTTGGTATATGGCTTGATCTGGTTGTGGTTTATTGTTGTTTGCACAAACAAAATTTTTCGCCTATGGTTCCTGTAGCAGCAAACCTAGGTACTTGGTCCCCATGTTATTCTTATAGAAAATACTTAAAATGTTATATATCGCTTATTTATGAATGTATATGGATGAAACTTGGTATGTGACTTCACTAAGATGAGTTCCATTGATATTTGCATAAAAACCCATTATTTTGTGTGCCTTGTTGCAGCAAACCTGCGTACTCATCCCCAATGTTATTCTTATGGAGAATAATTAATATTTTAAATATCGCTTGTTTGTGAGTACATTTCTTATGAATCCTGTTAAGTGTTTTAATGTGTTATGTTATATATTCATTGGAAATTCGCTGAGTATGCAGGTTTGCTGCGACGGGGGTATTTAAAGAAGGTGTTGTTATTACATCAACAGCTGGTGTTAATTGTCCATTTAAAAATTTATATTTTTCCAAAAGGTTACCGTTGTAACTTCCCGTTGAAATTGCAGGGGACAGGACTGAAGGTAGATGACTTCCAAACTCCTAATGGCACATTTAGACGCTAAGAGCTTTGAAATAACACATAAACCTTGACTTAAGACATAGTACAGTAGTTTTGTTGGTAGGCTGCTCACGAGAATCACCTTATTAGTGAATTTCCTTTGGAAAGTGAACTATTAGCATGACCCGCACGGTGAAACTTAAGCCCGTATCTAAAACAATGTAAATGGCGAGCTCAGAAGTTTCAATAGTGATGCTGGTGAGTATTAAAGATATGATATTACGTAATCATTCGACAAGGCGCGCGGTGCCGAGCCGCGCTGCGCCGTGGCAGTGACAGACGCAGACCGCTGCACAGGTGCGATGCAGTGGGGGGGGAGAGCGCGATGACCTTGAGACCGGCCTTCCCCCTCTGCCCCCCTGTCGCCTGAGCTGGCGTTATCTTTTCATTCATTCTAATTTCCTGGAATACCTCCCCCTTCCACCCTGGCGCTTGGGCCGGCGTTATCTCTATTTTATCGCTTAATTCATTCTATTTCCCTGGTATTTAATGATTTATCAATCCTCTGGAATGTCTTTCATTTAGTTCCGTTTAAGACGGCCACACACTATCGGACTTTTGCCCGAACCAGACATCGAACAAGACATCGAACCGAGCGGATTTGGCTTCGAAGGGAGAAAATCCGGTAGTTTGTGGGGCCTCCGAACCAGACACCGAACAAGACATCGAACCGAGCACCGAGCGCTCTCGAGGCGGTTTTTTGACGAAAGATCAAAGAAAGATCGGTCCGATGTCTTGTTCGGGGTCTGGTTCGGGGTTCGATAGTGTGTGGCACCTCCACGCTGCTCCGAGCGCCGTCCCGAGCGCCGTCACGACCCTATTACTATTTACTATTTTAAAGTTCATCAACTTATATTATTTAATATCCATAGTTGAATTATATGTATTATTAATTTAGATTCTCTTTAATTCAGATTTAAATGTTTTTTTTTTATATTTAAGTCACGTAATCACAAACTTAGATTTTATCCAGACAGTTGTTATATAATTTTAACCGGACTTATTTGAAATAAACATTAACCCTACTACACTGTTGGTGTTTTTAGCGAATTTCCCCTATAGGGAAGAAGCTATTACCGTAGGTCTCATGGTAAGACTTAAGCCCGAGACCATGATAACTTTTCATTTTGAGGTCCCCAGATGCCAAAAACACCATTCGTTCAAATTTTTATATATGAATATATATATATATATATATATATTTATATATATATATATGTGTCCGTAAGCACGATAACTCTCGTAAAAAAGGTCCGATCTTAATGAAATTTGGTACAAATGTGTAAAGTACCATTTATTTGAACGAGTTCGAAAACCAGATGAATCGCACCATCCGAAGGGGGGTTTTGTACCCCAAAAATGTGTTTTTTGGGGTTTTCACATGTAATTTTAATTTAAATCAAATTTTAATTTATACCATTGAATTCAGCTTAAAAAAACAAACAATTAGGTATTTTGATCATTGCTCTACGTCAATTAGTTACTGAGATATTAAAAGTGCTAAACACAGTACGTTGTCTAATGTTATTCTTATGGAGAAAAAGAAAAAAATGTATATCTCGCTTATTTATGAACATAAACTGGCGAAATTTGGTATATGGCTTAATCTGGTTGTGGTTTATTGTTGTTTGCACAAAAAAACAATTTTTCGCCTATGGTTCCTGTAGCAGCAAACCTAGGTACTTAGTCCCCATGTTATTCTTATGGAAAATACTTAAAATGTTATATATCGCTTATTTATGAATGTATATGGATGAAACTTGGTATGTGACTTCACTAACATGAGTTCTATTGATATTTGCATAAAAACCCATTATTTTGTGTGCCTTGTGCAGCAAACCTGCGTACTCATCCCCAATGTTATTCTTATGGAGAATAATTAATATTTTAAATATTGCTTGTTTGTGAATACATTTCTTATGAATCCTGTGAAGTGGTTTAATGTGTTATGTTATATATTCATTGGAAATTCGCTGAGTATGCAGGTTTGCTGCAACGGGGGTATTTTTAATAAATTAAAGGTAGTAAGACTTAATTGTTGAAATTAAGGGAAGCGCATACAAACCTCGAAATGTAAAATTACAACATGTATCTCTTGTGTATTTTAAGTTCTCATAAAACCAAGCAGTTCAAATTGGCAGCAAACAACTTATAGAGCAACTTTAAGACACACTAGAGTGTAACCATAATTTTTTTTATGTGAATAAGTTTTTTTGTAACAGCATAAACGTTACAAAGTTATGGTATTTGTTATGTGTTATTTTATTGCATTAATTTATATATACTTTTTACTATATTCCATTTGTAATAAATTACATGTTGCATTACTTTTTGATTTACTAATTATTACAACCACCTTATTGTTGTTACAATCCTCCTACATAGTTAATAATATCCAGGCCTACTGCTTTTGCAAGAAACTGTGATAGATATTTTATTTGTTAACAGATAAATCTGCTAAACTAGTTTAACCTAAATAAAATTAATAATGTTAGTAAAATGAATTCATATGCAACTACAAATTAATCTCTACTACATAACCCCAGCCCCCTACCACCCTACCTGCATCCCCTAAACCCCACAAGTACATGGCCGACCTGCACAACGGCAACTAAAATGGTCCCCACCGTTTTTACCCCGCTCGGTGTTTTCGCGCTCAATCTGTCCGATCCGATGTCTTGTTCGGGGTCTTGATCGGGATGAAGTTCGAAGTGAATTTGTGCCCTACTCCCTGCTCCCTGCTCGGTCCGACGTCTTGTTCGATGTCTGGCTCGGGCAAAAGTCCGATAGTGTGTGGCCGCCTTTAAATCTGTTCCTTTATTAGTGAATTTTCTTTGGAAAGTGAACTATTAGCATGACCCGCACGGTGAAACTTAAGCCCGGGACCATCATAGAAGTTCCTAACGTGACCACCTGAACTCGTTTTGGGAGGTCGTTCAAAATTTTATATATATATATATATATATCTCCTTTATTGCTTGAAAACGTTTGTATTATAAACGAAAATTTGCAAAACCTTCTTGTTCATCATTTATATCTGTCAGTTTTAATGTGTTAGTATATATATATATATATATATATATATATATATATATATACTAACACATTAAAACTGACAGATATAAATGATGAACAAGAAGGTATATATATATACCTTCTTGAAGAAGTATATATATATATATATATATATATACTAACACATTAAAACAGATAGATATAAATGATGAAAAAGAAGTTTTTTGCGAATTTTCGTTTATAATACAAACGTTTTCAAGCAATAAAGGAGAAAGAATGGAATTGAACAGTAAATAAATAAAAATAAACAAATATTTTACATCTGACTTTTAAAAACTAAAACATATGATTAGGTACAGGTAAACAAATAAAATTTAAATTAAAGTCAGCTGAGTTGAATTATTTTAGACTTAAGAAAATATTACCTGAGATTTAACCCAGAAGGAACCTTGGTCTTCAATACCAACTGATGTGCCAATTCAGAATTTCTTAATATCAGTTGGTTATATTTTGGATTTTGATGTGGTTTAATTTTGTGAAGTGCTTTTAGTTCATAGCACCCTTCAAAATTTTGGTTGTGGTGAGTTGCATGATTATAAATTTGTTTTCGTTTGTCTTTATGTACCACATCAAAACGGTGGCCAGTCATACGTACTCGCAAGGAATTCGATGTCTGACCAACATAATCTTTTGGGCAGTGTTTACACGATAGTTGGTAAATCACATTGTGGGTGTCACAGGTTGATTTACCAACTATTGGGTAAGTCTTGTTTGTGACACTGCTTTTAAATTCAGCTGTATTACACATAATTTTGCAAATGCCACACCGAGGTTTGTGGCAAGGTTCGCAGCCGTGATTGATTTCCAAATTGTTTTCAGGCCGAGAATTTTGAATTTTGGGTCTCACCAACATATTTTTCAAATTTTGTGGCCGTTTAAACACGACACGTGGTGGTCTGGAAAACAAATTTTCTGTGGTAGGGGATGATTTTAAAACATTGAAAGCTGCTTTCATTATATTGTTAATTTTTTGAAGCCCAGGAAAATATTCTGTGATAAACTTCGGATCGTTAGAAAAATGTGTGTTTTGTACAATATTCTTTGGTTTTCTCATCTGATTATCTAAAAGTTTTTGAGGATAACCTCGGTCAATAAAAGCAGAGTTCAATTTAGATATGTATTTTTCAAAGTCAGAGCTGTCACTACAAAGAGATTTTGCACGAATTGATAAACTTTTTGGAATAGACTTTTTCATATACATAGGATGGCAGCTCTGGTAATGCAAATACTGCATTCTATTTGTATCTTTTACATGGATTTTAGTTTTAAGTTTGTTGTTGTCAATCAAAACGTCTACATCTAATAAGGTGACAGTTTTATTAGAATAACTCCAAGTAAAATTTAAGCAACAACATTGATTTAAATTTTGCAAAAACTGTTTTAAGGATTCTATGCCATGCTGCCAAATAATAAAAATATCATCAATGTACCTGAACCAAACAAGAGGAGAGAAAGGACAGTTTGATAGAAAATTTTGTTCAACTAGACCCATGAACAGATTAGCATAAGATGGGGCCATACGAGTACCCATCGCTGTACCTTTAATTTGTAAAAAGTGTTTGTCCAAAAATTTAAAATTATTCATGGTCAATATCATATGCATGAGAGTGGTTACAAAATTAGTTGATGGTTTAGAGTTAGTGGGTCTAGAATTAAGAAAGAATTTGGCAGCCTTCAGACCATCATCGTGAGGAATATTTGTGTACAGTGATTCAACATCAGCTGTTACAAGTATTATTTCAGAGGTTTGAGGCAGTTTTACATTGGAAATTTTGTTCAGAAAGTCATTTGTGTCTTTAATATAAGATGGCAGATTTTTTACCAGTGGTTGTAAGTGATCATCAACGAAGGCAGAAATCCTCTCGGTTGGTGACCCGATACTCGACACAATTGGTCTTCCTGGTGGTGGTCTTGAAGGCTTATGAATTTTAGGGAGAGTGTAAAACATTGGAGTTTTTGGAGAACTTGGAGTTAATAGGTTTAAGGTTTTCACAGACAGATCTTCATTAGGGCCACAGTTGTTTAAAAATTCTTGAATTTCTTCATTAAAGTCCACAGTACGGTCTTCGTCTAGTCTTTGATAGGCGGAAGGATCATTCAGCTGGCGTTCACATTCGGTAATGTAATCATTTTTGTTAAGAAGAACAATACTGTTTCCTTTGTCTGCAGGTAATATAACAAGATTTTCATTGTTTTTTAGTGATTTAATTGCTCTATATTCTTTACTAGTTAGGTTTTTAGTTTTTGGCAGATTATCAGGGAATAAGGGATCGGCTAAATTTGTTGTGATGATGTTTATAAATTGTTCAATAGGATGGTCTGGTGGCAAGATTTCCGGTTCCCAACTATTTTCCTTAAATTTGACTAGGGATAGTGGTATGTCACTCAGTGATGGAGGTGGGTTTTGTTCATGGTAATATTTCTTTCTAATTTTTTGGGCAAATGTCAAGGAGTCAGAAACTAATTTAATATGGTTAAATGAAGGAGTTGGAGAGAATGTTAACCCTTTGGACAAGACAGACTGTTCTTCTTTAGTGGGTATATAATTGGACAAATTTTCAATATGTGTTTCAGGTGAAGATGAAACGTTAGTTGATGTATTATTAGGGACAAAATTAGAATGGGGGTTATTGGGTTTTGGTAGATTGAATAGGTCAGCCAAACATGGTTTTTAGCGAATTTCCCCTATAGGGAAGAAGCTATTACCGTAGTCGGCATGGTAAGACCTAGGCCCGGGACCATGATAACTTTTCGTTTTGAGGTCCCCAGACCCCAAAAACACCATTCGTTCGAAACTGTATATATATCTATATATATATATATATATATATATATATATATATATATATATATATATATATATATATATATATATGTGTCCGTGAGCACGATAACTCTCGTAAAAATTATCCGATTTTGATGAAATTTGGTATAAACGTGTAAAGCAACGTTTATGACTTTAAGTTCGAAAACCAGCCAGATCGCTCCATCCGAAGGGGTATTTTGGGGGGGTTTTGTACCCCAAAAATGGGTTTTTCGAATTTTTTACATATAATTTTGGAAATGGTCAAATTTTATTTTTTCCCATTGGATTCAGCTTAAAAAAACACACAATTTGGTATTTTGATCATTTCTCTACGTCAACTGGTTACCGAGATATTGAAAGTGCTAAACACAGTACGTTGTCTAATGTTATTCTTATGGAGAAAAATAAAAATTTTATATCTCGCTTATTTATGAACGTATACTGACGAAACTTGGTATACGGCTTCATCTGGTTGTGGACCATTGATATTTGCTCAAAAAGACAATTTTTTACCCAAGGCTCCCGTAGCAGCAAACCTGCGTACTCAGCCCCATGTTATTCTTATGGAGAATAAGTAACGTGTTATCTGCCTTCATTATGAAAATAAATTAATGAAATTTGGTATGTGGCTTTACCTACATGAGTTATATTTATATTTGTATAAAACCCAATTTTTTGTGTTCCTTGCTTCAGCAAACCTGCATACTCAGCTGCCATGTTATTCTTATGGAGAATAATTAAAATGTCATAAATCGTTTATTTATGAATGTATATTGATGAAACTTGGTATGTGGCTTTATGTGGTATTAAGATACATATATATTCATTGGAAATTCGCTGAGTACGCAGGTTTGCTGCTACGGGGGTATTTCTTCATATAATGGTGGCTTTTTGGAGTTGTCAAATAGTTTTTGAAAAGGTGTAGGAAGGCTTAGTCCAGAACGTAAAGCTTCTAAACAAAGAGAATTGAATTTCTTGAGGAGAACATTTGATTTTACTGACATAAATTGTTCTGTATCAATTAAAATGGAATTTATATCTTTTATTACATCCGGAAAGTACACAATCATAGTTTTATACAATTCTTCAAGTCTCTTCCCATGATTTCTAGCTAAGTCTTTGTGAGATTGTAGAACTAAGTTTGTTAACTCAAAGCTGGTTTTCATAGCTAGAATCTTAACGTCTTGATGAACTGAGGGTGGAAGAGCTGCTAAGGGAAATTTTGGCTGAAGTCCGTTAGGTGTTAAACCATAAGACAAACAAGCAGTGATGAAAAGTATCTTACAATTTAGATTTGCTATTTTTCTTGCATGGAATTTGAACTCTTTAATAAAATCAATCTTAGGTGGTCTGTTCATTATGATGATGGATGAATTAAAGGTAGAAAATGAAAAAAAGAAAAGAAAGAAAAGAAAGTGTAAGAGATGATGACAGAGTAGAAGAGTGTATAAAAGAAATCTTCAAAGAAGTGACAGATTCTTACCAGAAGGCTTCATTATTTCTTGCAGTGTCACAAACAAGACTTACCCAATAGTTGGTAAATCAACCTGTGACACCCACAATGTGATTTACCAACTATCGTGTAAACACTGCCCAAAAGATTATGTTGGTCAGACATCGAATTCCTTGCGAGTACGTATGACTGGCCACCGTTTTGATGTGGTACATAAAGACAAACGAAAACAAATTTATAATCATGCAACTCACCACAACCAAAATTTTGAAGGGTGCTATGAACTAAAAGCACTTCACAAAATTAAACCACATCAAAATCCAAAATATAACCAACTGATATTAAGAAATTCTGAATTGGCACATCAGTTGGTATTGAAGACCAAGGTTCCTTCTGGGTTAAATCTCAGGTAATATTTTCTTAAGTCTAAAATAATTCAACTCAGCTGACTTTAATTTAAATTTTATTTGTTTACCTGTACCTAATCATATGTTTTAGTTTTTAAAAGTCAGATGTAAAATATTTGTTTATTTTTATTTATTTACTGTTCAATTCCATTCTTTCTCCTTTATTGCTTGAAAACGTTTGTATTATAAACGAAAATTCGCAAAAAACTTCTTTTTCATCATTTATATCTATCTGTTTTAATGTGTTAGTATATAAAGTCGTTTGGCATCTATACCGCAAGAAATATATATATATATATATATATATATATGTGTGTTTGCACTCTAGCGGTCGCATTTTTTGTCCGATTAACTTCAAATTTGGTAGGGACGTTCCTTTCTGTAATCAGTTGGACAAGTTCGTTGGGCAAAACAATCGGAAAACTCTAAACCCTTTTTTTGGGGATTAATCTTTCAAATTTAGAGTTTTTGGGCCTATAAAAGGTCATAAAAGCCCCGGATGTAAAATTAATGCATCTAAAAAGATGGGAATTAGTGAGACGAGAGTTTTAAGCCCTCTCTCATCATTATAGCATAAATATTTACACATTTAAAGAAAATGTGTTTCGATGGGGGTTTTACACTAGAAAAGTCTGTTATTCCTTTGTTACAGTACTTTTATCATCCCCAGCAACTCACGCCTACTTTCAAGCCTGCCTGTAACTTCTCCTAACATTATAATGCGCAAAATTGTATCACCAGCTTTGCAGGTAAATGAAACCAGGAGCATCAGAACAGCCAAATAATCAATGTTTTCAGATATCAATAAAAATTGAAATATATGTATGTTTTTACACATATTTTGAGTTTTAAAAGTTTTTTGTGGACATTCACTTCCCTCACGTCACGAGCGTGCTGCGTGCAAACTCGTTTTTCTAATAAGATGATTTATGAAACGGTCACCACAGAGAAGAAAGAATTCTTAGGAGAAAGAATGTTCTTTCTTCTCTGTGCAGTCACAAATAAAGTTAAATTATAAAAAGTACCAAAATACTGCAAGGATTTACTTTAACATTATACTTTATTTGAACATTTATTATTGTGGACCTTTGGATCAAACACATATAAAGACACTCTAACGATAGGCCAGCAAGATGCCAAAATTAGTTTTCAAAAAGTAAAAAAATGTCTAACATGTAAAAAGCTATTTTTGATTTACAACTTTTGTTCAACATATCATTTATTTTACAAAGCTAAATCGAATCATTTTTTAATATTTCCATTACTTTATTGAAAAAATGTGCAGTTTCACAGTAAGTTTTGATATAAGCAAATTCTTGAAAGCCAATATGTTCATAACATATATATTCCATATGTCACCATATGTCCATTGTTGTACCTTATACAACCTTTGAGTTGATTAAAAAAAAAAATAACAAAGCTGTTTATGAGTTTTGTTCTGTATTAACGTACCAACTATTTTATAAAAAAAACCAATAATCTTTCATTGAAATGAAAAAACTAAACATTTTTTACTCTAAACTTTAAAATAAACAAACATTAAACATTAGATGTTTTAACATTAGATGTTAAAATTTCAATTAAGAATGACTATGTTCATTTGACTGGTTAGATGTTGACATGGCTAGTAAAAATGACCCAATTAAAATGGTTGTTGTATCTTTCAATGACTATTATTCACAACCATTCCAGATACTATACTACAATACTTCCCCCCCCTTGCAATCAAAACTGGGAAAGGGGGAAAATGAGATGGCAGTGTATCATCAGAAGGTGTATTCACAAAATGATGGTTGATTCAACAAACACACAACTTGCATCAACGCCAGCCCCAAACATCCCTCACCCTCTAGGGTTTTGATTTAAATTTTTGTGAAAAGACCCTCAATATTACATATGACAATAACAGTTGATTATAGAGTGACTTTGGTAGAAATACTAAGGAACATATCACCTCATTAACCTTTAATTTATCTTTACAACCTATATTTACCTATATACCTAGGCTTCAACTCTGGCCCAGGAGCAAATGGTTTTCCGATTTACAAATTCTATAAGTCAATTATCTTATAAATTATGTTACTTACAAATCAATAAAAAAATTTCTTTTTAAACAAAAAATCCTTTTTTACTTAAAACTATAAGCTTAGCATTTTGTACTTTTTCTAGGAATCGTAACTGCACTTTACTAAGACGTAATCTTAATATCAGTAAGACCCCGACTTGGAAATATATTCAATATACTTTAATTGAAAACATCTCACTTTGTGTTATGATTTACAAACAAAAATTAAAGGCAAATGCAAATGGGTAATTTCTCCTCCATTAGCCCTGCTTACGGAGGTGTTTTTAGTCTGTTTCTGTAATGGAGGTGCATTAAGAAGGCATTCCAGAGCATATTTTAAAATGTTAATTGGGCAACACAAATATCTTCCTGTCACGATTTGAGGCACTGGGCTGGTGCTTCTACATTACCCTTTCCCTCTGGAAAAATTAAAATACCCCTGTAGCAGCAAACCTGCGTACTCAGTGAATTTCCAATGCCATGAATCCTCAGAATCCTCAGACGCCATGTTATTCGTATGGAGAATAATTAAAATGTCATAAATCATTTATTTATGAATGTATATTGATGAAACTTGGTATGGCTGTATGTATCTTAATACCACTTACAGCCATACCAAGTTTCATCAATATACATTCATAAATAAATGATTTATGACATTTTAATTATTCTCCATACGAATAACATGACGTCTGAGGATGCAGGTTTGCTGAAACAAGGTACACATAAAATTGGTTTCACCAACTAGGGTGGTAGGGGTTGGATGGTACTCAACTAGGTAAAGCCACATACCAAATTTTATTAATTTATGTTCATAATTAAGGGATATAACATTTTACTTATTCTCCATAAGAATAACATGGGGTCTAAATAAGCAGGTTTGCTGCTACAGGAACAATCGGCAAAAAAATTATTGTTTTTCGTGAAAATATCAATAGACTACAACGGTATGAAGCAATATATCAAGTTTTGTCAGTATAAGTTAATAAATAAGCAAGATATAATTTTTTTCTTATTCTCCATAAGGATAACATTGGACAACGTTCTGTATTTAGCAATTTCAATATCTCTGTAACCAATTGACGTAGAGCAATGAGCAAACACCAAATTGTTTTTTTTAAGCTGAATTCAATGGTGAAAAATAAAATTTGATTTACTAAAATATTATACACAAAAAAATCAACAAATCCATTTTTGGGATACAAAACTCCCCAAGAATACTTCTTAGGATAGAGCGATCTGGTTGGTTTTCGAACTTAAAGTCATAAATGTTGCTTTACATGTTTGTATATATATGTCCATGGGTGCGATAACTCTCGTAAAAATGGTCCGATTTTGATGATATATATACAGTTTTTAACTAATCGTGATTTCGGCATCTGGGGACCTCAAAACGAAAAGTTATCATGGTCCCGGGTCTAGGTCTTGCCATTCCGACTACAGTAATAGCTTCGTCCCTATAGGGGAAATTCACTAAAAAGCTCTAGATATCCGAATTAATGAAAGTGCGCACATCTCTCCCAAAAAGTTTCCAAAAGTGATGTAGCTCGTGATCGCATATATAGTTCACGCGAGCCTATAATTATGATTTTTTTCAGAATGAAATGTTGTAGACCTCATCTCCGCCCGTCCCGAGGCATCCGAGAAGTGCAGGTGAGTCACGGGCGGTCGGCGCGGACTCTTGGAATTTGAATATGATTGCAACTCAATGAATTTTAAACGAGTTCGCACGCAGCACGCTGACGTGAGGGAAGTGAATTTCCACATAAAAAACTATAAAAACTCAAAATCAGTTAAAAACATACATTTATTCCAACTTTTATTAAAATCTGAAAACATTGATTTTTTGGCTGTTCTGATGCTCCTGGTTCTATATACCTGCAATGCTGGGAATACAATTTTGCGCAATATAAGGTTAGGAGAAGGTCCTGTCAGGCTTAAAAGTAGGCGTGAGGTTGTTGGGGATGATAAAATTACACCAACAAATGAATAACAGGCTTTTCTAATGTAAAATCCCCACAAGACAACGTACTGTGTTTGGTCGATACACATTTTCTTTAATAACTCGGTAAATATTTACGCTAGAATGACGAGAGAGGGCTTAAAACTTTCGCCTCTCCAATTCCCATCTGTTTACATGCATTTATTTTACATACGGGGCTTTTCTGACCCTTTTTGGGCCCAAAAACGCAAAATTTGAAAGATTAAACCCCAAAAAAGGGTCTAGAGTTTTCCGATTGTTTTGCCTAACGAACTTGTCCAACTGATTACAGAAAGGAACGTCCCTACCAAATTTGAAGTAAATCGGACAAAAAATGTGACCGCTAGAGTGCAAATATATATATATATATATATATATATATATATATATATATATATATATACATATATATATACAATTTTGAACGTCCCCCCAAAACGTGTTCAGGGGGTCACGTTAGGAACTTCTATGGTGGTCCCGGGCTTAAGTTTCACCGTACGGGTCATGCTAATAGTTCACTTTCCAAAGGAAATTCACTAAAAAAGGTTAAGAACGACATATAATATATATATATATATATATATATATATATATATATATATATATATATATATATATACATATATATATACAATTTTGAACGTCCCCCCAAAACGTGTTCAGGGGGTCACGTTAGGAACTTCTATGGTGGTCCCGGGCTTAAGTTTCACCGTACGGGTCATGCTAATAGTTCACTTTCCGAAGGAAATTCACTAAAAAAGGTCAAGAACGACATATAAAATATTGCTCACTGTGACGACCTAGTGAGTTTGCCTCCGTTGTAAGAATCACATGCTACTGATGCTCCCTGAATTATTCTCCGGCCATCCTACCCGTGACAGCAAATGCGCGTGGACCTGATGCTTGAATATGGAGCTGAAAGCGGAGATCCATATTCAAGTTTTTTCATGTTAGTATATTTTTTTATGCTGAAATAAACAATGGTTTTCCTCTTGCAGTAATGAATGCAAAGGAAACCTTGCTTTTTGGAATAGAGAACAGAATTTTAGGCTAAAAGAAGAATCAATGTCACAGAGCATGTTTTAAAGAATTTGTACTGAGCGACACTAAAACTTCGCCCCCATATCCCTGTACATACCCACTAAGAGCTAAATATTTCTCCTTTATGTTGAGTCATTTTTTATAGTTATAAACAAGATATAAAAATAAACAAAATATAAAAAAACCATGTAGGGTATAGATTAGTATAAAAGTTGCAAGTGAAAATATAGATTTCAAAGAAATTTTACAAAACGCTGTGGTACTAAGTAATTTCAAAATCTACCTAAATTTTATCCTAAAAAGAGTTCTACAAAGAGAGGTTTTGTAACGTCGTACACAGATGTCTTACAGTATATTATTTAAGTTTTAACTAATCCAGAAAAGGAAGTAAAATATTTGGGTCCCTTGCATAGATATTTATTAAGTTAAATATAGCTAGTTCTAGAAAATTTTACTAAAGAAGCGTTACTAACAAGTCAGATCATAATGAATATATGCTCCGTTGAGCACACAAAGGTCATGTGAGGGCAATTAGGCTGAATGTTAAATGAGTTATATTTATCCTTTGGGCGCAACATTCTCACGCATCCATACCCCAAACACAGACGCATACACATAACCAAATTCTTCAAATTCTAACATTTAAGCGTTTGAGTTTTTATTAAAAATACGTTAGGAAATACGATAATACAGTATGAACATATTTTATTGTATAAAGGTTTTAAATTAAAATATTATATAATCACCAAAATTGTTTGGAATAAAAACCTAAAAATTTAATCGTGCCTTACCACTTGTTTATAATGTTCTTTTTCACTACCGGTATGTTGTTTATTGGAAAATAATAATGCCCAAACAAACAATAGATTGTATTAAAAATTTTTAAAGTAATCAATCAGAATCAAGAATCAAAAATGCTTTATTGTTATAGACTATTTACATAAGATGAACAATAGTCAGAAATGTAAAGTACCACAAGAAAATACAATCCTAGGGGTTGACTTAACATAACAGTGTTCCCGAAGAATTGTTAATCTACAAACCCAGATTTGAAACATTATCTACAAAGTAATCTTGGACACTGTACTATTCCTTTTCCAATAAAAATGATTTTAAACTAAATCTAAACTTGCGCACATCTGATTATATTTAAATAATAAAGGGTATCAGGGAACTGACACATACTTTCTCCCTTTTAGCCCAACTTTAACAAATAAATTACTTTTTATTTACTAAATATAGAATACAAAGCACGGTCAAATGTACAGAAAATCTTGTAATCAAGTTGTTTTAAAAAACAACCACCCAAATCCCTGCTTTGGAGGCCCTACAGAATCCATTGCTACACTCGTGGTTTTAAGAGGGGAAATGCCCCCTATTTCCCCCCAGGGTTATTAAGGGGCAACATATTTCGAATTTCCTCTGTTGGCCAATGCTAAATTGACAAGCATATCAAGTTTGAATGAAATTTATCAGTAAATAAGAGAGAAATAATAATTTGTGTATTCCCCATAAGAATAACATTGGACAACGTACTGCGTTTACCGCAAAATAAAAATTTCAATTTTCTCCGAAACCAGCAATCGTAGAATAGTAATTCAAAATACTAAATTATTTAGTTTTTTGAGCTCTTTTTAGTGGTGAATAGTAATATTTTTTAATATTTATGTCTTTTTATGAAAAATCCAAAAAACAGAATTTTTGATGTTTTAAGTCCTGTAATTTCTGAACCCGAATTTTTACAGAAATGCGGGTGTTGTCATTTTGTTGGAAGACTAAAGTTCTTCAAACGACTAAAGTTTAATCAAAATCGTCAGAGCAGTTTTTGAGAAATTTGGATTTTTCATGTTTTTTGGCGGTTTTTGGGGGATAATTACCCTTAAAAATCAAAAATTAAAAAATGAAAAAAACCTGGAGATATCGTGGATTAGTACCTACATACCAAATTTCATAAAAATCGGCCCATTGGTTAGGGCTCTAGCTCTGTACACATCCACACACACACACACACACACACGGACACACACACACACACACACACACACACACACACACACACACACAGACAGACATCACGTAAAAACCACTTTTTTGGGTTCAGGGAGCACCAAAACGAATATTTCCACTAACAACTCAAATTCGAAATTTTTACGAAAACAATACTTTCTCCATATACTATGTAAAAGGAAGTGCATTAAACACAGTTTAACTATTGAAAATAGTGTATGTTTTTCAATGTTTGGAGAACATTTACAATATTTTATATAAAAAATATGTACTGTTTAGTGTGTTAACAGCGTGTCGTACTAGAGCGTTACTGTTTTTCCTCATATTTACATATCACAGTAATCTACATTCCAATACTCCAATACACTCCTATTGGAGCGAGTGGTCGGTCTAATATCACGGCGGATATTCAATCAATCCATGCTACAAATCCGTTTCCGTGCAAATGGAATAGATTACATTAATAACTGAAGCCCTTCGGCCAACGTATATAACTGGAGTGTACATGCATTTACATACAGTATTAATCTACGAATACAACAGCAAAAACAGGTATTTGAGACAAAGCTAGAACTTTAATTCCTCTCTATCACTTAACCTCAGTAAATTAATACACAAATTTAATCAAAATTATAAAGAATAACTGAAAAATGTGTATTGTAGTAAAAATTAGTTTAAAAATTAATCTGCTTTAACCTTTTTTTGAAGAAAAAACCTTAATAACTTTACAAAGTTGTATAGCTGAGGAGTCCAGAGGGAACATTTGTGCATACATTATAATTTTGTTAAACACTGATAGCATAAACCTAAATCGATTTTTTGACAAAAATCTTGTTTTAATTAACAACTCACGGGGACGACACAAGGAAGAAGGGACGCTGTGCTGTAAGCCTCATTGCTTAGGAGCATCCACTAGAGGAAGTCTTGAACTTCATCTGGTAGGCAAAGCCAAATCATACGATGGACTTAAAGGTCTTACAATTTAGAACACATTGCCCCGAACCGGTCCTAGAAAGATCCATTGTATTGGAAATACATAATGCCATTTTAAATTTTCCACAGTATCACCTTATATCATTTAAAAAGAATCATCTAACGCAAATTTAATTTAATGTATTGCTCTATAATAACAAAGCAACAGATAAAAACCCCATTTACCGACCCACTCAACAATTATTTGTGTGATAAAATAAGATAAAAGTAGTTACACAATTTGTAAATTTTAAAGTTGTAATATTAAATATTGTATAGCTATAAAAATACAATTTGAGTTTTGTTCCCACACAACTCATAATCTCGATTTTTAAAGTTATTTTTACATCAGAGTAGTTAAAATGGGTATTTCAAAATGGTCTGTCTGTCTGCAACAGTTCGTAGATAAACTTTATTCGCATTTCACAGGACAATGGCTTAATCGAATTTGACCAAACGGATTTCCCATTCTTCTGTGCAGCCGTGAGAGAGATTTAGGCAATTTAAAAATCATCATACGTCATCATAGTCGATCTTAGGTACAATGTTATTCCTATGGAATTTTTTAGTTTCCGATCGCCATGGTTGTTACCAGATTAAAGCCATATAATTAAAGAATTTACAAGTTTCTTACTGTTGTTAACATGCCAATTCGTTTAACATTTGGCATTAATTTGCAAGAACCAGGCGCGGAGGCCACCAGCAAGTTAACAAATAGACATATCTTTCGTAATCCTGATCGAAAGCGCAAATATAATGCTTATGGGCTCGTTGAATTGAAATGCCATGCACACTTTAGTTCGAAGAAATTCTATTATTATTTTTTAGGAAAAAGTTGTTTAAACTAACAAAATCCTCTAACTTAGATAATGTTAAACAACATTATATTTGTGAAAGAACATTATTTCAACTCGTAATGCATACTCAAACATCGAGTAAATTTACAGCCTAGAATGTTCAGGATTTTCAAAGGAGTAAAAATTATTATTCCAGCGATTTCTCTTATAATTGTAAGGTGAGACATAAACCACTTGAAAGTTCTTCCATGAAATGTGAATAGGCATTGAAAAATTTGTTAAAAGCTTGTTTTATTCAGGTTTTCGGCTCCTTTATTGAATCGTAAAAGGTTTATTCAGTAATAAGTACCTCCAGCAACCACTTTTCACATTAATATAGAGTTTCACTCCATTTAATGTTTATAAAATTATATCATCCTTAATGTTCTATGGTTTGAATCATTGACACAAATTTCAATGGTCACCTTATAATTTTAAATTTTTCTCTAGAATCGTTAAGATATATCCTTTTAAAATACAAATTTTGCTAACTGAAAAGTGACGGCTTTTGTAAAAGTGTTTTCTTACCACATCATCAATGCATTTTGTGTTTGGTCTATTCGATGTAACCTTTAACTCGATACAAAACCGAAACAAGGCTTCTCACAAAATGGGTGAATAAACTTGGTGACGAAAACAAAATCGCTGATTTAACTGTGTCCTTGTAACGTAACAAAATTTGTAAAATCCGAGGACAAGAAACTAAGTAACGCACCGCCTCCCCCCAAAACACCAACAACAATTATGAACGGTCTAGCAACTGACCAATTATTATGTTATAAGTAACATAACAATTTAAGTTCAAACACAGTTCAATAATATAATATTTTGCAATTTTGTGTCTTTAAAATCTGCTTTTCTTTTTAACTTATCATTTGTTTACATTTAAATTTAAAGGTCATAGAGTTCATACAATGATTAATTTTCTAGGGTTCGTTGGTGGGTTACTAGAGTTAGCGTAGTGGTCGAAGTAAAATGGTGTTCGGAACTATGGGGCAGCAGCACTGTCATGGGGTCGTGAGTTTGAATCTTAGTACTGGATAGAACATTGTACGGTACCGTCTTGCATTACTGTGGTAGCTTACCACTTGCTTTACTTGATACGGTGCATGTCCTGGCCCGAGGCCCATATAAAAGGGTAAAAAGTGGAAAAGAGGCAGCCGACCTTTTTTCAGGAAAAACAAACGGTTTCAGGGAAGACATTAAAAAAATTTACATTATAATTAGCTGACTGACTAAATAAATAAATACCCCCGTAGCAGCAAACCTGCGTACTCAGCGAATTTCCAATGCATATATATGTATCTTAATACCACATAAAGCCACATACCAAGTTTCATCAATATACATTGATAAATAAACGATTTATGTCATTTTAATTATTATCCCTAAGAATAACATGGCGGCTGAGTATGCAGGTTTGCTGAAGCAAGGAACACAAAAAATGGGGTTTTATACAAATATCAATATAACTCATGTAGGAAAAGCCACATGCCAAATTTCATTAATTAATTTTCATAATGAAGGGAGATAACACGTTACTTATTCTCCATAAGAATAACATGGGGCTCAGTACGCAGGTTTGCTGCTACAAAAGCCTTGGGTAAAAAATTTTTTTGAGCAAATATCAATGGTCCACAACCAGATGAAGCCGTACACCAAGTTTCGTCAGTATTCGTTCATAAATAAGCGATTTATAAGATTTTTATTTTTTATAAGAATAACATTAGACAACGTACGGTGTTTAGCCCTTTCAATATCTCGGTAACCAATTGACGTAGAGCAATGATCAAAATACAAAATTGTTTGTTAATAGTGTGTTTTTTAAGCTGAAGCCAATGGGAAAAACTAAAATTTGACTATTTCCAAAATTATATGTAAAAAATTCGAAAAACCCATTTTTGGGGTACAAAACCCCGCCAAAATACCCCTTCGGATAGAGCGATCTGGCTGGTTTTCGAACTTAAAGTCATAAATGTTGCTTTACACGTTTATACCAAATTTCATCAAAATCGGATAATTTTTACGAGAGTTATCGTGCTCACGGACACATATATATATATATATATATATATATATATATATATATATATATACAGTTTCGAATGAATGGTGTTTTTGGGGTCTGGGGACCTCAAAACGAAAAGTTATCATGGTTCCGGGCCTAGGTCTTACCATGCCGACTACGGTAATAGCTTCTTCCCTATAGGGGAAATTCGCTAAAAGCAATGCGAATAACAAATTACCTAACAATCGGTATCAGCTTTCCCAGAGTGAGTTATTGAGTGTCCAAATTGTAAATTCTACCGCAAAATAGTACCAAAGCTTATATTAAAATGGTGAGGAGAAACCCCCTCTAAGTCCCGAGGGCGAAACATAAGGTTTACGTTTAGTATATTGTTTTATTTAAGTTTTAATTAAAACTTTACAACTCAAGATAATCTTGCTTGGTTAAATAAAAGTTATTCAGGTAAAACGTAAAAATTTAGATTTGGTTTACTTTTTGATCCTGTTCATTGATAAGTAAGTAAAACTCATGGACCTGTAAAATAGGTTCTAACGGTTTCTAACATAATCTTGTGAATTGATAGAAAGTCAGCATCAAGAGGTTACAGTTTGCTGCGTTGCTCACCCGAGCATCATAAACGTCGAAGTGCAGCTCGGGTTTACAAGGTGGAAACGAGGAGAATCCTTGACGCCTCGTAAGACTTCTCTCTGACAATAACTTTGTTGGATTTCGTCAAATCACATTTTCAAACTTTTAAAAACCTCAATTAAATTTTGTTTGAATTTTTAAATATTTAGTTCTTAGTGCATTTAATTTTAATACTCTATGATATTTTTAAACTTCAGTATCTATAGCCAATGGGTTCACTTTATCAGGAAAGTTGTTTATTAGTTGAAGCAGAGGTATTTTTATATTCCACAACCAAACCCATAAGCACATAACGTTAGCACCCACTACAAATAAAGTTGTATTTTTTATTGGGTATTGTACAACCTCCGATATATTTTTAAACGTCGTTAACAACTTTTAAACCGTTATATATTTCTAAAAATTTAACAAAAATAATCGAGACAATCCTTAAATTTGAAAACGTTACATATACTGAGACATTGCTCGTTTGTTAGTCTGTATTTTAAAAGTCAAGATTGCGTGTGATTATTAACCCGTGTATCTTGCTTCTCTCCCTCTTATACAATAATGTCGAGTGTTTGTCTGTTGCTGTTGAGACGGCTGAGCTGATATTTTGTAGGAAGGTAGTTAATATACAACAAAAATTAACAAATATCCTGTTTGCGTTACAAAAATCCCTTAGAGCATTTGCCCCATCCCTATACAAAATTTCAGTCTTATTCTAAAGGATATTTTATCTTATTGGATCAAATGATTACCTTAATCCACTGTTAATCACTGTATTTCAAACAAATTTCAACCCAGCCCAAAGCCAACTGTACTAATCCCTTTGTAAAGCTGCTGGGTATCTCTGCAGCTATAGTTAAATATGTAGAGACTCCTATTATTAACTTACCAGATAAAGGTAATTTGTAATTTATTTTTACCTAAAGTATTTTGCAATTTTGATACATACCTTTTTTGTTGATAGTTCCAGTTTTAACATATAACAACAATCTACACGTTTCGGTTCAACGGAACCATCTTCAGAACCCAATTCTCTGCTGTTGTCATGCAGTTAAGGGTGCGCCGTACCTCCCTTCCGCACGCTCAAGTAAGGGGTTTGCATCTCCCTCATTGTAGGCTAAATTGTTAACCAATTAAAAATAATTTGATGTTATTTAATTCAATAAATGTTCATCTAGAGATCAATACGATTTAAAAATCGTGATTTTAATTCAAAACGAGTTCGCACGCAGCACGCTGACGTGAGAGAAGTGAATTTCCACATAAAAAACTACAAAAACTCAAAATCAGTTTAAAACATACATTTATTCCAACTTTTATTCAAATCTGAAAACATTGATTTTTTGGCTGTTCTGATGCTCCTGGTTCTATTTACCTGCAATGCTGGGAATACAATTTTGCGCATTATAAGGTTAGGAGAAGGTCCAGTCAGGCTTTAAAGTAGGCGTGAAGTGGTAGGGGATGATAAAAGTACACCAAAAAATGAATAACAGGCTCTTCTAATGTAAAATCCCCATAAGACAACGTACTGTGTTTGATCGATACACATTTTCTTTAATAACTCGGTGAATATTTATGCTAGAATGACGAGAGAGGGCTTAAAACTTTCGCCTCTCCAATTCCCATCTTTTTACATGCATGTATTTTACATACGGGGCTTTTCTGACCCTTTTTGGGCCCAAAAACTCAAAATTTGAAAGATAAATCCCAAAAAAAGGTGTTTAGAGTTTTCCGGTTGTTTTGCCCAAAGAACTTGTCCAACTGATTACAGAAAGGAACGTCCCTACCAAATTTGAAGTAAATCCGACAAAAAATGCGACCGCTAGAGTGCAAACACATATATATATATATGTCTATATATATATATATATATATATATAAAATTTTGAACGACCCCCCAAAACGTGTTCAGGGGGTCACGTTAGGAACTTCTATGGTGGTCCCGGGCTTAAGTTTCACCGTGCGGGTCATGCTAATAGTTCACTTTCCAAAGGAAATTCACTAATAAGTGGTAGGCCATTAGTAATGTTCTCAAATTAAGCGTTTTTCTAAAGATTCCTAACGTATGGAGAAAAATTATTTTGGAGAAAAGGAACCGTATGATCCCTAGATTGGAATCTGAAAAGTGTGAAAATGCAAATAGTTTGGTAGAAATCTGTAAAATAACAGTGCGATCGAGGAGAACAAAATGGTCTTCAAGCGTAAATATGCATGGCCCTGCTTGTTGGCGGCGCCGGCGCGGCGCTAAACAACAATGAATTCAATCTGGGTAGGGCGCACCCTTAAAATAAAACTACAAAAACATACACGATTACACGACACACTAAAGTTAACAAAATAATAGCGGCAAAGTACTGCGTTCTGAACCGAAACATGTTAATTGTTGTTACATGTTCAAATTTGTACTGTCGTCAAAAATATATGTAACCAATTTTCATATGAAAAACTGTTTAGGGTAGTACTTATTTTTAGTGAATAAATTAAAATTATTAAAAATAAACATACACTTGTAATGGAACACTAAATAGAAATATGGCACTCTGGTGACTACGTGGAATTGTTTTGCATTTCTCAATCAAGTAACATCTGTTCAGCTTTGAACTCTATTATATCGTTTTATGTAAATAAGGTTTTCAATCATTGTGGTAATCGCATCCTATTTCCATCCGTAGAGCCTACACTCAACACACCCGTCTATTGAGACACAGCGATAATGTTGGCCATTTACATTCCTAAAGGAAGTAGAACTACCGCGCTGAATAAAGATGTCGTCTCTTCCCGCTGAATAGAATTATCCGATATTGGATTAATATTCCAGCCTCAAGTATTTCCAATATACTTCGAGTGAGACAAGGGAGGTTTATTGTATAACTGGAGGTAATACTGCTTAACGATTTTGGTCAAAAAAGCACTTGAAAAAGTGCTTGGTGAGTATTTTGGTACACTTGGTGAGACAAATTTATCGTTCTTTGAACTATCCTGATTGGCCTGATTATTCCTTTAAGTGAATCTACTCATGCTAATCACTAGAATAAAAGTAATAAAAGTTGCAGTAAAATAATTTTTTTATGTGATTTATGTATCTAATCTTTCCGTGAAACATGATTAATTATGAGGAAATAAACTAATACAAGTTTATTGAGTTTCAAAATCATGGATAGGTACTGGTTTGATTCACTTTGTCGACTCGTTCGATTTCACCGAGTAGTTCTTTGCCTCATCAAAATTTGGAAAGAACGGCTCGTAGTTTTGTTCATCAGTGTTACCTCCAGTTATACAATAAACCTCCCTGAGTAAGACTAAATATAAGGGTGGAAAAAAACGAAATCCTGCGTATAAGCGTTTATCCCGATAAAGTGTTCACTTATATTGTTCACACTTTGTAGCTGTAAAAGTGCTTTTAATTTTACACTTCCTTCATAGTTTAGTTACAATTTATAGTTATTACAAGTTTTATTTTATTTTGTAGTATTGGTTAACCAGTTGTTACATACGATTACAAACGGTTACATTGTTTGTGTACTAAAGTGAAACTTGTAATTTTTAAATTGCTTGACGGGATGTCAAGGTTGATTCCTGACATATGACCCGATTTGAGATAGTAGTATATTTTTTTGAAATAGCTGAAATTTTGTTAGAGGGGGACACATGTAAATATTGGTATATGTAGATAAATGAATACACGGAAAGGATACGCATTCATTCATACATGAGGTCGCTAAAGTGGGCAACACTAATATTTTGGACTACGCATCTACGACAAAATAGTAGACAGTGAGAGAAGAAATACATGTTATTATTCTCTTTATCTAACGAAGGCTACGAATAGTATACAGTATATAATTTAGTTTCTTCTAATTATTTCTGCCGATGTTCTTGAAATTTTCTGGCGAATTAGCTAAGTTATAATATTAAAGAATAAGAATATAACATGTCACATTGGTTGTCACATTTACTCCCATAAGGATAAAGAAAAGGAAACTGACCACAGCAACTCTGCTCTTGAATAAGGGGTTTTTACCAAACAAAATCATTTTCTTAATCTTGTAATTAATATAATATCCAATTTCAATATGATCTTTTCATTTTGTGTGACAATATTTGTGTAAAAGCACATTTAAATGGTCTACAAATAAACTACTACAGTAGTTATGAATTCAAACGGGGAATAAATTTAAGTTGCCGCAAAATTCAACGCATGGCCGATGTCGATACAGCAATTGCTTGCAATTTTTCTTTAATGCATTTTATAAATACCAGAGGAATAAGTCAAACATGTCTGCAACGCTTTAAAAATGTTATAATGCGTTTATAATAGAGTTGGAATAACAATTGATTGCTAGTAAAATTCAATCACTCACTGTCCTTTAACCTGCATTTAATTTATGACTATAAAAAGCTAAAATCTCTGTGCAGTTGAGTGCAGCAAAATCCAGACTCGACTAGCATCCTTGAGGGAACAGCCGTCTCTTGTATTACACTTCAACTGTGACAAGATTAGTATCAATGATATACCTCACTGGGACGTATGTACGTACTGAAACGTGTGTACGTATCTACTTAGATACGTATGCAGGTTCAATTAATTGGTAAGCTAAAAACAAAAACACAAGTGTGACAAAGTCTGATGACGATAATAACACATTATTGAATACGTTATCTTTAGTTGTATTAACTATGATACTTCTACAGTTAACTTTAAACTATACAAAGTATTATTTTGCAGAACAGATTCGTTCAGATTGTCAAAACATTGTGAAAATCACTAATAAGCTAAATTCCCCTAAGTTACAGAATATGCCTTTGAAATCACGCCACATGAAAGAATCTATGAAAAATAAAAAATATAAACCAAGATTTAAACACGAAATATCACAAAATAAAATTGTACTACCGCTCATAAAGAAAATCCAGACATTACTTGATGTTTCAGAACGTATTTTACTACGGGGGCTTACAATCTGGTTTTAAGCAGATCCATATTTCAAATCCTTTTGAGGAAACAAATTAATGATATTTTTCTCTTTATAGAGCAAAGGCGAAAGAGCCTAAATATTTGTAAAGATAGTAAGCGCAGCGAACCACAAAGATGAAAAAAAAATTGAATGCAAAAAACTGAATAATCTCACACATTCTACCAATATTTTGTTTGCTACTTTTTGCAAGGTAGGGTTCTATGGTTAACTGCTTACTCTTAAAACAATAGCCAAACAATTATGGTTCAATGTATTTTTCTTCTAAGCTACACTGTTATCCAGTTAAATAGTTTAACAACTCTTCAATTTAAAAACGAGTTCGCACGCAGCACGCTGACGTGAGGGAAGTGAATTGCCACATAAAAAACTATAAAAACTCAAAATCAGTTAAAAACATACATTTATTCCAATTTTTATTCAAATCCGAAAATATTGATTTTTTGGCTGTTCTGATGCTCCTGGTTCTATTTACCTGCAATGGTGGGAATACAATTTTGCACATTATAAGGCTAGGAGAAGGTCCAGTTAGGCTTTAAAGTAGGCGTGAGGTTGTTAGGGTTGATAAAAGTACACCAACAAATGAATAATAGGCTTTTCTAATGTAAAATCACCATAAGACAACGTACTGTGCACATTTTCTTCTATAAATTGGTAAATAGTTATGCTAAAATGACGGGAGAGGGCTTAAATTTTCGCCTTACTAATTCCCATCTTTCTACATGGATTAATTTTACATCCGGGGCTTTTCTAACCCTTTTTGGGCCCAAAAACTCAAAATTTCAAAGATTAATCCCCAAAAAAGGGGTTTAGAGTTTTCCGATTGTTTTGCCCAACGAACTTGTCCATCTGATTACAGAAAGGAACGTCCCTACCAAATTTGAAGTAAATCGGACAAAAAATGCGACCGCTAGAGTGCATACACACACACATATATATATATGTCTATATATATATATATATAATTTTGAACGACCCCCCAAAACGTGTTCAGGGGGTCACGTTAGGAACTTCTGTGGTGGTCCCGGGCTTAAGTTTCACCGTGTGGGTCATGCTAATAGTTCACTTTCCAAAGGAAATTCACTAGCAATAACAACGCTTAAATTTAAAATTAATAACACTTCGAGTTGTCAACATATGACAGAACTCAAAAAATTAAAAAAAGTTCAATGAATAAAAAAATGGATTAAATAAAACTTTCAAGTGTTTTACTCGACATGTAGAAAGGTATAGGTTTAAACTTTCAATTCCTTTGTATCTGGATGCAAAGTTGCAGGATGAATAGAAGAACCCGCCCAAGTTTACAGAGTCACGTGTGCAATCTTTCTTTGTCACCGAGATTGTGGCCAGAGCATCGTTTACAGTCTCCACCGATGTTGCAATGTTCTTCGAGCTTTACTGTTGGATACTTGAATATACTTTTACAGCTACTAAATGTATTAGTTTCCTATGTTTCTATAAAAAAATTCATATCTTTATTTTTAAATATAGATTAGTGCCTATCTATATATATCAAGAATATTAAAATACATCTCTATACTTAATTTTAGCGAATTTCCCCTACAGGGAAGAAGCTATTACCATAGTCGGCATGGTAAGACCTAGGCCTGGGACCATGATAAATTTTCGTTTTGAGGTCCCCAGATGCCAAAAACACCATTTGTTCGAAACTGTATGTATACATATAAATATGTGTGTCCGTGAGCACGATAACTCTCGTAAAAATAATACAATTTTGACGAAATTTGGTATAAGCGTGTAAAGTAGCATTTATGACTTCAAGTTCGAAAACCAGACAGATCGACCTATCCAAAGGGGTATTTTTTTTGGGGGGGGGGTTTGTACCCCAAAAATGGGTTTTTGAGTTTTTTCATATCATTTTTGAAAAAGTCAAATTTTAGTTTTTTTTATTGGAATCAACTTAAAAATACGAACAATTTGGTGTTTTAATCATTGCTCTATGTCAAATGGTTACAGAGATATTGAAAGTGCTAAAGACGTTGTCCAATGTTATTCTTATGGAGAATAAGAAAAATTATATATCTCGCTTATTTATCAACTTATCCTGATGAAACTTGGTGTATTGCTTCATATCGTTGTGGTCTATTGATATTTGCACTAAACAATATTTTTTGCATATAGTTACTGTAGCAGCAAACCTGCGTACTCAGCCCCCATGTTATTCTTATGGAGGATAAGTAACGTGTTATCTCCCTTAATTATGAACATCAATTAATACAATTTGGTATGTGGCATTTTTTGTGTCCCTTGCTTCGGCAAACCTGCATACTCAGCCGCCAGGTTATTCTTATGGTGAATAATTAAAATGTCATAAATAGTTTATTTATGAATGTATATTGATGAAACTTGGTATTTGGTTATTTGTGGTATTAAGATTCTTATATATGCATTGGAAATTAGCTGAGTACGCAGGTTTGCTGCTACGGGGGTATTTGTGTTTATATAAGGTTTACAGTAATTTGCTTATCACCCCAATTTTTATTTGTTTAAATTGGGGTTAATAAAGAAGAAAAATAAGCTCTCACACGATCCTCGAAGTTCCAACAAAGATTTATGATTATTTTTTCAAAATTTTGAATGACGTCACTATTAAGTTTGAAGAAAACGTAGCACCTTGAATAGCTGCAAATTTATAAAATAAAAAGCAGTACCAACAGTTTTAGACAGTCAATTGATCATTATCAATCATATTTTGTCCTCTTATCATGTTCCGCTCTGATTTAGAAAGGGGTCAGTTGTGTCATATTTGCATCTGGTTTAACATAGTAAAATTATGCCCGGTAAACAAATTTAAATTAAATTAAAACTATTTTCCATTGACAATTAATTGCAATTGAATTACAAAACGTCATCATAGTATACATAAATATAATCTACTTAGATACTATGTACCGGTACGTAAAATCTGTTGTAGAATTTGTTTGACTTGTTGCGGTATAAAACATTAGTTTTGCTAACAATAAATCCATAAACTAAAAATATAACTTGATTAAAATATATTCTTAAAAATATAACTTGTTTAAAATTTATTCATAAAAATCCACATTTATATCAGAAGAAACTGCTTGACCTGCAAGCTGTTTTGTTAGTAACATTTTGAAGGCTTAGAGATATTTTGTGCTTTTATTTGTTTTAGTCATTCGTTAAATAATATATGTCCAAAGTTATAACAACAGCTGCTTTCATATAAAACTCAAGTATCGATATTTTAACTATAAATTTAAAAGTGGAAGGAAATTTTAAATTTATTATTTGCCTTTTTTGTATACTTTATTATTATAGTTCTTCTTCAAGTTTCTTAAGAATTATTATAACGTCTATTCTCCTATTATTGGTTGTTAAATTTTTTGAAGTTTATGTTTTTGAAAATAAATGTGGACATTTTCTATAGCTGGATAAAGACAAATTATTTTACCGATATTCCAGGATCTAGAATCTGATCCTCTCTGCCTTTTCATGTAAATACATATAAAATAACAAGGGTAAAAGAGGATAACAGAGAAGAGGGGTAAAAGAGCGTATTTAAGGGTTAAAAGAATTGTATCTTGAACTCCAAAATTGAATCATTAATAGACAATTTAATGGACCAAGTTAAAACATGACAATGTGTATTTAATAACAATTTCTAATACTAAATTTACTTTTGATCAACATGACTAATTGATAAGGTTTTTTTTCAAAAGTGGATTGGTTTTAACATGAAAACAACTACGAGTTGCAACATTGTTCCACCTGCAACAATTTATTGTCAAACACTCGGGTTTGTGTTGGTAAATAGGCTTTAACTCTGTTGACTCTTGTATTTTATTGTAACAAAATGTTTACCGTAATCGCAATCTCACCGTGATAGTGGATTGTTCTAAAAGTACTTGGCTTTTTAAATTTTAGTATTTTGCATAATCACGACATGTTATTATTTAAAAATGCATATTTAATTTATATCAATTGTAAACAAAAGCAAAACTCATAACCCGTATAATAACTTTCAATTGTATTTGCCCTGGCAAACCCAGTTACAACGCGAATATAAAAAACATAATTTTAAACAACCTCCTGATCAAATAAATTCATCGTTTGCAATAGATATAGATCGTCTTAAAGGACAACACGGTGTGACCCTATCGGGTTTCCGAATATTTCAAAACTTTAATACAGTACGTATAGGAAACATGAAATTGTCAAACCATAAATATTAATAAATTAATAGATTAGGAACTATAAATATTCACACTCGTAAATTATTTAAAATGGTTTTAGAATTTTCATAAAACGCCTATGATTGATACGCCTGGGTATCTTAATTCAAAGGTACTAAAACCCAAAAAGAACAATCTTATTCAGATAAGTTCGAAAAATTGTTGTCGCTCTTCAATAATTTCATCGGTGTATCATAAAAAAGTAGCTTATTTACAAATTCAACACTATAATAATCTGAAATTTAAAAAAATAATACGCCTTTTTAGCCCTGATTTGCCTCATGAATGACGCTAAAGTGTGGAGCTTACCAAAGTCACAAATGTAGCGCTTCATGACCAGATAAACTTTTTTATAGCTAAATAGGATTATACACACGATAAACTAGCCTTAATTGACCAGGGTATTCTAGCAAATGCGGAGTTCAACTGATATTTTGGTTGATTCTGTTTCACCTTTCACTTTTATTTTACCGTGCACTTAGTCAGCTGATAAAATAAATGGCACATGAGTAATTACGAGTGTTGAATAGTAAATACCCCCGTAGCAGCAAACCTGCGTACTCAGCGAATTTCCAATGCATATATATGTATCTTAATACCACATAAAGCCACTTACAGAGTTTCATCAATATACATTCATAAATAAACGATTTATGACATTTTAATTATTTTCCATAAGAATAACATGGCGGCTGAGTATGCAGGTTTGCTGAAGCAAGGAACACAAAAAATGTGGTTTTATACAAATATCAATATAACTCATTTAGGTAAAGCCACATACCAAATTTCATTAATTTATTTTCATAATGAAGGGTGATAACACGTTACTTATTCTCCATAATAATAACATGGGGCTGAGTACGCAGGTTTGCTGCTACAAAAGCCTTTGGTAAAAAATTGTTTTTTTGAGCAAATATCAATGGTCCACAACCAGATGAAGCTGTATACCAAGTTTCGTCAGTATACGTTTATAAATAAGCAAGATATAAAATTTTTCTTATCCTCCATAAGAATAACATTAGACAACTTACTGTGTTTAGCACTTTCAATATCTCGGTAACCAATTGACGTAGAGAAATGATCAAAATACCAAATTGTGTGTTTTTTTAAGCTGAATTCAATGGGGAAACTAAAATTTAACTTTTTCCAAAATTATATGTAAAAAATTCAAAAAACCCATTTTTGGGGTACAAAACCCCCAAAATACCCCTTAGGATAAAGCGATCTGGCTGGTTTACGAATTTAAAGTCATAAATGTTGCTTTACACGTTTATACCAAATTTCATCAAAATCGGATAAGTTTTACGAGAGTTATCGTGCTCACGGACACATATATATATATATATATATATATATATATATATATATATATATATATATATGTCTACAGTTTCGAACGAATGGTGTTTTTGGGGTCTGGGGACCTCAAAACGAAAAGTTATCATGGTCCCGGGCCTAAGTCTTACCATGCCGACTACGGTAGTAACTTCTTCCCTATAGGGGAAATTCGCTAAAAACACATTTTGAGAGAACAAACCATTTTATTTGATACTAAAGGAAACTTTTGAAAATGCATTTCAGTGAGGAATACAATGAACTAATTAAAATGTACTAATTTTTCTGTGTAGTATGATGTAAAGTATCGTACTTTACTCGCCCGGTAAGCTTTACCGTGCTCGCACGAAAATCTCGCACTCGGCTACGCCTCGCGCGGGAACTGTCGTGCTCGCACGGTAAAACAGCACTTACCGGGCTAGTAACGTAATATACTATTATAACACTCTGGGAAACCCAAATCCTATGTTTTGACAAGTTTCAAATGTGAGAATTTTATTATTGTGTTCTGAGTAACATTGAAATATGGTTATTTTAATTTTGTAGAAAGAAAGTTTTTTTTTGCAGAGTTTTGTTACATAACTTGTACACTTGTGTATTATTAAGTTTCTAGGTTGTTCTTTAGTTAAAAACTGCTTGGTTAAAGATTAACACAAAATTTAACTTAGGTTTTCTTTTTTCTGCTGTTTTAGTACTAGGCAATTATAGTATTTTTGATGGGAAATGTTCTTAAAGGACATGAACGGGGATGTGTCTTTTATCCATAAATGTTGTTATTAATAATTTTTTTCTGTTTGGTATTTTGTTGTTTATTTATATTTTCTAAGCTTCTTTTTTGTAATAACTAGTTTCTAATATATTCAAACCTAAGTGATAAAACCCAACATATATCATTGAAACAAGTTTTGAAGATTTATTTCTATCACAAGCTAGACCTTCCGCCAGTCCCAAGGGATCGCCCGTTACGTGGTGGTAATGACATGTCTAGGTTGTGACGGGACTAGCTATGCACAAACATGCATTCCCAGTACAGCATGTCAGTACTCCCAAAGACATGTCCAGACACGTATTTAGTGCTTAGGTCTCTCGATCACAAGCTAGACCTTCCGCCAGTCCCCAGGGATCACCCGTCACGTGGTGTTATTGACATGTGTAGGTTGTGACAGGACTAGCTATGGACAAACATGCATTCCCAGTACAGCATGTCAGTACTCCCCAAGACATGTCCAGAAACGTATTTAGTGCTTAGGTCTCTCGATCACAAGCTAGACCTTCCGCCAGTCCCCAGGGATCACCCGTCACGTGGTGGTATTGACATGTCTAGGTTGTGACGGGACTAGCTATGGACAAACATGCATTCCCAGTACAGCTTGTCAGTACCCCCCAAGACATGTCCAGAAACGTATTAAGTGCTTAGGTCTCTCGATCACAAGCTAGACCTTCCGCCAGTCCCCAGGAATCGCCCGTCACGTGGTGGTATTGACATGTCTAGGTTGTGACGGGACTAGCTATGGACAAACATGCATTCCCAGTACAGCTTGTCAGTACCCCCCAAGACATGTCCAGAAACGTATTTAGTGCTTAGGTCTCTCGATCACAAGCTAGACCTTCCGCCAGTCCCCAGGGATCACCCGTCATGTGGTGGTATTGACATGTTTAGGTTGTGACGGGACTGGCTATGGACCAACATGCATTCCCAGTTCGACTTGTCAGTACTCCCCAAGATATGTACAGAGACTTATTTAGTGCTTAGGTCTCTGCATCACAAGCTAGACCTTCCGCCAGTCCCCAGGGATCACCCGTCACGTGGTGGTATTGACATGTGAAGGTTCTGACGGGACTGGCTATGGATTAACATGTATTCCCAGTTCGACTTGTCAGTACTCCCCAAGACATGTCCAGACACGTATTTAGTGCTTAGGTCTCTCCATCACAAGCTAGACCTTCCGCCAGTCCCCAGGGATCACCCGTCACTTGGTGGTATTGACATGTGTAGGTTGTGATGGGACTGGCTATGGACCAACATAGTACAGCATGTAAGTACTCCCCAAGACATGTCCAGACACGTATTTAGTGCTTAGGTCTCTCCATCGCAAGCTAGACCTTCCGCCAGTCCCCAGGGTTCACCCGTCACGTGGTGGTATTGACATGTGTAGGTTGTGATGGGACTGGCTATGGACCAACATAGTACAGCATGTAAGTACTCCCCAAGACATGTCCAGACACGTATTTAGTGCTTAGGTCTCTCCATCGCAAGCTAGACCTTCCGCCAGTCCCCAGGGATCACCCGTCACTTGGTGGTATTGACATGTGTAGGTTGTGATGGGACTGGCTATGGACCAACATAGTACAGCATATAAGTACTCCCCAAGACATGTCCAGACACGTATTTAGTGCTTAGGTCTCTCCATCGCAAGCTAGACCTTCCGCCAGTCCCCAGGGTTCACCCGTCACGTGGTGGTATTGACATGTGTAGGTTGTGATGGGACTGGCTATGGACCAACATAGTACAGCATGTAAGTACTCCCCAAGACATGTCCAGACACGTATTTAGTGCTTAGGTCTCTCCATCACAAGCTAGACCTTCCACTAGTCTCCTGGGATCGTCCGTCACATGGGGCAGTGACATGTGAAGGTTGTGACGGGACTGGCTATGGACCAACTTGAATTCCCAGTTCGGATTCCTGAGTTTTAAAATAGTCGTTAGTGATGTTATTAATTATATTGTTTTATTTCAACTGTTCTTGGGTATGTTTATTTACCCTTAATTACAGTTTGAAAATCAAACCAAGGCCATTATTTTACGTTTATTGCAGTTTGCCGTGGGGTTCCAGTGCGTAGGTAGAGTACTCTAGCCCATTGTGGTTGCTATAGAGCGCTTGGGCCCATTTCGCCTCTCGAAAAGGGTTTTTCGTGTGGAATTTGATATTACGGTAGGACTTTAATTTTTCATACATTCATGCCAGAGAGTGTGAGGAGGTAGGTTTGACACTATGGTAGGACTTTTTTCACGTTCATTTGTTTGCCGGACAAGAAATTCTATAACAGTCGATCGCTGCTTCCAAGTTTAAGGGCATTGTTAAAATAGTGGATTTAACCTCTTTTACAATAACACAATCTATGAATATAAACTAAATTGCTACGCTGTTTCATAAATCTAATATTATTGATATTTTGTTATTGGGAAGCACTCGCCATAGGTTTCTTTGATAGTCATCAGTTTGGAAAACACAGAAGACAGTTCAAACCCACACGAATAATAAAATTAAAAAACACTTAAATTCGCCCCAAAGTTAAATTCATAGTCCCAAATAAGGAAATATTATTAATCAATTTACCTAACCTACAAACGTGTCGTTTAGTAATAGAATAATAATATTCTTTAAACGGTACGTATCGGGTATTTTAAATAAAATGTATATTTATTTTCTATATAAATGACTTTTGTTGTTTTCAATCAAATTTGTATCTATATTACTTTTTTCAAATACATTTTAATATTTGAAGTATTATAGTATCATAGTAAACTTTAAACTAATTCATATACTTTCTATAGTAAAAGGCTATGGTTGACTAAGCAACTTTCTGCGACCTCTACAACGAATCATGTAATATAATGCAATCGTTAACCAAGTAATATATGTTGTATGTATTTGTAAGAAAGTAAATTCTATTCACGTCATATTGGTCAAATGCGTTTCTGCGCGAGGTCTGCATTGTAATGCCAGACCAATTATAACGTGCATTTCAAAGGTCGAGTTGTATACGATAGGTAATCATTTCTTATTATACTTACCTTTTGGTGGTCCACTTTTTCTTAAATCATTTGAAAATAATATTTGCAACATCCTTTTAAACATAATTTTTATATTGTTTGCTAAAATTTCCTAAAATAATTACAAAGTACCTGGGGGCCAAGCTTCGCTCGGGGAAGGCCAGTCAGTTTGTTTAGATGACTGGGAGTAATATTTCACCACTTCCCCCAACTGATTACCATATTTTTATAGCTCATTTGCCTCTTTCCTGCATTTTAAGGTCACTCCAGTTGTTTTCAGTTGTTATTTATAGGTCAATGTCCCTTTGATTTATTTTACTACCCGTATATATGTAATCTTCACTCAAATATTTTAATCTCTTCTCTCAGGAAACCACATGTTAATAATCATAAACAACATGAGTCACTTTGACAGTTCCCTGGTTGATTATGAACAGCTATTACAATTCTTTTGTTTTGATTTGAAACTCCATAAGCCCAATGTTAATTTTCTTAACTTTTCATTTTAGTTTTTTTACATTATTTGATTTTTCCTGGGGATGAGGCCTGTCTAGAACTTATTTTTATCCCAGAAATTAGTTATTTCGAACATTTGAAGGAAATCGTAGGAGCCTTTTTGAGATCCTTGTCGCAAGCAAGCAAGCAAGCAAGCAAGCAAACCTTACTCATATTAGAGTATAGGATAGTACGGAACATTTTCCAATGGTAAGCAAGAAAATGTTGAGATTGGACCACATCAGCAAACGTCCTTCCAACTAAGATGACGTCTACCACTTATACTCGATAGGTGACGTTGAAGTAATAAACGTGCTGCAATGGTATTGGGGATACCCTTTATTTATATTCTACAGGGGTTTAGTAAAATTTTGAATTTTGAGATTATATTAGTTTATTGAAAAAGTAATTATAGTCACAAATAAATTATAGACAGATTACCACAGCTGAATTCCGTAGTATTCGTATTAGCATCTAGATTTCTAGAACTGTTGGCGCGAGTCAATATTTTAAACCAGTTTGTTTCTACGATAAGTTTAAGGTTTGTAGTTGAACGTGCTTGAAATGTAGAAATTTTATCAATAAAATAGCTTAAAAACTGTATTTATAAATTTTATTTGAAGAATCCGAGTATTTTGAAAATGTTACAAGTAATCTGCTTACAAAAGGAACTCCTAATAATTAATTACTACGTAGTTTAAATCTATGTACAAACGCGATTTTAAATTCATAATAAGAAACACTTGAACAGTAAATTTAACTACATAGCTATTTTAGTTGTAATTATTATTATTGTCTAGTGTGCGGTTTGGTTGTGGATGGACGTGAGCCCGTTTCTCGTGTTTGCCCGTCAGCTTGGAGGCTACGATGCAGAACAGGTAATGTATTGTCAGTTTTCCATTTGTTCGTATATATAAATGTTGTGTTAGTGTATTGTATTCGATTTTTTGTATATATATTTGTTATCTTTATGTTAGTGTAAATTAAATTGTAAAGGGAAATATTAAAAAAATGTAGGTTAGTTAGGTGTATATATAAATTTTGTGTTAGTGTATTGTATTTGATTTTTTGTATAAATATTTGTTATCTTTGTGTTAGTGTAAATTAAAATGTAAAAGAAAAATAATAAAAAAAAATCCAAAAAAATGTAGGTTAGTTAGATTTAGATGAAAGTAGGGTTCACTTGATAACGGGAGGAGTTTCCTTACCTCCCGAAACGTAGTGTAGTTTTAAACACTAGAAGCGATAGGTAAAGTCCAAATAAATCAAAAAATAAATATTATTATTGTTTTACAATTTCATCGAAAGAGGCGGGGCCTCTGAACATGTTACAAGCGACGTGATGATACTCATTATATAGTTTTACAACTTTAACGTAAAATTGTGGCTTGAGGGTCTCAATTTCTTTAACCGCTCCTAAAGGTAACATTGAGCCCGTCAAATTACAAATGGTTTCCATTTCAATATAAATTGATTACATTATTTCACGATGAACATTTTGTAACGAAATATCGTCCTCCAATTACTGTAGCTGGATTACTTTGTAATATTAAAAGTTTTTGTTTTGGTAAGATACATCATGTGAACTAGTTCTAAAAAAATAATGTGTATACTATTTATTATTATAGACAAGGGCTTTGGAAGAAATTTATTTAGGAATTACGGATTTAAATATGAATAGAAGCTGCCGCAGAATGTTTCGAATTCAAGACATGGCCGAGTCGATACCACAATATTCCTCGCAAGTTTTCTTTAAGACACTTCGTATTCAAGCTGAAAATATAGAATATAAAAAAGAAGACTTAGCTTTTAGAATGCTGAGTCACTCATATTTTAAACTAAAATGTGAATTATTATATATCATTATCAATTATGCAGTGTTTTATAGGCCTATTAAAGATATTTTAAACATGGAATATCAATTACATGTATTATTAATTGGGGAAAACACATAGAAATAATTACTATTATTGCTTATAGACATGTAACAAGTTTTAAAGAAGCCATATTAGACCTAATATATAATTTTAAACAGTTCTTCGCACTGCACATAGGTTCAAAAATTGTAATCCAATTTAAATTAGCTAGTTAATAAAGTAAACATTTTGATACAAATATAACACAAAGTATAATAATGATAAAAGTGTTGCCCTGATCCTGTTGCCCCATGACTTGTTTCGTTTTCTTTTTCTGTGCGAGTATATGAGTTTGGGATCAGGATTGAGACACTCAACAATGGAAGCTGGTTCTTCTATCTTTATATCATATAAAACATAAGAATTGTGCCTGAAGATTTTCCAATTTTCTGGTTAATGTAGGAAGACCCGCCTCAAGCCACATTAGGTATAATAGCAATATAGTATTCCATTTTTCTCCATTGTAAATAATTATATAAAATTAACCTCTTTATGTATTGATTAACATGGAACTCGATGTTAAGTTGTTACTTGTCGTGGCCGAATCAAACTGTAAATAGTTTGGAAATAAATAAATAAGGAATAATTATTACTCAATAATAGTATATATGTTCACATGATTGCCAAACCACAGCGGTTGTCTGTTAATATTACAAAGGATTAATTTAAGTGCCAGTGTAAGTCTCGTGTTATCTCTTCTGTAGCAGCACCAGACCCTCCATTTGTATTAAGTGACCCCAATTAAACTTTATGGCACCCTGTATAGCTTTGTCTGCTGAATCAAATGTTACAAAGAAAATAGGTAGTTTCATATATCACTGTTAACCATACGAAAGTTTAATGTTGCTGTGAAAAACGTGTAACTTCTTGATAGAAATGAAAAATATTCACATAAAGCAATGTAATCTGCAATATTCAAAAGTTTGTATTATTTGCACTTCCCTTCGTAAAATTATTTTTGTTTGACAATATAAAATATTGTACAGATAGATCGCTTTCTCTCATATTTCCTTCGAAGAGACAGTTAAATATTTGTAAAGGTTCCTCAGTTAAGTTTAGATTTTTTAATAAATGTATGTACATTATAACAGAGGTAACGCCAACAATTTATCCACCAATGTCGAATGAAACATTTTCAAGAGGTTCGTTATAATATGTATAAGACTGATTTCTCGCTTCGGCGAAAAATGAAGATAAATCCTGAGTTTTCTCTCAGTTATAATCGTTTTATGTATTAAATATATAAGTTTTCCGTTCGTTCACTAACTCGTACGTGATTTGTATGTAAACATAAAGTTAGGTTTCATTGTGTTTTTTATATTTACGAATAGAAACATCTTTTTATTACTCAAACAAAATATGTACTAAATTAGTTTATTTGTAAAAATTTATCGTTCTTCATGAAATTTACCCTTTTGCTACAGTTAATATTACTACACTTCTTTATTTTTTGTTTACAATTAACAAAATGGTAGTGCAGTTTAATTCTTTATCGAGGATTATTTTTTCATTCCCTATAATACGGTATAGTATTAAGAGAAAACTAAACGAGTTCGCACACAGCACGCTGACGTGAGGGAAGTGAATTTCCACATAAAAAACTATAAAAACTCAAAATCAGTTAAAAATATACATATATTCCAACTTTTATTCAAATCTGAAAACATTGATTTTTTGGCTGTTCTGATGCTCCTGGTTCTATTTACCTGCAATGCTGGGAATACAATTTTGCGCATTATAAGGTTAGGAGAAGGTCCCGTCAGGCTTAAAAGTAGGCGTGAGGTTGTTGGGGATGATAAAATTACACCAACAAATGAATAACAGGCTTTTCTAATGGAAAATCCCCACAAGACAACGTACTGTGTTTGGTCGATACACATTTTCTTTAATAACTCAGTAAATATTTATGCTAGAATGACGAGAGAGGACTTAAAACTTTCGCCTCTCCAATTCCCATCTTTTTACATGCATTTATTTTACATAAAGGGCTTTTCTGACCCTTTTTGGGCCCAAAAACTCAAACTTTGAAAGATTAATCTCCAAAAAAAGGGGTTTAGAGTTTTCCGATTGTTTTGCCCAACGAACTTGTCCAACTGATTACAGAAAGGAACGTCCCTACCAAATTTGAAGTAAATCGGACAAAAAATGCGACCGCTAGAGTGCAAACACACACACACACACACACACACACACACACACACACACATATATATATATATATATAAAATTTTGAACGACCCCCAAAACGTGTTCAGGGGGTCACGTTAGGAACTTCTATGGTGGTCCCGGGCTTAAGTTTCACCGTGCGGGTCATGCTAATAGTTCACTTTCCAAAGGAAATTCACTAATAATAGTATAGTACAGTGTATTATTCAGGACTAAATAAATAAAACTTTCTATTTATTGTGATTTTATAGCATGAATCATCAAATTCATATTTCATTTATTCATAAATACCCATCTGTTTAACTACTTAAGTTTGTTGCCTCTTTTGTACATAAGATATTATTAATGAACATTTATGCAGTATTTCTATTAAATAATAAATAATAGATTAATAATAAGTTTTAATCGATTAAAAAAATTCTCTCTACAGGAACAAATATGTTAGTGTTGCTCACAACAATAAAACCGTACTCATTTGCTTTCCTTCGTACTAAAATCAAGAAAACCCTTTTGTCAGCATAATATTTTGGGTTTCCAGCATTATAAACTTACATATTACTTTCAGTAAAAACAAACTGAATTTGGAACTACATGTAGCTGAATTCACTACACACTATAATCCTTTTTAAATGCATGGCTCCGAAAGTCTATGAAAGAGTGATACTTCTTCAACATAAGTATAGTGTTTAACATATATATAACTTAAATTGTTGTAACTTTCCCATAAAAAGTCTCAAAAAGAAATAGAGTTAAATTCAAAGTTTGATACGGTTCACACAAAGTTTCATCATTAGTCAGCAATAATGATTATTAGGTTTCCACAAATGATATCGCACGGCTTGCAAATGTGACACTAATGTGCGTGAAATGATCCTGAACGTACGTCGAAACGATGTTATCCCTGTAATAAGCGTGTTAGTACTCAATGAGTTCATAATACTCGTAATTTTTTATGAAGTGAGGTTTAGAACAAGTTTAAATATGATTGCAAATATTTGTATATATTTGTTGATTGGTCTTTATTCTCAAACTATTAAATCATTCGAAATTATGGATAGAAATCAAACTAATTTTATTTTGTAACTTTATGCCAAAGTGTGGGTTTCCGCTGGGAATAATCAACAACGGTGACGTCACTGCTGTATCATTTAAATAAATAAATATTGTTTTTTAATCAAATATATATATTTAAATGCAATGGATATTCTCAGGATTCATAAGTACAAATTTAAGTATATATTAGACTATAGTAGTATATAGTAGGCCTAAGACTAAATACCCCCGTAGCAGCAAACTTGCATATTCAGCGAATTTCCAATTCATATTAATTTATCTTAATACCACATAAAGCCACATACCAAGTTTCATCAATATACATTCATAAATAAACGATTTATGAGATTTTAATTATTCTCCATAAGAATAACATGGCGGCTGAGTATGCAGGTTTGCTGAAAAAAGGAACACTAAAAATGTTTTTTTTATATAATATCAATATAACTCAACTAGGTAAAGCCACATACCAAGTTCTATTAATTTATGTTCATAATTAAAGGATATAACACGTTACTTATTCTCCATGAGAATAACATGGGCTGAGTATGCAGGTTTGCTGCTATGGGAACCATCGGTCAAAAAATCGGTTTTTGTGCAAATATCAATAGACCACAATGAAATGAAGCAATATACCAAGTTGCGTTAAGATAAGTTGATAAATAAGCGAGATATACAATTTTTCTTATCCTCCATAAGAATAACATTGGACAATGTACTGTGTTTAGCACTTTCAATATCTCAGTAACCAATTGACGTAGAGCAATGATTAAAACACCAAATTGCCAGTCTTTTTAAGCTGATTCCAATGAAAAAAAATTTACTTTTTCAAAAATTATATGTAAACAAATCAAAAAACCCATTTTTGGGGTACAAAACCATTTTTCGGATAGGTCGATCTGTCTGGTTTTCGAAATTAAAGTCATAAATGCTGCTTTACACGTTTGTACCAAATTTAATCAAACTCGGACCTTTTTTACGAGAGTTGTCGCACCCACGGACACATATACTGTATATATATATATATATATATATATATATATATATATATATATATATATATACAGATTCGAACGAATGGTGTTTTTGGGGTCTAGGGACCTCAAAACGAAAAGTTATCATGGTCCCGGGCCTAGGTCTTACCATGCCGACTACGGTAATAGCTTCTTCCCTATAGGGGAAATTCGCTAAAACATACCAAAAACAAGCTAAAGGCTTAAGATATGTAATTAAAAATCATACAGCAAGCAAGGCATTACATTGCAAATGAAACTTGCAGCAGTCAACAACAACACAATAAAACCTCTTCAAGATGATATCCAGTCTTACATGATCTGAATAAAAAAATTCAAGATGCGCTATTATAGGCCTACATGTAAGTGAGCAAAACATATGACAAACATCAAAATATTCATTTCTACTGCTGTAAAATGCTCTTGTAACTCTTCGACATTTCTTTAGAAAACAGACAATATAGATGTTCGGGTAACGCTTTTACAAATGTTCTCAACAATACCAGGCTCGTTTCAGTCAGATAAAAATAAATAACCAAAATATCCATTACTCATCACGCGGTTTATTGATTCCATCAGTCATTTTTGAAATACTTATACTTATACTATTTCGTTTCATAAGCATTTTGTAAATTCTTGAATATACGAATTGTCAGGAGTTTCTGAACACCATATTTTAAAAATTATATGTGGCACTTTCAAACAAAAATTTGCAACACTTACGCAGATTTAGGAAATAAGTAAAACCGTTTAAATAATGTTGAATACACTTACACAGTTCCTCAATCCAAGATTAATTGAAAAATCCTGTTTTCCTTTGGTTTACGTAAGATGAAACAGGGACAATCCCACAAGGCACAACGAGAGTATCATATCACTTAGCTTTCTGACGACTTAAAATATCAAAACATAAATATTGCCACAATTTTATTTTCTAAGTATTATTCACCAGTTTATTTCACATTATAACTCTAGATAGTCCAACTAAACAAGTTACAAGGTTTTACAAATCGCCAAACCCTACAATGTAACTCTGTTATCGTATTTCCGCCTGGCTGCTCAAGACCCGAGGGCATTCTCGATGTATGTTGTTGCTGTTACCGTCCAGTGTTATCAGATTTGTACTGCAATAAACACTTTTGTTTGCACAAATAACAGTTTGAGTCATATAGTTTGTTGTGCACTGGTTCAAAGCATAAGCCATTATTTCTTGCGAAATTTCATTACACATTTAACTACCATGATCGAAACACCTACTTTAATCAAGAATTTATATCACCTTTAAGCTAGACGGGTTCACAGATTCACTTACTCAATGATTCATTAATTTAAATTATGAGGCACTTTTTGCGCGTTTTGTAAGAAAACGGTAAGAGATGGAAACAATTTTAAATACAAAAGTTGTAACGATTTCAATTTCAAACTAACGTAATTTATCCCTTCCTTGAAATAAGTGGACTATGCTGAACCACTTTCGCCCTGGTGTTGTTAGGTGCAACAACTCGATAAGCAAAGTGGGGCCAGGTAAACACCCCCCCCCCTCTTGTGCCTGAGGGGCGGATATACAAACTATGAATCATACTGTCAATGACTGGTCTTTGCGACCTTCTTTCTAAAAGTTGAGGAGAAGATCCTCCCCCTCTCCTTCTCATAATGCCACCACAGTCGAGGCTGAATGAACAAAGAGTTTGAATTTGGCTCTGTAATTATTATACTAAGTACTTTGTTTTACAAAGCCCTAATCTTTAGGGCTTATTACCGACCAGATTTTTAACCTTTTGCGATAGCACAGTTATATCAACCTATAAGTAAGTTTTTAAGGCTCCTGTGTTTGTTTCTTAGGTCGAAATAAATTTATTTTACAATAGATTAAATCTGAATTAGTATAGCTGAACTATAGTAATTTGTTCAATGTGTTAGAACTATTTATCTAAATATTGTTCTATTAGTTTTTAATTTTAAAACTGGACTAATCCACTATGTTAAACTGAATAACTGACGGGGATCTGATAACTTGTAAATAATTTATTGAGTATTATAATACGTGTTGTTACAATTAAACAGGATAAAATAAACTTCGTCTAACAACACTACACAATATATTTACACTTATACTTTACTTACAAACAAGAAGGTCAATATACTAAACGATGGTATAAGGCAAAGTTGGTTGAAATCGATAGACTTGTACCATCTTTTTGTATATTTACCGTCTTGTATGTAAGTGCAGTATAAGGTAAATATATTTTGTAGTGTTGTGAGACGAAGTTTATTTTAACCTGTCTGATGTCTTGTCTATTTCAATTAACTCTTGAATTTACCCATATAGATTGGAGGCTGACAATAACACCAAATTGTTCATGCAACAGAAGAAGTGCTGCAATAAAAGGAGAGCCCACAAAAAAGAGAAAAAGCCCTGGATAAAGGGTTGTTTTCAACGAGGAGATCGAACATTGCCCAATGAATGGCTTATCGTGAGACCTCACGAACGACTATTCAGAGTGAAGCGGACTAAGCAAGAAAAAAAGGCTCATAGAAAAGAAGAAAGCCTGCAGTTTCCAAGGTGCCGTCTAGAATAAATATAATTATAAGCTGGGAATACGGTTTCTTACATCACCCGACCTTTTTCAAATCTCCTTGAAAAAAAATACTGTTTTAGTACAGAAGGTAAGAACTACATATTTTTATCTAGTAAAACAAACTTTGGCAGAGAAAATCATTAGAAATGTGTAATGTAAATTGAATATTTCTTGATAGTAAAAATTAATTGGAAACAGCTTATTAATATGATTAAAACAGACTACACTTCAAAGTAGGATAATAATCCACCAGTTGGGAATTCAACTTCGAAAAAATATTTTTAGTTATACTCCCTTACAAATTTATGTTTTATTACAACGTTACATTGAAATATAAAACACGAGTAAAGCTCATAAACGATAGGAGTCATGGAACGCACATAAATCAAGGGAATGCTTATGTTTTCAAAAGCACATACTTCGCTGGAACGTGGCACCACTTAGTGCGTGTTTGGTGACGTTAAAAGCATTTTTGATAAAGATATCCTGAAGAACTAAGCAGCTGTCTTTATTACACTATCAGAAATAGTTTTGTTAGAAAATTTAGTAAAGAAGTTAATTAAATAAATATCGAATAGACTGTGTATGAGTAATTTATATGAACATAAACATAAGAGACTCAAAAGGATAATACTCATGTGATATCTATAATATATAATAGATTGAAATATTAGTGTTGTTTTCTCTAGGTATCTGTAACGGAGGGGGGTATTTAATGTCCATTATTGGTGGGGGAGTTAATTGATGGTTAGAGTATGGGCTACAAGGGGGGCTAATTGGGCTGCTAATTGGCTAATTGACTGGGTGGTTACTAAAACTGGAACCTTGGCGTGCTGACTCTGCTACTAGTTTGGCTAATTAATGACTGGTAAACTAAGAAGGCAGGCCGTTGTCTGGCCTAACCCTGAGCTGCTAATTGGTAGTGTAATATCTAATTCAAGGTTGGAAAACGTGACTGGGTGCCCAGGGGCCTATGTATCTTTACCAGACCAGAATGCTATACTAGCCAGCTCTGATGATTGGTTTAACTATAAATAACTAATAAATATCCTTCCAAGACCTACTACTGAAATTATGACAAGTGTCTAAACCTGGTAAATTGATAATCGTACTGGATAATTAATAAATCACTAAATTTCTGAACCTAAGCCATGATAGTTTATTAACTAATTTTCTTCTGAGGAGAGGAATAACCAGAATCTAATATGCTAATCAGAAACTTGACATGCGGTCGAGGGGAAGCCTCGACCGGTTTTGCAATTCCTACATAATCCTGTTAATTGGGGGGTCCCAAAAGGGATTGCCCCTCCGATTTTCGGTTAGCCTACCATTTCTGGTACTAAATTTCTACTTAAACTATGGTACTTATGTATGATGGTGGAAAACCCCAGGAGGAATAGAAAATGGCTAGCCACACTGCCAGAAGAACTCGGGGGCAGAGCGAGAAAAACGCCGCAGGAAAAATCCTCGCTAACCGTTAAAAAGGTCCGCTGGCTCAACGCCGCTGATGGCGTTTGGTGCGGGTACGCAGGCCGCGTACACTATATAAAAATAGCGTGACGGTGAGCGTCACATATCTTTAAATTTATTGGCGAGTTATTAACCGATTTTTTTATTGAAAAGTTAATAGCTTTATTTTGGCTCATCATAACTCTAAAAAAATACTTTTGGAATAGAATTAGCATACTAAAAATCTGTCATAATATAGTTTTAAGTGGTTTTCAGGTTAAATATGTTGTTTTTAAAATTATTTTCCTCTTATTACTTATACATGTTTTCTACAGCAACTGTTCATATAAACTGTTACTTAACCACTGAAAATAGATTGAGTTGTATAATTAAAGTACTTGATTTCCAAATAAAATATCCAGTGAAACATTTTCTCATGAATTAATGTTGTAAAAGTTTTTAGTTGGCATGAAAAGTTACTGAATATTCAAAATTCAAGACATGGCTGGCTTTACAACCGCAATAATTTCCAGAAGTTTTCTTTGAAAGCTTCTCGTTCTCAACATCTCTTTTCAACACCCGCTTTTCCTTTTAAAATCTACTTTTTGCGGCGAAACTTGTTTTTGAATGTTCAGCTTAATGTCCTAATTTGAAAGAGATAAACTTATTCACGGTTTTTGTTGTCGTTTTTCATTTCGATGTTAAGAGTTTGTATTATTCAGGTGACTAGTCTACACCGTTTTAAAATGAAGGTGGTGTCTGTCTGTATGTCTTCAACTATGTATTATTTCGGAATAAAGAACAGTTTCAATATTTATTAGACTACATTACCTAAACAGCTCTCTATCTACGTACTTCGCATTTAAAGACTCATATTTTAAACGTTTGAATTCTATTTAGTGTTATAATTATGATTTATTTAACATGTTATGGTTTTGCAATGATGACCTTTTAGATCGATCAACACGTAACAATACCCTCCTTAACATTTACAAAGTCCCTGGTCTTTTAACTGAAACAATATTTTTATATATGCTATTAAAAGGCGTCTTAATATTACTAGAATTTATAGGAATTTAGTGTGATTATTGATATGCACATTTGTAGAGAGGTATAAATTTAAAATATCCTTCAAGCTTGTTTTAGCCTATATGAAATCATGTTCTAACCCCATTTTCAGCAAAAGATATGGTTACTTTGAGAATATTCAAATTATCTTCAGCACTCAAATGACGAAAGAAATTACCCCCGTCGCAGCAAACCTGCATACTCAGCGAATTTCCAATGCATACATATGTTTCTCACAACCACATAAAGCCACTTGCCAAGTTTCATAAAATTACATAAGTAAATAAGTGATATATAGCATTGTATTTATTCTCCATAACAACAGCATTAGGGCTGAGTACGCAGGTTTGCTACAACAAGGAAGATAAGAAATGTCTTTTATGCAATTATCAATTTAACTCAATCAGGGGAAGCTACATACGAAGTTTTACTAATCTCTGTTAATAATTAAGGGAGATGTACAACTTTACATTTTCTCCATAAGAATAACTTGGGGGCTGAATACGCAGGCTTGCTGCAATGAGAAAGACAAGAAATGTGTTTTTAAGGAATTATCAATATAACTCAACCTGGTGAAGCTACATACCAAGTTTTAATCATTTATGTTCATAATTAAGGGATATATACAACTTTACTTATTCTCCATGAGAATAACATTATGGCTGAGTATTCAGGTTTGCTGCTACGAGGATCATTAACAAAACATTCTGTTAGAGATATCAATATACCAGTACTAGGTGAAGCCACATACCAAGTTTCATCAATATGCGTACATAAATAATCGAGATACCAAATTTTAATTATTCTCCATAAGGATAACATTGGACAACGTACTGTGTTTAGCACTTTGAATATCTCGGCAACGGTTGGACGTAGAATCACAATTTAAACACCAAAGTGATTTTTTTATAGAGCTCAACTGATTGGTAAAAGCAAATTTGATGTTTATAGTAAAATTAACTGAGGAAAAGCTAAAAACTTTTTTCCATTAGATTTACGTGGGAGATTTTATGAACACGTTTTTTTTATTTTCTCCGCAACTACTTAACCTAGGTTAATGGTTCAAAATTCTATATTATTTGTTTTTTAAGCTCTATAGATTGGTTACAACAAAAATTGAGTGGTTAAAAAATCTTACGGTAAAAAATGCAAAACACTGATTTTTGGAAAATTTGGAAACCCCATAAACCCCCTTCCCAAGGTCCGATTTTTCTGCTTTTCATGAATATCACTTTACATATGTGAGCCAAATTTCATCAAAATGGGACGCTTTTTACTCAACTTATCAAATTCACGGACACACACACACACACACACACACACACACACACACACACACACACACACACACACACACACACACACTCACACACACACACACACACACACACACACACACACACACACACACACACACACACACACACACACACACACACACACACACACACACACACACATATATATATTTATTTGAGCGAATAGTGTTTTTGGCATCTGGGGACCTCAAAACAAAAAGTAATCATGGTCTCGGGCTTAAGTCTTACCATGAGACCTACGGTAATAGCTTCTTCCCAATAGGGAAAATTCACTTAAACAGTTAATGCAATATTTAAACTGAATTTAGGTGATTCAGAAAACGTATGATGCGTGTATTGTGTTGTGTTGAATATTTGAATTATTTTAAGAAGAGGTCGGAATTTAAATAAAATAATCTTTAGTTTTGCAATCATCGTATTGTTTAAATAATAGGTAAATAAATATATTTGTCACCAGAAAAAATATGCTAATACATTTCGGCAGTTTTTAAATCATACATTTCTGGACATTTATTTCGAACACAGTTCTAATTATTGATTAGATTTTAAAATCATTCCTCCAAGAAAGATGACTTAACCAAACGTGTTTGCAAGTAATTTAGTTAATAAGTTACTGCATTGTTTAGTTCTCTTTTGGTTATTCTATCCACTTTAATATTGCTATTAGTTTTTAATTAGACATACTGTCATTGTCCGGGCGTCAGGTAAGAAGAAATAGGTTATTCCGTTAGGACTACACTGAACATTTATTTTGTAATTTGCATTGCAAACTGAACGTAACAAAAGGTAGAGGTGAGTATTAAGTTTATTAGTCGTATTCCACGAACAATATCTAAAATCAGTTAAGGATAATGCAACGTCTTTAATCAACGTCTTTAATCAGCATAATGATGTTTACTGAGACATGATCGTCAACCACCTTACAAACAATCTAGGTTACCATACTCTACTGTTTCAATGAAAAACGTAAAAAACCGGTTGGAAAGCCAATTAATCATGATGGAATAATTAATTTATCTTTTGATTTATGTACTCTGTACACCATGAATAAGCTCTAGATTGTGAATAAGTAATAAGCCCTTGTTAATACATTTACACAAGAAGTGTTCTATTAATTTGGTATGTTCTGTTTACGAATACATAGGATTATGTTTATTCTTTAGTTGTTAAACTGCAAATTCAAGTTCAAAATTTATTGCCGTTATTGTGATAATAATCTATAGGATTTATATACCTGGGAATAAACATAGTGAACCCATTATTTACTGTTTGATTATGAATTTAGCTTTCTATTCACATCAAAAATCAAACATTAACATTAACATTTATATTCAAATGTTATGGAAAAAGTTTATATTTGTACAATTTTTAAATATACCTTTGTTAAATTATGTATTTAATTAATTGCTATTTTTTATATAATTACACGTTGTAAAACACCCAGTGTTGATTGGTCAATGTAAACCGAATGATTTTAATATTTAAATGGATGTTCGCTGTAAGATGATTACATGATGAAGTCTCAATTTAGGTAGGGTTATGTGTACGGGGGTTCATACATTTTAAAGATATTAAGATCTAAGAAATACATTTTACATACGATTACCGTCAATACAAACTAATATTTACTGTTATGCCATTTTGGAGGGATACACCAAATTTGTAAAGTTAAATTCTTACACAGTTTACATGCAACTCTGTATTAGGTAGGAAGCTATCAGTTTAAGTAAAAATACTGAGATACAAAGGGGAGTTAGTACCACCGCCATCTAAATTATTCTGCAGATGGAGAACATCCTTCTCTCTTGTCGCAATCAAAACTTCAGCACGGCGGGTAATCTGGCACATGAAAGGGATTTTTTTAGTTACTCATTTGAATTTTATAATGAAAACATGAGAAATGTAATACATAACGTGAAGAAAAAAAACAGTATTTGAGCACAGCTAAAATCCCATTATAATTACCTCGGTATTACGAATAATTTTGTTTCTAATCGTCACTTTAATTTAAAATGTGTTTACGAATAAAGCTATTCCGTAAATAAACGGATTTCATACTTCTGTAAGTCTGCAGGATATTGCAAAAACGTGAACTGATATTTACGAGCGTATTAGTTACACAATTTACGGTAAAAATTGTCCTATAATCATAGGTCCTAAAATGCTCCTTTTCCGATTTAACCACAATTTTTCACAAAATAATTTATATCTCTAGAATGATGTGACCAATTTATATAAAATTTGGTTTATCTATAGGGTAGGTATATTTTCCATAAGAAATGAGTCCGTGTTATTTTGTTTTGTGGTAAAACTCTTCTGATTTTAATATTTTCCATAGTAAGCTTCACTAAGAACGGTTGTAAAATTATGTTTTAGTCATGTTTTTAAGTCTTTACAAATGTTATGTAACCTACCTATACCCACATAAAGGAAGTCTTGCATGCCTTAGGGTATAAATGTATAATTTATAGTTGTTCAGCTAAACATAAAGCCACAAACCAGGCCTCAAAAAAACTATTTTAACAGATATAATCACATTTTAAAGATTTGAAAACAGCATTTAAAGAAAAGTTTGACTACAATTTCTTACTCCGTGCTTAGTTTGAGGTTTGTGTTTCAGAACTACAGTCTACTAGTTAAGCCCTTTGATTCGATGTAAAGTTTGACCTATGCTTTACAAGGATTCTTTTTACTCTTTGAGGACAGAAGAAAATAAAAAAAAACAAACTGATAACGTATTTTTTATGAAACTTACTAAGGCTAGCATGCAAATCAGGCGAGCTTTTTCCATTAAGAAAGAATGACACAAAATTATAAATACACCTAATCTATTAATTTATCAACTACAGTAAAATAATTAGCTGATTAATAAACCGATAAGAAGGTAATAAAGAAGTATATCTAAAAGCCGTAAATTATCACAGTATACTTTCCTTTTTTGTAGCCCGTTTAATTCCCTTTCAAGTGATATAACCGCGGAAATTATCAACCAAGGTTTTGATAGTAAAATAGCATTTATTATTTCAAGTATTGAACAATATGTAAATGGGCAATTTTTTACAGCACTGCACAACAACTGACGCTGTTTTACCCCTTTGTCCTTTAGTTTCAGCAGTTGCCCCATTCGAAAGAAAACAAACGGTCTACAAAAACAATCTTAAAGTTAGACTATTAATACATTTTAACGGGTTTTTAGAGATTTATATTTAGGGATTTTAAATAACCGCCTTTTTGAAACAGATGATTAAAACCAGCCGATTGTTTTCCTGTAATTAGGTGTAAGACCAGTCAAGAACCATTCCTAATTTTAAATCTATCTGTTAAACAGTTTTAGAGATATTAACGATTTAATAAATAAAGGAATGGCGCATACGTGGACGTGGGAACCTGTGTATTGTAGGATCTAAAACTTTGGAAACTTCTATACTGTATGATGTAACTGGAATATCAGTTCACCGTTCTCAGCGTCTTGAATAATCCGGGGTCTCCAAGTTGGAGGAATAGGCGTTGTAAGGAAAACATATCGGGTGACAAAAATGTTTTATCAGGAAGATGCGAGGCGTTATCACCAAAATGCTGTTAAAGGATCGGTATTACAAATACGCATGATAGGTTTTCTGCTTACGCTGATCAACCGAAGGTTCTAATATTTTATTTATCAGTAACAGTTTCATGTAGCCTAACAGCATGTTGTCTATTAATAAAAAAGCTTTGCAACCTCCAAGTTTGACCAAAACGTGTTTATTTGCGAGATATTATTACTTTCGCATTAAATTTAAAATTAAAATCGACTGTGGTCCCTAGCTTGGCACTAACAGACGAGTTATTTCGGTGGGAAGGTCATCTGAAAACTTCATTTTACTGCAAAATGTGATTCCTTGTTATTAGTGGTTGCCGTTTTTTCATTACATATAATTACGTATTTTTAAACGAAATTTTACTTTTATTTTCTAACAAAATATCCATTAAATGTTATAACGGTTTGATAAACCTTTTTGTATTCAATCCAGCCACCTTTCTGGTAGTAACCCTTTACCTAAGGACATAAACCTACATAAAAGGGTGAAGTTTTGTTGCCATATTAAACCTATACCATATAAATTATTTTTGTTCCGTCATTCTTTTTATGCATAACTATAATTACAAATACATTTAAATATTTATAATAATAGGTATTTAAAATTGATTATGCATTGTTAATGTTTAAATTAATAGTTTAAAATTAACGATTAAATAATAATCAAGATCTAAATTAATTTGTTTCCTTATAGATTTTGACTATAGCAAAGGCATGGGTCTAACCGTTCGAACCACAACACAGAAGAGCCTGATGTTGACATGTTGACAAAAACACAACACCATACTAGAAGTAGAGTTGCAGATTTGTTTCCACCGCAACGTTATCAGTGGCTGCACTAGGGGCAGTGACACCGCCCTGAAATGTTTGTGTGGCGGTTAATGTGACGTTGTTTTTGGACGAAAAAATAAGTTTTATTTTTAATTTAACTGTAAAAGGCCTTAAAAGGCGTAAGCCAATTTAAACTTAAAATTGTTGATATAACATAAAATACTAGGCTAAATGTGATCAATTGTAATTTTAATAAATAATTGTTAAATTTAATGTTTGTGCCTTTGTATAAAGCAAAAATGAATGTTTAGTAATGTATAAACTGATCACCTTTTTTATTTTTAACCATATGATTTTTATTTATTGTACATGTGAAAAGCTATAACGTATCCGAGAATCAATCAAAACAAATTGTAAATAAACGAGGAGTACGCTCAAATATTCGCGTAATGGGATGACCGAAATCAGAAATGGTAGACGAAATTACCTGCTGTTAACGTAAGTTCTAACCGAAATTTCATCACAAAATATTAAATAAATAGTCTTGATCCTGGGGTCTGTGTAGGAAAACATCTACTTTTATTTTGGTTAGTTTTATCTCTTTGTTAATACATTGTGCTTAAATATATTAAATTATATTATATTGAGGTGCGAATTCGTCAACAACAAAAAACACAGTAAGATGCCTATGCAGTGAGGTGTGCCCCTATTTTTAAATTGGAAATTCCCTGAGTACGCAGGGTTGCTATGACGGGGTGTTTAAATATCTTAAACTGACAAAAGAACACATCTGGCAGAAGTATATACGAAATAAATGGCTGCTTCAATCTAGCGGATAAACTATTAACTTACTCACAACTTCTCATAATCTAGGAGAACGTTAACTTTATTTGTAAAAGCTTGTATCAGTTTTTTAATCTAAAAAATTCAGGAACCTTTGATGAATTGAATTAACTCATGTTAAACGGAGAGTACTTTAATTATTTAATCATAAAACATATAAATAGGAAAATTGTAAGGTAGTTTGTTGTCATTACGAAACAATATTTTATTAGCATCTCGCACTTACCAAAGGTAATTTTTGTCCAATGCTTTACCTTATGGAAATTATACAACTTTTAAAAGTTAATTATTAAAAAACGGTTAAAAGAATATGATCCATTTTTGAACTGAAAGCGTAAAGTGTACTGGAAAATATTTGTGTAAAATGTGAGAGGGATCCGTGCAGCAGTTTTTACGTTATTGCATTACGAACAAACACACACACAAACAACGCCCACGCACACACACACACAAACACACACACACACACACACACACACACACACACACACACACACACACACACACACACACACACACACACACACACACGCACCCACAACTGACACACTGGCGGACAACGAATAATTGTCTCTGCTAATACATAGTAGATTCCTTCACTTCGTTCTGTCATCAATAAGTTGGCAAATTACATATTCACACTTTTTTAATTTGGGAATTTGGAGATTTGGGTATCATATAGACAGTATACTCAAACGTAGTACTTTAAAATACCCAAGTTACACATACATTGGATAACAAACGCGGCAGTTAGCAAAATTAGATCTTGGTAATAAGTTTGTGCATGTTAGTACAAACTAGGCCGAACCATGAACTACTAGGGTACCACCAGTCTTCATAGTGTATTGTATGGGGCGAAGTATACTGGGGACTCGTTTTTCAGAACTACCAAGTATTGAGTATTTCAAGCACTCCACATTATACAAGTTTAGTGCCTGTGAGTTGCAATGTCTAAGTTTTAAAACAAACTATTACCTAAACTGCAGTTAATCATCTAAACTTAAGTAAATAATGTTATAAAAACAAAATATTTTATAAATTTCTAAACACATTTTAAAGTTAAACCTTACTTAACTTGATGTTTATTCAAACAGGTTAAAGTACTAGACGAATAAAACCCAAGTTATACGTCTACTTACATCTTCGTAAAAATACAATCGTATATTTACCAGTTTCACAAGAAACATCAAAGATTTAAAGGTGTTTCTTACCAGTTCATATTAATTTTACTGCTAACAGATTTAGTGTAGTAAACAGAAATATGAGTAGCTTAATATTTCACTAATACATTTTTATGTTACACGCTGTTAAAAGGACGTACCAAAATGTTACACAAAGGAAGTGATTGGCACTTGTCTTAATTTTCTTTAAGATCTGTGCGTTATAGTACCCATGGTTATTTTAAAAGTGTCAAATAAAACATCGTAACACCCACAACTTACTCACACTCACTTACTCACTTTCGTAATAATTTAAAATAATGGAAGTAATCGATGTAATGGATATAATATTAATACAAACACATGTAATCGTAAAGAGTTAAGAAATATATATACTTCCTTAACTGATGGCCAAACTCAGAAAGCCACTTGGGTAATCGCCTTACACTAATTGCCTTAACACCCAATTTCCTCGGATTTAGAGGTAAAATATAATTGAAAACCGTTAAAAGAAATATTAGCACCACAAAAGTATGCCTTACATTGTTAGAAGTATGATTGGGTACAGGAAAATCACCAAATTATAACGAGGAAATATAGAGTTTTTGAACGATATATAAATACTTATAGCAATTAGTATTCAGATTATTTGTTAATAATGAGAAGCAACAGTGTGAAAAATAATTGTGTTTTCCAAAACTGTAAGTCCTACACCAATAAGAGATTGAAATATGACCGAATGAATATAAGTATATATTTGTATTTTGTTTTGGAAATATTTGTAACTGGTATTTGTTTAAATATTGGTGCAACATGGAATATTACAAAACTAGTTCTATTTTGCAGAGTGTCTACAGCTCAAGTAAAAATCATAATACTAGTATGAATGTTATTTAATATAATCCTATCATATGAATTAAGTATCTCATACAAATTGTTGTATAATTTGTTTATATCAGGCTTTGCCCCAAGATCGGTTTATTTGCCCCCTCTTTTTATATCTTCTACCTCTAAAAAAGAATTATAATTAGTTGTAAAATACTGTAACTGTTTTAATTTGTTTGTGGACTAAAAGCTACAAATATTGTTAGTGAATTTCCTTTGGAAAGTGAACTATTAGCATGACCCGCACGGTGAAACTTAACCCCGGGACCACCATAGAAGTTCCTAACGTGACCCCCTGAACACGTTTTGGGGGGTCGTTCAAAATTGTATATATCTATATATTTTATTTTTTTATATTTTATTCTATATATATATATATATATATATAGACATATATATATATATATATATATATATAGACATATATATATATATATATATATAGACATATATATATATATATATATATATATAGACATATATATATATATATATATATATATATATATATATATATATATATATATATGTGTTTGCACTCTAGCGGTCGCATTTTTTGTCTGATTTACTTCAAATTTGGTAGGAACGTTCCTTTCTGTAATCAGTTGGACAAGTTCGTTGGGCAAAACAATCGGAAAACTCTAAACCCCTTTTTTGGGGATTAATCTTTCAAATTTCGAGTTTTTGGGCCCAAAAAGGGTCACAAAAGCCCCATATGTAAAATAGATGCATGTAAAAAGATGGGAATTAGTAAGGCGAAAGTTTTAAGCCCTCTCTCGTCATCCTAGCATAATTATTTACCGAGTTATTAAAGAAAATGTGTATCGACTAAACACAGTACGTTGTCTTATGGGGGTTTTACACTAGAAAACTCTGTTATTCCTTTGTTAGAGTACTTATATCATCCCCAGCAACCTCACGCCTACTTTCAAGCCTGTCTGGACCTTCTCATAACCTTATAATGCGCAAAATTGTATTCCAGCTTTGCAAGTAAATGAAACCAGGAGTATCAGAACGGCCAAAAATCAATGTTTTCAGATTTCAATAAAAATTGGACAAATGAATGTTTTTACACTTATTTTGAGTTTTAAAAGTTTTTAAGTGGAAATTCACTTCCCTCACGTCAGCGTGCTGCGTGCGAACTCGTTTCTGTTTAGCTAGACCTAAGATCGAAGAGGACATTTATTAAATGAAGAGGATAAAACATGTCTGAAGCACCTGGAACAATAAGTGAGTCATCCTTGGGTGATTCGTTTAAGAGATTACAAACTTTTCAACCACTCTCTACACTAAGCAACATAACACGATCTGATTAACAACTTTATATTTAGCAATAACAGAAATTAAGTGACTGAAAACATCTTACTCGCGATATCCTATACTCTAATATGAGTAAGGTTTGCTTGCTTGCTTGCTTGCGACACTGATCTAAAAAACGGCTCCAACGTTTCCCTTCAAATGTTGGAAATAACTAATTTCTGGGATACAAATAAGTTCTAGGCAGGCCTCATCCCCAGGAAAAATCAAATAATGTAAAAAAAACTAAAATGAAAAGTTAAAAAAATTAACATTGGGCTTATGGAGTTTCAAATCAAAACAAAAGAATTGTAACAGCTGTTCTTAATCAACCAGGGAACTGTCAAAGAAATACTCATGTTGTTTATAATTATTAACATTTGGTTTCCTGAGAGCAGAGATTAAAAGATTAGAGTGAAGATTACATATATAGAGTAGTAAAATAAATCAAATGGACATTGAGCTATAAATAACAACTGGAGTGACCTTAAAAATGTAGAAAAGAGGTAAATGAGTTATAAAAATCTGATTATCAGTAGGGGGAAGTGGTGAAATATACTCCAAGTCATCTAAACAAACTGACTGGCCTTTTCCCGAGCAAAGCTCGGCCCCCAGGTACTTAACATAACATACCCTTATTATAACCTTCTTCCTTGCGTGTGCTAGAATGTCATCCGATTACGTAAATTTTTTTCAAATTTATTCCTAAAACAATGATCAAAGCGTACTTTAGTTTCGATAGCTTTCGAAGCTTACATTAGTTTTGTACAAAATAATGAACAGATGTTAATTCCAAATTAAGTACTGTTACAGTAGTGATGTGGCAGCCATAGCTGAGTGGGTTAAGTACTGCCCTAACACCCAAAAACCCGGGGTTAACTCTCGGTGAAATTCATCTCACTTTTGAAACTCAGCCTGCCACCAGCTTCGGAAGGCACGTTAAGCCGTTGGTCCCGGTTACATAAGGAAAGAAGGAGTCGACAGGTCATGTCAGAGGCACTAGTGGGACCTGAAAAATCTGACAACATACCTTGGCCAGAAGGTTACACGAAATTTAATTAACGTTTACAGCAGTGAGTTTGAGATGAAATGTTATATTCTCTTAATGAAACCCCTAACGTTATCCTTACATTTTATAAATGTATTATCATGTTTTAATGTTCATTCAGCATTTGTCTTAGCAACAGTTTTTAATTTAAAACGTAATTAGTATTTAGTAAAATATTCCATTGGCATAACAATTTATAAAATAATGTTATGTGTTGATTTGATGTGTGTTTTTAAGTTGTTCAATTAATACTTAGTTGGAATATGTATTAGCCAGTTAGCAGTTTTATAGTGCGATCCCCTTAAGCATGGTCAGTAAACAAAATCTAACATGTTTTAAGCTAAGTGTTGAAACTTGTAAGTAAGTTTAGGGTAACGAACTTTATCTATTTACTTCATCAGTACTAAACGTAACTTGTACGATACTACGTCCTTAGTAAACATTTTTTAATTCGATTATTTTATTTTTATGGTAGCGCGTTTAAAATCAAATGCGGATGATTTCCAGGTTGTCTTATAATTTTCTTTATAATATTCCTTTATCATTTCCAAAATTGCCTTATGCCTATGTTTATTAATTACTCCGCCAAAACTCAAATACAGACTTCTATGTGAAATTATGCATGAGACCACAGTAATCAATAATCTATATCAATAATCATGAGCTGTACACAATAATCTATTTTATCTGATTTCTTACTACAATCTTATTGCTCGTATTTACATCTAGAGACTATCCGTCACGGAAAAACTACTGGACCTATTAAGCTAAAGTTTTGCGTGAACATAGCTTTCATATGACATTAACATATAGACCTGTTAATGTCCACATGCAACCTTAGGGCTCCACCCCTGAGGTCTTGTAAGTTCCAATGCAAATCTTTTGGGATAATAATATTTATAAAATTACCAGCTGTAGTTACTTAGTTATTTCAAAATAAATAATATGGTAAAACGTAAACAAAGATTTGATAGTGCTAATTAGGTTGATATTTTTAATGTGTTTTAATTTTTCACGAGCAAAGCCGCGGGTAACAGCTAGTCATTTAGACAGCTGAAAATATTTTTGAGGCGAGAAACTAATCCAGGAGCTCTTTTGTCTCGTCTGACCTAATTATGTTTTTAGCTGTTCGAATTCGCTTTTTCAAAGTCTGCTATCCGTTTACTGACAGTGTGCAGCTGAGTTAAATATAGACTGATTAAAGTAGACCCTTCGGTATCACAGTCTCAAGCAATGCAGGTCATAATTAGATAAAATTTCTATAACGTTGAGCTGTCCAGTTACAACTTAGTATAAGTTAGTAAGTGATAAATTAGTATAAGTACTTAAGTTTCTCATAAAGCATTTACAAAGCCTGAAGCTTAGATTGATTCTCGTTTGCAAGAAAATAGGTTAACTAGATACAAAATAACAAAAGTAAACATAATTATCAATCTTCTGGCTTTCAAAAATACGATTACGAAATATGAAACCCTTAAACTATTTGTTTTGCGAGTAAGCAGACCCAGTAGTTCCTGAAACATCGCTCTTTCAAATACGTAAATTAGTATTGATGCAGCAAGTCTAGACTGAGATTTTGTGTGTGCTTCACTGTTGACCCCTCCTCGATAGAAGTACTAAAATCACGCTTTAAGTCATAGATTTCTCTTTAAATAGTTTTAGTGGATTGTGTTAGCTGTTTATTTATGTATTCCCTTAGTTTTAAAATCAATTTTCAGCACGTGCAGTAACTTGAGAATTCACACACCAAATTATATTTACCCTACAAATATTGCTTGAGAGCTTTATTGTTTTTATTATCGCCCACATTCCAGTAAAAGGACGGGTGGATTACAAAAGGGTTTCAAAAACAAAGAGCAAGAGGTGCACTTGGGTCATAAGAGTAAGAGCTCTTGATTTGTGTCTCGTAGATTTGAATAGCTGAGTTATTTTTACTACCAACTAAGATAAGAATAATAATAACAACCTGACAAGTACTTACAGGAGATAACAATTTCTATGTTTCTAGTGGTTTGAAGGGACCATAACCCCTAATCTTGCTCTAATTCTCTGCCTCCCGGTTTTTGTTTACTATTTACATGCAATTTCGTAAACAAAGTACACTCATAATCACATGTTTTAATGTAAACAAAGCAGACGTTTTTAAATCCCCATGATTTTCTTATGGGAGATGTTTCACGTTATTTCTCGTTTGCTGGTAACTTCCTGGAAATACTGCTATTTTTCCCGAGTCTCTGGGAGCGAGACCTTTAATTTGAGCCCTCTCCCATCATACTGCGACCTGTCAAACTCCCACAATTTTCACTTAAAATTTTCGCTTACAGAATTATATATATAGACGAGGATTTTTTTCAAGCCGTCTGACTTGTATTCTGGGCCTTTAGGCCTTACGTATGGCATAAATTAACTAAAGTTATGTTATGTTTTCTGTTTAAAAATAATTTACTGGCTTAAGAATTGTCTATCACATCGAAACAAAAAACCCATCAAGTTTCACTTTAAACATTCTCATTAATATGAACTTAATTTAACTCGTGTATTTTAATTTAACAACTATATTTTCCACATTCCCCTTTCAGAGACTGTGCATGAAGAACGTTTTACAAATATCAAAATAATTTATGTATAATGAAAAAAGACGGATTAAGAAAGAAGAATATTTATCATTGAACAATGTTGGACTCCGATTTAAATGGCATGACCCTGGATCATATATTTTCATTCGATATAACCAATTATTGGATAGTATTTTATAATAATTATTTCTAAAGCGGTTGGCAGCCAACTTTTTCCTTACTTTGCCCGTCCATATAGACTGCAAATAAACGCGTTGAACACATACAGGGTTAAGCTGTTACCAGATACGTACGAGATGTACAAGACTGATACAATGTGCTAGCCAGAACCCAAGGTTCGTAGAGCTTTCAGACCAGGTGTGCTTATTTACATAAGAGCAATGTTCACAGCAAAGATGTCTTACGAGGGCGTCCAGCTACGACCGTCTACGCGCAGTCCATGCCGTGGAACAGTTACTGCTATATTTTAAAGTAACCGTTCCTTCAGTGGATGCCGCCAATGCCGAGTAACAGTTACTGCTATAGTTGAAAGTAACCGATTTTACGTACCTGTGAACTTGACAGCCACTGAGCTACTAGTCGTCTAGCCCTTGGTTATTTTTTATATTTGATCATTGGCACCGAATGTTATACAATAAAAACTATTTTATAAATATGTTTATAAAATAGGCTCCAGGTTTTATTTAGTGTATTACCAGGCGTATTGTGCAGGATTCTCTTGCAACAGCAAACCATAATAGATATTTACAACAGCCTATTTAATAATTGTCAATAGAAAATGTCTACTATGAGTAAAAAACTTAAATATGCCTGCAACACTTATTTGTTTGAATTGTCTTCATATTTAATTTGAGTAGGACTTCACAGTTTCAAAATGAATAGATACCATAAAGTATTATAGAACAAACAAGCTTTATATTTTAACTTCAAATAAAACACAAAAACTTTATATATAAAACTCAGTTTAGGTAGGCCTATAAATATTGTTGTTTTTTAACGGCTAACTTGCCTAAATGTGTCTAAAAAATCATTTAAAGAGACACTGGTAGCAATTACCAGTGTAAATAAGTAAATAACTGGACACGAGCGCCAGCACCTCATAGCAATAACAACTAAAAAATTTAAAAAAAAGCATCTGGCACTTAGCAACAAACCAAGAATCGAGAACTGCTACATTACACACTGTTACTTTATTCAACTGTGGAACGCACAAAGGAAAAGGTAAATACTAGATGTAACAGTGACACCTATCCAACGCTGGTGCGCATGCGCAACAGCTTCGGCATGGACTGCGCGTAGACGGTCGTGTCCAGCTGATTCATAAATCAACAACATACCATAAAGTGTTGCCAACCTTAAGGGTATAATAATGGTACAGCAATTTTTAAACAGTCACTGGACATGCAGAAAGAACATTTAAAACATTAATCGATTAATATAATAATACAAATAAATCAAAACAATATATTAGTTTCATAAAATAACAGCTTATCATAGAATGTAAGCAGTTAAACAATGTTAATTCTAATTGCACTGATGAGGAAAATATGGTACTCGTACGATTAATATCGTGTTTCCAGCAACACTGCAGATTGGATTGGTGATCACGTGACCTTCCAGCTGTTTTTACGAGGTCTCTTCCGGTAAAGAATAAAACCTTAAATAGATCGACTCAGCACACCTTGTCTGAAAGCTCTAGGAACCTTGGCCAGAACCTAGATTGGAACTTAGGCAGGACAACTGCCACGGTTTTGGAGTCCGTCACCTTGACCATACTCCAACGACTCGCCTAAAATTATCCAAGATGTTAAAAAAATAAATATATTTGGTAGAAATTGAAAAATTAAAACTCTTCAATATAACGTAATGAACAATTTTGAATCCTTTAAACGCTACGTTTCAACTATAACTGCGCGTAAACAGTAATAAGTTTGAAACGTAAAACAATTTCATATGCAACCTGTTGTAATCAGTTGTATTCTGATATATATTCAAAACATGTGCCAGATTAATGTGATATCAGTGCTGGAATATCCCTCACTTGTACTCAACACAGTTGATCGATAATATTCATTCCGTATGAATATGCAATCAACCAGCTTGCATTCGCCTTCAGCTAAGCTGAAAAGAGACGTGTGATTGAATGAGTGTTACGCCAGTCTGTTTAGACTGACGTGTTAAAAAATCTAGTTAATATGAAAGGTATGATTTTGCACTATATAAAGTTTATTAGTAAAGTACTGAATCCAGCGAGGACTCGTTTAATTTTTTTGATACAAATTTTTACTTTCTCCCCCTGTCATATAATAAGGAGGAAAATGTTCGAATTTGAACTATGGGTGAACATATTCGTATTGATGCTCACTGAACCAAAAAGTAGTTTTTTAAGTGACTTATGACTGTCTAGCTGTCTGTGAACATACCTAAAAAATACACCAATGAGCCGATTTTGATAAAATTTGGTAAGTGGGTACTATCATGTACTATTCCATGGAATCTTCGGGTGGTTTTTAAATCCTTATATATAATACGTGAAGGTGATTTCTACGAAACACTACTCCTCGTTAATAATGGACGGATTTTTACAAACGATGTGTCAAAATTAAGTGTTTTTTATGTAGACCAATTCCTGTAATGAAAGTCCTCGGGCTTTGGTCCACAGGCCTTCAAATCAAAATAAAATCAAATAAAATTAATTTATTTTCAGAAATTAAGATATAAATACAGGTATTTATTACAAATGGTCCCGCATGGGCTACAAGTGGCCTGTGTGCGGGACGAGTTCTATTACAACACTAAAAATAAACCTAATGAAACAAATCGATATGTACAAAAAAAATCACTTAGTTAGTTTCGAGAAAGAATAACCTGCACAGATACAGTCATAAATAAATAAGTCAAATAAAATAATATTGTTTAGTATAGTTTTGAAAGTATTATCTGGCTCAGCCTATCATAATGCACAATAACATAAAACACAATTAGCATGAAAAAATAAAAAAAAGTTTCGCCTTTGGACTGTAGCATGATGTTATGTAATAATAAAAAAAATATATACATATACATAAATATATATATATATATACATACATATACACATACATGCACATACATGCACATACATACATATACAGTACCTTATAGAAATGTAGAAAAATACTTTTAAGCGGCTGAATATATTATAGATTAGTTGAGTTGAATTGATTCAGTAATAAGTATTCGTTCAGAGGTATTCGGAGCTGATAAGAGTTTCAGATCGGTCAAGGCCAAGCCGCAACAGCCAGTCGTTGATGGTACGTTTATAAACACTGTGTGATACCTGCAGGTCCCTTATCTCAGCTGGTATGTTTCTATACAGGAAATTAGCGATATAACAAGAATTGGTAAAATTTGCTGATTTGAACACTCTGGGGACCTGCAGGCCCACTTTCCAGCTCCTCTGGTCCGATACTGATGGGAAATTGGGCTAATAAAAATGTATTTGTGAGAGGATAGGTAGACAGTACGGTTTTGATAAAAATCTGGCGCAAGGATAAAAGTTGAGATTCTTTAAAAAGTAATTCTGTTGAATACCACCTGTGTTTTTGAAAAGCTGTTTTGATTATTAATTTTTGGATTACAAATAAAGGTTCAACTAAAGTTCTGCTAGACCCTCCCCAAACTAGGATTCCGTCTTGAAGTATAGACTGTACGTAGGCAAAGTAAACGGTTTTGATTTCATTTGCGTTTAATATATCTCTCTTACTTGTCTAAAAACACAAATTAATTTCCTAAGTTTAGATTTTAAAGAGTTTATATGACTTTCCCATCTTAATTTTGAATCTTCAAAGTTATAGTGTATTCCTTATGAAGAAAAGATTTTGTTTACTTAAATAGACGAATAATAGTTTAGTTACTACTCTATGTCTAATGGTTGCAGAGAAGATTCAAGCCTCCATTTAGGGGTGAACGCAGTACGTTGTCCAATTTTATTCTGATGTGGAGTAAAACGTATATATGGATGTACGTATACTTACAGGTACTATAGTACTATTTATATATTATTTACCATTTAACATAATTTAAACTTAGCATGTTGGTCAAGTTGCATTGAATAATAGATAATATTTGGAATATGCTAGCATCTAACCCTGGGGAGGGGGGTATTTCCCCTCTTAACTTTTTTGTGCAGCAAATGATTCTGTAGAGCCTCCAAAAAAATGATTCGGGTGTATATTTAAAAAAGTTTACTATTCAAAAGTTTTCTAAATATGCTATCGTATTTTATATTCAAAATGTAGTAAACATAAAGTAATTTACTGATTAAAATTAAGCTAAAAGGGATAAAGTATGTGTTAGTTTACTGATAACATTTATTTTATACTACAATACAAACGAATGTTACATTGGGGACACTTGATAGAAATAGCGGGCCCACGAACGTTTGGTGGACGAGATATAGCTTTCCGCTGAGGTTGGTGTTCACCTTTATCAAGAGGGAACGTTTATGCTCCCACTAAAATTCCTGCTTTCGTAAAACCAGAAAGAAAATCGTAGATGAAAATAACACTCATCATTCGTTCATATTTGACGCCCTAGTTGCGTCTTAGACAATGATTTAATGAAGAATCGAATACCTCAAAAGTACAAATGAAATCTATTAAAGAAAATCCCGACGCATCGAAGCGATGCCAAGGCTTGTTTTCAAATGGCAGTTATGAGGATTAGTTCCGTTAATGATATGCGTGTACATGTCGAATGTGGCTTTGATAGGCTAGACTGCTTGGATCATAGACAGGGACAGTGATTTAATGCCACATGCTGCGTATTTCCAATACACAATTTTCCAAATATAATAGTTTCAAAATCATTTTCTAACTTTAATAAACAAAAAAACAGGGGAGGGGATGGTTTTGGCGGTATTTATAAATGCATTTATGTACACATATACACATTCATTGACATCCAGTTGGTAATAATAATATCATTTTTAGAATCTTTTCTTTATCTCAAACGGTTTACATATTATATATACACATATACAAGTAAATTCTAGGTATGGCTATTCACTTACAGTCTAGCCTGTCTTAGGTTTACTAAAAACAACTAAAGTTGAAATAATAGTACAATGTCTGTTTTGTCATGTCCAACAGAGGTTTTTTGCTCAGTTGCATGAGACACGCCACTGTGTCATCGCAAGTTTCAAAAAAGATATATTACTATCACAAAAGCAAACAACTTTAGTTTTTGGAACTTACGATTAAAATCTAAAACTAACCTACAGCGAAATCTAAACTAAATCCAATTTTAACCATCCCCCTCTACGTATTCTCATCAATAACTCAAAATCGAAATACAATAATTTCTACAAATAGTTTATCTGTCTGTATGTTTTTCTAGATGTGTACAGGAATAGAGATCAGCATAATTATGACAATTTGTATGCAGGTACAACTTGAACGGTATCTCCTGACGTTATTTTGTTATTAGTTTTCATTTAGAAAGACCATTTCCTCCTAAAAAAAGTAAAAAGTGGAGAAAACCAGTTTCTCAAAAACGGCTCTAGCAAAAAGATTAAAATTTATTCGTTTATAAATCTTTAGGTCATAACAAAGTAGTAATACCCCCGTCGCAGCAAACCTGCATACTCAGCGAATTTCCAATGCATATATATGTGACTCACTACTACATAGAGATATTAACCAAGTTTCACAAAAATACATCCATAAATAAGTAATATATAGCATTTTATTTATTCTCCATATGAATAACGTTAGAGCTGAGTGAGTACGCAGGTTTGCTGCAACGAGGAAGATAAGTAATGTGTTTTTTTTGCAATTATCAATACAACTGAACCAGGTGAAACTACATACCAAGTTCTCTTAATGTAGGTTCATAATTAAGGGAGATATACAACTTTACTTATTCTCCATATGAATAACATGGGGGCCAAGAATGCAGGTTTGCTGCTACGAGGACTATAAACAAAAAACTTGTTTTTGTGCTAATATCAATATACCACAACTAGTTGAAGCCACATACCAAGTTTCATCAATATACATTCATAAATAATCAAGATATAGAATTTTATTTATTCACCATAAGGATAACATTGGACAACGTACTGTGTTTAGCACTTTGAATATCTCTGCAACGGTTGGACGTAGAACAACGATTAAAACACCAAAATGTTTCTTTTGTTGAGCTAAACACATTAATAAACAGAAATGTGAAGTTTTTAGTAAAACTATCTGAGAAAAATCTAAAAACCTTTTTCCCATAAGATTAACATGGGACACGTTTTTTTGGATTTTCTCCGCAACCACTTAACCTAGGTTAATGATTAAAGGTACTAAATTATTTGTTTTTTAAGCTATATAAAATGGCTATAACCAAAATTGAGTGTTTTAACATTTTGGGGTCAAATTAGCAAAAAACTGATTTTTGGAAAATTGTAAACCCCCATAAAACCCCCTTCCCATAGTGCGATCGATCTGGTTTTCGAACTTAAAGTCATAAAAGCTACTTTCCACATTTGTGCCAAATTTCATCAAAAATCGGGTGTTTCTTTCAAAAGTTATCGTGGTAACAGACACACAGACACACACACACACACACACACACATATATATATATATACATATATATAAATTTGAACGAATAGTGTTTTTGGCATCTGGGGACCTCAAAACGAAAAGTTATCATGGTCTCGGGCTTAAGTCTTACAATGTCACCTACGGTAATAGCTTCTTCCCTATAGGGGAAATTCGCTAAAACCAGCATATCCTGGAAAATGTCAGGTAAAGAAATAATCCTACAGGTGTTTAAAATAAATTGATTTTTGTATTTTACTCAGAAAAATTTAGATTTGATAGTTTGTTACAATAAAAGAACGCAACAACTGAATGAAACAGTATCTTAAACTTTGATCCTACAGAGATTGATTGGGGAGAAAATTGAAATGTATAGTCAAAGGTATACGCAACACGTTATCTACAGTTATTCTTAAGGAGAAACAACAGATTATTACAACTCATTTATTTATCAATCGATGTTATTAAAACTTGGGATATCGGTTATGAGACTATAATCATTGTGATCAATAGAGAGTATTTTTGTAGAGTATATTTGGGTAAACCTGCCTAAACAACATTTTACTGAAGGACGATACATTATGTATGCCTTATATCATCCACCGAACCTTGAATTTCACCAAACCCACTGAATACATTACATATTTTACTCTCTCTTATTTCCTAAATTCAGTAAATAAAACAATAATTTTAATTACTATGATCAAAAGTGAGTATTTCTGGTGCAAAATCATGCTGCATGAGCGGACCAATTCAATTAAGCAATGAAGGTCACCTTTGCTGCTAGTCACAAAAAGAGCAACGTTTTTTAACCAAACCCCTAAGGTTTTATTTGTTGTCAAAAAATTAAATTAATTCCAATAACCATTGTTGACGAGAACAAAGGTGAGGTTAGTGAACCAAACAACAACTTGAATTGTGCACCAGCTGAAATTTTAGGGCGCTACCAAGCGGGAACGAAATAAACTCAGTTATGGACCAAGTCGATTTAAAGAAGAAAGGGGGTTTTCCGCAGTATTATAAAACAGAGTTTACTATACTCATAGCTAATGACTGACTCATCAAGCTTCCCAATTATTATGCATATAAGCTGCATCAATAAACTAACTAATGCAACTCTAAGAAACCCCTATTTTGAGAAAACATGCTGGATTTTTGCATTACCATAACAATTTTAATTTTTTTAGCTATAGTTAATTTGGTAAAGTTAGACTTACTGATGAAGGGTGTTTTACTCGTAACTCAAGGTTTTTAAAGTACATATTAGTAAATAGTCTGTGTGGTAACTCATTGACAGAACAAACATGTTTTTTATTTGATGCATAAAACTGTACGAACGTAATATATCAAATGACACAACTATTCAAAATAATACGCAAGTTAGGCTACTTGTGATTGTTTTTAACAAGTTTTAAACTAAAACAAATTCAATTAATTGAATGAAATTATACGTGGAAGTAATATTTCCACTACATAATTATATTAGCGAATTTCCCCTATAGGGAAGAAGCTATTACCGTAGGTCTCATGGTAAGACTTAAGCCCGAGACCATGATAACTTTTCATTTTGAGGTCCCCAGATGCCAAAAACACCATTCGTTCAAATTTTTATATATGTATATATATATATATTTATATATATATATATATTTATATATATATATATATATATATATATATATGTGCCAGTAAGCACGATAACTGTCGTAAAAAAGGTCCGATATTAATGAAATTTGGTACAAATGTGTAAAGCACCATTTATTTGAACGATTTCGAAAACCAGGCGAATCAGACCATCCAAAGGGGGGTTTTTGGGGGGTTTTGTACCCCAAAAATGTTTTTTTTGGGGTTTCCACATGTAATTTTTATTTAAATCAAATTTTAATTTTTACCATTTAATTCAGCATAAAAAACAAACAATTTGGTATTTTGATCATTGCTCTACGTCAATTGGTTCCTGAGATATTGAAAGTGCTAAACACAGTACGTTGTCTAATGTTATTCTTATGGAGAAAAAGAAAAATTGTATATCTCGCTTATTTATGAACATAAACTGACAAAATTTGGTATATGGCTTCATCTGGTTGGGGTTGGCTTTATCTTTGATTGCACAAAATACACAATTTTCACGTATGGTTCCCGTAGCAGCAAACCTAGGTAATCGGTCCCCATGTTATTCTTATGGAGAGTAATTAAAATGTTATATATCGCTTACTTATAAATGTATATGAATGAAACTTGGTATGTGACTTTACTTAGATGAGTTCTAATGATATTTCCATAAAAATGTATTATTTTGTGTTCCTTGTTGCAGCAAACCTGTGTACTCATCCCCAATGTTATTCTTATGGAGAATAATTAATATTTTAAATATCACTTGTTTGTGAATATATTTCTTATGAATCCTGTTAAGTGTTAATGTGCTATGTTATATATTCATTGGAAATTCGCTGAGTATGCAGGTTTGCTGCAACGGGGGTATTTTACAAGTATTAGTGTAAAATAAAAATAATGACGTTAAGGCGTTTTACCACAAGTATTATGCATAGTAAGCTAAGTACGACGAACTCATCAAACTATGCAAACCTATTACAAGTTCATATTAGAACACACAGCTTGATGGTTTGTAAATCAAGTTTGCTGGCAACTTTGTGTTTTGGAACAAACTGCAGTATGAGTTAAGTTAGTAAAGTACGAAAACTAAGTTTGGTATCCATAAATGTAGCTATTCTATCCAGAAGAATACCGATGAATTTGGATTGCAAAAGCATCTTAGATTTTAGTATGCATTTATTACTATCGCGTGTATATCGAAACCAGTAATAATGTCTATGAATATATTTTATGTAAATACAATTTGTATTTTAAAGTATAAAGATTTAGTAAATTGTGGTGTATTTTTGTTGAAATAAAACAAACATATTTTTGGGTTATCAACTGATATTCTATATCATAAAAACGATTTATATTGCTAAATAACTCAAAATTTTAAACGTTTTGTTGAAATACCTCTCGTTGCCAAACTAATTTCCATATTTAAATGTTATAACGCTTCCTACAGTATCTTAGTTACAAATTATTAACAACAAAGGGGTTTCTTTGTAGATAATGGAGATGGGTAGTCTCAGGTTTAAGTAGGTCAACCAATAACCAGTCTTTGCACTTTGTAAACACTCAATTGTTTACACAGATTCCATAACTTGCGGATATATTTAAACCTTATATAGTTTGAAACTTATCTCTTTAACAAATGAACTGTCGTCCTTTAAATATAACCTTAGCAATTTTAATGCATCACAAAACCCTAAAAATAATTGTTGCTATCGGAATCAAAGAAAATCTTTAAAAAAAAACTAATTATAATTAGCATTGAGCATAAATAGTAACTCCACTCGTAATTGCACCACAGTTTTAAGTTATCAGAGAGTTTGTGGTGTTTTCTTTATATTTTACATTAAACTTATACAATTAAGACAGAGCACCCTCACCATTTCTTTAATCTACAACCATAATATTATATTCATAGTCGCCAATTACTATTTCCAACATAATGCATCACAGTAGCAGGTTTTCAATTTACACCTGCATTTGATCTATTTTAGTTTTTTAGCATATCGATATCTCTATCCAGTATACAATTTATGTTATTTGGTTACACGACAGTGAAAGAGACCAGAGAGTACCAAGAAGATACAAGATACCAAGAAGAGTTCATAAGATACAATTAATTTATGGAAAAACTTTGTAAATATAAAATGCAGAACGTTTCAAATTTAACACAAGGGCGTTTAATAAATAGTTCACGGCGCACGGATTATTGACGTTTGAAGTAAATATTAAATTTTGACCACATATGTCATAGTAACAATTAACAGTTTTGAAATATCTTTTGTCATAAAAACCAAACACATACACACACCATCGCTTTTGTTAGCAAGCTTTATTGATGATCGCTTGGTAAACCAAATATAGTTTTTGACAACAATAACAGCAACACTTTTAATAGGAATTTTTACTAACTTAAAAATCACACATTACATGTTGTATTGTTAAAGGACTATGTAAGATATAGTCCAAAATAATAGTTAATAGCATTGACTATTTACAGTCAATGTTAATAGTCTATGTTTTGTTAAAAATAAAGAAAGTACAACATTAACAAAAGTAATAATTAATCAATGTTACAATTACATTGAGATTAACTAAATAATTTAACAACAACGGAAATGGGATTATTTAAAAAATCTTCTTTTTTTTCTCGGTGGTATTTTACAGATGAAAACAGAAATCGTTTTACATAGCGAGTGACTAAGATAGTCCAAATTTACGGTGTTATTGGCAACTTAACAAAATCGTAGATCGTAAATAGTGAGCTATTTATCTAAACCTAAAAATATAAAGATAAAGATTAACATAATAAATATGATTTAATAAGTCTTACGTAGACTCGTTTTCATTGAATTTTAGTTTTAGTAGTCCTAATATGTGAATACAGTAGTTATTAATAAGAAGGAGTTATATTTGTAGATGTTGTAATTGTTGTGTTCATTTAGGACATTAAAATTTAATTTTGATTATTTTTTTATATTACGTTTTATTTAACTATCCTGTACTTCCTACAATTAGCTTTCCAAATCGTACCATCCCTACTGTTCAATTAAAAATTATCAGATTGTGTCAAATGTTTCTTCCTTTAAATTATTTAATCTTTTAGATAAACTTAAAACATGATATACTTCATCAACAGCTTACTGACAAGAAGGTTCATCCTCACGAAATATATTTTGTTTATATTAAGATATTCTTTATTTTGTAAAATAAAATCTCTTTTATACGTCTGTGTTATACGTTTCAATAGGGAAAGACTTCGATATCGGTTCACAAAGATAATAAAGCCTTTCTTACGTTTCTTGTACATTTCCAATAACCTTTGTGTTATTTAGAAAAGCATGTGTCCTTTCAAATAAGAGTAATTTTTCATAGCAAAAATCATTTTAATATTATAAAACTAACAATAAAAACAACAGATATATATATATTACATGTCTGAAAGTCTACACATAATCTAACCACAAAATAACCATCATTTACATTTTTCGCATTCATTATACTAAACAGGCCCGTTTATAATTTGTGAAGATTTAAATTAGTAATTGAGATTTATCTCTAATATTAATTACTTTATAAAAGCGTAAAAGCTCAGCTCAATGCGTATGCTAAAGTAGTCTTAATATCCGGACGGCTTGGTTAAGTCAAACAAATTTGGACCGGATTAGCTGAAAAATATTTGTTTTAAACAAGAAAGGATTAATTAATCTTTCTATAATTGAATTATTGTTAGTCATAACGCAATTTTAAGATCATTAATCTTTAAATCGTCAATTTTGATAATTTGTTATATAACAATATAATAATATATAATAATAATAATAATAATATATAATTTGTTATATATTTTGATAATGTGTTATATTTGTTATTTGTTATATATATTTTTTTATATAACTACATATCTAAGAATGATTGTTGTGAATCAAAATTGTTAAGTTTATTAAATATTATGACGAAACAGGTACTTTACTAATGTCAATAATCCATTTGTCTATAGTATAACATAGTCCATGGACCGCTAGGGTGGGATTTGATCTTTGACATTTGATCTGTCATTAAACTTATCTAAGATTTAAATATTTAATTTTAGTATTACCACATCTAAAAACTACACCAATAGAATAATTAGTTTTCAAGGGAAAACTAATTTGAAACGGGTAAACCTGGCTCTACAATTGCTTCATTACAAAAGGTGTGTAGCAATGTTTGATAATTAGTCTACATCCAATTATTTTGAAAATTTGAACATTAAGATGAAAATATCTAGCTTGGTAGGATTTGCTAAACAGAATATACAATATATATGTATACATTTAAAATATACAATTAAATATAAAATGTGTATTGAAGCTTAAATATTTATTTTAATTAACTGTTCTAATATAAATTATATTGATTTTGGAAATGCAGGATAAGTATACGCCAAGCTTTGAGACAATTTTCGAGCTAAAATGTATACCTCCTTACTTTTATGAACCATATAATTACGTGTGTGCTTATGATTCTGTTTGCGTGTCCCACTAAACTAACATTTCCGAAATAAATGTAGATTGAAACATCGGAAACTGATTACCATAGATACCAATAAATACGAAACGAAAACTCGGTTTGGTTCACTAAACTTAAAGAAAAGAGTTTGTCACAAGTTTTATAGGAAAGCTGGAAGACATGGAAAGTCACGGACGACTGGACGAGAAAGAATCCGAAACTTCATTGTTTGGAGGCCTTTGTTTTCTTTTCAAATAAATCAACTTCTTTGACTTCGGCAGACAATGTTTTAAAAAGATATATCTTTACTGAAATTAAAAAATAACCATGCATCATTTTGGACGTTTCAGTTGACTGTGGTTTTGTGATGTAAATCAGCATATCTACAGGTAAGGCGTGCTTTTGCTAGATAGTCAGAGACATTTTAATTCGTACTTCCAAATTAAAAATGTGTTATCCTACGGAAGTTAATTTGTTCTATCAAAACTAGTTAACAATTTTTATGGAAATTCTGGTATTATAGGTTAAGGTATTTACACGAAATAGCCACAATTGGGAAACTAAATATTAATTTTTCTTGAGTAAGTTGTCAGTCAGATTATTTCGGAAATTTGTTGCACTTACTTTATTATTGTTTAAATGTAAACACCAGATCTACTCAGATTTTCATGAATTGTCCAGGTTTAGATTATTGTAAACTCACAAAGTGAAAATTATATGCCAAATGGGTTATACTTAGGAAATTATTAATACCCTGAGTAAACAACTAAAATGCAATTACGACTTTGATATCCTTCGGTGGTATTATATTAAGTCTTCTGTGGGACAACACCAAGACAAAGACAAAGACGATTGCATTCGTCCTACGCATTGCAATGGACCAATAAATATCACTGCACGAACATCTATTTTACTGCTTGCATAATCTCTTTATTTTTAGTAAGCTGATTGTAGCTTAAAAAGCTTATTTAATCTTATAAGGTTAAATTACGTAACATTTAATATAGAATATTTGTTTGTAAAAGACCTTTTCCATGAAATAATATGGTTAAGCCGGGCAGTCCTAATTGATTGCAGATGCACTTTTAAAACTATAACTATATTTAACTTTTAACTATATTTTTAGTAGACTAAAATAGACTCATTTAGAATCCAACTCTGTCATAATTTTTCATTTCCCCTTTTAATTTTTTGCATTAATTACAGTAAATTTAGAAGTGAAAACGTTATTTTACAAGCCACCATTTGAGGCATCTTAATTTAAGTAGTTGAAAAGTATTTCTTTCTATCTGTTTCAGACACATTACAAATACAACTAGATTTGAGGAAAAAATTTAGGCAGTTTATGTGTAAATATAAGTTTATATAGTAATATTGTTAAATACAGAAGCCCTTGGTCCTTTAAACTAGGTAGAAATATTTTTTTTAAATATTCAGAAACATGATGCATTTTGAAGAGTTAACTAATACGGTATAATTTGATAACTGAACAGATTTATATTGTTATAACTTTGTTTTAAAAAGTCTTATACAATTATAAGCAGCACTTAAAATTTTATGAGCAAATATTATACCATTTTCTAGGTAAGAAGACATGCGCAGGGATTTCGATAACATAACCTTTAATTTTATTTTTTTTAGTAAAAGCTAAATTTATTTGAACTATTTTAATTTGATTAAGTGCATTGCCTTTGATCCCACAATTTTATCTTACACATTTGAGGAGGTGATGTTAGCAGAATCAGTCGCTGTCTTCGCTCAATACGTGGATGGCTTCTTTTGGTTTAACAATATTTGAAACCGGTATTATATAGATCTCAGATTTCTAAATTATCTATTTTAAAAGCTAAAAAGTTAACCCCTTTATGATATATTGTTGGCTACATTCTGCCAGTAAATTGGTCTAACAAGACCACTCTATGAGAAAATGAATTTCCGCAACTACAACTAAATTAGTTCTGACGATATAAGATAGATCCTAGAATAGTTGTTGTTGTTGACTCATGTGATGTGATAATGGGGTTCGTTTAAAATAAAACATGGAAACACTGTTTAGGTTAGTAAAATCTTGGTCAAAATAAATATAATAATATAATAACGTTTTTTCAGCTCGTTGTAAGGGACATACATTCAAAAAGTCACGCAAAAAAAATACAAATAAAAACTAACTGCTCAGCAAATAAAAATACAAGTCGGGCGCTTGTGTGCGTGAGAGCTCGTGTACACGTGTGTGTGCGTGTGTGCGTGTCCACGGCGCCCCAAATGCTAATTGAAACTCATCTAGCTTAATTACCCTCATATGACCTTTATGTGCTCAACGAAGCATATTCATTACAATCTGGTGTTAATTATACTATTTAATGAATGTATTTTATATTAACATTTCTAATTAATGGCTTTTTAACTGACTTTAAAATTTACTCATATAACCGAGTGGGTTTTATGTTGAAAAATAATGTCTGGGCTCAAAACTACATTCGAGTTTGCAAAGTCCCAATGAAGGCGAAAAAGCTTTCCAGGGTAAAGATCATGCAGAGTTTGTGAGAACTTAAATTAGATACTTTAAGGGTTACACCATTTTTCGATCGTATATTTTAACTTATAAAAAGCTTTTTTAAATAAAATATAATGCTTTTTTAATATTTTTTAAAGCTATCAGTATTTTTCTGTTTAATTTATCAGGAACCACTTTAGATTTTGTTTTTCTTTGTCTATAACAAAAGTAGTCGAGTATTTACAGTTTTATTCTTTCTAGTATTAGATAAGAATTATGAGAATTCCTAACTATTAAAACTATAAGCGTTTAATGTTTTAAGAAATGTGTAATGTTTGATATTAACTGAAATAAAATAGCGCAATCTACCATCTACCGGGCGAACGAGTTTCTCACCGACATTTGCAGTCCAGAAAGGAGTTTTGGGGGTGCCCTCAGTATGAGAGAAGTGTCCGAAGTTTTGATGTGGTGTACAAGGGGTGAGTGTGGTCAGGTGACCTTTGCCATGCAATTGTTGGTATTATTTTTTTACGGCAATAAAGAGAGATTTTATTTGATTTTATAGTATTTTCTTCTTTTAGGGGTTTTCGTAAGAGTGTTGTATAACAAACGGGTTTTCCGTGACGTCCTTGCAGTAATAAACACGTCCGAGAGGGAAACTGTGAGTGAATGTCGAGTCGGTGCCATCTTAATGCACCTTCATTACAGAAACAGACAAACGCCTCTGAAAGCGGGGCTAATGGAGGCGACTTTACACATTTGCATTTGCTTTGCTGTTAGTTTTAATTGTTATTTAAAGATATTAACACTGATGAGAATTTAACATAAAACAAATAGTAAATGGGGCGAAATAATTTATTAAGTGGTGTTCTTAATTTCAATAAGTTAGAACAAGTAAAGTAATTATTCAAGAGCTTTTATTGTTACTAAATAAAGGTAAAAATAAATATAAACTGTTAATGGACAGATTAGATCAACAATAAAATATTTTGATTTAAAAATAGTTGGTGTAATTTTCTATTTATTTTAGAACAAGTCTCTGTGATTTAATATCAGTAACCTCTTCCAATATACTTTATTTCAATAGTTGTTGGTTACCAACACACACAAAACCACACAACAACACAGACCTTCCAAAACATTATTGTGGGTTTTATGTTTTGACATGTTTCAACACGTGTGCATTCACTCATTAGAAGGAAGAATAGGACATTGTAGCGTAACAAATACTATAATATGAAAGTGGGAAGTGAGTATTTTAAAGCAGTAGATACTAGTAGAATATACTACTATTACCACTTCTAAATATAACTCAACTAGGTGAAGCCACATACCAAGTTTCATCAATATACATTTAAATAAGCGATATATACATTTTGATTTTTCTTCATAACAATAACATGGGGTATGAGTACGCAGGTTTGCTGCAACAAGGAACACCAAATGTGGGTTTTTATGCAAATATCAATACAACTCAACAAGGTGGAGCCACATACCAAGTTTTATTAATTTATGTTCATATATAAGGGAGACATTACATTTTACTTATTCTCCATAAGAATAACATGGGGATTGAGTACGCAGGTTTGCTGCTACGGAAATAATCGGTAAAAATTGCTTTTATTGTGAACATGACAATAGACCATAACCCGATGAAGCCGTATACCAATTCTCGTAAGTATACGTTCATATATAAGCTAGATATAAGATTGTTCTTATTCTCCACAAGAATAACATTAGACAACGTACTGTGTTTAGCACTTACATTATCCCTGTAACAAATTTACGAAGAAAAATGATAAAAACACCAAATTGTGTGTTTTTAAAGCTAAATTCAATGGTGAAAAATAAAATTTGAATTTTTAAAATGTTACTTGTAAAAAGTCCAAAAAATCCATTTTTGGATTACAAAACCCCCCCAAAATACCACTTCGGATGGGTTGATCTTTCTCGTTTTCGAACTTAAAGTCATAAATGATGCTTTACACGTTTATACAAAATTTCATCAAAATCGGACGTTATATATACGTATATATATTTGTCTGTGGGACTCTCGTAAACAATGTCCGATTTTGATGAAATTTGGTATAAACGTGTAAAGCATCATTTATGACTTTAAGTTCGAAAACGAGAAAGATCAACTCATCCGTAGTGGTATTTTGGGGGGGTTTTGTAACCCAAAAATGGGTTTTTGAACTTTTTACAAGTAACATTTTAAAAAGTCAAATTTTATTTTTCACCATTGAATTTAGCTTTAAAAACACACAATTTGGTGTTTTTTATAATTTTTCTACGTCAATTTGTTACAGGGATAAGGTAAGTACTAAACACAGTACGTTCTCTAATGTTATTATTGTGGAGAATAAGAACAATCTTATATCTAGCTTATATATGAACGTATACTAACGAGAATTGGTATACGGCTTCATCGGGTTATGGTCTATTGTCATTTTCACAATAAAAGCAATTTTTACCGATTATTCCCGTAGCAGCAAACCTGCGTACTCAACCCCCATGTTATTCTTATGGAGAGTAAGTAAAATGTAATGTCTCCCTTATATATATATATATATATAAATATATTTTGTTTTATATATATATATATATATATATATATATATTTGTCCGTGGGTGCGATAACTCTCGTAAACAACGTCCGATTTTGATGAAATTTGGTATTAACGTGTAAAGCATCATTTATGACTTTAAGTTCGAAAATGAGAAAGATATATATATATATATATATATAAATACATACAGTTTCGAACGAGTGGTGTTTTTGGGGTCTGGGGACCTCAAAACGTAAATTTATCATCGTCCCGGGCCTAGGTCTTACCATGCCGACTACGGTAATAGCTTCTTACCTGTAGGAGAAATTCGCTAAAATCATTCATAAAGCCTCAGTGTATACACTGTATAGGCCTATATATAAGCATTAAACAGTAAGTAGGCCAAGACCAAAAATCAAAGGAGATTCTAAACTGCAGTTTTATACAAGAGCCTTTTTACTTTCTCCCCTTATACATAGTACCGTATATGGAGAAAGTATTGTTTTCGTAAAAATTTTCGAATTTGAGTTGTTGGTGGAAATATTCGTTTTGGTGCTCCCTGAACCCAAAAAGTGGTTTTTACGTGATGTCTGTCTGTGTGTGTGTGTGTGTGTGTGTGTGTGTCCGTGTGTGTGTCTGTGTGGATGTGTACAAAGCTACAGCCTTAACCAATGGGCCGATTTTTATGAAATTTGGCATGTAGGTACTAATCCACGATATCCCCAGGTATTTTTTCATTTTTTTGAATTTTTGATTTTTAAGGGTAATTATCCCCCCAAAACTGCCAAAAAACATGAAAAATCCAAATTGATCAAAAACAGCTGTAACGATTTTCATTAAACTTTAGTCGTTTGTAGAACTTTAGTTTTCCAACAAAATGACACCACCCGCATTCCTGTAAAAATTCGGGTTCAGAAATTACAGGACTTAAAACACCCAAAATTCAGTTTTTTTGGATTTTTCATAAAAAGACATAAATGTAAACAAATATTACTAATCACCATTAAAAAGAGCTGAAAAAACTAAATAATTTAGTATTTTGAATTACTATTCTACGATAGCTGGTTTCGGAGAAAATTGAAATTTTCATTTTGTGGTAAACGCAGTACGCTGTCCAATGTTATTCTTATGGGGAATACAAAAATACTATTTCTCTCTTATTTACTGGTAAATTTCATTCAAAATTGATATGCTTGTCAAGTTAGCATTGACCAACAGAAGAAATTCGAAACATGTTGCCCTTAATAACCCTCGGGGGGGAATAGGGGGCATTTCGCCTCTTAAAACCACGAGTGCAGCAATGGATTCTGTAGTGCCTCCAAAGCAGGGATTTGGGTGGATTTTTTTTAAACAACTTGTATACAAGATTTTCTGTACATTCGACCGTGCTTTGTATTCTATATTTAGTAAATAAAAAGTAATTTATTCATTAAAGTTGGGCTAAAAGGGAGAAAGTATGTGTCAGTTTCCTGAAACCGTTTATTTATAAGTAGTCAACCTCATCAATTGTGTCACCATCAACATCAGGAACTGACTGCGCTGTAGCTTCTGATGCTAATAAATTCTCATAGAATTATTTTGAACCCTCATCTTCACAACACCTTACAAGTGTCTTTAAGCCCTTTTGCTTTTCTTTGGCCAGGCAAGGGGAGCTTAATACGAGTACTGGATACTCGGGTACTGGGAGTTCTCGCAATTGTGGAAGATTTTTCTTCCGTCTTGCTTTATTTAATTTTAACTAAGTTTTAAAATAGTTAAATTAACTCGCTTAAACAATAAACAGTGTTAACGACTTTTACTGAACACGTGACCTTACTGAATGCACGAGCGTCACAAACAACATAGCGCAGTAACACAACTGACCCACAGCAGAAGACGCATGCCCAGCTGACGAGATTGTGGATTCAGTTGTTTATTCCCCTGCATGACGAAACTAAACAACATAGCGCAGTAACACAACTGACCCACAGCAGAAGACGCATGCCCAGCTGACGAGATTGTGGATTCAGTTGTTTATTCCCCTGCATGACGAAACTAAACAACATAGCGCAGTGACACAACTGACCCACAGCAGAAGACGCATGCCCAGCTGACGAGATTGTGGATTCAGTTGTTTATTCCCCTGCATGACGAAACTAAACAACATAGCGCAGTAACACAACTGACCCACAGCAGAAGACGCATGCCCAGCTGACGAGATTGTGGATTCAGTTGTTTATTCCCCTGCATGACGAAACTAAACAACGTCATATTTTGTGAGCGAGCTGGTTGTTCTCCTGTACACTTCACCATGTGATCCGGATGAATCCAACCAATAAAATGCAGTATTTATTTATAGTTTGATTATAACTTACAAGGTAATGGTGAAATAACTCTTGAGCTTTATTTTCAATAAAATAATGGATCCCCTTAGAACGCACGACTCCATGAATCGCTCTATCATTGCTGAATGCCTTTTAACAGCCTTTTTTTCTTATAATATTTTAGGAAATTTAATTCCGTAATTTTTATTTTATATGAAAAATGACTAGGTGTAATCATATTTACTTAAGTAATTATAAAACAAGTACTTGTTCATTGTAATTGGTTTGAAACTATTGTGAAGCGTAAAACTAAAATATAAAACGATCTTATGGGAAGCATTTCTTTTAAATAAGTTGTTTACAAAGAAATTTTACTTATAAACTCAAAAAAAGACAAATCGGCATTGCAAAAGGTTAGTTTGATACTCAGGATGTAAGCCTTTAGGAAAGTCATATCAAGTTCACTTTTAAAAGTGTCCTCGATTGTACATGCAACAAATCCATGGAATTGTGATGATCTGACTGAGGATCTATAAAGACTGAGCAAAAATGTTCTATTATTTAAATTCTGTGACAAAAACTAACTTTAAGTTATTCGGTTGGGTATTATATTAAAGTTTCTATTTTTGTATAATAGTTTGATGGCTTTATGGCTTCGAGTTTGAAGTTAGCCCTAATAGATAAAAAACAGGGGAATCTCTATCAGATAAGTTGCAGAAAAATTGAAATGAAATTTGTTTTTATTCTGTATCAAAGTAAATGAATATAGAAGTGTTCAGTTTGAAGTATTATATATATCAGATTAAAACTTTTTTATTTTCGTTCTAACAAATAAACTTAAATATCTCCATGTTTTGCTCATGGAAAAGTCTTTCACCAATTATCATAATTACGCCTTAGTTGCCTTATAGTGTGGCAATTTAGCTATTGTCACTATCTGATAAAAGCCCCAGATTTTGCACAAATTTGGATGTGGAACCATCAGCCAACCCTCCCCCCCCGACGGCCGTCATGTAGAATACCAGAGTAAAGCTAAGTTTTTCACGAGTAAGAAGTTTGAATCGGGAAAAAAAGATATGCGTTTTGGCTTAGAAAATACTGGGTATTCCGTATCTGTAAATATTTTACACAAGAATGGCCGCCATTTTGAAACGGATAAAAGTAAGTAAATTCTGTTTTTGCTAGCCCACATATTTATTTTAACGAGACCTTTAAAATTATATATAATTTGAATATGTTTATAAAAGACTATTTTGAGATTCGAACCAAGACTCGAACATTTTGGAAAATGGCCACCCCATCAGCCAGGTTGGTTGGCTGATGGCTCCACATTCAACTTTGTTCATATTACATCGGTCTATCTCTGTGCCAAATTTGGTACTTTTATCAAAAAGTGCACAATAGGTTAGCTAATCCGCTGTACTACTAGAATTAATAGAAATAATGAATTCATTAGATTAATGAAACGTCCAAAATTATGGTTTGCACTTTTGTGTTTCCGTTAACGACTAAATAGTTTGAAAAATATTGTCTGCCGCTGTTAAAGGAATAAGTAGAGAAGTACAGTTGGAAAGAAAACAAAGACCTCCAAACAATGAAGTTGTGTCTTTCTTGTCCAGTCGTCCGTGACTGTCCATGTCTTCTTTTAAAGTTCGACTTTCTTTAGAACTTGTGATACACTCTTTTCTTTGAGGTTAGTGAACCGAACTCAGTTTTCAGTTTGTATTTATTGGCATCTACAGTCAACACACAGGGTTTATAGCTTATATTTATTTAGAGACTTACTTTAGTATAATAAAAGGGGGGTGATATTTTAAAATATCACAGGTAATATGTATTAAAGACTCACGCAAGTGTGTGCACACAATCATATATTTATATGTATCCTGGCTAACGGTTGTTGCCAATATGATTTTAGGGTAAACGTAGATCTATTTAAAAAATTTAACATACGTTGAATAAATCTCCCAATGTTTGTATTGACCTCCATATAATATAACACTTTTAATCTATAAAAATAAAGTAAAACTTTCAAGTATTACCGAATAAATCCATTGTACAATTTTACTCTGTACATTATCACAAACAGGCATACATTTTCATCATAATGTTTACATTTTTAAATAACAATCGTTTAAACATTGCTATACTCCCTCCGGTAGTGAAGCTAATTACAATTGTTGCATGTGTACTTACAAAAAAAGTAAAAGCATATAATAATGGACCTATGTTTTTATATCGCCCCATTATTATATGCTTGCTATATACGTTTGTAGTTAAAGTATGAGTAATTTGTACCTAAAACACATTTCTAGAAGAAAAGCTAACTATTTTTACGATTTAATATCTATGAAATAATCCATAACACCATTAACTCAAGTCATTCGCAACGTAAAACCTATTTGCAGTTTCTACTTTTAAAATCATATTGCCATTGCACTTATGAACAGTCAAATTATTTTTGTTCTTGTATTTAATGTATTTACAATTTTGGCTGCTTCATTCTGTGAGACAAATACTTTCTTCACGTTGGAAAAAGAACTTGTATCAAATCGTATTTTGATTATTCTATTGCACTTTTACCAATATTGTCCTTATTTACTAACTTGTCTAATTAAAACACTAAACGAGATCGCACGCAGGACGCTGACGTGATGGAAGTGAATTTCCGCATTAAAACCTTCAAAAAAACTAATAAAGGGTTTAAAACAACACTGGTAACATTTTTTTGGACAATTGAAAAATGTTAATTTTTGGCTGTTTTTATGCTCCCGGTTATATTTAAATTGACTATTAGGATGGCAATGTTGTACATTATAAGGTTAGGAGGAGGTATAGTCAGGATAATAAGTTGGTATAGGGGTATTGGGGGGTGATAAAACTACATCAAGATGTGAAAACAGCCTTTTCCGGTGTAAAATCCCCGTAAGACAAAGTACTGTTAAGACAATTAATATTTTCTTTAATAACTCAGTAAATACTTATGCTAGAATGATGAGGGAAGGCTTAAAACCTTTGGCATTTTACGTACAATAATTTAATATGCAATAATGTTACAGTCGGGCTTTTATAACTATTTTTGAGCCCAAAACTCAAAATTTGAAAAATTAAAATCCCAAAAAATGCGTTAGAGGTGTCCGATTGTTTTGCCCAAAGAACTTGTCCAACCGTTTACAGAAGGGAAGGTTCTTACCATATTTCAAGTAAATCAGACAAAAATTACGACCGCTAGAGTGTGTACACACACACACAAACACACACAAACACACACACACACACACACACATATATATGTATATATATGTATATATATATATATATATATATATATATATATATATATATATATACACACACACACTCACATATATATAAATAAAGATTTTAGCAATCCCCAAAAAGTTTTCAGGGGGTCACGTCAGGGACTTCTATGGTGGTCCCGGGGCTTAAGTTACACCGTGCGGGTCATGCTAATAGTTCACTTTTCCATCGGAAATTCACTAATAAATAAAAACTACTAAAACTTCCACAGTTGTTTCCGAGACAGTTAGCCACAGGCATGGCATCGCATGACAGTTATGGCATTAAGGTTTGTTATATGCCATTTCCGCCCCATCCAATTAAAAGTATTCTGTTTGTGGGATTATTGTCTAACACAGGCACCATTTAATTTAAATAGACTATCAGTGCACTCAGATAGCCAAAGTGATGCCGCGGGTATCATTTGATTGGTTTTCATGATAGAAAAGGCATCACAAAGTAGTTTAATTTCCCCATAACAACTTTGGGCGGAATTGAATATACTAGATTCTGTATATTACTAGCCCTTAGACTGTGTACTTTATCGTTATATATTGTAAAAGTCGGTATTTTTAAATATTTTGAATATTTCTTATAATTGTCAGGTGGTTTATGGCATTTTTTTGTTAAAGTATGATTCACATTCACAATTTAAAATACATGATACATAAATTACTTTTTTATAGCTGCTAAAATCATGAAAAAGATTTGATGTAGGTTTAAATCGAAAACTTTCTATTATCGTTGCTATTTATGATCGGAATAATATGAATAGTTAGTAATACACAATACGGACTCCTAATGAATTTAATAATAGGAAACTATGTAAGGGTTGTACATTTGTCCGAAAGTTTTTGGAAAACTTTATAAACGGTAAGTTTGGTGTTGAACAAAGAGTAGCTAATGGTTGACCTAGTTAAAGTTCGCTGGTTCATGAATCTTCTTAATTTATAAATAAATCCCTATCGATTCTTATTTCAGGACGCGTACAACATATAGATATAGCATTAAGTTCGACAATGTAGTTTAGACAATTATTCATTTACATAATCAGTTACTTCTTTGAGTCCACATCAGATACTTAAATGATCATTGTTCTGTACTCATAACAATAATAAAAAAACAACATAATTTGCAACACCAATATATATTATTATAGTTATTTTGTACGAATAAAAACCAATAGATGAAGGAACATGTCTTATATTAACCCATACGTCAGTTCATTCCATAACACCAAGTTACCAGCAAACTTGTATTACCATGAAGTGTGTTCTAACATAATTTTGTAATATAATGTCTTAATTTGATGAATTAACTACTCAGGTGAAAGGTTCAACCAGCCCCAAATTCAGTATTATGTACAAACTGTGGGAAATATATGAAAGTACATTAATTGTATTCAACTCTACTTGTTCCAAAATAAAAGCCGTTTTAAGTAACGCTACTAATCTCCCGTACGTTAAGATAATTGATCCCATTGCCATATAGACAAATGGTATGATGAGATTTGAATCCGCTCGCTACGATGGCGAATGAGGACACTGAATTAGTTTACCTGTTGTAGACAGGCGAATGAGTAAATATAATTCACTCTTGAAGTAGATAAATTAAGGAATCAGCGTCCTTAGGTTAAATTAGATCATCATATACTTAGTCAAGTTTTCTTTATTGTATCTTTCCCGGAATAAAATTACATTTATCGTGTGATGAATAATGTCAACGAAACATGAAGGTTGATTTTTCATCATATTATTTTCATCGTCTTATTCCAAGAATACTCCTCAGAGTGAGACCGCGCATTTTTCAACTTCGCCCACATACATTTTCCGTCAAAGCAACATAACATGATGCAGGTTATTAGTGAATTTCCTTTGGAAAGTGAACTATTAGCATGTCCCGCACGGTGAAACTTAAGCCCGGGATCACCATAGAAGTTCGTAACGTGACCCCCTGAACACGTTTTGGGGGGTCGTTCAAAATTTTATATATATATATATATATATATATATATATATATATATATGTGTGTGTGCTTGTTTGCACTCTAGCGGTCGCATTTTTTGTCCGATTTACTTCAAATTTGGTAGGAACGTTCCTTTCTATAATCTGTTGGACAAGTTCGTTGGGCAAAACAATCGGAAAACTCTAAAACCATTTTTTGGGGATTAATCTTTCAAATTTCGAGTTTTTGGGCCCAAAAAGTGTCAGAAAATCCCCAGATGTAAAATTAATGCATGTAAAAAGATGGGAATTAGAGAGGGGAAAGTTTTAAGCCCTCTCTCGTCATTCTAGAATAAATATTTACCGAGTTATTAAAGAAAATGTGTATCGGCTAAACACAGTACGTTGTCTTATGGGGGTTTTACACTAGAAAAGCCTGTTATTCCTTTGTTAGAGTACTTTTATTACCCCCAGCAACCTCACGCCTACTTTCAAGCCTGTCTGGACCTTCTCCTAACCTTATAATTCGTAAAATTGTATTCCCAGCTTTGCAAGTAAATGAAACCAGGAGTATCAGAACAGCCAAAAAATCAATGTTTTCAGATTTCAATAAAAACTGGACAAATGTATGTTTTTACACTGATTTTGAGTTTTAAAAATTTTTATTCGGAAATTCACTTCCCTCACGTCAGCGTGCTGCGTGCGAACTCATTTGAGTTGACGTGGATACTCAACTATGTTGTTTTCCTCCTTCCCTGAAAGAATTATTATGAACTCGTCAAATGCCATGTAAATTACATAATGCCGTTTATTTATAGGACAAATCTTTCTTCGTAGTTTATTTGTAGTCATCGTTCTTCATAAAACAACACTGACATTTACTCTGTTTTATATTACTATTCATATATCTTAACCTATGGCAATTGTTTTCAGTTAATTCTCCGACTTTAAAGTTAAAGTTAATTCAATGATTTGTAAAATGCCCTCTTAGTTTGTATTGGATAAACAGTGTTACTGTACTTCTTGGAAGACGCTGAATTGTAAGCGATTGCATTAGTTAGTGGACAATAGGAACTTGATAAGGTAAGCTGTCCTAAGCGAAAAGCTATTTCTTTCATTAACGGTCTTGGATTCGCAATTTGTGTTTCGTGGCATGCTTTATGTGTTCTTTTGGAGTCACTTTTTAAAAAACCAGGTTATTTTCACGAATTTTTGTCATCTTCAAATGGTAAAACCAGGAACAAGCACAATAATAACATACCGTCACACAAATAACCCTTTTTCAAAAACCACACTGTTTAAAATTATTGTATAAACATATTCAATAGCTTTCTAATCACTCTGAAACAAGAGTATAAGGTAGTTATCTTCAAAAGAAATATAAAAAGGTTCTTATTTAAAAATAGTTTTATAACGTTAAGGGTTATTTTTTTCAAGGAATATGTTTCGTTTTTAAGAACATGTTTGTAATAACGGATGCCAATGCAAGTTAATTTGTTCGGTGGCAATGAAGATATTTGAATTTGAATATAGAAATTGTTAGATTGTAATATTATATTTTTTGAAAGATAGAACAAGATTTCACAGTCAAAAGTTTTTTTATCGTTCGAGTAACTTTTAATAACAGCTGATCTTGATTTTGTGATTACTATAATTTAGATTTACTTTTAAATTGAATTAACATTCTATAAGACTTGTAAGTAATATTTATCACATTGTTAACTCCAGGTGAGCTATGTGAATTATCAGATAATCTTATTCCTGTTTTTTTTACGAATAAACTTGATAAACAGGAATATTGATTGAAGAATAAAGGCTTTTATCAGTTCGAGTAAAAGGGGCCCTTACACGATCCAACCCGGTCGGGAGCCAGACCGGGTTGGGCTGCGGTTGGATCGTGTTTGGTGACGACAGTCCCCAACAATTGTTGGGACGGACCAGATTCTACCAACATTTGTTGGATGTCTCGGCCGTAAACGTCCCAACCTGGTCCCAACGCGGTCGGGACGGACCAAGTTCGATCCTGTATCGCCGTTCCCAACCGGGTTGGCCCCGACATCGGTGTGCGACTCTAATACTTTAATAACTAATAAAGAAATTATTACTAATTATTTTGAGTTATTATAACGTATTATTATTTGAGTTATTATAACGAGTTGTTATTAATACTAGTTTTGTCTTGTACATTTTAAAAAGTATTTATATAATCTTTTAATGAAAATAAATTATGGAGAAGAAAACTCTAGTAGCGAAATTGAATTGCGGAAAGTTAAGTCTGAGTGTTCTACTAAAAAGACGTGACTTTTAGACTTCCCAAAATAGTTTCTGGGTAACACAATGGGAACGAAATAGCATTTCCGGTTTTACAGGACGTCTGGATCATCCTGTGACCGGCGCACCCAGTTGAGTGTAAGTGAATAGTAATAAGTGATTATATTAACATGGAATCTGTTGAAGGAATATCTTATTTATTTATTTACATACAAATAATTTAAAGATATGACTCAAACACAGGTCATAAACAAAACTGCCAAACTAAAACTGTTGAGAAAAGCTATTAAATCTGTATTTGTAATACAGAGTTTATAACAATTAATTATCTAAAACATAACATTAAATTAGTTTGTTTTTGGAGTAAGAGTTTCACAATACTTATGCAATATAATAATATTTAAATTTGTATTTTGTATATACATATTTCAACTTTATTTTATTCGTAATTGATTATACTTTAACGTTTTTAACAAAACAATATATGCATTTTACACATGCATTACACCATTTGATCGTGGGTAATCTACATAGTCACCGTGGTTGGGAATTGTTCTCCCAGCCGGGTTGGATCGTGTATGGCGAAGCACACTTCCCAACATTTGTCGGTCCCAACATCCTCCCAACATGGTTGGGAAGCTTTTTTCCACCCGAGTTATATCGTTTATGGGCCCCAACAGCAAGCTAAGCAGACTGGTGCAAGACATTTAATCACTCGGTTATTAACTCTTATCAGCTTATCAGAGGGCGATTGCAAACTGGTGGTTGATTGCATATAGACGGAATGATTATTATCGATAAACTGTGTGGGTCTCTAGTATAAACAAGTTCTAAACAATAATACTTACTACTAATTACGTTACACGCGAGTAGAAATTTTAATACTACTATTGCTTTTTAATATTCGTAATTATTTTTTTTATATTTTATTAAATTATAATTAAGGATATGTTGAACTAATGAATTGAAAAGCATTTTAAAATAAATGTATACATGTTACTAAATTACCATAAATTTGCACAGTTTCTATCAGCTCTAAAATAACTGATATATAAGTGTTTAATGGCTACTCCATACTAGGTTATTACGGAGAATATTCTTTTAATAATACAATACTTAATAGATGTTGTATGTTTTCTTTCATATGAGAGCAAGGTTTATTTATCCTAATTAATCCTTATGTCTTCGCAAACAAATAGTGCTTTAGTAATCGATATAAAGATGTATTTTTGGACGTTTAAAAGTAAAGTGTGTAAACAAACCGCGATATTTTTTGTTTTGGTATACTTTTATGCAACATAACAATTACAAATTTTAAGCTTGTTTGTGGTTATCAATATCATACAAATGTTTATAGACCGCAAAGATTTCAAGCATCAGAAACACAAGGATGCCTACTCTTAACTGCTAATGTTGACAGTACAGATAAGGTTAACTTAAATCAGTGGATTTATCCTTATGCTCTAAATGTACCAGCCTGTTGTGTAAGGTTTTCAAATTGGATAAATATATTATTATCTAACAAGGGTCAATACCTTGATTAATACCACGGTACCATGAAGGGATACCATTAATTAGATTACTCTATTTTATTATCTAGATACAAGTAATGAGCCATCAGCTATTAAAATCCAAGAGTCTCAAATCGCAAGAGTAAAGGGTGTTTGAACTATTTACGAGCACTTACACTAATGACCCAGAGGCAGCTCTTGCTCGTTGTTTTTGAAAATTGTTTGTCATTTATACTTCCTTGTGCGTTAATGCGGAAGGTGAAAGCTTTTAAGGAAGATTGTGGACACAATTTGATGAAGTTCATGTTGTTATTTTAAACCTTAAATATCGTGAGTTTTAACGGAATATAAAAAAGTACATATATAGATTCAAAAAAGCATATATTAAGAGTTGGTTAAACAACACCTTCTTAGGCTATGAGCTGTAACAGGGTTCCGATATTAAAATATTTGGTAAGATCTGAAATTGAAAGATCGGTGTTATTTCAAAAATATAATGCATCATATTCAGAACAGACAACAATACAATTTTAATATAAGGGTAACTTCGGTTGCATACAATATTTGGATGCTCATAGTTTTAACATTGTAGGGTTTAGCATTGTAGTTGATGGGCAAATATTGACATAGAGAAAATCTACTTTTGTGGGATTTATTTCATATTTATTATCTACATACATACATTTATTTATTAGAGGGAGTATAGTCTGACCAGTTAGTACTAAGTGTACAGTTTCCTTCCAGTAACTAAAATTAGCAAAACCCTAATTATTTATAAGTCATTAAACATAAGCTTTTTGTTTTTTGTCGCTGTAAAACCTTTGGTCATAATCAAAGTCAGTCAATACTAGGTATTAATAAGAATAATTAAAGAACCAAGATTAAAGAATAATTTAAAAAAGAACAAATAAAATACAATTTTATCGATAACCGGAAATCGATAATCGGATGATAATTGAAACTCCTAAATGTAAATTCAGTGATTTCATTACAGTTTATGGTTACCACAGTTGAAACCACAGTTGTTGCAGAGTTAATGACGAGCATTATGGTATTAACATCATCTTATAATCGTATCAGGATCAGTCGCCCACATTAATGTCAGGCCTACCATTACGAGATGATTACTGCAATGGAATCATCATCAATGCAATTCAGTTACAAATCCCGACCATGCATTACCGTGATCGAGCTTTTTCCCTGGCTTATTATTGACACTTTGTATTTTATTTTAAAATCTTATTAGCGAATTTCCCCTATAGGGAAGAAGCTATTACCGTAGTCGGCATGGTAAGACCTAGGCCCGGGACCATGATAACTTTTCGTTTTGAGGTCCCTAGACCCCAAAAACACCATTCGTTCGAACCTGTATATATATGTGTGTGTGTGTGTCCGTGAGCACGATTACTCTCGTAAAGATGATCTGATTTTGATGAAATTTGGTATAAACGTGTAAAGCAACATTTAAGACTTTATGTTCGAACACCAGCCATATCGCTCCATCCGAAAGGGTATTTTGGGGGGGGGGTTTGTACCCAAAAAATGGGTTTTTTAAATTTGTTATATATCATTTTTGAAAAAGTCAAAGATTGGTTTTTACCATTGGATTCAGTATAAAAAATACACAATTTGATATTTTGATCATTCCTCTACGTTAATTGGTTACCGAGAGATTGAAAGTGCTAAACACAGTATGTTGTCTAATGTTATTCTTAAGGAGGAAAGGAAAAATTGTACATTTCGCTTATTTATGAGCGTATACTGACGAAACTTGGTCATCTGGTCTTGGCTTCATCTGGTTGAGGTCAATTGATATTTGCTAAAATAAAATTTTTTTGCAAAAGGCTCCCGCAGCAGCAAACCTGCGTACTCAACCCCCATGTTATTCTGATGGAGGTTAATTAAATACTATGTCTCCCTTAATTATCAATATAAATTAATAATAACTGGTATACGACTTCACCTAGTTGAGTTATATTGATATTAGCATAAAAGCCCATTTTTTGTGTTCCTTGTTGCAGCAAACCTGCGTACTCAGCCCAATGTTATTCTTATGGGTAATAATTAAAATTTTATATACCACTTGTTTATGAATATATTTGTATGACACTTGGTCAGTGACTTTATGTAGTATTAAGACATTTATAACTCCATTGAAAATTCGCTGAGTATGCAGGTTTGTTGCGACGGGGGTATTATTTTTAGATTTACGTTAAATTAGGCGGAAAATAGTTTTCTTCTTACTGCTTTGAAAACAGCTGTTTTCAATACTTGTTTTGAGTTGCTAATTTTTGAGTTGCTTTTTTTATTCCTAGGACACAGAAATATTCATTTAGTGATATTTCTCACCTTATGAAAACATATTCATTGGATGCTACTTTTTGGCCAAGGTCATCAGGTGTTAAATGTGAACTGAATGTTTAGGTCTAATTGGTCCACTTGTAAACAATCCAAACTTATGTAACAGATGGTTGTTTAGAGTAGCAACATAAAACCAAATGTTTAATGATAAAAAGTAAACAAAATTTAGTTTTTTGTAAAATTTGTATCTTAATATTGTTTGCAGTATAACGAAAAATATAGATCATGACGAGCCCGGGAAATGAGCGAGGATCGAAAAGTCACTTTTGGTTCTACTGTTGAAATATACGATTGTAATTGTTACTCAATTATACACATGTGTGAATTATACTGAGGAAGAAAATTCTTTAATCACTGCTATGCCAATTATAGCATAACAAACACAGATCTTTGCCTCACCATAACTTAAATCACGACGTTGTTACATCTCTTACATCATATATCATAATCTCATAATCATACATGCATACATCTCTGATTTTGTTTCGTTCCTAGTAAATTATACCACATATACTTTTGGTCGAAAAAAGCTTAAAAATAAATATGTAATAAGGGTTTTAATACATGGGTTGCTGAAAAAATCTTTACTGGTATAACTTATTTCATAATTATTATTACTAATTTTTTTCTAGATAGGTTTGACACACTCCACAAGGGGTCCACAAGGAAAGGAACACATAGTTTATGTGCTTATGGACGGCCTCGTTTTAACTCGTGCAACACACTACACTTAAATCATGACACAAAATACTTTTACTAAAAATACTTAGTAAATACTTGGGTTATGTTTAAACAAACATTAAATCAAATCAAATCAAATTTATTTCCAAATAAAAACAAATACAACATCATGTACATAAACAATATTGCGGAAAACAAAATTCTCACATAGGCCCATCGACCTGTGCGTGAGAACGAGCTCTGCCTCAAATTCAGTGTACTTAAAAATATCAAAAAAACATCGTATTATTGCTAAAACAATTACATTTACTTTTTGATGATTAAATAGGCTACAAACACACATAAAAAATAATATAAAACAATATCGGCAGTTGTATGTATATTAATCATGAACAAAATTAAGATTCGTTTTGTATTTAAATAAAAAAATAAAAAATAAAAATAAAAAATAAAAACGACATTTGATATAATACAAAGACAATAGGCAATGGCGGGAGTGAAGTAGAAGTAGAAGTAGACGGTAGAAGTAGAAGTAAACGGTATTGTTAGCTTTTGCATTCAGTGACCAGTTGGTGATGTAAAGTTAGTCATTGTAGTACTCAGAACGGATGAGGGACTCAGCATGTTCAGAACCGATCTCCAACAGCCAGTTAAGGACTACACTTTTGTAAACTTTAGTTGTGACCTGCAGGTCCCTAATCGCAGGAGGAATGTTCCTGTAGATGAAGTTTGCAATAAAATATGAGTTGGAGTGACTGACTGATCTAACTGCTCGGGGCACCTGCAGGCCAACGTTAACGGAGTTCCTTGTCCTATATTTGTGTACCACGGGAGTTATGACTAATTCTTTATGGGTGTATGTATAAACCATCAGTGTTTTAATGTTTAATTGCCTTACTGTAAGTCATTTTGTTTCGAAAAATAGCAGATTTGTGGTATAGCGTTTATGCTTTTTGAATGCTGCGTTAAAAGCGTTAAATGTAGCATTAAAAGGTTTTGTTTGAATAATGTACAAACATGAGTTACAAAACATTTGACCATTTGCATTATTGAATTTGATTATTTTAATAGAACTTCACTCTAAGCACAACATTAACAACAATGCTATACCTCCCCTGAGATGGACACTAAAAACATTGCGGTCAAAACAGATAAACAAGCCTACTTAATGTATGGCGTTATTTTGCATCCACCATGTCAACTTCAGCTTTTCCTGTGTTGCAAATAAACTTGCCAGGGCCAGAGGTTTTAGCCGTTGCTGTCAATAAAACAGATGGCAGTGGAATAAAAACGCATGAAATTAGACAGTCGAATATGATAAGGAGTTGTTTAACGTGAAATTTAACCATTTTATGGGGGTTTATGGCTTAAATTAAGAATTTTAAGAACATTTTACATAATGACGACCTGTTCTTAGAAAAAATCACAATACATTTTCAAAAGACAACTGACAGCTAAATACACAAATTTTGGGAAAAACATTATTTCAGTAATTACAATAATGGGATGCGTTAAAAAATAATATTGTTTAGTAGAAAATTTTAATTTAATTAGTAGAATTGTTTGTCGTTATAGCAAATTAAGGATCAAACCAAAGTATTATCAGTGTCTTTCTTGTTAAAATCGCACCACTTGTAATAGTTTAATAATATCAATACAAAATAATAAAATAATTGAGTTTTTATTTTATAGTTTATTTTTAATCAAAGTTCAGATAAAAACTGTTTTATTGACTTAAACTCCTCTCTAATACATATTTTCAGTAAAAAAATAGCTAATCCATAGTTGATCCTTAATAACTCCTGTTATATATTTTTTTATTTGCTGTTAAATTATATGGTATTATTTTTTAAATAATTTGAAACGGTTACATGTTTAATGAACTAGAAGTTTTTAGCTTGTAAAAAATTAGCATATAGGAAGAATTATTTGTAATTATTATGGATCATACTTTTGATTAATTAAACCATTTCTTACTAAAATAATCCCAATGCACATTTGTTTAACCAGTGATCTCTTAAGTTTAGTGATAATAACCTTAAACATGTTGTAAAACTATCCCACCCACCGTTCGAAGACATTTTTGATTGAAGTTCAACTTGTATCCAAGTATACTGAAATATTATGACTTGAACATTGTTTATTTTTGAAAATATGTATCAATAATTTTAGTAAAGAATACAATTTTGATATTCCTGAGCTAAGGGTTTGAAAAATAAAAGTCGTACACAAATCCTACATCATCCCACGTGTCATAAAATTATCCCTAAAATGGGATAAAAATCCTTCAAGAAGAATCATGGTTGTGAAATACTCGACAAGACAAATGTCTTCATTTCCCAAAGGGTAAAGCACGAAACTGTACTCCCAAATAACATCAAACAGCAGTCTGTTCAAATATCAAAAAACAATTTGAAACTATATATGCTATTTTTTGTATTTATTAAGAAGTTTCATTTTTGTTGATCCCTGGTTTTTTGTTTTGATGCCTCACTATTTGTTACTATTATGTTATCTTAAAAAACAGTTTTGTATACTGAGAATAGGTCATTCCAGTAAAGTATATTTTTGATTTTTTATTCTTATTATTTATCTTATTTATATTTATTAATTTGATTAATTTAATTATTTTTTATTTAACATACTTTAGAAACTCGATGTGGTGCGCTCCAATATGTTTTCGTCTTACATGAGAACCAAGATTGTATTCCAACAGTAATATGGAAACCTACTAAAAATATTCTCATGGAATGTGTCTTTCATAAAACTATTTAGATTTAAAGAAAACCAATAAAAAAGTTAGACATTAATCAGTCGGCAGTTTAGATGCTAAGTTTGTTAATGCTATTTGCATACACACCACAGTTAGTGTGTGCCTATACGTTATAAATCATAACCCACAGGTTCACAAAGAATAAATGACTACTTGAAGAACCTCTATCGTGTGGATTTCTCCACCAGCAGAAGTTGGGGTTGTTTTGGAGGGAGAAAATGCTCTCTCACCTGTCGCATAATTCAGTCGACGCAGACGGAACTACTTACTCCTTCTTTCATCTCAATCTTGTTAATAGGTGTATCCTGGTTTTGTGTTATGGTTAGTTTTACACTAGTGCAATGTTTGCTGAAACAATTTTGATAAAAATACAAGAGCTAAACTATTTTCTTTTAGATATAGTTACTAATAAAATTAAGCCTAATATAATTTATGAGTGGATTGTAGATTTAATAATTGGTCGTACAATAGCCCCTTCATCCATTTAAAAAGTGTTTATAAGTAGATTTTATACAAACTTATGTCTACATTTACGGTTGCATTGGGAATCAGGGCAGTTATATCGGGCAGTTACATATACATATACATATTTCAATAAATTTATTATAAATATAAGTTTTAAAACCATTGCTGTATAAACCACCAACAAATTTTTTTGGTAAAAGGATCCCAAAAAAAGGATGTAAATTTGCATACATTTGTGCATAAGAAAGTTGAAAAGATTAAAACTACTATATTATTTTAGCTAATTATAATTTTACTACATACTGCAAACAAGCAGCATACAGCATAAAACGGCAACCCTGTATTGCAAATTGCAAACAGTAATTCCCTGAGCAAACGCCAAAGAGTGAATCCAATTTCAGATCTTGTTTATTGCCTGGTGCTGAAGGATATCAAAAGGCAGAAGGCTTTTGAACATGAAGCTGATAATGTTAAAAATAATCTGAATTCCCTAGAAATGTGGGGGAAATTACTCTCAAGAAATGAAAGCTAGCGATGGTAAACAATTTTGTTAACATATTAATAACAATATTTAGTAAAGAGAACATTCGGATTTTCCTATTTCTGATTTTTATTTGATATATTTTCAATTTAACCTGATTAGTTTATAAATTATTACAAATCAAAGTTAAAAACCGTAATGAGCAACCAAAATATGTAAAACGAACTTTGAGAAACTGGGTTCTATTTTATAAATATTTATAAACATCAAAAGAGATCGCTAGGCAAGAAAATAATATGTGTTTAAGAAATTGTTACTATACAAAGCAAAGTTTAAATTAGTCAAGTCACTTATATTTACGCATTTTTTGTACACAAATGACTTCCATTAAGTTCCATTGCGGTCAACAAAGCACCTGTTGTTATTTGCAGGGGTTCCGCTTTGTCAATGTAGCGAGGTGCTATCAGGCGTACCAACAGTCGGACCGCCATTTGTGTGACGTGCCCCCGATTAAACTACATGGCCCCAGGCATTGTGTGGATATTTCACCGATGAATAACATTCTTCACACGCTTTAATGCTGGAAACCTTAGCAACATGATTTATAATCGTCGACGGAGATTTTTAATCTCCCTTTAGATATAGTATGTTTCTCGGTTCAGATTACTTAAAAAAACAAAACAAACAGGATAAATAAACTACGTTTCACAACACTACAAAGTATATTTACTCTTATACTGTACTTAAATGCAAATAATTATACATAAAAGAAGGTACAAGGCGATCGATTTTAACCTGTTAACACGTTGAGTGCGGACAAACATGTTCAAACATGAAAACACATATGTTTCAATGTTAAAAAAAATCATCAATTGATGATGTCAGCACCCAATGTGTTAAACGGTCATAATCAGGTCCAATCAGAGAATATTCTTTGACATTCTCTGATGATGACCGGTTTAACTGGTTGAAATCGATCGCCTTGTACCATCTTTCGTGTATATTTACCGTTTGTATGTAAGTACAGTACAAGAGTAAATATACTTTGTAGTATTATGAGACGTTGTTTATTCAACCTGTTTAGTTGTAACCACACGTATCATGCTACTATAGAAATTATTTAAAAAACACTATCGAATTTCTGATCAGTGAACTATGTTCACAAAAGTAAAGCCTCATCAAAATAATTATTTACCAGAAACCGTAGACTAAATTCATCTGTTCAACATAACACAAAGTAGTTTGAAACAAAACCGAGCTACGCAGGCTTTAAATAATTCTCTCAGCTCCTATAACACATTTATGATATTTTGGACACTAATAAATTAAAGGAATGACTGAAACTTCATCTTTTAGAAAAGTTTTACTACAGTTTGCTAGATTTCTGACCACAATTGAATGTTTTTCCAGATTTCATCTCTGTCCCATCCTGAAATCTTTCTCTTTCACTCTCACCACTTTAATCAATACAAATCTGGCATTACCCAAACCTGATTGGACGAGGTCTGCGGCCGCATGGAAGTTTGACGAAATTGACGGGTCCCATGCCACTGCGGTTCTTGTGACAGACTACGGGGGTAAAGGTAAATATATTTAAAACAACTATTTGTTACTTAAGAAAACCTTTTATAAATATAAGAAAATAATTTGCAATATTACGTGAAGTAAATAGATTGCTAAGGTAAAGATATTTGATTATTGGTATTCTTCTTTACCTTTTGCAAACTATTTCCAATGTGCATTACGGTACAATACACTGTTATTTTCCATATATCTTCTGGATCATCTAAACTTAAGATTATTTAGAATATTTTGTGTTAAGCCCTAAACATAGTGTGAATATATTGAATACAAGTCTAACGTATAAATTGGATATAAAATGAGATAAGAAGATGGAATGTTAAACCTATAACAAGGCTCTTTGTAAATTGGATTACATTTCAGATTTGATGGATTTCTAAGATTACATCGGATGACTCAGAGCGTGGTTTTATTAACAAGTTCTAAATATTTGGTTATTAAAACCGACTCAAATATTTGTTTAGCCTTTTTATAGTGAAATAGTATTTGATTTGAACAATTTTATTTTTATTATCTGAACAAGTATAAAGTCCCTTTTGTTAACAAGGCGTTTTGTAAGATAATTTAGGGGTATGATAATTCTAAAATGCTTGCCATAATAAATATTATATGGCTGGAATAAAAAAATTAAACTATACTATATTGCCATGTTGCTATAACCATACAGGGGTCACAAAATTGCGTAGCGTGCTATGCAGAACCCGATTCTACATACAAAAAAAGTCGAAAATATATGGTAACTTTTTTGATTTCGGCTTAGTTTAGCCGTACCCCCACTTTGTATTTTTTTCAAAAATAATTAATAATAATTCAAAACCCCTTCAGATATCTCTATAAAACTTGTTATATACTTAAAGTTTGTTGTTATTAAAATGTTCGAAAAATATTGTTTATAAAACTTGTCAAATTTCAAAATAGCGCCGTTTAAAGATTCCAAGGTCAAATTCAACGAAAACTAGCAGCTAAAAAAAATCTAAAAAGACACCCAATTTAAATCACTTTGTAATCCAAATCCAATTACACTTTGATTGTAAAAACCGATTAATAAATAAAAATTTTTGGTAATTTGTAATAATAAATTTCAAAGACGCGTACATTTAAAAATGTCAAAGTCAAATTCCATGAAAACTAGCAACTAAAACAAAATGTTTCAAGACATCAAATTTAAAGCCCTTGTAATTAGATGATAAAATCTACTGGGAAATATGATTTGTAGATGTTATAGTTTTTATGTATACTTATTATAGTTTTATTTTATTTTATCCACCTGAAGAAGCAAAATTGCGAAATATAGTGAATGTATTGAATTTTTCAGTTCCTTATTATATTTTAGCTAAAATATATTATAAATATAATCAAATAAATTGGAGGATGTGGTGATATGTTTTCTAAAAAGCAGCTGTTCATATGTTTATATTTATTATGTTTATTTAAAAATGTCACCATGGGCATCCTTGGTTTATGTAAAAAGTCTAGCTCTAATATTCCTATCAAAACAACCTTTCTGAGAATTGTTTTATTAATAAATTGTGAAATAATAAATGCGTGGATAGTTATTTTAATTAGATTAACCTTCCCATAATTTTTGTTTAAATTTATTATGTTTATTTACAAATGTCACCATGGACAACCTTGTTTTATTTAAAAAGTCAAGTTCTAATATTCCTACCAACAACCTTTCTAACAACCTTTCTAATAGACCTTTCTCCCCAAGGAAGGTTCTCCATTCAACATTGCATTATATTAAAACAACCCCCGGGCCGTCTGTTTCCTCCCGCCCTCGGCGTCTCAACCCTGAACGTTTTGATCTAGCCAAAGCTGAGTTTGATGCTATGCTTCGTGAAGGGACTCCACGTCGTTCCGACGGTCCTTGGTCGTCACCACTTCACATGGTTCCTAAGAAATCAGATGGTTGGCGCCCCTGTGGAGATTATCGCGCCCTTAACGCTCGCACAATCCCTGACAGATATCCGGTCCGCCACCTTCGTGATTTTTCATATCGCCTACGTGGAAGCAAAGTTTTCCCGGTAATCGACCTTGTTAAAGCTTACACTCAGATCCCTGTCAATCCGGACGACATCGCTAAGACAGCCATCACGACTCCTTTTGGACTATTTGAATTTCCGTTTATGTCCTTTGGTCTACGCAACGCCGGCCAAACATTCCAGCGCTTCCAATCGTGCTCCTTGGGATTCGCAGAGCATTTCGGGAAGACTTCCAAGCTTCTGCAGCAGAACTAGTTTATGGGCACCGTCTGCGACTACCAGGCGAACTCCTCGCTCTCCCTATTGGACCAAAACGCCAGGAAGACCCATCCGACTATGTAGCCCAACTCTGTCGACACTTGTCAATCAGGCCTGTATCTGGCTCTCATCACATACAACCTAGGACGTTTGCTTTTCAAGATCTCGGAAGCTGCTCCCACATTTTCCTTCGAGATGATTCGGTAAGACGGTATTTTCAACCACCTTACACAGGACCCTTCCCTGTCACTTCTCGTGACAAGAAATATATTACTATCGACCTTCAAGGCAAGAACGTGCGTGTAAGTTTGGACCGTGTCAAGCCGGCATATGTCATAAAAGAAGGAAATTCCACCAGCAATCCAGATGAACCTAACTTTGCAAGTAAAACTCAAAAAGATGCTGTTTCCCAAAACCCTGCATTGTTACTCAGTCCACCTGCTTCTGATTATGTTACTCGCTCCGGAAGGATTGTCAAATTCAAGATACCCTGCCCTCCGGGCTTCGCGGGGGGCTAATGTGGGGATATGATTTCTAAAAAGCAGCTGTTTATATGTTTATATTTACTATGTTTATTTACAAATGTCACCATAGGCAACCTTGCTTTATGTAAAAAGTCTAGTTCTAATATTCCTACCAACAACCTTTTTATGAATGGTTTTATTAATAAATTGTGAAATAATACATGTGTGGATGGTTATTTTAATTATATTAACCTTCCCACAAGGACAATAATAAATGTTCATTATTAACGTAACCGTTCTTACGCAACAAAAATCAGTAACGTGTTTTCCTTACACTAAAAATTAGTAATTAAAAAAAATAATTGATGGTCATATAGCGTAGTACTTCTCCTTAATTCTAGTTAAAAGCTATAAGATTGATAGCCAATTAAATATAAGTGTGAAATCATTAAACTGGAGGGAAGATTAAGAGTTTATGGGCCCGCGAGCTCTTACTGTAACGAGGCCAGGGCGCATTTCATTGGTTACTTTAACGTAACGGTAAGCAGAGCAGTGCTTGTTCTATAATCTCCTAAAAAATAAAAAATAAATAATTATAAAGAGCTGATCAAAATTAAAAAAACGTAACGAAAAACAATAAATGCAAAATTATACCAGTACTGACTGGAATAATGTTTTTGTAAAATATATTCGTAAGAATTTTATGAAACTTCTTTTGGAATACACACACTGATTAGACCAACAACAAAAACAGTTGTTTGAAGGTACAGATTACAAATTTGCATACTGTTATGGTTTAATACATAACACAAAGTGTTATGTATGCATTTGTGATAAAGTCCCATGTGCTACAAAGTGTTATGTATACAAACTTTGTAGTAAAACAATCAAGGCATGTTTAGTAATTCAAACTTGTGTTGGGTTGGCCTTGTTTGATGAATTAGTTTGAATTATTTTAATTAATGTAATAAAAACTCTAAAAGGTACAACAATGTAAAATATTACGCGTTAGACTTGTGCGAAAATGCCTAAAAATGTACTATTGTTTTCTGTATAACTCACAGTAAAATAATGGATTAAGTACCCGGCATTTGATTTAAAAAATGTTGATTAAGAAAATTTTGCACTTTGGGACTAACAGATATAGTAACGCCAATAATCCGGATTAAGATAGTTAATACCTTTGTAATATGGACAAATATTAGAGAGGACATCGAATTCGCCCACTAAGAAGGCGGATAAGGATATCGAATTCGCCCAGTGAGTGTAGAAAGACTTACGAGCATATAAAATCATCATGTGTACTTGTGAGTCATTAAAATCCCACGGTTAAGTTTGGCCGTGGTAAATTTATATTGATTAGTTTCCTATTAAGTCACTTCACCAAACAAAAGCAATTTTTTTGTTTGAACAAGACTCCTAACGTCACATGATGGTAATTTGATTTCAGATGACTCTGTATATATTCCTCAGTGCAAGCAGCGGCAGTGTATCAATATCACCCGCATTCGCTCAAAGTCAAAGCCGCAACATGATGCCGTTACACGAGCTGAAGACGTTACTCACCTTGAAACTGGGACTTTGATGGTTCCTTGCCTTACCGATATAATTTATTTGAAAAAATCCTACACATTCTCCTCATAATTTAAAATTATTCTTGCATATATTGGGATAGAATTAATAACTAGTCTTGCTCAAATAAATAACATTCACGGTTAATAAAACTATTATAATAATTTTTTTGTCTAGAATCTATGCTAAATATTTCCAACTCTCTATTTTACTGTGAGTGAGACATTTTGGAACTACTGTCCTTCCAGCTAGACTCATTTCGCGTCCAAACATCCTTATGTTAGCTATACTCATATGCATGATAGTATCCTCAAAATCTGTGTGGCTTTGTGAAATCGTAAAATTATATGTAATATCGTATGTTACCGTGTATATATTGTATGTAAGAATGTAATATCAATATGCTCTATATCTTGTTTATATTAAGGTTAAAAACTAAGGAGTTCAATATAGACTATAAACTAATTATTCTTAATGTTCTTTTTATAACAGTTCTGTCTTAAGTTGTTCTGCTGATAAGTTGTTCAGAACAATTATGCATTGTAAACTTAAACGTTCTTGATAACACATTAAAGAGTTTTTGATACTGATATTGCTTTTATTGTCTAATTGCGTAATGTCTATCCAGTTTTTTAACAATAACACAGGATTTAAGTAATTATAAGATATGTTTATTCAAAAGAATAAATATACTTGGTTTCGATTTAATTCTAGCTAAATTACAGACTTAAGTAATTATTGCCATTTTTTTACATCAATTATCCTTTTAGATTCCATAAATGTAAATACTTTTGTTTGGAGATAAATAAATTTGCATTTGTTTTCAAATAAGAGGTGCAATATTTCTTAAATTAATTTAAATAGAATGCATGTGTTGGTAGCTTTAAAATGGCACATTACAAAATCTTAAATACAAAAAGTAAAATATATGGTGTGAATGGTGGGGTTTCGCGACCGAATTTACAACAGAATTGCTTGGTTTAAAATAATTAAATTAGTTTTATTCACAACGCCTACGTTATAAGTGGTAAGCTAATTCAGAATGTACTTACATTTTCGGTAAAGTGGTTTTAAGACAAACAGGAGATTTCCGCACCTGAAAAAAATAATCGAATTAGTTTCTAATTACAACACTTTAATTTAACAGCAATCATACAAGTTAAAGCTCGTATTGATAGAAAATACTTATTTAGTACCCTTTAGACAGTTTAATAACGAAAATAGAATTGAAAGCGATGATCTAAAGTTTCTAACGTAGAAATTGACTAAAGCAGTAATAATTCACTGCTGCTACTAATATTACATATCACCTCCTTTAAACACTATATGATTACGGTGTACACTACATGCATTGTTGTACTATGTAATAAAAATATTGATAACATTTTTCCAAATTTAAAACTTAATATAGGGACCGTACTCATTATATGTACAATTGTACTACTGTATTCGGCGTTGTTATATTTCTTTCGTTGTTTTAACAATTTAGGTTTTATTTTTGATGTAACATTAATAAATTTTCGCTTTTTTTGTTGTATACAAGCAAAAAGGACTTTCTTAAAATATTTATAAAGGTTAGTTTCTGACCTTGTTGGTAGATAATTAGAAAATTCATACCTATGTCAAACTAAACCAGTTCGCACGCAGTACGCTGACGTGAGGGAAGTGAATTTCCAAATAAAAACTTTTAAAACTCAAAATCAGTGTAAAAACATATATTTGTCCAATTTTTATTGAAATCTGAAAACATTGATTTTTTGGCTGTTCTGATACTCCTGGTTTCATTTACTTGCAAAGCTGGGAATACAATTTTGCCCAATATAAGGTTAGGAGAAGGTCCAGACAGGCTTGAAAGTAGGTGTGAGGTTGCTGGGGATGATAAAAGTACTCTAACAAAGGAATAACAGGCTTTTCTCGTGTAAAACCCCCATAAGACAACGTACTGTGTTTAGTCAATACACATTTTATTTAATAAGTCGGTAAATATTTATGCTAGAATGACGGGAGAGGGCTTAAAACTTTCGCCTCTCTAATTCCCATCTTTTTACATGCATTTATTTTACATGTGGGGCTTTTATGACCATTTTCGGGCCCAAAAACTCGAAATTTGAAAGATTAATCCCCCAAAAAGGGGGTTTAGAGTTTTCCGATTGTTTTGCCCAACGAACTTGTCCAACTGATTACAGAAAGGAACGTCCCTACCAAATTTGAAGTAAATCGGACAAAAATTGCGACCGCTAGAGTGCAAACACACACATACATACACACACACATATATATATATATACATATATATATATATATGTCTATGTATATATATATATATATATATATATATATATAAAATTTTGAACGACCCCCCAAAACGTGTTCAGGGGGTCACGTTAGGAACTTCTATGGTGGTCCCGGGCTTAAGTTTCACCGTGCGGGTCATGCTAATAGTTCACTTTCCATAGGAAATTCACTAATAAAAACACATCCAACATTGATGCAGACAAATTTAAGGGGAATAGAATACTTATTACTGTCATTTGAAAACAAGTTTTACCATTGGATAAATGCGATTTGGTATTCCTCAAAATGTAATTTATATCTTTAATTTGATCGTTTTCGATTGCTAACACCTACAATTTCCTTTCTGATTTGGAGGAGCTTCAGCTAATTCAAACTACTTCTGATATAATATAATTATTAGTTTAAATTTGTAACTTTTAAATTTTCAAAAAGCTTTTCTTCGTCAAATAGTATAAACATAGGTCTAGAAAGTCTGAATCGTCTGCTATCACACTACGGGGCAAGGTCATAAAAGGGCCCTTTTGATAAGGGTGAACACCGACCTCAGCGGAAAGCTATCTCGTCCACCAAACGTTTGCGTTCCCGCCATTGTATTGAGTGTTCCTAGTGTAACTTTACATTTGTTTGTATTGTATTATAAAGAAAATATAGAAACAAATAGTCACGTTCGTTGTGGACTCCCATACCAATGTAATTTTAACTTTCAGTTACGGTATAAATCCATGATCTTATTACTAAGACTGTTTGTGGGATTAAATGTTACTAATACTTTTATTATTACACTCTCAATTTATAGTCCATTACTTTCCAAATATCATATCTGCTAAGAAGGCATTCAAATATTTATATAGAATCAAGTTTTAATAAACAAACGAATATTGTATTGATCTTCCAACTTTACGTTACATTTACCAGGTAGTGACTTTTGAATGGCTATTCTCTACTTCAGCGTTTAGTTTATACTAACTTAAATCAGACTTTTAAGCGGAATATACTCATAATTTTGTTCAGATCTGTTGTTTACAAATTATTAGTCAATGTCCTGGATGAATACAGTTTTTTACTAATAATTTTTGACAGCTTTTACGGTTGTGTTTAATTAGACATATATTTTTTCTTTTTAACGCTTTTTAAACGCTTTTATTTTTTATTTTTAATGCTTAATGGATTGGCTGCATGACTTTTTTAATTCAACTATTACGTAAACCTTAAATAAGGGTAAATTCCAGCTGGAGGTTAAATGCATACTCGGGTGAACGATGCTCATCGATCCAGTGTTGACCAGCGAGCACAGAATACAGAGTTGGTGTTGACTGCAAGTGCGGGAAATTCCAATAAAGCAATGTTTTTAATTTTTCTATCACAATACAACTGTTAATATCATTTTTGCTTGATAATTACGTTAATTTTTCTCACTATTGCTTATTTAACACATTTGAAATTAAAATGTTGTGTTTAAACTTGATTACAACATTTTTATTAGGTTTAATTTAGTAACTGTTTAGGTTGGACAAAAGGTAATATTCTTATGTTTAAACAACTTCCATCCATAAATATTTGGTTAAGAGAAAACAATTTACACTATGTGTATACGAATACCATTAAAATATGAGGAAAACAATAGCGTCATCATTATTTTCTCATAAAACACAACAATAGCTAGGTTTCTGAAATTTGAAATTCCCAAGAAGATAAGATTATTTAATCAGAATACGTAGGACTCAACCAGGTTATATTAACAAGATGTAAAAGTGAAAATTTACCCTTCTGGGCCATACAAAAATTAATAAGCCAGTGATTTGGAAACTAGAAAACATATCATTTTGGTAAGCATATGCCATAAGTAGCCTAAGGCCATAATTTCCTAAGACCTTATATTAATCAGTAAGGTCTAAATTAATTCCTCTAAAAATCTAAAAGATTTTAATTATCATATACCAAGGGATCCTTTTTATGCGCTCCGTTACCTTAGTGAGTAGTGAGATATAATGAGCCCTTAGTCATTACATTCCACGAGTGACAATCCCCCGGTAAAGAGATGTTGAATGGTTTGTGAGCTCTTACACTAATGACCCACGGGCAACCCTTGCTAGTTGTTTCTGACAACTGTCATCCACCCTTTCACTGTACAGGAATGCGGATGTTAAAAAACACAATAAAGGTATTACGGAAGATTGCTGGGTTTGAGATGTAAGCAGCTGTTTTATGCTGGTATACGGAGTCCTTTAATATTGTAAGTAATGATAAGATGCAATTTTAAGTATAAATGATTAAAGCTGATATTTTATTGAAACCTGGTATGTAGCTCTATCTAATTTTGGTCTATTTATATATGCATAAAAGCTCCAGTGTTGTGGTCCCTTTTGCAACAATTCTGAGTACTCAGCCATAAATAATACTTTTATACGGAACGAAATGTAAATTTTAACTTTTTATGAATATTTTATGATTCAAATTGGTAATTATGGCTTTGTATGGGGAAGGAGGTGCATATGCACGCAATAAAATTCGCTGAGTACGCAGGATTTTTGCAATAAGGGTATTCAATGTCTGATTAACAAGCACGCAGTCTTCGTTATGTATTAGACGACCTCGATGACATAGAAGGTTTACAATTTATACCAGAGTTGTAAACGTACGCAATTGTAGTTAGATCTTAATCTTGACCACTTTTTATCGAATAAGGTTTGCAAAGTGACATTATTCCTTTATTTTATTAGTCTTTACCAAAGTGAAATTTATGACTTAATTATTTTAATGATTTTAATTTAGAGTACCGCTCAAGATATTAAAACAATATTAACTTATGCACTTGAAAGGGTGGTGTTTGCAAAACCACTCGCTCTCTCCACTCCGTTCATTTGCGAACTGCCGTCAGTAAAATAAAATATTTATTAAAAAGGAATTTGTACCTTAAAAAAAACTATAAAGTTTTAAACAAATACAAAAGTTATTGTTAAAACGTTTTAGTCTTTGTTTATGGGCAATTTCAACCACAGCGTAATTTGAGAGCTTAATATTTTAACATTTCTTTCTGTTATTGAAATATGTAGTCTATGCCTACATGCAAGTGACTGTACCTGCATGCAAATGTAACAATGTAGTTTGCATTTCTATTGATATACAACTATTGTACAATATAATAACACTTAGAGAACATGATTAAGTTAAAAACTTCCTAGAACCCACTCCAATGTAAGCATAACAAATTATACTTATAATTATACTTAAATCTGTCTATGTAAATATTACTATTGATTTAAAAACATATCAACTTGTTCTCTCAGCACATTATAAGTCTAATATATGGGTTTTTTGGGTTGTAGGAGTTGAAGTAGCTCGGCTGCACTCTGACAATAAACATGGGTATTAAAAGCTCACTTTGACAAAGTGAATTCAAGCTGCTGATAACATTATTGATCAGACGAGATAAAAGAGCTCCTTGAATAGTTGCTCGATGGCGTAATTTCAACCGTGGTTATAATGGAATGAACTTAATATACAAAGTGGTGCTGTTGAAAACCCATTTAGCATATTAATGTTTACGTATGGTTAATTTACTTACGGAACTTGTGTTAGTTTTTACAGATTTTTAAAGTGCATTTAACAAAATTAACAAAATTTGTATGTGATTTAATTAATTATTATTTCAAAAGGTGAAAGATTACGATTATTTTTAAAAGGTAAATTAATGTGGATGGATTGAGGTGTAAATGAGTTTTGGTTGGGGGGGTGGTCACTAGAAGGGAAACATTAATTGCAAATGGAATAGAAGAGGAAAAATAGTAAATTCTAAAGAAAATGGAGATTGCAAAGATAGTTTACCTGTTTAGTTTTGGATTACCTTACAAAAACCGCGCCTTAGTGAGCAATGAAGATATACAACTCACATAATACTCATATTTTATTTACACCCACCTACGGTGCGAAGAAAGTATGGCGAACTTTGAAGTCTTAAATCAAGTCCTTATTATTTAATCTTATTCACACCTTAGTTTTCATAAAATAAAAACATAATAAAAACACGTGTAAACATTTATTTTACACTAACCTCACATGTAAGTGGGGTATATTCATTACAGTTTATGGAGACGAAAAGGTTTGATAGAGATGAATCTATACTATATAAAATGTTCTTTTTAACTAAAAATAGTTCCTATTTATGCTTAAGGAAACCCGTATACTGTACAATTGGTATCATTAAATTGTAAAGTATTTTGTAATTAATTTTGTTAATTTTTTAAAAAGTAGTTCTATTTATGAAAAGTTAACTGATTCAACTCATACAACTTTTATGACCAAACATATTTTTATAAGAACCTAGTAATCCTTGCTTTTAATTTAGCACACTTAACCTAATTATTACACAGTATAAATATTTTGTAATTTTTGTATTATTATTCTTGGTTGATTATTTGGCATTATCATCTTATTCTTTAAAACTATATTAAGTGAAACAAATTTTAAATTTAAAAATTGTTTCACTTAATATAGTTTTAAAGAAGAAGACAAGAATGCCAAATAATCAACCAATAATGCAATCACCATCTTCAACAACGTCAGAAGCATTTAGAAAACAAATTTGTATTATTATATTGTGCTTTTGAATTTAAAGTTAACAATTACTAACATGCTTTCAGCTTAGCATCTAGTCTTGAAAAAACCTTTTGTTAAACTTATTTGAAATATTAGCAAATAAACTAATATTATGTTAGAATTTTATAATTATCTATAATATGATAATTTTATAATATATAATTTTATAATAATCTTATATAATTTAACATATATAATTTTATAATATATAATTTTATAATATGAATTGGTATGTTGCTTCATCGGTAGGTGAACCATTGCTATTTGCATAAAAACCAGATTTTGTGGTCCTTGATGGAGCAAGCCTGCATGCAAAGTCCTAATGTTTTTCTTATGGGGAATAAATGAAATGTCATATCTCGCTTATTTATTAATATGCTTGAATTAAAGTTGGTAAGTGGCTTCAAGACTTAGTGAAGTACCATTTGAAATTCGCTGAGTATGCAGGTTTGCTGCAACGGGGGTATTGTATTATTATATTTTGCTTTCGAACTTTAATGTTAACAATTACTAACATGCTTTCAGCTTAGCATCTAGTCTTGAAAAAAAAACTTTTTTCAAACTTATTTTAATTATTAGCATATAAACTAATATTTTGTTAGAATTTTATAATTATCTAAGGATTATTTCATTTTATGTTTAATGTATGATATCGGTTGAAATAAAATAGATAAAAGTAATACAAAGTATAAGCAGAGGAAGAAGTATTGTGGTGCAACACATGCGTGGTGAGCCAACATTATATGTACGTTCTCAATACTTAACTGACGCTCAGCCAGACTCAGGAAGCCACTTGGGTAATCGGCTTACACTAATTGCCTTAACACCCAATTTCCTGAACTTAAGAGGTAAAATATTGCTGAAAAATGTTAGGGTTAGGCACACTGTAAATACTACCTTCAACTTTAAACATTCATCCAACTCAGAAAATTAGTCTGTGAAATTTATTCCAAAACTAAGAGTTATATGCGTTAGTGTAACGATGTCAAAAACAGGTAGAATAAAAGACCGTAATAAATTCTATTGCTCTCTATTTAAAATGTTAATTGGAATGATGAACCACCATATATTCTAAAATCAGTCAAAACATAAAACATATGCTTATCCATCCCTTCCAGCCCTTCATGTACAACTGATGACACTGCATTAGAAATTAAGTTGAGCATTAGCTGGAATGAAACATTTTGAGACCTTGACAGGTGAACGTAATCATGCGTGTTAAGGTAGTGCTTAACATCATCATGATCATATATCATTAACTACATATATCATTAAGTACAATTAGTAGTAGCATTGACTACATTGACTATTATAGTCAATGGTAGTATTTGTAGGATAGTACAATTAAAAAGAGTACTCTTTAAACGTAAGCATAGTTAAAAACATATTTGATAACATTAAATTTTACCTTCGAAATGTTAATAGTGAGCAAAGTGTGAAAACACTATATTTGATTGATGACTTAATAAATGGATTTGTCATAATCAATCCATAGCTAAAAACCACACATACAATAAGTATTTTACTTAGTTAAATCAAACATTTTAACCATCATAAAGCAATTACAACTGAAGTTATCTATCATACCTTTGTGACGTCGTCACTTGATCAATTGAAAGCCACGTTTTCGCGGCAGCGTCTTTTCTCTTTCCGATAAAACGTGCTTTTAAAACTCAATATTGCATACTTATAGTATCTAATCTTCCTCCACATGTATTATACAATAAAAATGATAATACAAATACCACCGTTTCAGCAAACCTGCATACTCAGCGAATTTAAAATGGTACTTCACTAAGTCATGAAGCCACTTACCAACTTTAATTACAGCATATTAATAAATAAGCGAGATATGACATTTTATTTATTTCCCATAAGAAAAACATTAGGACTGAGTATGCAGGTTTGCTGCATCAAGGACCAAAAATCTGGTTTTTATGCAAATACCAATGGATCACCTCCAGATGAAGCAGCATACCAAGTTTGATCAATTTATGTTCATAAACAAGCAAGATATCACATGTTTATTATTTTCCATAAGAATAACATTATAGCTGCTGAGTACGCAGGTTTGCTGCCATGGGGACAACAAAAAAATAGTTTTTTATGCAAATGGCATTAAAAGCCAACCATATAAAGCCACATACCAAGTTTCATTAATATATGTTCATTAACAAGCGAGATATACAATTTTACTTATTCTCCGCAAGATTAACAGTGGACAACGTACTGTGTTTAGCACTCTCAATATCTCGGCAACCAATTGACGTAGAGCGATGATCAAAATACCAAATTGTTTGTTTTTTTAAGTTAAATTTAATGATGTAAACTAAAATATGGGTTTAAAAAGAATTATACGTAAACTGTTCAAAAAACTCATTTTGGGGGTACAAAACCCCCCCAAAACCCCTCTTAGAGTAGAGCGATCTGTCTGGTTCGCGAACTCATGAAAATAGATGCTGCATTACACGTTTATACCAAATTTCATCAAGATTGGACCATTTTTACGAAAGTTATCGTGCCTATATATATATATCAAAACATTAAATTCACAGATTAGGGCTACTGATAAATATAATAAACAAAAAGTAAATAAACTTGAGTACCCTGGTAAAATAATTTTACTTATACTTACACGTGTTTCAGCTCTTAGGCCATGATCACAGTGTTAGTTACAATACCTAACCTTATTTTAAAAAGCATATCCAGGCCATAAAATCAAACAATAGGACAAGTCAAAAGTCTGCATTTGCTGACCATATGACAACTGATCATAATTACAAAAATATTGAAGAAAATATGACAGTTCTTCACATCCAAAATAAAGGGTACAAAATTGATATTAAAGAAGAGTTTGATATATATCAAAATGATCAAATTGACAAAGATAACATTTTAAACTCGATGCAAGTCAAGAAAAAAACCCAATTTCCGACCAAATAATACACATAAGAAGTGCTCCTAACAACCTGCACTGATAAAAATTCATCATATTATTTATAATCACATGTGAAAATCTTTACTCTTGTTGATAAGGATTAGTTTTAAAATAAGGTTAGGTATTATAACTAACACTGTGAGCATGGCCTAAGAGCTGAAACAAGTGTAAGTGTAATTAAAATGCTTTTACCAGGGTACTCAAGTTTATTTACTTTTTGTTTATTATAATATATAATAATATAAAATTCGTATATATATATAATAATATATATATATGAATTTGAACGAATGGTGTTTTTGGCATCTGGGGGCCTCAAAACGAAAAGTTGTCATGGTCCCGGGCCTAGGTCTTACCATGCTACCTAGTACCTACAGTAATAGCTTCTTCCCTATAGGGGAAATTCGCTAAAAACTTAATATCAAAACTAGTTTAATAATTAGTAATTATATATCTAGATGGTGTTCACTACAGGAATAATTGCGGTCATTAATGCACAGAAAATGTTAGATCATAATTCTCATGTTTACAAAGACCTCTTGAAATGAGCAACCCCTTTATGTGATCGCGTACCCACCAAGCTCAGTTGTGATTGCGACAGAGTGAGGAGTATCATGTCACCTGACGAGAAATGTAGACGGCACTTACTACCTGTTTAAACTCAGGATTTCTGTTAAACATTTAAACCTTAGTTAAAGATTTATGAGAACAGTTAACATTTTTAAATTTAAAAATTAGGTCAGCGAATTTTTAAATTTTTAATTATAATACAAGAAATATTAAAATGTGATAAATACTCGTGCTAACGTATAGTAAAGTATGACTTTGAAAATATCATTTTACATTTTAATTGCGGCTTTTTCAACCATAAACGAGTTCGCACGCAGCACGCTGACATAAGGGAAGTGAATTTCTACACAAAAACTTTTAAAATTCAAAATCAGTTGAAAAACATACATTTATTCGAATTTTTATTAAAATCTGAAAACAGTGATTTTTTGGCTGTTCTGATGCTCCTGGTTTCATTTACCTGCAAAGCTGGGAATACGATTTTGCGCATTATAATGTTAGAAGATCCAGACAGGCTTGAAGGTAGGCGTGAGGTTTCTGGGGATGATAGAAATACTCTATCAAAGGAATAACAGGCTTTTCTAGTGTAAAACCCCCATAAGACAACGTACTGTGTTTAGTCGAACCACATTTTCTTCAATAACTCGGTAAATATGTATGTTAGAATGACGAGAAAGCACTTAAAACTTTTGCCTCACTAATTCCCATCTTTTTCCATGCATTAATTTTACATACGGGGCTTTTCTGACCCTTTTTGGGCCCAAAAAACCCAAAATGTGAAAGATTAATCCCCAAAAAAGGGGTTTAGAGTATTTCGATTGTTTTTCCCAACGAACTTGTCCAACTGATTACCGAAAGGAACGTCGCTACGAAATTTGAAGTAAATCGGATAAAAAATGTGAGCGCTAGAGTACAAACACACATATATATATATACAATTTTTAACAACCCCCCAAAACGTGTTCAGGGGGTCACGTTAGGAATTTCTATGGTGGTCCCGGGCTTAAGTTTCACCGTGCGGGTCATGCTAATAGTTCACTTTCCAAAGGAAATTCACTAAAAAGTGGGGCCGTGTTTGTGAAGTACTATTCCCAGATTTACAGGTAAATGAAACCAGGAGCATCAGAACAGTAAAAAAATCACTGTTTTCAGATTTTAATAAAAATTGGAATAAATGTATGTTTTTACACTTATTTTGAGTTTTAAAAGTTGCTATGTGGAAATTCACTTCCCTCACGTCAGCGTGCTGCGTACGAACTCGTTTTATATTTAGATAACGTTATGCATTAGGCATTGAGAGGGAAATGACATCACAAGAAAACTCAATAATGATGCGCCTATGAAAAGGAGGACTTAGATTTCCCACTTAAATTGTCGAGAAAATAGTTTTGTACCGCTGTAATGTAATAGGTTTTTACCGTATTGCAGCAAGTTAGTAAATTAAATTCTAAATCCTCACATAAATGTTCAGAGAATGATTTACCTTCGTAGCGATGATGGTCTTTAGTGAGTGTTGGTGTATTTTTAATAATAAAACATTTAATTATTTATATATTGGTGTTTGCTATTTGACTCTGGAGCCAGCAGATACTTTTCAAAGAAGAAGTTACAATAAACAACATTGTAAAAATGCTAACCAGGAGAAGAAGAATACAGAAAAGAAAGGGACATAAAAATAACTTAGGGTTAACCCTACTTATACTTTTAAAATAAGGTTGCTTTAAAACAAACTCCCAGTATATTAGGGCATAATACTATCTGAATGAACTTGAACTGCGTGAATCTATAACGTTATTGAGAAAATCGCATCAGCACATGATCGAGTTCGGTTGAAAACCAAAGTATTTATCACACCAAAACTGTCATCAATTGTTTATAAGTGGACATAAGACAAACCAAATCTTAGAACACCAGGTACAGTTGTAAGTATACCATCATACCAGTTTCCCTTTGCCACGTGATGCTGAATGCCAGCGTAGTAATACTTATGTTGCCAGTAAATCAGCAGCTGAATTCTCGTGACCAAGCCGTCTCTACTGCTGACTGAGGGACAGATTCATTCACTAAGGTGAAATTGAGTTATATTACTTTCCATCAAAGCTCTTTTATACGGAAATCAATATGAATACACGCAATTTACTACTTTGTAAAGTTTATATTTATATTTAATAATGGTCAAGGAAAACTAAATTTTTCATAACATACAAAAATAGTAGCCCTTAAAACAAATGTCCCCTCTAAAAATAGTAGTTGATGCACCATGTGTATAATTAATTAAACCCGAAAAACTTGGGACTTTAATACGACTACAAAGAGGCGGTTTTATATTGCATAATCTAACTTTTATGTAATGTAAACGTAACTCGTAAGAGCTTAAAGCTAATTTATCAAGCAATATAACGATGGATCCAATGTTAGACTGCGATAATTATTATTAGACTAATTTATTGAACGAGTTCGTACGCAGCACGCTGACGTTAGGGAAGTCAATTTTCGCATTAAACTTTATAAAAATCAAATAATGGGTTTAAACAAAGATTTGTGTTACTTTTAGCAAAATGGTAAATTTAATTTTTTTGGCTGTTCTGATGCACCTGGTTCTATTTAAATACAGTATTGGGATGGCAACGTTCTGTATTACAAGCTTAGGAAATATTTATGGATAGATATGTTAAAATAAGTATTTTAATAGCTAATGGTTTTAGAGAAACATTCACGTGGTCAATGGAGATGAAAGGTTAGAGGGAAGTTTTTAAGAATTCGTGCGGTTGTAAAGCCAAATATTTTCTGAAGTTTTAATACGAAGTAAAGTTTTATTTGAATTAAAACCCTTTTACAACGTTATTTTATGAGAAGTATTTTGGTATTTGCTCTTGAAGTCATGTAGTTTAGTAAAAACGACTAAACTCATTTATAAAATTTGACGGAGTGAGGGAGTTAGGAAGGTTAACACCTAGCCAGTTAGGAAAAGTGCCAGCTTGAGTTTTGTTGAAGACATTTAATTCTTTACATGTAGAAACGTATTCATTTAAGAAAAAGACTGCAATTAAAACCTCCTAAATTACCAAAGGACTCATATGTTCCTCACTAAGAACCTACACAATACCATACCGATGACATAACAATATCAAGCTTCTGAGAAATAGAATTGCAAGATTCATATCTTTATATATACCTTTCACCTAGCTTACCTTTCATATCTAGCTGTGAAAACGGTAGAATATCTTATGTTCGTAATATTATTTACTCGCATGCATTCAGTCTATCTCAGTTTCAGTAAATCGAACTAGTATGTTTTAAAAGGACGATATATTATTATGTAACAAAACATCTAGCTTTATTGCAGATATTCTTGTTATATACCAGAATATCCTTGTCAAAATACTTCTAGCCTTACCAACTATGCATTAAGTGGCAACACGTGTCAGCGAAATATGTCCTTTTAGAAAAAGCTCTTGCTTGGATGATATTTAATCCATGACTCTAATGGAAGGATCATAAAAAGGCTACAGTTTACTTGAGTTATATGCATAGTTACAGTAAAAAGTTTATTTTCCGTAAAGATGATATCCAAATAGTGGCAAACAATTTTAATAATTAGAGGTTTAGCCATTTTTATTAATTTTAATCAAACCTAACCAAACTGAATTTTTAGTGAACGTTAAAAAAAATGCAACATACAATCTGAATATTTACTCCGATTTGCTATGCGCTGTGCTGTTAACCATCTAGAACATAAGTCACCTATTGACTTGAGAAGAGAATATAAACTTTATGACTTAACAATCCTCGTTAAGTCATAAACGAGGACCCGAACGGTTTAACCGAACGTCGATGGAACCGAAAGTCGATCGAGCTTTGTCAGGCGATTTATTAAACTCATATCCAAGCTTGAAGTTATTCTTGCACGACGTCTTTTTGTAGTCACACTTTATACTCTTTCATAAACCTTAGATTCTAGCTTAGCCTGACTGCCTTCTGGTTAACTTGGTTCCCTTTTTTAAGAGCTCTTTTTCTAGAAAATCGTTATCTTCCTTTATGTATCCACACCTTCTAGGGTGCCTGACCTTCCCCATATACGTGCAAGCAAAGTTAAATTCGGTTTAATTAGTTTTAAAAGAAAACTAGATAGCTAGACTATGTTAACTATCACTTCTTCTTCTCGATCTTTTCATTAGCCTTCATTCTATCTAAGTTCAACCTCTTTTTGCAAGCATCTCTTCTAAAAAAGACGAAATGCCCTTTTTCTACAAGCTTTTTATGGGAAAAAGCTCACCTCCCATTGCTATATATCCAAAAAATCCATCTCCTATTCCAAAAAATATAGTACAGCAAAAGTTAATTCAAGAACTTACTCAACACCGAATATTTATTCAACTTCTGGTTTTCCAATTTGGATTAAACTTAGTGGCATCATAAAGAGGCAAAATGTATTTTGGTAATTTCGTGAATGGCTAAGGTGATTACACGTGTTATGTAACTGCGCAAATTATGAAGACCCGTTCTCAAAATCAATATTTTGTATAAAGTATAAATGTGTGTGGTGCAATACGCATCTGATAAAGCTGGGAGGTTAAAACAACAACATAGATCAGGAATGCCCTCGGGTCTTGGGTAGCCAGGCAGGAACGTGATAACAGAGTTACATTGTTGTAGGATCTTGTGATATGGAAATCTGATCAATAACGTATTTGGTTATTTTTAAGCTTTATGAAATAAAATTACTGATGAATGATATTGGGTAAGATACATTGTATTACAGATACGGCAAAATACATGCCTACAGATGAAAAAAATTATATCTGTATACAAATAACAATCGTTTCATAAATAAAATGAAGTATTTTGGGCAATGGCAAAAAAAAAAAAAAAAAAAAAAACAGAAAGAGATACGAGGTTGACGTAAACTATAAAGTTGTTAGGATTTATAAGAACTCTCGTATGGTAGGTTTTTTTACAATTATTTGAACTCTTTGAATTTTAAACTAAAAAAAACATACTTTGTAAATACTTATAACAAAAATATACTGTCATGTAGGATATGTCATGGCATATACGAGTAAAGCTGAGTTTATTACGAGTAAGAATTTTGGACTGAAAAATACTTTTCTGGTAGTTACAAAATACAGGGTATTATATAATGTAAATAATTCCTACGAAAATTAATGATTTCAAATGGATAAAGATAATTGAGTTATGTTTTCGTCAAAACCGTTAAATTTTATATAGCTATTTAATGTACAACATCACATATGTTTATATTTTAAAACTCATAGAATCGCACTAGTAACCCTAATCTTTGGATCAGCCTATATTAATACAATATTAAAAATATGTTCTTTGGAGTCGATTTAGTGTTTGATCCTTCTAGATCAATAGTTCGTCTGTAACCTGTTTGAGACATATTACATGAGGTACCCTGTATCATTGTCATTAACTTCCAAAATACCAGGTCACAATCTTCAGGAACCTATTAATTGGACCAATGGTGGACGCTTTTCACTGGTGGCCATTTTATATACGGATACTTGATTTTAAAAGTAGAATTACAATTACGACAGGCATAAACAAATTCAGTGATCGTTGAGTTTTTCAACATTTCAGCAAGATATCATTATTATAGCTAGAAAATAAAATAAAATATTTCCAAATAGAGGTTAAGGATTAAGTAAGTGACACATTTATCAGGTAATTACGTATAATACCAAATTTGGAACTGCATACTGTGTTAAATAAGAAAGTGACAATGCAAAATATAAAATAAAATATGTAAGATATAACATAAAATCTATCAAAAACAAAATTCATAAATAAATACTAAATGTAAAACTTTTGTGCACAAATTGGAGGAAACAAATTTTAACATTGAATATAAAGCAAACAATATATTTTTTAAATCTTCAAATTAGCTACTGAGAATTTTTTAGGAGACATCATAATACGATTTTAAATTGAGATAAAAGCAATTCTGAATCTGGTAATTCGGAGAGATAGTGGTGTCTTTTCATGTTGAACGGGTCGTGGCAGTTGTCTATAGAAGTGACGTGTAGTGACGTCACCATTGGCCGTTCCCAGTGGTCGAATAACTGTCAACTCCGCCATTGGCAAAGTTACAGTACAAAATCAGTTGGATTTTTAGTGAACACTTCTTTCACACAAGAAAACCTTTATACAATTTTATGAAAGAGGATGTGAACGAGTTTAAATTGTAAATGTTATAGGGAAATGATTAAGTTTTTAGATTTATTTGATTCTGTTTCAACACTATACTGAAAATTCTAGGTATTGATATTGTATGTAATACTAGAACCTACTTATATATAAATCATTGATAATGTCCACCAATTGTGCTACAGGAATAATGAATATTTATTTGATGATTTGAGGGAATACGAATGGTTTAAGTGACTTCAAATACTATTTGAGTCTACATAAGCGTTATGTTGTGAAAGATAATTTGTGTTCGTAAACTTTACTGCTATAGCTAAACTTTCTTAAGTAAAAGAAAGAAAAATATCTGTTTTAGTACGTAAATATTTATATATTTTTAAGCTCTTATTATTGCCAAACATATATTAAATATGTTATGGAGCTTTATAAAAAAGTGTACACAGAAAACTGTCAATTGTTGTAATTTAAATACATTATCAACTCTTAGAAATATCAAAATAGCGATTTTTGATTGTTTTTCCATTGCGTTCACACACTGTAATTATTTCGGATCAAAACTTATTCCAAATTATGTGTAACAATAAACAGAATCTCTGTCGATTTAAACATTTTTCTGCTAATCCTCCACTGACACCAGTTTTCTTACATGTGTTCATTACAAGGTAAATACTTGATTATCCTTTCATGGTTGGAATTTGGACGCCACTCAGATCGGAAACTCTGCAGGATTGGAAATAATCCAGATTAGATATTTGCAGTTTCATAATAACCGATACATTCTACAAACACAGGATACTAACATGCTTAGACTATAAGAGAGAGATCGTTATTTATCACATAAAAACAGTGTCTAAATATGTTCAGGATTATTTTAATTACGTTAATGTCACGATTGCATAGTATGCGACGTAAGTTTTGAAATATGAATAGTAATTGTTGTTGATCATCGATGATACTTTGTGGCACTCATGATCATAAAGCTTTGAGTTAAACTTGGATTGCCTTGGACAATCACTGATTGAATGACTTTAATTTAACCTACATTTTAAATTGTATTATTAATATTTTTAATCATTTGTTTAGTTTTTATTAATAAATATCAGTATTTAACTATCAAAAGGGTAGCACTATCCCTTTGGTATAGCTAAGTATGGTAAAACTAATTTAAAAATATTATTACATTTACATAAGTGTGTATAATATAAATAATTTGTGGACAGTAAAAAATAAGTTATTGCATGAATTCGTGTTTTTTATTTTTTATTTTTTTAAGAATTGTTAATGATTTCATTAAAAATACCAACTTAGAATATAAATTAAACTTAAATGTATGTAAACTTAAAAATAGGGTATTTTATAAATGAAAATATTTGTAAAATACGTTAGAGTTTGTAGTATAGATGGACCTACTGATTTGTATATGTCACCAATCCACGTATGGTGGAAACACCTGATCAGAAATAGAGTTTTGGACATATTGTAAGGCCCTCTGCAATAGAAATAATTACATTTTTACTTTGGTTACTCCAATTTTTTAACAACACTTTTGTATTAGTACAATATGAAATCTCTCAAATATATTAGTTTATAAGTTATAGACTTATTTATATCTTGTGTATGCCTTATTTGTACCTATTAGTACGTTTATACATATTTCAACAATATAAACGTTTGAAGGGAGAACACTGGCGTATACTTTGTAGTAATGTATGACCCACCAGATATAACCACACAATACAGGGTGCCATCAAGTTTAATTGGAGGACCCGCAATACAAATGGAGGGTCCGCTACAGTTGTGGAAGAGATAACACAAAACTGACACTGGTACTTAAATGGATCGTTTATAATATATTAACAGGCCAACGCTTTAATTTTAAAACATTTTTATAGAGACTGCCATTTATTTGTACGAATTTCGACCTGAACTTTGATTTCAACCCATTTCAGATTAAAAAAAATTATATTAAATACTATATAATTTCATTATAATGTAAACTATAAGCACATAAACTGTCTAATGGCTGTTAAGGGTAAAATCATAGCCATGTTCTTTCGTAAATTATTACAAATACGTAAATTAATACAAATCCGTACCTTGTGGATTAACATTGAGAAGAGATACAAAAACAAAACCAACAGCCAAAATTTAGAGAGTTGCCATACAAACGGAAAATATGATGCAAATGATTCAAGGATTCAGTGAGGTCTATCATCATTCAGTGGGGGCAGTTGTCATTAAATTAATGTCAATATGCCTTAAACCTATTGTGCAACGTATAACCCGTATATAACAGATTTTTCCACTATATTTGGGATAATTCCTGCTTTATTCAGATTGCCGATAACACATTTTATAAATATGTAATAATAATACATTTCTAACCTTGCATTTAAGATAACCTCACTAACTCAATATCGAGTTCCTTTAACTCGGAGTTAAAAAACTTTGATCGATGTATTCTTCGGAATTAAAACGGAATCAGATTCATAATTAAGAAACCCCGCTAAATAAACTTCATTGGCTAGGTCAAATAAAAGAGCAAAAGATAATAAATAATTATTGGTGGGCATCGAACATTATGTATGGAACATTGTATGCTGTTGTATCTATAATATATAGATATAATTTTGAACATATAATATAGTCTGCATAAACTGATACAAGTATTGAAAAATATATTTTATAACTTGAAATCCTAACGTGACATTTTAAACGCATAACCTTCTTATATTCACAGATTGTACAAAGTCAGTTTGGCTATTAAAATATGTATTTGGCAAACAAACTAGTTTCATTTTAGAGTATACAAAAGTTAAGGTATTAGGAAAACAAATTCCAATAATTATTCTGTCGACAGTCTTTGAGAAATTAGTCTTAAATTTATTATATCTTAGTTTATTTCTTATTTGTAATAATGCTGTCGGGGTTATCCAGCTTGAATTCGAAGTATATGAGAATGCTTGCAAGAATCCTTGCGGGATCGATACGGGCATGACCTGAATTCATAGCAATAACTGCAGCTTCTTTTACTAGAAATAATCTAAGATATAATAAATTTAAGACTAATTTCTCCGACTGTCGACAGAATAATTATTTGAATTTGTTTTCCTAATACCTTAACTTTTTTTATACTCTAAAATGAAACTACTCTGTTTGCCAAAAACATATTTTAATAGCCAAACTGACTTTATACAATCTGTGAATATAAGAAGGCAATAAAATATATTCCACAAACAAATCTTTAATCAATGAACATTATTTAGCAACTACTGAAATTGAGTTCATTGTCTGTCGAATTCAAAAGTATACCTTAAACAAAAATGTATTTAAAATATTAGTAACTCAAATGCTCCAAAAATGCCATATTACCAATAGCAATGCTCATTCCTCGTATAAAATTAAACTGCGTGGATGATAATTACATTTACAATTATTCCATATAATAGTAATCTCAAAATTAAAAATGACTTTAAACTCCTGGTAGGAAATGAATTTCAGTAATCCAATGAGTTCTCCATGTCATTGCAGCACTCCTAAATACAAGACTGGCTTCAACGCCACCTAACCAGTGGTAAAACGTATAGGCCGAGTACGAGAACTCAGGTGGGGCAAATGTTTCTTGAATGGCGCAACTAAAACGTTTAAGATCTGTTTAACTGCACCACATTATGGAAGTTCACTATTGTTTGTACCATCAAACTATTAATTTAAATGAATTCAAATTATATTAGTTTTGTTTCATAGGAAAAGAGCAGCATATAACTATCAGAGACCTATTAACGATGGAGAGACCTAAGCACTAAATACGTGTCCGGAATGTCTTGGGGAGTACTGACATTCTGTACTGGGAATGCATGTTGGTCCATAGCCAGTCCCGTCACAACCTACACATGTCAATACCTCGACGTGACGGGCGATCCCAGGAGACTAGTGGAAGGTCTAGCTTACGATGGAGAGACCTAAGCACTAAATACGTGTCCGGAATGTCTTGGGGAGTACTGACATTCTGTACTGGGAATGCATGTTGGTTCATAGCCATAGCCAGTACATGAGTTCCGTCACAACCTTCTCATGTCAATACCATCACGCAAATACATAAAAAAAAACACTTTTGTGATACCATTAAAACCTGATTAAAAGTGAAAACATAACAGCTGGAAAACAAGTTTTAAAGATTCAAGTTTGCAATGTTTTCCCCTTCATACGTGTTACTCGTTGACCGGGATCATTGTTTAATAGATGAACCGGACCGATATAATATTATAAATTGTAAAACTTGCCAAACAAATATACATATAGTAGGGCATGCTGTATTTGTGCATTCAGTATGTGTTTTTTATACAGTATATAAAATGTAACGAATCCCAACTTCAATGCAAAAGACGTGTATTTGTGGACTACTTGTTATAAAATTACGACTAATTAAAAAATATATGGTTTAACATTATTTTTAAGCGAAATTCCTCTATAGGAAAGAAGCCATTACCGTAGTCGGCATGGTAAGTCCTAAGCCTAGCTAAGCCTAGCCTGACCTAAGTGATAACTTTTCGTTTTGAGGTCCCCAGATGCAAAAAAAAACCATCCGTTCAAAACTGTATATATATTTGTGTGTCCGTGGGTGCGATTACTCTCGTAAAAGTGGTCCGATTTTGATGACGTTTTGTACAAACATGTCAAGCAACATTTACGACTTTAAGTTCGAAAACCAGCCAGATCGCTCTATCCTGAGGGGGATTTTGTACCCCAAAAACATGTTTTTTGAGTTTTTGACATATACAATTTTAGTAAATTAAATTTTATATTTGGTTAAATATAAAATGGTTATTGAATTGGTTATTCAATGGTTATTGAATTTAGCCTAAAAAAAATTAATTTAGTTTCTTGATCATTGCTCTATGTCATTGGTTACAGAGATATTGAAAGTGCTAAACACAGTACGTTGTCTAATGTTATTCTTATGGAAAAGAAGAAAAAATTTATATCTCGCTTATTTTTCAACTTATCCTGACAAATCCTGCTATATTGCTTAATATCGTTTTGGTCTATTAATATATGCACAACAAACGATTTTATTGCCGATAGTTCCCTTAGCAGCAAATCTGCCTGCGTACTCAGTCCCCATGTTATTATTATGGAGAATAATTAAAATATGATTTCCGTTAATTATGAATATAAATTAATAAAACTTGTTATGTGGCTTTACCTAGTTGAGTTATATTGATATTTGTATTAAAACCCATTTTTTGTGGTCCTTATTTCAGCAAACCTGCATACTCAGCCGCCATGTTATTCTTATGAAGAATAAATCAAATGTCATAAATCGTTTATTTATGAACGTATATTGATGAAACTTGGTATGTGGCTTTATGTAGTATTAAGATACATGTATATGAATTGGAAATTCGCTGAGTACGCAGGTTTGCTGCTACGGTGGTATTACATATTTATGTCATAGTGTTTCGTAATTTGTAATAATATTGTTATTTATTTATTTTTCTGGTTACATTTTCATGGTAAATAAAACCCATTCCCTTACATGTGTAATAGTCATTCCTTATTAAAAAGCCTTATTAACACATTTTATCAGCACCAAACACAACAATCGTCGATTCCAGTAATCGAACAGAATTACAGTAAATAGAGGCAACGAGCAATTCACATGAACTGATCATTGTCGTGAACCACCAGTTCAATTAAGGCCGGTTTATCGGGCGAATAATCCTTTTTTGGTTATAAAAAGGCTTAACTGGTCATAAAACACGTAATTTCAGTGACTATGGCGAGCTTTTCGTTTTGTTGGCCTTTTGGTTTTGTTCTGTTGGCGTTTTGTTGTTGTTTCGAATCTAATTTAATTTACGTTATTATAAAGGGACACTTTGTTCAATGAACTTATTTTATCCAGTGTACGGATTTAAACTATTAACATCCTTGACATTTGGTGTTTAGCCGTGTAAGTACGTTTCATGTGCTCTGGTCTCAAACATAACCTAATTGTGAACTAACAAGGTAGAACCAAACAGCAAGGTCACGTTCGAGTGTTTCCCGTGAGCGAAGCGGCAAATACAACAATCACTTCCCTTATCATCGAAGCTGTCGTGGTGTAGTGGACGCCGGGCACGCCGCAATGAGATAGGAGGACGCAATCCTCGTGAGTTCGAGACCCGGCGTGGACACTCATTTTTGAAGCGCAAATATATTTGTCTTACTTTATCTTTGTATTAATAAGGAAATGACATATTTTTTCTGAGAGCTGAATGTTGTTTTAATATTTGACTGCTAAACATTAGACTATCACAGATGGAAACTGTTGATAATTTTAATTTGCAGTGCACTAATTTAATAGGTGACAATGAGAGTTTAATTTCAAATTTCTGTTTGAATTTATCTAAATTAGTGGCAAATTTTCCCACTGAAAATTTCGATGACGTTGTTAGTGCAGCAGCAAGTGTTATTGTACGGCTTGATAATATGTGTGGCGAAATGACAGATCTTTCAAATAAACTATGACTATGGACTATGGAGGACGACCTTTGTAACATAAACTCATACTTAACCGAAGATAGGACTCGTCATCGAGAAGATATGGCTATTTCTTTGAGAGACCAAGATCACCTTGTGGAGGAAAAAACCTCCTTAGAACTTACGATCCAAGATTTAAATAACAGTTTACTGGAATATAAAACTCTACATACTACACTAGAATCAGCTGCTGCTGACCGAGACCAACTTTTGGTTGATTATGGAAATATTAAAAATGCTAATGGTAAGTTTATTGTTGAAAATAGCAGACTGCAAAAGCTGCTCCGTAAACAAGAATCTATGTGTGAAAAACTTACAGGTGACTTAGCTGTAAAAAATAAATTAATTGAAAATATGGAAGCTTCTTTTAACGACAAGAATAAATGGCTAAGTGATGAGTTGTTGGCTTGTCATTTTAAGTTACTCGAGAACGAAATTTCAAGGACAACTGATAAAATACTATTTCTAGATCCATCAGTTACTCAACTACTAAAGCTTTTGTCACATGTCGAACTAAAAAACATGTTAGATGACATGCATTTCCAAACTAAGAAAGCTATATTTTTCTGTTTAAATAGCTGTGACTCTAAAACACAAAGAAATGGCGGTACGCATTGGAGCCTACTTGTATACTATCCCGAACACCAGAGTGCTGTGCATTATGACTCGATGCAAGGTTACAATCTACAACAAGCCCGACTGCTTCTAAACAACATTGGTTTACCGGGCGTAGTACTGACGGAGGGACGAGTACTGCGGCAGACGGCCGGCCACGAGTGCGGACTGCACGTGATCATCAACGCCCGACTACTGGCGGGTCAGCTCTGTGATGGAGTCCTGGTGCCGCGGCCTCCTAGCCCCTGCGACCGCTTATCTGCCCTGTCACACCCCATGCGTCCACACAAACTGACACCTCTGAAGTGCGTCTTCGGCCTGACTTTAATTTTAACTGTAATAGGTTACCTTCTAGCCAATTAAGTAAATTCCCGAGCGAAGAGACACAAGACGGAAGCGAATGGCATATTGTCGGTGGAAAGAAAGGCACTAAAACTAGCTCCCTTGTTACTTGTGACAGTCATAAGAAAGATAAAGATATTAATTACACTAGTAGGTCGAATGTACATTTAATTAACGAAATCAGGCCCATTACTCTTAACAATAAGTTCTCTGTACTTGATGATGTAACTAGTTATACTGTAGGTACTGAGGTTATTGTTTCAAAACCTATAAAGGGAAATTCTAGTAAACAAATAGAGCGAAATAACTCCTCTATACATGGTGAAATTCAGCAATTGAATTCTTTAAATGTTAGTCCCAAAAGTGATGGGGTTGTTAAAAATATAACCAATGGAAACAACAGTAGACCTTTAGAGACTGGTATATCTGAATCTGAATTGATAAGTAAAAATCGTTGTTGTAAGGTACACATCCTTCCAAAGCCGGAGGTCGTAGCTCCTACCCCTGGTGCACATAGTAAACGCAATTTGTTTTTATTTTCTGACAGTCAGGGAAGAAAGTTGAGTGAATTACTCCGGTATAAATTAAACAACAAATTCAATGTAGTGGGACATGTCATGCCAAACGGAAAGATGTCTAAAATACTAAGCTGGGCTAATCTGGCTTTGCAAGGATTGTGCCAGGATGATATTGTGGTATTGATGGGAGGCACTAACGACATCGATGGTGGCCACACTGAAAATATTATGACTCAGATAAAAACATTTATGGAAACAACCAAGGTCTGTAAAGTATACCTTATTGCTATTCCACGCAGGTTTGATTATATATATTCTAACAATCAAATCGATGTAATTAACACAGGTCTGAAGGATATGTGCAAGAATTATGCACATTTTAAGTTTCTGTCATTGTCATCCTTAAATCGAATTCACTCTATACGTCATGGTTTGCACCTGAATATGTTAGGTAAGAAAATGGTTGCAAATTTAGTCTACTCGGATATTGTATCACAACAAATTTCCCAAAAGAACACAAACAATGCTGTTGTTTCAGATTTCCCTAATACCATAAGTTTCCAATCCACCCGTCAACCCATTCCCGTTCATATATCCACTTTTGATAATACTAAACCTCTATCCAACAAACCCATTAAACCCGTACTGAATTACAACAACAAACAAAACTATTTTTTAGAGATAACCTACCCAGTGAACAGGTGGCCTTACCTTCCGACGCCAAAATGGTTACCAGGCTAAAAACTTCCCACAATTCGTTCAGGATTGTGCATCAAAACGTTCAGGGCATATTATCAAAGCTGGGTATGGTGGAGATTTTAGTTGACTTGGTATCCCCCAGTATTATCTGTGTGTCTGAGCATTTTCTCAAATATGTAGATCTAAATTCATTTGCCTTTCCAGGTTACAGTGTGGCAACTGGATTTTGTCGCACCCTCATTGATAAAGGAGGTACATGTATATTGGTTAAGGAGGGTATACCGTTTCAAATTGTTGATGTAGCTAATTTCTGTGTAGAGGGGTACTGTGAACTATCTGCTATTTCTTTGGACATAGAGGGTGTTTTTTATTTCCTTCTTGCCGTTTACAGGCCGCCACATAATTCTATTGAGCAAGTTGACCGCTTTATTGAACGAGTTCATAAATGCCTTGAAAAATTTGCCAAACCTAACCGTAGAATTATTGTGACTGGTGATTTTAATATAGATTTGTCTATTTCTGATAGTTCATCAAGGAAACTATTGGAGTTGATGCTTTCTTTTGGTCTGCATCAAACTGTTGTTTCATTTACGAGAGAGTTTTTGGGTTCTAAATCTCTTATTGACCATGTTTTTTGTAACATTAGTCCGTCAATCATGAATACAGATGTAGTCATTACAGGTGTTTCTGATCATCACGCGCAGATATCTGATATCATGTTGTCAGCTCCTTTAGATAACTTATTTCCGAAATTTAGACTTAATAGATTCTTCAGCGATAATAATGTTGCTGTCTTCATTAAATACCTTCAAAATGAACAATGGCTTGATGTTTTCTCTGGTCAAGACTTGAATAGTAAATTTGACTGTTTTTTTGCTACTGTTAAACATTACTTTGAACTGGCTTTCCCTCTCAAGAAATCAAAAGTTCTCTCAAGGAAGCATTATACAAAAATCAAACTGGATTCTTCTCTCACAAGGCTTCGAGAAAATGTGATTGACATGTATTTTGTAACGAAGGATTTGGAGTCCACTCATCCATTGAGACTATCCTATCTCGAATTGAAGAGGTGGTATAGGTCTGAAATTAAAGCTGCTAAAACTAAAAATGTGTTGGCCAATCTTAATAAAAATGGTAATAGACCAAGAGCAATCTGGAACATTGTCAATGAATTCATTCCCAGCAAAATTTGTAAGCCTTTTAAACAGATTGTTATTGAACACGATGATGGCAGTGTTATAAATAACCCCAATGAGATTGTAAGTTCATTCAACACATTCTTTTCAAATATAGCTACCGGGATAAATGGTACAAATGATCCTGTTGCACTGGGGATTGTCATAAATTAGCAAGTGCATCTTCTACTCTCTTCTTACACCCAACAGATGACATTGAAGTGTTGAATGTAGTTCGTTCCCTTAAATGTAGTGACTCCGCTGGACATGATGGAGTTTCCTCTAGGTTGCTCAAGAGAGTTGCTGAGTTCATTGCACATCCACTAAGTCATCTAGTGAATGCCTCCTTTGACGAAGGTAAATTTCCACATTCTCTAAAATCAGCTATTGTGAATCCTGTATTTAAGAAGGGTGATGTGTTTAAAAAAGACAACTACAGGCCAATTTCTATCACTTCAAGTTTTTCTAAGATTTTTGAAAAAATATATCTTGATCGTCTCTATAAATTTTTAACAATTAATAATTCTCTATTTTCACAACAATTTGGTTTTAGGAAAAATAATTCCACAACCGATGCTCTATTCAGCTTTATTTCCAATATCTCTAGAGCCTTGGATGACCATAAGAATGTGTTCGGAATATTTTTTGACCTTCGTAAGGCTTTTGATATGGTTAACCATAAATTGTTGCTTGAAAAATTGAAATATTTTGGTATTAGGGGTAAAGCTTTTGATTGGATTTCAGCATTTGTCAAGGGAAGAACACAATCTGTTGAAATATCTTTCATTGATAATAATGGTTGCTTGTGCTCCGAGAAATCCAAAGAGATTGTAGTAACTGCTGGTGTTCCTCAGGGGACTGTCTTAGGTCCAATTCTTTTTCTTTTGTTTATAAACGATATGCCTCAAAAATTATTCCCTGCCAATGTTTGCTTATTTGCGGACGATACCTCTCTGTGTGTTGTTGATGATTCCCGAGAGAATCTAGAGCTTAAAACTTTTATACAATGTAGTATTTTATTACAGTGGCTAAGTGACAATCATCTGGTTTTTAACCCTGGAAAAACTAATTTTATAGACTTTAGATTAAGGGATTCAGTAGATTCTGCAGTAATAACAATAGGTGAGGACGACATTGAATCTTGTTATGTCACAAATTTTCTAGGGGTCATTATCGACTCCCGACTAGACTTTTCCAAACATATTGAAAAGGTTTCAAGCAAAATCAATAGTAGCATATTTCTTCTTCGAAGACTCTCCCAATTCTCCAACAGAGAAATTCTCCTGACGGCTTATTTTGGTTGCCTATTTCCTCATATTTCATACGGGGTCGCAATATGGGGAGCAGAGTCTTCTAGAACTAAGAAAATATTTTCACTGCAGAAAAAAGCCATAAGACTGATTTATGGTATGGACCGATACGCCTCATGCAGAGGTGTGTTTTCGGCAAACAACTTGCTAACATTCCCATCGATTTACATTTTAGAGTGCCTTTCATTTCTGGTTAAAAACAAACACGTTTTTCCTCAACGCATTGCCAATAGATATAATTTCCGCAACACTAACCTAATCCATATTCCCCGACACAACACAACTTCCTTTCAAAACCAAACTTACTATTCTGCCATTAAGCTTTTTAATGTTCTCCCCCAAATTCTGAAAACTCAGGTGGATGTTGTAAAATTTAGATATAGACTAAAAAAATACTTGATTGAAAAAGAGTACTACAGTGTTAAAGATTATATATCTGAAAGAAGGGATGTTTAGTTGGAAATGAATGATGTATTTTAGCAGTCTGTTATTTTAGCTATTTAAGTTTGTATTTGTGACAATTGTCAATGCTGTATTTATATAGTCGTGTGACAATAAAGTATTCTTGATTCTTGATTCTTAACGAGGGATATTAAGGATGGTTTAAAGCAGATTAATATGTTATTAACATTTTAAAGATATTTATAATTTAGTTCATTAATAGTTAAAATACCTAGATAAAAATTCTTGATCGTTTTAAATTTCAAATTAAATTAAAAATCTTTTTAATACATTTTGATACTTAGAAGTTTAGCGTTTTAAATATATAGTTTAAATTTTATTTATAGAAACTTAGATCTTAACTTAAAAAATATTAAATATTTTAGATCATGAAGCTAACATTGATTTAAGTGAGATATTACCTAGCATCATAACAACTAAACATAACAAATTATAAGGCAAGTTATTTTAACCTTTAACTTACAAATAATACAAACTACTAAGAATATGCATTAAACATGTTCAAGCCATAAATAAATATAGCATACATATATTGTAATATAAAAATATATGCTCTTAAATGACGAATGAATAAATTAATATATTCTTGTTAATTACTTCGTTCGCCTGATACTTGTGATTGACAGAAAAACAATGAATTTAATCAAGTTAATTTTTTAAAATAAAATTGTAATTTTAATCTTGTATAGCTTTATCATTATAACTCATTATGATTGCATTCACATTTAATTTATACAGAATTTAAAAATACAAAGCTACGAAATTTGTGTCTTTTTACAAGAAGTAAATTACAGCGAGTGATTTTTTTAAGTGAAGCAAGAACGGAATTCGATTTTGAATATATATATATTTTATGCTTACGTGCGATAAACTTTGTATTATTATTGCCATTTTTTACACATGAAGACGGGATCACACTCCAGGTTATGAAAGTTGTACAAATAGATTTTCTTTATCAAAGGTTAACAGACATCTATACTTATTTCCTGAAAACCATGAACAAATCTCAATACAACCTTAATACTGGTCTATACCAGTTTTGGGGCTGACATTGGGTACAAGAAATGAAGTTCTCATTACATATGGCAAGTCTTATGACAAGCTTCCCTTTCACCTTTGGTCCTTCCATTTGCAGCGGCTGGGGACGGAAACTCCGGGTTTGGTACCCAACCTGAGAATGTGGTCCCTGGTTGTTGTACATGGATACCCTGTCAGTTGAGTTGGCCAGTTGGAGGGCAGAGTGGGTCCGCTTGTTTGAGTCTGATCACAGCTGGCACAGGAACACGGGAGTTGGCCCTCTGTAAGGTAAATTTGGCTGTCCGCCCATCCCGCCCTTACCTTTCCTGCTATATTCTTCCCTTCCTGTAATCTGTGCAAAATTCTTGCTTGTGGATGTCGTGCCTAGCGTACCGGCGTTCCCCAAGGCTCTGCCATCAGCCCCCTCCTCTACATCATTTATGTCCGTGACCTCCCTGCCCCTATTCCATGCAATCCCACCGACACCTCCTGTGGCCTTGCCCAATTTGCTGATGACACCGCCTTCTGGATCTCCGAAAAGTACCACAATACCCTTATCCGGAAAACCTCCCAAACCCTCCAGAATTACCTTTCCTACTGCAACAAATGGCGCATCCTCCTTAACACATCCAAAACCCAACTCTGCTTCTTCAAATTCCACGCCCGCCGCTTCTCCCGCACCAAGAGAGACCCCATTTTCCTCAACAACGTCCGTCTCCCCCTCAAAACATCCTGCACCTACCTAGGTGTCACCCTTGACTCCCGACTTTCCTTCGTCCCTCATCTCCGCGAAGCCAAAAAGAGAGCTACCACCCGCCTCCGTGCCCTCCGTATCCTCAACCACCGCAGCCGTGGCTGCTCCAAACCCACTCTTGCCCGCCTGTACTCCTCAGTCATCCACCCTGTTTTAACCTACGCCCACCTGCTCCTTCTGTCCGCCCCGAACAGCTTCCTTTCAAGCTTCGAGGCCACTGAGAGACACGCCCTCCGCCTTGCCTCCCACCTCCCACCCTGGGCCCGTAACCACACGGCTTATGAAGCCCACTCCATCCCCAAACTCAAAGACTTCCTCCACCACCTCAACATCACCTACCTCGACAAAGCCCGCACCTCCTACATCCTCCAACCTTACTTCCAACCCTACTTCACTGACCGCCCCAGCCTCGCGATCCACCACCTTGCCGACCTAGACCAGCAGCCCGCACCATTACCCCCGCCACTAAACCCCATGCAAACCTCTCCTAGCTCCCACTCCTGAATACTGTGACAGGCACTTGTTATAAAACAAACAAAAAAGTCCTGTCGCAGTGAGTCCCTCCGTCTACCCCCCCTTCACCTGGCTACTGTAGCAGGAAAAAAAAAGAAAAAGTCCTGTTGCAGTGTGTCCACCTCTCCAACCCCCAAACCTTCCCCTGACCGCTGTAGCAGGCAAAAAAAGTCCTGTTACAGTGTGTTTACTTTTTCAACCCCCAAACCATACCCTGACCACTGTAGCAGGCAAAAAAAAATAATGATAATAAAAAAAGTCCTGTCGCAGTGTGTCAACCTCCCCTCACCGACCAACCCTATCCGACGGCTGAAGAGGGCCCAAGCGCCCTAAAGCAGCCTCAGTGGGCTAGGGACTTTCCTGCCCACTGGAACCTCACAAAAACAACAAACAATAGCAGCACTAGCAGCTAATGCTGGGGTTTCATAATCCAGCAATAACACCATAAACAAGAAGAATACAACTAAAAGTAGAATAAATAAACGGTATCAGGAAACTGACACATACTTTCTCCCTTTTAGCCCAAATTTAATGAATAAATTACTTTTTATTTACTAAATATAGATTACAAAAATGGTCGAATGTACAGAAAATCTTCTAAACAAGTTGTTTTAAAAAACATCCACCCAAATCCCTGCTTTGGAGGCACTACAGAATCCATTGCTACACTCGTGGTTTTAAGAGGGGAAATGCCCCCTATTCCCCCCCAGGGTTATTAAGAGGCAACATATTTCGAATTAACTCTGTTGGTCAATGCTAAATTGACAAGCATATCAAGTTTGAATGAAATTGATCAGTAGATAAGACAGAAATAGTAATTTTTGTATTCCCCATAAGAATAACATTGGACAACGTACTGCGTTTACCGCTAAATGAAAATTTCAATTTTCTCCGAAACCAAAAATCGTAGAATAGTAATTCAAAATACTAAATTATTTAGTTTTTTGAGCTCTTTTTAATGGTGAATAGTAATATTTTTTAATATTTATGTTTTTTTATGAAAAATCCAAAAAACTGAATTTTGGATGTTTTAAGTCCTGTAATTTCTGAACCCGAATTTTTCCAGGAATGCGGGTGGTGTCATTTTGTTGGAGAACTAAAGTTCTACAAACGACTAAAGTTTAATCAAAATCGTTAGAGCCGTTTTTGAGAAATTTGGATTTTTCATGTTTTTTGGTGGTTTTTGGGGGATAATTACCCTTAAAAATCAAAAATTCAAAAAATGAAAAAAACGCCTGGAGATATCGTGGATTAGTACATACATACCAAATTTCATCAAAATCGGTCCATAGGTTAGGGCTCTAGCTCTGTACACATCCACACACACACACACACACACACACACACACACACACACACACACACACACACACACACACACACACACACACACACACACACACACACACACACACACGGACACACACACACACACACACACACAGACAGACATCACGTAAAAAACACTTTTTTGGGTTCAGGGAGCACCAAAACGAATATTTCCACTAACAACTCAAATTCGAAAATTCTGACGAAAACAATACTTTCTCCATATACTACGTATAAGGGGGAGAAAGTAAAAATGGGTTAAATAATTAAACAAAATAAGTAAACAAACCTGAACAAAATTGAAACTGGAAAACTAAAATATTGCTAATATGTTTAAGTTGTAGCTCATTTTAGGTTAGCTCATAGCTGAATGTGACACGCTGAAGCCTATCAAGTCTGAGTGGATTATGAGAATAGGGCAGTATGAGAAAGACTACTCTAAACGTCCGAATGTTTTAAACTGGTTATTTTCATAATTCCTACATGGAAAAAAACACTTTAGTCGTTCTGGATTTATTTAAACATTTAACATTTATAGATGAGATGTCAGTCTGCGTGTATAAACTAAGTAACCCATGAAATATAAGCCTACGTCATTGTTTTGGATATTTTTTTCATGTTCATGTCCATGAGAATGTCCATGAGCTTTGTTGATATACATGAGATCTATTTTAACACGTTTTATTAGCTCGCTTTCTTGTCTGTTCGGTACAAATTTTAAAATCGATTTTAAACTAACTTCCCGATGAGCTAGAGACTTGGAACTTGAAACATAGCTCAGAAATGGATGCCCTGGGATATTTAATAATTTTATTGAAATAAAATTATTTTTTGTAATATTTAATTTAATTTAAAACTAACAATAACCTAAAATGTAAACATAAACAAACATTTCAAAGTAAATCTAGAACAACTGATTACAGATAAAAATATTAAGCTAACTTAAATTCCCCACATGCCTCTGTCATAATATGATATAGGGATAGCCTTCAGTTCACAACAGATGGGTAGGTCATTCGATTAAAAATCGACTATCGTATTATCGACTACCGATTCTAGCTCTTTAACATAATAAAAATGGATTTAACGTGTAAAAAATAACAGCTTTTGCTGCAATTCATGACAAAATTATAGTAAACTATCCTAACACCGCAGAGTTGTTAATGTACGGTGGCTCTTCGTTGTGCAACATATTACAAATTAATTAATTTTGATCTAAAAATAGAAAGTAAAATTTAACAAAAAATCTAGACCTTGAAAGTTAAACGACAAAAATAATAAATGAACCCGAACAAAATAACGTAAAATTAAAAAATACAAACCCCAAAAAGTTATCAGCAAAAGTAGGACTCGAACCAGGTATGGCATGATCGTGAGACCGATACTGTATACATTGGTCTACCACTGCATGTCGGACATTGGGAAAGTTACAATTTAAAAAGCTGTGATCCTCTTGATGCTAGTTGAGTAGCTGACTACTATAATCGGTAGTCGATAATATGATAGTCGATATTTAATCGAATGACCTACCCATCTGTTGTGAACTGAAGGCTATCCATGATATAGATCTTTAAAATCGATTACAGATGTTTATACATGAGAGACTAAAAAATAGAAAATAATTTATTAAATAAAAGTACTTTTTTAAAATACCACGTTTTTAAAACGGACTACAAAGTATAAAATAATTTATCATATCCCCATATAGGTTGTCTCGAAAATTCGTGATTGTGAATATTTAGTAGCTATGAAAATACTTGTAAGAATTGAAACGAAAAACGTGGGGCGCATGCGATGGATAATTTTAAGCAGAGATTAGAGTAGCTGTTGGTAGGAAAACAACAGTTTCACAACAGCACATCAGTTTGACCTAATATAATTTACACTTATATTATTCCTAATTGAGTTAAAAAAATAGCTCATAATTCAATAGGTGAAGATACTCATCAATTTTCTATTGCTTGCGCCCCACGTTTTTCGTTTTAAATCTTACGTATTTTTATCACTACTAAATATTAACAATCACAAATTTTCAAGACAACATCAATGATGATAGGGTAAATTATTTTATACTTTTTACTCTGTTTTAAAAACGTGGTATTTTAAAAAGTATTTTATTTAATAAATTATTTAATCAAAATAAACAGGGCTGATAACGGAAGCTACTGTACACCTTAAAAACATTAATTTAGACAAAGAGGTGTTTTTTATGTTCTTCAAAAATATAGGTTATGCGTAAGGTTATCGACTTATGACATATTAATTATTCTTCATAAGAATAACATGGCGGCTGAGGTTTGCTGAAATAAGGACCACTTGGGTTTAATACAAATATCAATATAACTCAACTAGGTCAGGCCACATACCAAGTTTTATAGATGAAGGTGTAATTTTTTAAAGAGTTAATATATATATTATTACTATTGCAATCATCTGTAAAATAAAAAAGTGACCTTTTAGAAAACTTGTTTAATGTTGAATAACGGTATTAATTGCTGAAACAATTAAAGCGGTATATGCAGTATTTTATTAAATGCAATTATTATTATGAAAAATATAACTGCATACATCATCTAACAACGCACCAACATGAAACGGCTTAAGTATTTAGTTTATAATGTTAAGATATGTAAAATGTTTAGCTAGAAGATCAATTTAAAACTATTATTATCTTTATATTATTAAGTTGTAGATTTATTTAGGTATTTTATCACCTCAAGATGGAATCAGATTCCAGATTTTGAAAACGTTGTAAAATCGTAACTGCAAAACGTCCAAACTTCCAAAAAATATATGCAAAATATAAAAAAAAACCTAGCCTCAACCTAAAAAATGCAATACTAATGGTAGAACAACAGAATCTATAATAAAATAATCGAAGATTTACCACAATGAAACTTGGTAAATAGTAAATACGTATAATAACAGAGTGCAGGGAAATAAATGTAAAGCGTTCTTCCAATTTGCTATCGTAAAATTAAAATGTTTTCCTTAAAATAAGAATAGGTACATTGAAAGTTTAAGTTACGTACGATGAAAACAGATTTTATTAGATTAATAAATAACATCGATGAAGATTTTACTTAAAATACTTAATTATGCGTTGCGCATTCGTAAAATATTTAGATATTTCTAATAAAATGCAAAAATCGATGGTGAGAATAACCTGTTACTTTAATGATAGTCAGTAAAAAATATAAAAAACCTTAATAAATCTAATTGTAAATGATAAATTTTACTCAATAACTGTAACTGTATTGATTTTTAAACTGATTGCCATTAATGCAGATATCACGTTCCATTATTACTTTTTTATTATTGAGAGTACAACACTCAACTACATTGATTTCATTAAATGACTGTCAGTTAATCTCTCTCGGAAATATGCAAGGGAAACAAAAATGAAAGAGAAAATGTATTCGGTTGGTGTAAAAGCATTGACCTTTGTGCCAAATCACGAGAACTCACAGAACACTGCAACATTTGAGGCGACAGTAAACGATGCTTTAGCCGCAATCTCAGTGACTTTGAAAGATCACACTCGTGACTCAGTGAGTCTAGAACTGTTCTTGAATTCATTCTATAGCGTTGTACGAGTAGAATGGAATTGAATATGAAGCACATTTTAACGTGTCTACAGTTTTAGAAAAATCCTTGAGCGTTTGATTTAAAATTGTTTCCGAAGATATATCTTTCAACTTGCCGATTTGTCTATGTATATTTGACATTTAAAAGAATATATTTTATTTTAGTTCTAGTAAATGAGAGCTCAGGTGTTTGATAGTTTAACCCACAGCTAATTGAAACTAATTGAAACAAAAGGAAAATAAAATGATCGATTTTATTGCTTTTCGTCTTAAGACTTACTATAACGTGTCATAAGTATGTAGCGAAGTCTTGTTAAGTGGTAAACACATTCAGCGAAGGTAACTACTCAAAGAAAGAAGAAAAACAATGCAACCAGTAATTACATTTTAATCTCTTCAGTTTTTATGAGACATACAAAATTACTTGGCTTTTTAAAACTAGAAAATATTCTAAAATGTAATAATGTATACACTCTTATTAAACATAATAATTTGCCTATATTTTAATAATCAAACACATGATCTTAATCAAGGTTAAGGGTCCAAAACAAACTTTTTTTTCATATTCAAACCGAGTTGGAAATTTTTATTTAAATTAACATGGTTTAACAAACTCGGTCGAGCTAATTCTTGTGAGATTGTTGTAATTCCCAATCATAAATTAAAATGTATTAATTACTTTAATTCCATTAGGTTTGTATCCTTTTGAAAAACTCAGAGATGGCGTAGCCTCACACTAACTGTAGAGCGTACAAAAATTGAAACGGAATAAACAGGATATCTTTATTAATTCTGTATTAATTCAGGATTTTTATTTATTTTTTATTTTTATTTATATCTTTTAATTTTGTAAGCGAAATCTTTAAGTGAAAATTGTAAGAGTTTGGCAAATTTCATGATGAAGGGAAAGGGCTAAAATTAAAGGTCTTGATCCCAGGGACGAGGGAAAAATAGCAGCATTTCCAAAACGATACCAACAAACGAGAAACAACGTAAAAAATCCTCCATAAGAAAATCATGGGAATTTAAACACGTCTGCTTTGTTTACATGAACAAATTTTATTAAGTGTCTCTTTGTTTACGAACTGACATGTGTTCCTACTTATATTGTTTTATTTTCCTCAGTACCTAAAGAGTGAAAAAATATGAGACAGAATACTGGAGAAAGGTTGGGGCGATGGTCCCTTCAAGCCACTAGTTAACTCTAAAGCAAACTGTAACTACTAGGCAGAGGCTACGTACACGTCCGATGTGAGCCGCTACTGTTCACGTCCGTTCCAAATTATGCACCGTACATTACTTTTCCTGTGATTTTTAAAACAGATTGATAGCCAGAAAACCTCCTAACCTAACCTAACGTAACCTAACCTAACCCAACCTAACGTAACGTTACGTAACCTAACCTAACCTAACCTAACCTAAGCGGTAGCGATGTGAATTTGCCTTTACATTGGACGTGTACGTAGTCACTTCGTAAATACTATAATACTCTGGCACTCTTGTGACCTTGTTATTTAGATTGTCAATTGAACCCACGAATATAGTAGTACGTCCCAGTGGGAAATATCGTAGACAGATTTCAAAGTGTCTCAGTTTTAGTATCAGTACAAGAGACAGCTGCTCCCAGGGGAATCCTAGCTCACTCACTGCTCACTGCTGCGCCATACGACACAGTATACGCTAGACATAACTAATTATATAATCCTACATTTATAATACCTTATTTTAAAATTATAAAAAAAATTAAATTGACAGAGTTAATTATTGTAAGAAAACCCATGCCGAAGTACGTCCAAATATTCCCTTAAGAAACAAAGAGTTATTTGTTGGTCAAGTAATAATAAAGTGTCGATGCTAGAATATCAACTAACCGTCATTTTAATTGCAATTGCAAACCTAACCCTGATGTCACGGATCTAAAATACGTTTACGATTTATTCAACCTGAATACGAAAAGAGCTAGAGTCAACAATAACTATTGTAGGGTTGACATCAAACGTGTATTGAATTTAGGAAATTGTGAGGCAACTTCAATTTAACCTAAACTGCAATTCATATGTAAATACTTTACTATTTTTAATGGTGTATTCTTACATCCTGAAGCAATCCCATGTAGTCAAAAGTGTGACACGTTTTGCCGGTTACGAAAATTATCTTTCAAAATGTATATACATTATAAAATATGGTGTATATATTTCTCTTTTAAAACAATTTCTTGAGTGACATTATAGGTCTACGGGTTTTTACATGATAAAATAAACTATGTCTCACAGAACTTGTGCTGTAAAATATTTTAACACTTATACTGAAATTATATAGAAGACGTTAAGTATTCAAAACTGATGTTTCAAGCCATATAAAATGCAACTTATATCATCTCAACGAAAGTAACAAATGTTTTGTAACCAGGCTGCAAAATCTTTTATTCAAGCCTAAAATTGTAATCAATCTGTAGTGTTGACTGGTCTTAATACAAATACCTCAATCGAATATATATATACTATATAAATATGCATTGAAGTTATTGCAAGGCATTGTACAACCCTTTTTAGCGAATTTACCCTATAGGGAAGAAGCGATTACCGTAGGTCTCATGTAAGACTTAAGCCCGAGACCATCATAACTTTTTTTGAGGTCCCCAGATGCCAACAAACTATTCGTTCAAATGTTTATATATGTATATCTATGTATATACATGTGTGTCCGTAAATGCGATAACTTGAGTAAAAAACGTCCGATTTTGATGAAATTTTGCTCAAATGTGTAAAGTGACATTCATGACTTTAAGTTCGAAAACCAGAAAAATCGGACCATGGGAAGGGGGATTTATAGGGGTTTTAAATTTTCCAAAAATAAGTCTTTTGCATTTTTCACAATACAATTATTTAAAACTTAATTTTGGTTTTGACCATGTTATAGAGCTTAAAAAAACAAATAATTTAGTATTTTGAATTATTAACCTGGGTTAAGTGGTTGCGGAGAAAATCCAAAAATCCTACTCATAAAATCTCCCACGTTAATCTTATGAGAAAAAGGTTTTCGGCTTTTCCTCAGTTCACTTTAATGTAAAATTCACATTTGCTTTTACCAATCAGTTCAGCTCCACAAAAAATCATTTTGGTGTTTAAATTGTGATTCTACACCGAACCGTTGCAGAGATATTCAAAGTGCTAAACACAATACGTTGTCCAATGTTATCCTTATGGAGAATAAATAAAATTTGATATCTCGATTATTCATGAATGTATATTGATGCAACTATGTAACTTCACGTAGTACTGTTATATTGATATTTGCACAAAAATTTATTTTTTGTTGATTATCCCCATAGCAGCAAACCTGCGTACTCAGCCCCCATGTTATTCTCATGGAGAATAATTAAAATGTTATATAGCGCTTATTTATGATTGAATATTGATGAAAATTGGTATGTGACTTCACCTAGTTAAATTCTATTTATATTTGCATCCAAAATAATTATATGTGTTCCTTATTTCAACAAACCTACGTACTCATCACCAATGTTATTCTTATGGAGGATAATTAAAATTGTATACATCACTTATTGTGAATATATTTTTATGAAACTTGGTATGCGGCTTTATGTGGTCTTAAGACATGTATTATGCATTGGACCCACAATGCTACGGGTTTACTGCTACGGGGGTATTGTATATTTACCGTCTTGTAAGTAAGTACAACAAGTGTAAATATATTTTAAAGTGTTGTGATTCGTAGTTTATTTGATATTTTTTTAACAATTATTATTTTTGAAGATGGTTTATAGTTTATTATATTTTGATATAAACATAAACAACAATGTAAATTATTACATTAAAAACCTAGCAATATGAATTACATCTGTGGTTTCACACTGCATTGCCTTTCAAAATAAAAATGTAAAAACATTGATACCATAAATAAATTATACATTTAAAAACAATGTATTTTCGACTAAAATACGCAATCTCGAGTAACGTTGGTGTGTTTATTTCCTCTTTGTTTATCGTCATGGGAGCCGTTATTCATGTGTTTTGGATGTAACTTTATTGTGCACTGTGAATATTTTATGCAAAAAAAGTACTATAAATCCAGGAAACGTAATAGCGTTCGATTTGTTACCTACGTTTAAATGTCAACAAATTTGTAACCTACATTACTTCTAGGAAAGTAAATAAATGTTTTGTTCTCAGACTGCAAACATGTTTTCGACAAGTCTAATATTCAATTTAACATTTTAGTGTTCACTGGCTACAACGAACTCAATAGGTAATATTTCTTCTGGAGAAATGTTTTCTCTAGTTTTTGTTTCAATACAGCATCTGTTTTTTAAATATTTTTATACAAGCAAGTTGGTTAATTTGACTATATTAATGCCAACCTTGACATATTGCTAATAGATGTAAAAGTAAATTAGTTTTTACCTCAGTTAGCAACAATAAACTATCAGAGTGTGAAGAAAAGAAAAGTATAAAAGAAGGTAAAACTAAAAACAAGCTTATAACTACAAAATATAAACACATAATCTAACACGGTAGTTTATACTATGTCACTTTAATCCAAATGGCCATTTGCAGTGAGTCTTGATATTTCATCACTTTGTACAGAAAAGCCTTGCTCGAAGTATATTGCAAATACCTACAGCTGGAACATCATTAATCCAATATAATACATCTCTATTCAACGAGAAGAGACGACGACATCTTTATTCAGTGCGGTCCCTCTACCTCCATCAGGAATGTAAATGGCCAACATTATCGGCTGCCTACATCGTTTGTGCATCAATAAAAGATGAACAAGGTTCGTTTAATGCTGTCTCCAAAGACTAAAATAAACTTGATCGATTACTACATTCATTACCACCTGTATAAAAAAACGCGAGTGTTGCCTGTCCACTGCTTAGAGTAGGGGAACTTCTACATATATTCATGTTTCAAACACTGTAGAAAATGAAACAAGCCTATCTCAATTTCTAACTCTGTATCGCTAACGACGGCAGATGGGTTTTGTTCGCTTTTCAAAGGAAAACGAAAGTCACGGAGTCAGTCCACACATTGTCTGTCCACTGCCGGAGTAGAGCTCTGTGTATCTGACTGCTTTTCAAACGTCAGCTATACGCAGTCTGCTCAAAAAGGTCTTCTTGCAGCGTATTTATCCATGCCGCAGTTGGACGTGCCTCTAATAACGTCTATCACAAGGATCTCCGGCAAATTAAACAAATTTCCACATATATGTGATACACTAAAAATATACAAGTACAAATCATCACAAATTTATAATTTACATTTGTTATAAGTAACACAGTAAACACAAGGCTCACATTATAGTTTGTTAACTTATATTTAATTGTTATGATAATCTACAGTAAACTAATTACGATGTAATTACATAATATACGATTAATTTGTTTCTTAATTGTTAAACTAATAGACCGTTTATACACACATCCCTTAGGAATGGTACACAGATAGTTACTATAATTAAAAGCCACGCTGAATATGACATCATTATCGAGCTAAAACTTATAATATTGTTGATGGGCACTTGAAACTAACTCCACGCACTATAATATTTTCATAGTGAATATTCGTTTTTAGCACGTTAATTCACAACATATATCAGTAACAGCAGATTAATATTATTTTTTAAATATTTAAATAAACGTAGAATAAATATAAAAAGTGTTATGAATTATTAATGTGGAACACATTGCATTTAATCTTAAAAAATTCAACGTTCACGTTATTTACCCTAAGACAAACCGTATTCACTAGTTATATATTTCCATTTTAAATTTAAATTTTACAGCTTTCGAAATACCGCAACCCCTATTGCCTATATAAAGCTAACTTTCAAATCATTTATATGGAAAACCAAAACTAATTTAGGGTTACAATGAAATAAATTATTTTTTCAAGTATGGATTAGTAAAGACACTTTGCTACCACTGTAACTTGGCAAGTCTGTGTTTGAATTCCCCAGCAAACATTGCACAGTGTTGGTATGAGTGGGGGTATTAAAAGCGCTCTTAGTGCTTATCTGTCAAAACTCCACCTTAAGATATATATTTCGGTGCTTATAATTGAGATGGTAATAAAGTCGGTACAAGAAAACATTTTACTATTGACCGATTTTTAATAACTATACAATTTCATATAATAAAAAAAACATATTTGAATTATTCTTGTAATTTGTGCCATAAAATAGCAAAGTGTAGAGCTGTAAACTCAAACGGGTAACTTTGAAAGGATGGTAAACCCAATTCATTCAAATTGCAAAACATTTGATTATTTTACTCCTTGACCAGGCTATCATTAGAATCACTTAAAACCTTATTTAAGGCGTATCGCTTAGACCTTTATTTGTGACTAACTAACACAAATGAAAGGTTTATTGATGAATCCCAAAATTATTATTTTTTTCTCAACATAATAGTTACTCACAGTCGGTGAAATATCATTGACAGTAATATAAAATGTATTCGTGGATTCAGACGTTTATATAGTATAAATATATGAAATAAAAATACATTTTATCCTGAATACTGTTTACACATCAGCTCAGAACAAATTTTTTTTTATTTGATTCATGTAAATATTGAATTCACCACGTACGTCTTTCTTGCGAATTGGGCTTTGTAAAGAACTATTGACAATTCACACATAAAAGCGTCAATGCATATCAGTAATAGAGTTTCATAATATTTTCAAAAAAATCTAGAAATGCCAACGAAATAAGCTCATAGATAATGAACATCAAACCACAAAAAGACACACAAACAAGCTGAAATAAAAAAAACGAACATTCGTAAATAGTCCAGTATGTAAACAATTCGTGATAGGCAAACTAGATGGTCTAAACTAGGTTGGTTGTGCTAGTTATCTGTGACATTGCAATATACTAGGTACTTTCCAACTGGTAAATTGTGGTTGTAGAGACCATTTACTATAAATTATGTTATAAGTAACCAATAATCACTTTACTGAAAAGTGCAATAAAAGAGTTAGGTCAGTACTGATGACAAAGAGCATCTGGTTACTTAACCTGTAAAGTTTGATAACATGCACTGACAACAGACAACAACAGACAACATCGGAATCACCCAATGGACTTCCTCTAGGGGAACCACGGAGAGAAGAGAATGCAATCTGTCAATATTCACAGGAAATTTAGGTTGAATGTGAACTGGGAAAATCATTAAAATATTAAGTAATAAACAGAACTAATTTACCGCCTTCAGTTGTAAATATTTTCTTTTAGTTTTTAATTCAAACGCAATCAGTTTTAAATGGTACTTTCCAGATTAGTTTGGACTGATAAATAAAAATAAATAAAATATTATTGCCATTAGGCTAACAAACCAAAAGTAAACAAAGTTAATAGGCATATATGTATAAGAAACATACAAGAGTTTCTCTCAATAAAAAATTGTAAGCACATTTATTTTAAATATGATAATCCCTCAACTTAATGAAACCAAAATAATGCTTTTCAAAATTAAATCGGCTTAGTGCTAAATAAAAATAAAAAAATCTGAAGTGTAGAAAGGATGAGCAGGAAACCAATCATGCAAATTTTGTTAAAACTTCTCTATTGGAAGTTTAATACACTTGGTGAAAATCTATTATAGCATTTGGATCCAATTACCCGCATTGAATTATAACTGATCTCCTCAATGAACCATTTTACATACAAGGATATTGAAAATCCGAGATCACGTTGAAACCTTATTTCATCTATTAATTTTAGATCATAATATATTTAACAGAGGATGTCAGACAATATTTTCACTCACACAAGATTATTCTTTCAATTATAACATTTGTACTACTTCCTTACTTACAGGCATCTTCATCGCTCAGACCTTTCCAGGCATGCGATACATCACATTTGTAATCCCGCTTTTGACCTCTCAAGGAAAGGAATTAATGGTATCAGGAAACTGACACATACTTTCTCCCTTTTAGCCAGACTTTAATGACAAAAACATTTGTTATTTACTAAATATAGAATATGAAGTATAGATAAATGTACAGAAAATTTTCTAAAATAGTTGTTTTCAGAAATATCCACCCAAATCCCTTTTTGGGAGGCACTATAGAGTCCGTTGCTACACACAGTGGTTTTGAGAGGGGAAATGCCCCCTTGCCCCCCCAGGGTTAAATAACAAAAATTTCGAACATCCTCTGTTGGTCAATGCTAACCTGACCTGCATATCAAATTTTAATGAAATTGATTAGTAAATAAGAGAGAAATAGTTATTTTTGTATTCCACATAAGAATAACATTGGACAACGTACTGCGTTTACAGCTAAATGAAAATTTCAATTTTCTCCGCAACTATCAATCGTAGAATAGTAATTTAAAATACTAATTTATTTAGTTTTTTGAGTTCTTTTTAATGGTGAGTAGTAATCTTTTTAAAATTTATGATTTTTTATGAAAAATCCAAAAACTGAATTTTGGATGTTTTAAGTCCTGTAATTTCTGAACCCGAATTTTTACAGAAATGCGGGTGGTGTCATTTTGTTGGAAACCTAAAGTTCTACAAACCACTAAAGTTTAATCAAAATCGTTAGAGCCGTTTTTGAGAAATTTGGATTTTTCATGTTTTTGGGCGGTTTTTGGGGGATAATTACCCTTAAAAATAAAAAATTCAAAAAAAATGAAAAAACACCTGGAGATATCGTGGATTAGTACCTACAAACCAAATTTCATAAAAATCGGCCCATAGGTTAGGGCTCGAGCTCTGTACACATCCACACAGACACACACACACACACACACACACACACACACACACACACACACACACACACACACACACACACACACACACACACACACAGAGAGAGACAGACATCACGTAAACACCACTTTTTTGGGTTCAGGGAACACCAAAACGAATATTTCCACTAACAACTCAAATTCGAAAATGTTGACGAAAACAATACTTTCTCCATATACTATGTATAGGGGGAGAAAGTAAAAAGGACTACGAATTCCCGTACCTTCTCCTTACATTTTTCCACGTACAGTAATTTATTCCTTGATTGTCGAAGGCAAAGTCCTAAGCTATGCCATGCTGTGGGCTTGTGCTACTTTGTATGTATTGTGTTTTTTTGTGTGTATGTTTTATTGTCTTAATTTTACTGGCCTTGGTAACTGACACTCTGCACGACCTAAAACGTGTGGAATCACAGTTGCCCCTTTCCCAATATTATAGCGTATACTAAAATTTATACTAGGTGTCACAAAAATGCGTAGCGCGCTATGCAGAACCATATTCTAAATACAAAAACAAGTTGAAAATTTAGTGTAAAATTTGTTCGATTTCGGCTTAGTTTAGGCGTAATCCGCCATTTTGTATTTTGTTGAAAATAGTTAATAATTCAAAAACTCTTCGAGATATTTTTTGAAACTTGGTATAAACATTAAGTTTCTGGTTCTTAACATTTTCCAAAAATAATTTTTATTAAACTTATCAAATTTCAAAATGGCGGTCATTTAAATATTTCAAAGTCAAATTCCATGAAAACTAGCAACTGAAACAAAATTTTACAAGACATACAATTTAAAGCACTTTGTAATCCAAATCCAATGAAATTTTTATTGTAAAAATCGGTTAATAAACAAAAAAGTTATGGCAATTTTTTATAATAAATTTCAAAATGGCGGCCATATAAAATTTTCAAAGTCAAATTCCTTAGTGCATTATAATTAGAAAATTATTTTCCTTCTAAAATCCATGGTTAAGCTTAATAATCTAGCAACCGAATCATTGGAATCCCTGAATATCCGTATTTTATTTAAGAATACACAATTATCTCTTGGGTTAAGAACCTATACCACAAACTAATGACTCATTAAATTTGTCCCTGGGGTTAAAGTTAATTATACAAAATTAACTAAATTATAATAAAATTTATGACAATAAAACATATACTCAGACAGTAAAACTGTGTTTTGAAATAACAAAGCCATGTTTTGTAGTTTACAAGGAAAATGTAACAAAAACTAATTAGCCAAGTGGTATATGCAATAACTGGATTGTTTATTTTTAGGTTCCCCCCAGGGAACCGTTACCTGTGCGTTTGTTGAATCACGTGATTATTCCACTGTTTTGCGTTGGTTTTATGAACCAATCTTTCCAGGCTATACAGGTGTTTGTAATACTTTATTTTAGCTAAAGTAGATGGAATGAATTATTATACAGAAAAAATAATAATCGTTTTGAGTTAAAGTACGGTAATAACTTTTCTTACTGAATAACGTTGTGAGAAACTTAATACCATGTATGCAGTACTTAATGGGTTATATTGAACATTCTGGAACACTGCTATTGTTTTCAGTAGCTCAAACACACTAGGAGATGAATTATTAAATCGTGCGATTGTAATTACTTTTTATAATATTATCTACTCACAATCAAACTAACATTTACAGGAGCTTAGCGTCTAAAAACTGTAGTTACATATAACTGTAGTTGCTTAGTCTCAATTAGGTAGTTATGAATATTTTAAAAATACATATCGGTTACTATATTAAAAATATAATCCTAACGTTACAACGCAGCGGGTGATTCTGAATAACTGAAATGTTTTATACTTCCCCAAAATAATTTAAATGTATATCATCCAAGTTATTAAATCTCTATTAAATTAGTATACCCCCGTCGCAGCAAACCTGCGTACTCAGCGAATTTACAATGCATATATATGTGACTCACTACTAAATAGAGCTACTTACCAAGTTTCACAAAAATACATTCATAAATAAGTGATATATAGCATTTTATTTATTCTTACATATTATATTCTTATATATTCTTACATATTTATTTATTTATTTACATATATATAAATTTGAACGAATAGTGTTTTGGCACCTGGGGACCTCAAAACAAAAAGTTATCGTGGTCTCGGGCTTAAGTCTTACCATGCCACCTACGGTAATAGCTTCTTCCCTATAGGGGAAATTGGCTAATATTAGTTATAAACAAAACAAAACGTTACTTTGTTAATTTAGCAACGTTAATTAGAATTAAGTTATACAAATAATATAATACACCTTTCCGTTGTTAATCACTAGTTTTTAAAAGACTACAAGTTTCGGGACTTATTGTTAAAACTTCGGAGTTAATTGAACTACAAACACAATGTTGTCTTGATGTTTGAAATATCTTCACATAAAACACACACATAATCTAGAAAGTAAAATGAACAAACTAAATTAAGCATTCCCTGGACATGTACTTAAATTCTAATACGGAGTGGCCAGACAAAGGCAAGGTGAGACTCTCCGTTTCCCAGTCTAACTTCTCTTAGGTCTGCCCCACCTACTAGAATATAATATGTGCATGTCCAGTGAATGTTAGATGTTTCATTAAGTGTCAAGATTGTGAGAGTGTTACATAAAGAAATTAAAAATATCAAGGCGACATTGTAGGTCAATTAATTCAGAAGACTTTATTATAGGACAACAGCCCCAAAACTAAGCACCATCTAAAATGCTAGTAGATTAGTAAAAGCTAGTGGATTGACGATAGAAAGGTATGCACACTTATTTCTACCTTCTACCATCGTCTAGTACCAGTAACTACTCAATCCAGGAGAAAATAATATAACTATTGTAGGTACTATGTTTACCAAGGTTAAGTGAAATTTATTATCTGTACACTAGCATTTCATTAAAAGTATACTTTTTAACGAAACTTTTCAAAAAGTGTCGCAAAAGAAACTGGTATAAAGATACCTGTATTAGATACTTTCATATAAATTGAGTTGTTTTTAGTTTTAAAATTTAAAATTGACATAATCAGAACTCTTAGGCCTATACGAGTTTACGAGTGAACATCCGAAAGAAGAACAGCTAATAAAACAACTGTAGATTATAAACCTTCAGTTTACTTGTAAACAATGTTATGCATTATGTTAAAGTTTTATTATTTATGATTACACATCAAACTGTGCATTATTTGCATTGATTTAGATGGTTTGAATATGTTTTTCAGGGTGAATACTAAAGATTACTATTATGAAAAACCGTTATTTATAGAATTAAAACAACAATAAAATATATAGACAATTTTCTTTACAGTGGAAAAGGATTACCTGAAGATTATAGGTTGCAATACAAGTAATTAAATGCAGACCACTTCCACTCAGCAAAAAGAGACCTCGACATCTTTATTCAGTGGGGACATTTACTTCTCACTAGAATCTAAATGACAACATTACAGCACACATCTCCCCTACCTGTTTCATATGTAGCACTTGTCAATAAAAATTTTATATTCACCTGGTTTTCAACAGTTGAATGCACATATACGAGTATAATCTAAGCTTATATTATATCTAGTGGTCATATTTTTAGCTTAACCTTATGTTATTAGGAAGCTTAAGATAACTACTTTTTTTATTATTATTTATACATATAAAAGGCAAGCCATTATTTACAGAGCTACAAACAGGAAAATATAGTGCTTAATAGCTAAACAAAGACAAAATTCAACTACAAAATTCATAAAAGGTACCAAGCTAAATGTGAATTCGTATAATTCAAGTGAAAACATGCAAGATATAAATATACTATGACCAATAAAACATAATGCAATAACTAGCAAGATTATAAATAATACTCGAACTGAATAGATTGTTTATTATGATGAAAAATTATATTTTATATGCAATTTAAATATGGGGAAGAAAGAGGAAAAGGTTGGATGTAAATTTATAATGAACAAGACATGCTCAAAATGCTCTTGGGTATAGAAATTTTAAAAATATAGTCAAGGCAGCCGTATCATTCATTCAGCAACTGAACAATTTACACAACCTGCAAAGACTTACTCAAGATAAAGGTAAATTGGAACAAGTAATACTATGGTAAGAGTACAGAAATCTTGAAACGGATGTGTTAGTGACGGTGAGACATAGCTATGTTTCTATCTACTCTATGAGATCCAAAGCAAGTCCAGGCTCGACCTCTCACAAAATGAAGACTTTCCTTGCACAGGCTTTGTATGTAATATAATATAATGTACCGGAGAAGTTGTGCAGTTTCTTGTATTTGAGTCTGCTGAAGAGCTCTTGAGGCTTGTTCAACTGGGATTCCAAGGTGCTGCCAGCAGGATCAGGACACAGTGTTTTTTCAAGGTATGTATAAACAAGATGTCGGATGTGCAACTCCTAGTCCGAAGACTGATAAGCCCCGATTCTGTTTGTACGCGTTTTACGACAGCTTCATGATACCAGCGACCTGTGGGTTCCAACCATCCTCAAACATTAAAGAGCCTCCTTAAATCCTGGCTAAAGATGACTCCCAGGTCCATGATGATACTCTCTTTATAGAGATATTCTGCAAAACTGTAAGATTTTAGAAAAATTTTAATTAGATAATTTAGTTTTATAATGACAAAAGTGAAACACTTGGCGCTTAGAGGGGAGGGAGAAATATTCTCCCATCACGCCTTCCTTGAGCCACGATTGTGATGAGTGGAAGAATTTACCCTCCCCTGATCACATATAACAGTTAGTAAAATATTAATGAATTCAATTTAAATTATTGAATCTTTTTCACACCAATTGGTTGAAAATGAAGTACATTATATTCAGTGGCATTAAAAAAGGAACAGATATGTCTATAACCCTCTTTTGGATCTATTAAACAAACAAATCGATGTTAATGATTAAAAAGCGTGATAAAAGAGTGGCGTTGAAGAAAAAAACAGCCAAAGCAAAAGCAAGAACTGTGATTGGTTAACCTCCCTCTGAGTAATTGAAGAGAGTGGGAAACCGTTGCACTCAGGTTCTACCACTATCCTTTCCACGGTGCCTCAAAAAAGGACACAATGTAGAAAGTTCACCAGCAGTACACTAAATTCAAACAGAGTTGTGTCTGGTATTTACCTATCCCAATTGATGATCAACCATACTGATTAAAAGTTACTAATGATTTGAAAAACAAATAGACAATAGTCAGGTCGTGACCAATTTTCAAGTAATTAACAATGCAAAAGCTATATTTACCAAAAGGCAGTGATGTTTCTATTCATAACAAAATATTATAACATCGGGTGTAAGGTCAGATGATATTATTACATAACAATATGAGCTGGGAAAGGTTATGAAAGGTAAAATAAGGTAGTAGGAATAATTTAAAAAAAGAAGTAAAGTGGTGCACCATTTATGACTGGGTTAATATCACCCAGAGGTCCGATCGAAATGCAATGCAATCCAGCTTCAATCTCTAACTGCAACAATAAAACTACAAATCACTGACATTTTAGACTTTAAACTTACCTTTAGTATTTGCATTTTCTACTAATTTACTACTGGGACCACTAAACATAAATAGGCTTCGATGACTGAAATCAGTATAATTATTTTATCTGTTGAACAGATTCTGTAAGCTTGTTGTTTAAGTTCATTTTAAAACTTCAATGTCAACTTAAAACTTTTATAGATTTTTGCGTCGTCCAAGTATCAAGAATAAGTGATGATAACTGTTATAAGCCCAAGAAAATCTCCTTCCTCGGAAATCCTCTGTTGATACTTTGAAAGTACGTCTTCATGTATTTAACCAACCAAACCAAATTGCTTGTGTACATATATGTTTAATATGTTTTATGTTACAAAATGCATGGTAACTTATTTTTTAGTATACACTTATGAAATATTCTTACGAAGGCACTTATACTAGTAGTTTCCGTATTTTGTCACAGGACGGCTTCAGGAGGCAGAGAAATGACCTTTGGTCGTTCGTTGACGTCAAGACCAGTCAGCTGTTTTAGTGAGACTCCGAAAATTAAAAAAAAACAGACTTTAAAGTATTTGAAAGATTATAAGAGAAAAACTTAATGTGCACAACTAGGCATAGGTTTTTTCTAAATAAAACCATAGCTGTGTGTGATTTTTGATAAAGGCTCAGAACCTACCCACAAAGCAAAACGAGGTACTCGCAGGAACTCTGGAATAGGAGAAGTTTAGAACTTAAAAACGGAAAAGCCCTTTAATTTTATATTTGTAGTACCCATACTTCTGATTTAATCAAAATAACTTGATAGTATAAAACTCAAAACTACTCAAAAGTAATAAAATAAACATTAAAATAAATCAATGTTAAACAATCTAAACATGAACGATTTTTGAAGTTATTATCTACATCATTAAACTAAATTTCGATTTTGGTTAGCCTACCGTTACAAAAAAGATTGTGGTGGTAGCCGAAGAGAAAACAATAAACGACTTTACTGAATTCAGATAAAATATACATTTTCAATTTTTGTTTGAAAAAGCAATTAAAATATAGGTAAACTCACATAAAAATAAAATTAGAGTTTGACAAATAACGTCAAACATTTCTCACAGAGAGAAATGTAAATATATACGTGGTAATTGGACAATATTTACAATTCATTGTTTGAGTTTAAAACAGCGAGTGTTGACAGACACACTTTAGCTAACTGCGAGGCCAATTGTGAACACACAACGCTTTGTGTTTTGTTCTTGATCGTGGCGTTTAAAATAAACAATTTGTATGGTCGGATAAACAAACTTGATTAAATTAATGTTTTTGAGAACGTACATGTTTTTAAATATATTTTACGATATTTATAGATAATTTTGTAAATAATTGAACATACATAAGCTTATAGATTATTTCGTTGATATTCATATTATTTTACCCTTAAATTACTTTTGATCCAAGACTAGTTTGTTATACTTGCTTTTGAAAGGGGTGAGATTAAGTACGGATGTCATACCTCTTTGTCATACCGGATGGCATTTGAGGTAAATTTTCCAAGAAAATTCCACATCATGCGAATGGAACTAAAAGCGAAGACGGTAACCACCAGTAGGAGTTTAGGTAGTGCGAAGAGGTAACCGAAAAGTATATTCAGTTTAAATTGGTATTTACTATTCAGAAAATGTACTCTAAATGTATTACTGTGCCCAAAAAGGCACTCAGTGTAAGCTTAATTACTTTTATAGTATCATTTTTCACCTTTTGACTGTAAAAAATATGGATTGAATAGAATAGAATAGAATAGATTTATTTTTTCAGAAATAAAACATTTCAAATTACAATTTCACAGTAAACAAAATAAATAAACATCAACTTTCTTGCTCTCAGTTCACAGTTCATAATTTAAACGCAATATCACTTATTGTCCTGCCAGAACTGACCATCTTTGTTCCTGAAATAATATAGTAAAACTAAAGATATATTAACAAACAAAAAAAAAACAATATCACGTACATTCTGAGAAAAATAGGGCCTCTAAAGGCTAAGCCTGTTTTAGAGGTTCCAACAAAAAGGTATAATAAAATAAAATACGCTCAAAGAAAAATTAACTAAGTACGCTATGGAATGTCTTACATCTAAATACTTAACAAAATTATATTAAATTCATTCTCTAAATTTCATTAGAACATGTCAAAAACAAAAGTTGAACTATGACTAAATATACTGTCTTGTGGAAAAAACAAACAATAACTGAAAAAAGGTTTTATACACTATGATTCTATTATAAATCTCCCACAAAATGTAAATGAGGTAATTGTATCAGTAAAAATATTTAATTTTTAGTTCAATATTTTCATTAACACGTCTATATTTTCTAATTCCAATAGCCAATTTTTTAATTTTACCATAAAAATATTTTTGTTTTTAGCTTCTTTTATATAATCAGGAATCAAATTGAATACTCTCGGACCAACAAAAGAAAATGTTTTAGTAAAAAAGGTATAATTTGGTTTTGGAACAAGGCTGTGATGGTGAGTTCTTAATTTGCTTCGATAAGAGTCAGTATTTTGGGGGAGATTTCCACTTTTATCATAAAAACTTTTTAAGACCTTATATATAAACAGATACCTTAAGGGCAGAATTTGTAATGATAAAAACAAAGGTCTTGAACTGTCTCTTTGGTTTCTCCTAGCTATTGCTTCACAACATAACACTATATAGGTTATGTACATAAATACAATATCTACAATAGGTTATAGGTTATGCTTATCTACAATATATAGGTATTACTCAAATGCATTCGGCATCCACACTGTGTGAAATCTAAGTTAAATAAATAAGTACAAACTGGGCGACTTTCTCATGGTACTAAGGTGCTCTATTTACTAAAACTGAACAGTTTCTCCATTTTGTTACGCTAACTTCAGCATTGTACGGTGGGTACTCTCCTCTTAACATCAAAAAGATTGAGCATCATAACACGTTTTCTGCATAGTTTGTAAAAGGTAATTAATGCTAGTTCTCAATAAGTTTAGCGCATTTTATGGGCCGAGTTAATCCGTAATCTGCCCCTTAAAAATGCTACTGGTTCCAAAATACAATTTCTGCTTAACCAAAGTCGGGTAAAACTGGGTTCTTGCCAAAGTTCCCCATTAGCAACCGTTTTCGCTTATTTTTGTCCTAGTTGCTAATCAAATAGGGACTGGTTCGAAACAAACAGTTAGATTTAAGTAGAACACTAAATATGAATTAAACTTTATAACATGTAAAAGCTTCCAAATAATTTAAAACTAAATACACACGTTGAAGTGTTAAACTTTAACTTAGTTGTACGATTTTATACAGTTACAATACTGAAGATCATACTCAATGTAAACATTGGATACTGATTAAATTTTAAACTGTGAAGTAAAATCATCAATGAAATCTGAAGCTTTCAGTTCAATGATCCACAGACTTCTACATACTCCATTATCAAATGGTAATTTCAATAAAGAGTTAAATACTATAAAATAAATAGAGGTTTTTAATGGATACTCAGTCGGGTTGATAAACAAAATGGTGAGGAATAATAATAAGACAATTTTAAAGCAATCCAGAACAACCCTAAAAAATATAAAAGGAAATATTGTATGGAGGCGGTCAATATATATGCTAGTATGACGAGAGAGGGCTTAAAATTTTCGCCACACTAATTTACATATTTTTACATTCGTTAATTTTACATCAGGGGCTTTTCTGACCCTTCTTGGGTCCAAAAACTCGAAATTTGAAAGATTAATCCCCAAAAAAGGGGTTTAGAGTATTCCGATTGTTTTGCCCAACGAACTTGTCCAACTGATTATAGAAAGGAACGTCCCTACGAAATTTGAAGTAAATCGGACAAAAAATGCGACTGCTAGAGTGCCTACACGTATATATATGTTTCTCTCTCTCTCTATATATATATATATATATATATATATATAATTTTGAACGAACCCCAAAAACGAGTTCAGGGGGTCACGTTAGGAACTTCTATGGTGGTCCCGGGCTTAAGTTTCACCGTGCGGGTCATTCTAATAGTTCACTTTCCATAGGAAATTTACTAATAAAGGAAGAAGACACACGTGGTGTTTATCAAATAAATTGTAATTAGTGCAACAAAATTTATATTGGCCAAACAAGAAGAAAAATCAAAACTAGATTTAGAGAACACAAGGGAAACCTGAAAAATATCCACTCTGAAAAAACTGCTAAAAAACACACTATTGAAGAGGGGCACAGTTTTTCAAACATAAAATTATTAAAAGAAATATGAAATGTAAATCGGTTGGATGCATACGAAACGTTTTTCATTAAAAAATTCGAAAATTTAATAGTAAACAGTGATCTCGGTCCAATTAAAAAATCTCTGTTTTTGTAAAAATATTTTTATATAGTAATAAGAAATTTATTTTAATTTATATTAACTCTACAGTATTTCACTAAATTACCAAATTTTCTTCTTTACAGTTGAATTGTTATCTCAAAATTAAAATGTTTGTTTATGTTGTTGATTTGACCTGACGATGGTATCTTTGATATCAAAAGACCTAGTCAATTAAAATTTTGTATTATTGGAATTTTGATGATTTCATTCCACAGTTTAAAATTTAAATTGATTTCCAATAATTAGCTCCAAGTACATTATGGATTATATACTGTATTTTTATTTTTACTACGCCCGCACTCCTTGCTGGGCGCACTCCTTGCTGGCCCGCACTCCTTGTCATTGATGAAATAAAATCATGATGCGATTTCTGTATCTTCTTTGGAAGGTGGAGTAATCTAGTTCGTGCCTAATTGATCTTCCCTGACATACTGAACTTAAGTATATTTCTTTCTAAAAATCATGATAAAAAACTCCTCAAAGTCAGTTTAAACACTAATTTTAGAAAAGCACATTTAATATTTTAAATCGCTCTGTGTTCGACATTTATAAAAGAAGTTTTTAAGTACCACAATAAACGAGCTTTTGGACAATATTTATTTGAAATTGGCATCCGGTGAAATATGACGACTACAGATATCAGGTTCAAACCAACATCAACGCCTGACGCGGGATTTTTGGTTTCATTTGTTTACATTCTTTAAGTTTTACAGCGAGAGAATTCCGATATTGGAAAATCTAATACACAAGCTCCAGCCCATTTTGTAAATATTATCCATTTACATTCTGAAAGAATTATATTCTCATAATATTTACATACATTTAGTTATACACATTGTGGAATAAACGCTTCACTATGCAAATTCAACCAAGTGATGATACTTTTAAGTAATTAAAGTTCAAATTCCTGTATTTACTAATAGAAACATTAACAACACAAATAGGATTTGGAATCCACGTTACAAAATTTGCTATTAATACACCTATATAAAATATTAGTAATGCATGCTATGGATTTCTGGAATACCTACAACTTCCCCAAGAAGCTACAACTACAACCTAGAATACATTTTTTCTTCCTGCAATCTTAGATTATAGTGAACCTTATACTTTAATGATAGCTTCTTGTTTTGTTCTTAGTTCTTTTTTCTTGAGAATTGTGTTAGTGGTGAAAGTATATACTGATTTTAAGTATATTACCTTAAATATTGCCTACTGGCAATATTCGAAAAATTGATTACTTAATTAAGTAAACTTAATTGATGAAAGAGTAACGTATTTAATATATAAAAATTAAACCAAAATGCAAAAGTGAAAACGTTTAATATAAGTCCATTTTACTTTGTTTATGTTCCTCAAGAATTTAGGGTAAAACAGTAATGGCTCTCATTCTAAGTAATCTTCTTACACAGATTGGAATCTATTGCATTCGTTCAAATCAACAAATTGTCCTAAGAAATTACAGCGTATTCCAATTACAAGATGCAAATGAACAGTAGTAAATATTTAATTTTTGCATATTAAATTCGATATTTGAGATCTGTTGTCAAAATATAGATATTGAAAAAAATTCAATGCTAAAATACGCTCTTTTGATGATTTTTGCTCTCAATTCACAAGTGAAAAATGTAGATAGATTATAGTTCTTTAAGATTATTTATACACTTCAGTAGGTGCTCATTACTTACCACCAAGCATTCGATTAATGGTAATTAATAAGTACTTTATTTTTTGTTCAATTCCATTTTCACTATAACAGATTTTTTATATTCTCAGATCTACATACTATATTGTTGTATCTTGTTGCGTTGAGGCATACTATCTTATTGTAAATAATCAGGCAGAGAGAGCTAGGCAAATTTCCCTCCTCCCAACAAAACTGCGTCTCGCATTATCACCCTATTATCAAACTTCCCACTCTTTCTCTCGCCTTCCCACTTATTTCATAGCTCCCTAACTCAATTTACACATTTACCATCATTTGGTGAGTAGCTAGTTTTTTTATGTTTGCTTTAATTAATGCACTTATTCCCCTTTCAGTGTAGCGAAAGTGCCTTGTGGAAACAATCTCCTTTGTGACCATTATTGTGGAGTAACTCAGAAATATTTTGTTTTAATTGGGATCCCGCTTCGGGAATTATTACATCATCATTAATCATTAAATTATTAATATTTTCTGAACTTTCCCGTATGTTTTTAGCAAGTCTCAAGATTATCGATTGGTGATTTCAGGACTCCCTTGTGTTGAGGACAACGCCGGGGCCCAAACCGAGCCGTTGCCATTTCGACCGCCAGAACTCAAAACTCAAAACTCAGATTTCAACAAAAGTAAGTATAGTGGACTTTTACAGTTAGTTGACGTCAATTACATTGTTGTATATTTTACATAGCATGTAGAACGGTAAACAAAATGTTCAGGTACCTGTCTGCCATTGCAGTTCTACCCTGTGTGACAATTCTTCTTGTTTTATTACTCACTTTTTAGGATGTGATTGTATTATTGACAGCTGCCTACGAAATAAGGGCTTACGAAACATAACTAGGGATTGCATGTTCTGCTGTTACAGCATGTTGGCTCAGTTGTATGTTTAGTCAGGAAAAGGTTCACGTATTGTCGCTTATTATAATTTATTGTAGTTTATGATATTGTTGCAATTTATTACTTTGTACTGCCAATGTTTAATTATACTGTATATAATTATAGAAGAGCAAATAGTATTATCAATTTTGTTCTTTCTTTTGTATAATGGTGTTTTGTCGAGTATGTTAAATAAATAAATAAAATAAACAAACTAAATCGGACTCGGTTGGTTTATTGATTATCAGAAATTAGCTTCCAAATTTTTGGCATACTATTAATACTAAATATTGTACGGAACGGTTCCAAGCTGACGGGAAATGTGAATTATTTGTGAATTGCACATATAATAAGGGGTTCGCAACATTTTATCTATCCTTGCTGTGTGCATGTTCACCAGGAGCATGTTTTTTTAATTTTAAGTGTATAGAAATTCAATATATTAAACATAAAAACACAAATGTAACCACTCAATTCATTATTTTGACACTCAAAGGGTTACTGTAACTGTCTCAAGGAAGAAATAAAATTTTTTCGTAGAATAGAGCTTCAGTTTTCCACTAAAATCTGCCTTAAAAAGGTCAAGCGTGGGTGTGATTCCTGTCACTTTTATGAAGCGGGAAACGTTTTCTTTGAAACACCGAGCTTTCTAGAGATTATGCGTAATAAATACGTGTTTAATAAATGAAGAGATTATGCGTGTTTAATAAATTAAGAATAAACAATGATTAACCTATTATGTTACATGGAACTGGGAAGTCGAAAAATGTGTTTGTGTAAAAAAAAGAGTTATTAAACCTTTAGTAAATCTTCCGTCAAAAAGGCGTAAGTAACTGAGAAGTCAGCCAATTATAATAAGGTATACTTTCCCCTCTCAAACCACTCCATGAAAAATGTCAAAGCAGAAGCGTGAATGAATGACATACGTTTGGATCTGAAACTAGCTAAATCAATAGAAACTCTACAAAGAGGATAGTGGCAACGCAATTTGTAATTTACCTACTATCTGGTAAATAGGAAAAACAAACATTTATTTGATACATTTTGCATCTCTATAAGAATTAAGTTAAAAATGTAACATTGCTATTGACATTTAGAAGCCAAAAAATTGATTTTGATTGGTTAATTGTGTAAATGTTCTAAAAAATGCTTAACTTTTTAGCTGAACAAAATAACTGAGATCCACGGCTCCTAAAGAACAAGAGTTATTACTTGAGTGTAAGTTTATGCATCCAAATATAAATGTGTAAAATATCAATTTGTTTTCGTATACTTATTCATGCACATAATATGAAGGTAATAAAATGCTGTATGACCAAGATGTTACGATGGTTCAATGTAACTGCAATGTAATATCATCAGCGAACGTCCTGTATAAATTATTAGTGTAGGGAATATAACAAAGCAGTGTTACCTCGGGGATTTATGATTCAATGCATTATTTTAATTTTTAATCAACGTTTTACAGTTAATTGCAGCTGTTATGTGTTTTGAGGTTTATCCGATAGTTATACCTAGTTTGATTCATGCATTATTTTCTTAATACTGTATGTTTTATTTCATATTATTATCTAATCAAAATAATCGTTACACGGTTACTCAGCTACTCTTGAGAATACTGTGGTAACAACTATTAAACGAGTTCGCACGCAGCACGCTGACGTGAGGGAAGTGAATTTCCACATAAAAACTTTTAAAACTCAAAAACAGTGTAAAAACATACATTTGTCCAATTTTTATCGAAATCTGAAAACTTTGATTTTTTGGCTGTTCTGATACTCCTGGTTTCATTTACTTGCAAAGCTGGGAATACAATTTTGCGCATTATAAGGTTAGGAGAAGGTCCAGACAGGCTTGAAAGTAGGCGTGAGGTTGCTGGGGGTAATAAAAGTACTCTAACAAAGGAATAACAGGCTTTTCTAGTGTAAAACCCCCTTAAGACAACGTACTGTGTTTAGCCGATACACATTTTCTTTAATAACTTGGTAAATATTTATGCTAGAATGACGAGAGAGGGCTTAAAACTTTCGCCTTTCTAATTCCCATCTTTTTGAATGCATTGATTTTACATCTGGGGCTTTTCTGACCCTTTTTGGGCCCAAAAACCCGAAATTTGAAAGATTAATCCCCCAAAAATGGGTTAAGAGTTTTCCGATTGTTTTGCCCAACGAACTTGTCCAACAGATTATAGAAAAAAACGTCCCGACCAAATTTTAAGTAAATCGGACAAAAAATGCGACCGCTAGAGTGCATATGTATATATATATGTCTATATATATATATACATATATATATATATATATACATATATGTATATATCAAATTTTGAACGACCCCCCAAAACGTGTTCAGGGGGTCACGTTAGGAACTTCTATGGTGGTCCCGGGCTTAAGTTTCACCGTGCGGGTCATGCTAATAGTTCACTTTCCATAGGAAATTCACTAATAACATCATTCAAAAAGTGTTTCTGATATATGCATAAACTTCCATTCTTTTAGAGCAGTTGATACACGAGCTTAACAACAAGTACAACACATTTGACATATGATTGAGAGAAAAATATTATTTTAATGCATTTTTTCACAATGGCATACACAAATAACTTATTTGAGCAGATTAAAATAAATATTTACGGACTACTGCAAGTTTAATCATTTATGTTGCGTTTTAAAGTATTATCAAAAAAGGCAAAAAGTTACATTCCTTTTTTAAACGGAAACCAGTTTATGGTCTAGTAATATCCAAAAAGAGTTAAAATGCCAACTAAGGAAACTGTTTTCTTTTATAAAAAAACACAATTGTTTAAATCGTAAGACGTCAAATGATTCAATTTGGATTTCCCGTCTCCCACTAATGTCCGCCCCAAATCGCCTTACTCTAACTGCACTCTGTTCTTCCCTTTATAATTAAATTCTATATATCTGAAGTTACATGTTTCTGGTTCATATATAACAGAGTTTATTTGTTTGTTTGTTATAAATTATAGTAGTCGTAAAACTACCTGTTAAATTATTTGCACGTACACTTAAATTACACTAAACAAAGGCATCAATAATTTAAAGAAGAAATGGATTTCATCCACGTCGAAAGATACACGTAATAAGATAGAGATTTAACAAGTCTATGAGTAGAGGTATGTATGAAGCCAAAAGTATCATTGGATTTTAAATAAATACTATTTGAATCCATATTAACCACACACTCGAGAAATAATCGTAATAATTTCCATAAACGATACAATTCGCTTAAAAAAACTCCTCATATAAATAAAACGAGTTCGCACGCAGCACGCTGACGTGAGTTAAGTGAATTTCCACATAAAAGCTTGTAAAACTCAAAATAAGTGTAAAAACATACATTTGTCCAATTTTTATTGAAATCTGAAAAAATTGATTTTTTTGGCTGTTCAGATACTCCTGGTTTCATTTACTTGCAAAGCTGGGAATACAATTTTGTGCATTATAAGGTTAGGAGAAGGTCCAGACAGGCTTGAAAGAAGGCGTGAGGTTGCTGGGGATGATAAAAGTACTCTAACAAAGGAATAATAGGCTTTTCTAGTGTAAAACCCCCATAAGACAACGTACTGTGTTCAGTCGATACACATTTTCTTTAATAACTCAGTAAATATGTATACTAGAATGACGAGAAAGGGCTTAAAACTTTTGCCTCTCTAATTCCCATCTTTTTACATGCATTGATTTTACATCTGGGGCTTTTATGATCCGTTTTGGGCCCAAAAACTCGAAATTTGAAGGATTAATCCCCCAAAAAAGGGGTTTAGAGTTTTCCGATTGTTTTGCCCAACGAACTTGTCCAACCGATTACGGAAAGGAATGTCCCTACCAAATTTGAAGTAAATCGGACAAAAAATGCGACCGCTAGAGTGCAAACACATATTTATATATATATATATATTTGTATATATATATATATATATATATATATACACATATATTTCTTGCGGTGTGGATGCCAAACGACTTTATACAATAATATATATACAATTTTGAACGACCCCCCAAAACGTGTTCAGGGGGTCACGTTAAGAACTTCTATGGTGGTCCCGGGCTTAAGTTTCACCGTGCGGGTCATGCTAATAGGAAATTCACTAATAAATAGATTGAAACCTTATCCTAATCGAAACTGAACTATTGAATAAAACAAAAAAGCTCCCTTCCCAATTCAGCTTGTTCCCAAATTATTTAATTCATTTATTTATTTACAGTACAACATTTTTATAATAACCAATATGACTTTATAAATATTAAATATGCCTTTAGGGGTAACTGATTACCATTACCGATACATCACAGCGAGCTCTTCCATCAGTAGGTTATTAATACACATCTAAGGTTAGTAACACGATTGTAACCTATATTTTTAACATATAGAAGGAAGTGTGTCGAAAGCCAATTGGAATGAAGTTTAATTATTGTAGCTAGTTTGTGATGTCAAATCTTTGTACATTTTCATTCAATGCATATTTGTACAAACTTGTTGTAGTATAGTATTCCAACTCACCTAAACTTTCCAACATATTCACAGCCACCGACCTGTAACAACGGAAATAGTAATAACACATCTGTTAATATTTTGTATCATAACTAGTAAGCACATCTTTTAATTTTGATTTTTTTAGAATATATTTAGACTGGTTTAGACAGGTTATAGAATATGTTTCAAAAATGTTATCCAATTAAAGCTAATGTTGAATATTGGTATATATTAAATATATAATTCTATTTATGTGTCTGTACTAAATTGGTAAATATTTTGTGTCTGATTAACTCAAACTAAGTATAATAGACGAGAATCTAATTAATAACATAATGTCTTGATTTTCTCTTCTTAAGAAAATGGTAAAAACATATTTCTGACAGTTAAATAATTTTTCAATTTTTAAGTCCTTGGACACTGTCCACGGATCAAATGGTAATATAACCGAAAATGTCTATTCAATCAAGTAGTAGCTGAACTTTTACTACAGTACGAGCTACATTCTTGTATATTCGACTGCTGAGGATTCTGATAAACTATGGCTCAATAGCGTACATGCCAAAAAGATCTACTTTGAGCTAAACAGGGTCACGAGAACCATAAATAGTGATATCAACACTGCTTCCCTGGTTATCGGTACTGTGTGACATTCCCACCAGTGATCCGACACAGAGATACGCTTCTAAGAGAAAGTATAAGGAAATCGTGGCGTTCTCCAATTTACTCATCTTACATGGATCTCCCAAACAACATCCACAACATCCGAGTGATTTGTTGTTTGATAAAGAGATCGCTTTGGATCCATAAATGTTGTTTTAAAAATTACTGTGAACATTAGCTATCACTGATGTCCCAGGACTACCTTAAGACTGGTCTATACCAGTTTTGAGGCTGACATTGGGTACAGCAAATGAGGTTGTCATTACATATGGTAAGTCTTTTGGCTGTCCATTATGACTAACTTCCCTTTCACCTTTGGTCCCTCCATTTGCAGCGGCTAGGGACAGAGTCTCCGGGTTTGGTCCCTCCTGCCAACCTGAGAATGAATGGTCCCTGGCTGTTGTACATGGATACCCTGTCAGTTGGGTTGACCTGTTGGAGGGCAAAATGAGGGTCCCCTGTTGAGAGCCTCATCCCAGCTGTCACAGGGGCACGGGAATTGGCCCTCTGAGGGGTCGATTTGGCTGCCGTCCCTTCCCACTCTTTCCTTTCCTGCTATATCCTATCTTTGCGGTAACCCTCGCAATATTCCCGCTTGTGGAAGAGGTGACTAGCAGCAAAGCTGGGGTTTCCTAATCTGCCAATAACAACAACAACAACTATCAGTGCTTAGAGAAATAAAAAAAAACCTGTATTACGACGTTCCGGGATCTGGAATCTGACCCTATATCCATACGCGAGGAATACCTAGACCATAAAATGTTGTTGGAAAAAATCCAGGCAAAACTGAAAATAAATTTCAAAAGAACTGAAACAGAGAACTAAAATCAAGTCAAAACATTAGAATGGTCACCAAAAACAAGAGTCAAACAAACAAGCAACACGTAAAATGTAACACGTAACACGTGCGAGAACTCTATGTAGACTGGTATGACAGGGGCACGACACTAGCGCTGTACTAGGGACAGAGTGATGAAACGTCGCGTCGCCTCGTGAAACTTGCATTGCTCAACTATAGAAAATCATAATAATCAGCTAATTATCTGATCTTCAAACAAGTCACAAGGATCTGTGGAAAATCTCAGGACGTCTAAAACCTTGTTTATTATTATATTTACCTGTAAACTTGACAATTTAATATTTTCCCTTGTCATCCATTATTCATTCTTTTTGACGGAATATTTCAATGTCCATGAATGTTTGAATAGCTGTCGGTCCAGTATGTATTGCGTAACTGAGTTGTATACGAATATTCAACAGAAAATATGACATTTTAGAACTCATATGAACAATGATAAGTAGCGCTCAGTTGTCAAGTACAGTACCGGTACGCCCAGTGATTTTTCAAATTTTGGATATAACAAGGATTTTATTTTAATTTTATTACTTATTTACTGGGTTTTTGTTCTATATTATGTTTGTTTCAGGTATACCGACTGTCCAAGTAAATAATAAGTTCGTGAATAAACGTGGTAAACATTGAATCAATAACCACAGCAATACAACTGTACGAAATATGTTGTTGTACATTGACAATTTTAAGCGGAAAAGACCACGTAGCATCACGTTAAAAATAAAAAAGGGCTTCTCCTAAACTACACGATATTAGAACAACATGATGATGTTGAACGCATGATAGATTTGTTTCAAAGCAAACAACTGTGAAATTGCTGTCAGCTATCAGTCAAATAGGAATTTCCTGTGACCGATTAGCTTCTATAAAAATTGTAATAAATCCTCATAAATCCTGCTGTAAATATATTTGAATATGGTTGTAATTAAAATGTAATTACTTTTAGTGTAAACTTTGAATGGATTTAAAATTAGGAAAAAGTAATGAGAATTGAATAAATTCATCAATATGACATAGTTTTATTTGAGGAAACCATAACCATAACACCCAGTTAGTAATTAACTAAAAACCAATTTTACTAGATTCGTTTAAAGTAGCAGAGTAAGTAATCATTTTTCCTGCTAGTTTAATGTTAATGCCATTTCCTTCTAGAAAGTTTTTTGATATTTGTTCCACTAAGGCTTTTGTTATTAAATAGAAAATTTATAATCCTCGATATTAATGCCACTTAATAACATTTGTTATTTCCGTATGTGTTTACGTAAATTGCATTTTATTCACGTTTTGTCAGGCGAATGTCCAAACCCTAGTATTTTTAACGTCTACCAGTTAACGTTTTGTTAGAAAATATACTATATTAATAGGCCAGTGGCAACAGAAAAATAACTTTCATATTTTACCCGGGATCGATCTGGAAAACATCATAAAACAAGGCAAGCACTGTAACAATTACTCTATCCAGCCATTTTGACGCTGGCGTAACTAATAATTATTAAACAGGATGAATAAAATACGTCTTACAACACTATAAAGTATATTTACACTTATACTGTACTTACATAAAAGGCGGTAAAATATACACAAAAGATGGTACAAGGCAATCGATTTAAACCAGTTTCACCGGTCATCATTAGGCCCAATCATTGGTCCAATCTGATTGAGCCTGATGATGATCGGTGTCTAACTGGTTGAAATCTATCGCCTTGTACCATTTTGTGTGTATATTTAACTGTCTTGTATGTAAGTACAGTATAAGTGTAAATATACTTTATTGTGTTGTAAGACGTATTTTATCTATCCTGTTTAGTTGTAACAACAAGTATCATGCTACTAAAGAAATTGATTAATAATTATTGTATTCCGACAATTCCTTTCATCCATATCCGGAAATGATTTAAAACTAATGTTTATTGAATTTATTTTAAACTCTCTTGCAATATAAATTCAAGCATGAGAGATTTAAAAGGTAAAGAATGCGGCTGAATGTGTTTCCACATCAGTGTTGGTAAAGGCATGAGCCGCCATTGCCGGGACACACAGTCAGTGTGTGGAGACCTGGTTATTGTAGGGCTTTGACTAATTGAAGGCTAACAAAGGTAAATGTTTGCATAAGAGTTACACGTGTTTTAGAGTTCAGCTCAGCAGTCATTACAAAAATTACTAACCTTTTTTTTATTAAGTTATTAATGTACCGTTTACCAATACTATAGATACTATAATATGCAATTTATTTAAAACAAAATAAGAACGTTGCTATTTCTTTTATGACGTTTTCTTGAATGCAAATTGTAATAGTTTTTTTTGGAAAACATTTATTTAACTTTATTACTTTGATCAATATACAATCGCATATTTTAAAATGGCTCGTAAATTAAAAACACATCAAAACAATTCGATGTGAGGAAATAAATCAATTTAATGAACTAAGTATGTCTAAGAGCTTAAAACAGTTAGTAACCAAGATCCTTTAGAAAAAAACATCCCCCCACCATCCCTTTATTAAAACCATACTTTGGAAACAAAATCACACTGCAAATCGTACTCAGTGAATGGTATTAATGAATGATTTTGCGTGTTTTCTACATAATTATTCAAACAAATGTTTAAATAAGTAATTAGAAAATCAAATTAAATGAAACTCAATTTCATTCCAACCCCGATGCCATAAATAACAACTTGTATGCTTAAACACTTGGGGATCCGTACTCTATCTCTGAATTCATGATAGTTAAACTAAACTGTTCCAAAATACCTGCAAAGTTAATTTCAAAATATATTCTGAAGGTGGATATACAAGTAAAAGTAGTCCATCGTTCGCCGGTCTCATGCCCAAGCCTCTGGCAAACATTGAGCTATACAGTCTCAAGAATCAAGAATCAAGAATCAAGAATTTTTATTTGTCATGTAAATATACAATTAGCATTGACAATAGTCTGTTGTTACAAATAAAAAGGTAAAAATAGAGGATAAACTAGTACTAACAAGAAAAACAAAACAGTTAACAACCAAACATTCCTTTTGTCAGTTAAAAACTCCTCCTGGACACTGTAGTCCTCTTTAGATATTAAAAATTATTTTAATTTGTCTCTGAACCTTCTCACATCTGACTCCAATTTACTAAGGGTAACGCATTAAAAAGTGTTACTATGGCGAAGCAAGACTGTGTTTCAATAAAGGTGGTGTTGTGGTAAGGTGTGGATAATGTAGTTGATGCATGCCAGAGATTATAACGACTGGTCTTACGAAAATGAAACAGGTGTTTGTTTTTTATGTAAAAAGAAAGACTTCCATAAATGTAAATGCAAAAAAGTGTCATCAGGTAATTTCCGGACAACACGCCTCTCAGATATTAACTTAAACCTAAACTCATTAACACAGCCCCACAGGTTTCCCACAAAATGTATTACATACAGCTACCACAATATAATACTACTGAGAATTTTTACACAATTTGAGATAAGTAAATACAATTGTGTTCCTAGGTGCTATGCAATGCTAAAAGCATAATTACACTTTCCGCTGTAGAATATGCAATTCAAAGCCCGCAGCAATACATTTCCATTTCAACTAGAGGCGGCTTTGACGTCCTTATTCGGTTGGCTGCTGTATTCTAAAGTGGAAATATGGTAGAGGGACTCACTCGCTTTAATGTGTATCTTTCCAGTCACATTTTAAATGTAAAAAGGTTAAATCACAATTATAATATTTACAGTTAAGGCCTTAACGTTTCTTAAAATCATTTAAATCAATATAAACATTCTTACAATAATAATGTAAGCATAACAGATTTACAAGGTAAATAATGTTGCTCAATGTGTTTCCACATCAGTGTTGGTAAAGGCATGAGCCGCCATTGCCGGGACACACAGTCAGTGTGTGGAGACCTGGTTATTGTAGGGCTTTGACTAATTGAAGGTTTAACAAAGATCAATGTTTGCAAAAGAGTTAACTTGTTTTAGGGTTAAGCTCAGTACTCATTAAATAAATTATTCAATGTTCGTATTTATATATAAATCTGCTTTGCAGTAATTACTATGTGTACTAAAGTTGGATATTATTTATAACAAATTAAGAACGTTGCTTGATTCCTTTATCATGTTTTCTGGAAGGAAAACGTAATTTTTTGCAACAATTTAGTTAACTGCATTACTTTGACCAGTAAAAAATCGTATATTAAACAATTTCTTGAGTAGCATAATACATGTTGTTGCGATTAAACAGACAAAATAAACTACATCTCACGATACTGGACAATATATTTATACTTTTACTGTACTTACTTATTAGACGGCAAATTTAAATAACAGATGGTACAAACATTTTACCATCTTTTTGTATATTTACCGCCTTTTATGTACATACAGTACAAGTATAAATGTATTTTGTAGTCTTGTGAGACGTAGTTTATTTTATCTTGCTTTATCGTATTTTTTAAAACGTCTCGATGATTAAAAACCCCTTAAAACAAATAGGTGCGAGGAAATAAATCCATTTGGTCAACTAAATATGTCTACGAGCATAAACAAATGTAAGAAACTAAGAAACTAAGACCCCCCCTTTTAAAACAAGCCCTCACTAAAATCGTAACCAGGGATTATTTATTACATTTTATTGGATTACATTTTTTTTAATGTGTGTTTTCCACACAATTATTTGAACTAATTTTTAAATAACTAATTAAAATTCAACTTAAATGAAACCTAATTTCATTCTAAGCCCATGCTATAAATAACAACATCCATGCTTACAAACTTGGGGATCCGTTCTTTATTTCTTAATAGATAATATTTAAACGAAACTGATCCAAAATACTTGCAAAGATAATATTTAACATATATATTCTGAAGGTGGATTTACAAGTAAAGATAACCCATCTTTCTCCGTTTTCATGCCAAAGCCACTGGTGAACATTGAGCTATATCGTCTCAGATATTTACTTGAACCTAAGCTCATCGAACACAGCCCCACAGATTTCCCACAAAATGTATTACATACTACTGCCACAATATAAAACCTACTGAGAATTGTGACACAATTTGAGATAATTAAATACAATTGTGTTCCTAGGTGCTATGCAATGCTAAAAGCATAATTACACTCTCCACTCTAGAATATGCATTTCAAAGCCCGCAGAAATACATTTCCATTTCAACTAGAGGCGGCTTTGACGTCATTATTCAGTTGGCTGCTTTATGATAAGTGGAAATATGTTAGAGGGAATTTCTCGCTTCAATGTGTATATTTCCAGTTGGATTTTAAATGTATACAAATTGTAATCACAATAATATTATTATATTTACAGTATTGAAATTGCGTAGATAGAAAATAAAGTGTTAGACACGCATGAATTATAAAATGCTTTGCACACACATAAATTTTGCGTATTTGTAGTAGCGTTAAATTTGGAAAATAATAAACAATCTGTAAGCCAAGTGCCTTTCGGAATTCTATAGCATTTCTACTGTTGTCTCTGTAGTAGAGCATTACTGAGCAAATATTATATACTAATTAGCTAAGGAATTTCGTTTTAGGCCTACCACGTCGTTATTCCACAACCGATTTGGACAATCGATGTATCATTTTAAATTTTATACACTGCAGATTAACACAAAAATGTAAAACTTAAGAATACCGCTTTACCTTTTAAAATTTTGACATTAAATAAACGGTATCAGGAAACTGACACATACTTTCTCCCTTTTAGCCCAACTTTAATGAATAAATTACTTTTTATTTACTAAATATAGCATACAACGCACGGTTGAATGTACAGAAAATCTTGTAAACAAGTTGTTTTAAAAACAGCCACCCAAATCCCTGCTTTGGAGGCACTACAGAATCCATTGCTACACTCGTGGTTTTAAGAGGGGAAATGCCCCCTATTCCCCCCCAGGGTTATTAAGGGGCAACATATTTCGAATTAACTCTGTTGGTCAATGCTAAATTGACAAGCATATCAAATTTGAATGAAATTGATCAGTAAATAAGAGAGGAATAGTAATTTTTTTATTCCCCATAAGAATAACATTGGACAACGTACTGCGTTTACCGCTAAATAAAAATTTCAATTTTCTCCGCAACCAGCATTCGTAGAATAGTAATTCAAAATACTAAATTATTTAGTTTTTTGAGCTCTTTTTAATGGTGAATAGTAATCTTTTTTAACATTTAAGATTTTTATGAAAAATCCAAAAAAACTGAATTTTGGATGTTTTAAGTCCTGTAATTTCTGAACCCGAATTTTTACAGGAATGTGGGTGGTGTCATTTTGTTGTAAAACTAAAGTTCTACAAATGACTAAAGTTTAATCAAAATCGTTAGAGCCGTTTTTGAAAAATTTTAATTTTTCATGTTTTTTGGCGGTTTTTGGGGGACAATTACCCTTAAAAATCAAAAATTCAAAAAAATGAAAAAATGCCTGGAGATATCGTGGATTAGTACCTACATACCAAATTTCATAAAAATCGGCTCATTGGTTAGGGCTCTAGCTCTGTACACATCCACACAGACACACACACACACACACACACACGGACACACACACACACACACACACATACACACAGACAGACATCACGTAAAAACCACTTTTTTGGGTTCAGGGAGCATCAAAACGAATATTTCCACTAACAACTCAAATTCGAAAATTTTGACGAAAACAATACTTTCTCCATATACTATGTATAGGGGGAGAAAGTAAAAATTGCTCCATGTTATTTAAATGGGAGCATATTTCTAAAGGTACTCGGCCTTAGTTTGAGAATACCAGGTAACGTGAGGTCATGGAATTTGTACCAATTTGAACATTCCGATACTCCCCAAAGTTATAAGATTTAAAATTTTCTCCCTTTAAGTTTGTTTAATTATACAAAGTTTAAAGCCACTAATTTCTCCATGTTATTCATATGGAAGAACATTTGTCCAGGAACTCGGCCTTAGTTTAAGAAAACCAGGCAACGTATGTTCATGGGATTTATACCAAATTGAAGATGAACCCTCCGCTACTCCCCAAAATTGTCGGATTTATAATTGTCTCCTACATTTATAGTAAGTTTTTTAAATGAAACAAAATGTAAATGTCAACAAACCGTTTTGGTGGGATTTATAGTATGCTTTGTTTACAACAAACAGCTGATTATAATCCCATCTCGGTGATATTCACTAGACAGCTGATCAGGTCATCAAACTTTTGATTTATTTTCGTCTGTAGTATAAATCAACGAAAACATCAAATGTAACCTGTAACAAGTAACTTATTTTATAAGAGTTAGTTTATAGTTTTGTGATTTTGTGAGTTTTTAACTGTATTGTGCCACAAATAAAGTTATATTTCATAATTTATAATATTTTCAGTAAGTAGGCCTACATGCCTACTTACTGCATGAATTAAAACTACAGGTAAATTTCATTGTTGGGGATTGTTCCTCCAGGATACCGTCGGACTACTAAAAGTTAATATTGTATCCGTCAAATTTCGAGAGCACCTCCTATTATTATATTAATATGTAAATTGTCACCCTTCAAATTGTCTTCAAAAACATTTTAGTAAACAATCTTGCCCGCTATGTGGGAACAAACAAGCAATCGAAGAGAATTTACTCTCCTCAGAAACAAAAGTCAATGTGTAGTAGTGATATTACCACTACACTGGAAGATGTGGATTATGCAACCAAAAACCAGTGTCTTCCAAAGATAAGGAGAAGAATGGTTGTGGCAGCCTGAAAACGATATAAACCTTAAGAGAGATAAATAGTTAATTTCATTTATTAACATATATTTATGTATACACATATTTAATTACTTAAATGTAGACTACTAAAATAATTCTACAATTACATAATTATAGTAGGGTTTAATTTAATTTTTATTATTTTTTATTCCAACGCCAATGGCATCTATGTTACTAGAGTACACAAACACTTTTAGCGAAAGCGGTCCGAACCCCTCAAATTTGTGTGGACACCCCGGGATTTGAACCCGTGACCCCTTGCACCGAAGTCCAAGACGCTACCGTTAGGCTAGCGAGATGCTCCTAAAACAGAACAGTTTACTTATATAAAGCTGATTGTTGAGCTTTTTTGAGCTAATTTAGATTGTGTTTTATATGGAGTTCTGCCCTGACAGCTCGTTCAGAATAGACTTGGCATATTCAACTTTTGTTATTTAATGCAAATGAAAATAAAAGATACAAAACTGAACAATGTACTTTTTTGCTACAAATAGGACCCATGGACAGTTAAGCAAAACTTGGCAGGACTAAGTTTTTGACCAAAAATGAAACTAACCGGCTTCTTATAGCAAAATGTTGCGTGGTGTTTTAAAGGCAAACAAGATATGTACAATATGTATCAGTTAAAAACTCCTACTAATCTAATTAAAAGTTCAAAAACTAAACATTATTAAAATAATGCATTGCAGAGGTTATATTTCATAGCTACATGCCTTGGGGAAGAAACGATTATGCCATTTTTGTTTAAATTAGAACTGTTTTTATAACAAAAATAACAGAACCAACATTAATAATTTGAAACGCTTGCAAAGGGTGAAATAAATAATTACATGTTATTATTTTATTTACTGTTGAGAGCGTAAGATAAATAAATTAATGCAATTGGTTCATATTACCAAAAATAATTCAACGGCCAAACCATTGATTAGAAGTCAATTCCATTAATCAAAAACTACTAAGTAAATATTTCAAAAATCAATGACACGCCTTAAAATCAACAGTTTAATTCATAGACCTGTCTAACTCCTGACGCCAATTTAAGTTTCGTTTCACTTAACTTGTCAGACTCGGAGTTGGCAAACAAGCAGTCAAACCGCACTTACGAACTACTTACTTAGTTAACAGCATAGGTGTTTAAGCAGAAATACAAATTTATATCAAGAAATACAAGATATATCCGAAGCAAAAGCGGTTTATTAGGGAAAATGTCCAAATTTGTTTTTTTATATTCGTAAGATTTAACATGGCTTTAACCGTTTCAGGGTTAATTTATACCCGATCGGGTTTTCTGAACATATGAATTATTGGAATCTAAATCAATATTTTAAGTGAATTTCTCTACTCGAGTCATATTCATATGTACTTTCCGATAAGGCACATTTAATCATTCGTATTTTCTCTGTTTTCCGAATCCAACTAACTTCTAATCTCTAAACTGTCTAGTTTTATAAGTATATAAAATACCGGTGTTAATATTTAGATTAGTAACTTTTGGAAATATATGACCTATGGAGAGATGCAACTTTGGTTATGCAAGTTGAGCGTTTTATGGCAAACAAAGGCAAATAAAGCTTGAAAGGATAATCTATGAGACATATTTATACTAAAAACAAACAAATTAATTTCTTGAGTAGCATGATACGTGTTGTTATAATTGTACCTTAAAAAATAATTAAGAGCTAACCATAAGTTATATCCTACCGGTTACGGAAACTTGAAATCGTAAATATAATTTAATTCGACAATCTTCAGGAAGACCTCAGTTCCGTGTAAAAAAAGCTAAGTTTCAAGTCGTATAAATTCAGCGCCTTATCCGTAATTATAAGCTATTATTTAACTCTTAAATCAGGGTATAAAATAAACCTAATTAACTGACTAGCATGTTTAAGGATAGGCGAAAGTCCTCTAAATTAAAATCCATGTAAACGTCATGCTTGCAGGTTTATATAGGAACTATATTTGGACAGAAAGATAAGCCTTCTACATATAAATCCACATTAATAATCTGTTATCAGCTAAACGCAGATTAAACTGCAACATATGGGCGGTTGATGAATTGGTAAATGCTCATTATACTGGAAACCGACGATTGTGTAGAGTTATATCAGAACTCACAATCTGAAGGATTAAATGTATCGGGATTGTATACGATTGTTAAAAATATGCAAACCAGAGGGTTCAGTAATTTATTTTTCATATATGATAAATTAAATCTCACCTAAACAGAGGATTAATTGTATATGCTTGCCACCCGAGGTATTGAAGTTTTTATGAAATTTTGTTTGCATAAAAAGATAATAATGTTATTTTAATCAATTATTCTTAGTATTGCTAAAAGTCAATGTGTATTTATAACAATAACAATTAAAACATTTATTTTTAAAGACATCAACATTGTTACCTTACTTCATGTGTAAGTTGACCTTTATATAACAATCGTCCACTTTAATAATGTAATTTATAAAAAATAATAAAAATCGAATAATAAAAATTATCAGAATATCCAGATATTTGTATTATAAATTTATATAAATTGTTTATTTTTGGGAATTCAGAATTATATTAAAATATGTAATTATATTTGTTGTATTATTATATCATATCTTTGGACTAAAGATTTTTTTCATGTTCCTATATATTGGATTATAATATACTTTTAATGATAAAGAGGCATAACTAGTTCTATATATCATTGTAATTGAAATAGTAAAGGTAATATACCGTTATAAGAAACAAGTTTTCAGTTGATAAAAATAGTTCTTATGGTAAAAATAAGTTTAGTATCAACTTTATTAATTTAGAATATATATTCTCCCTATCCCTAACTCCCAATGGGATATCATTCAATTATTTTCAAATAACAGTCTGAAGGAGGGTCAGATAGTTCATTGATATAAAACACGATGAAATAATTTAAAGGTATTTTCGTAAAAATAACTATTGATTTATTTAAAAGTTTACCTTTTCCACCAAGAAGATTTATTAAAGTTTACCAAAAATAATATACCTACAGATAGATAAAATATTTCTCAGAGCAGTACCTATTATTAGATTACATTATGGTTGGCAGGGTTGCCGATCCTCCGATTCGATTTGGATTCCCGAACCCTCCGGCATAATCACATTACTCTAATTGCAGTCTAACGACATCTCTTTCAAGGTAATTTGCCATCTAACTCGTACTATGATGCAAATTGTTATTGACTTTTTCGATATCACTGTACATACTTAGAACTCAACTATATAAGCAGTAATATTTCTTAAATAATTTATATAGCCTATAGAATTTAGTTTTAAATTTATAACAAATAAAAAGGTTAAAATCTTAGTTAAATAATTAATTTGTGTTGTACTTTAAGGTCCTTCCTTAGGCAATAGTGGATATTTAAAATTAAATTTAAGTCACCAAACTTTACTTAACTATGTAACGATCAAGCAACATACTGCTTATTTAGGTTCCAGTGGGGACACTTTCAAAACCAAACGATAATAATTTGTGTCATATAAAGAGGGATAAATATAATCCATAAAAACATTGGCAAATACAACTTTGATTAGAGATCGTACATTATTTTTAGTGGTTAAAAGTGACATCAATAAAGTAATAAAACTTGTCTCGCTTTCCTATTAAAGAAGTGAAAAGGGTTTTACGATGTAAGTCATGTAAAACTTGAGAAGCTTTGGATTTGAAGAGAAATTAAATGTATACAACGTCTACGGCGAGATTTTGATGTGTAACTTATTTAACTTGATATGTAGGACAACATCATTGATTGGTAGGGATATCCTGATAATCCTTTAAATTATAGAGTTGTATTATTTAATAATTTGTCATACTATACGTAAATGCAGATCCCTGTCACTATTGCATCATTGCAATATATGCAATAAAAAACCATGATTTTTCTGTATATATTAGTTTGGTTGGTTATAACAATTACTCACTGAAAAAAGGATACGCTAAACAAGTACTGATAAATTAGTAAGTTCAAAGGAAAGTTATAAAGCCAAACTCAATTTTTTTAAACAATTGAACAGTTCTTATACTCAATAACCTTTTTCCCAAAAGGATACTTTTTTCTAAAATGAATTATTACATACGTTTTTTAGAATGAGCTTATTAGCGAATTTCCCCTGTAGGGAAGAAGCTATTACCGTAGTTGGCATGGTAAGACTTAATCCCGAGACCATGATAACTTTTCGTTTTGAGGTCCCCAGATGCCAAAAACACTATTCGTTCAAATTTATATATATATATATATATATATATATATATATATATATATATATATATGTCCGTTACCGCGATAACTTTTGAAAGAAACACCCGATTTTGATCAAATTGGGCACAAATGTGGAGAGGAGCATTTATGACTTTAAGTTCGAAAACCAGATTGATCGCACTACGGCAAGGGGGTTTTATGAGGGTTTACAATTTTCCAAAAATCGGTTTTTTGCAAATTTGACCCTAAAATGTTAAAAACAATCAATTTTTGTTATAGCCATTTTATAGAACTTAAAAAAACAAATAATTCAGTATTTTGAATCATTAACCTAGGTGCGGTCATCATTAAGTGGTTGCAGAGAAAATACAAAAAACGTGTCCCATGTTAATCTTATGGGAAAAAGGTTTTTAGATTTTTTCAGATAGTTTTACGAAAAACTTCACATTTATGTTTATAAATGTGTTAAGCTCAACAAAACAAACATTTTGGTGTTTTAATCGTTGTTCTACGTCCAATCGTTGCAGAGATATTCAAAGTGCTAAACACAGTACGTTGTCCAATGTTATCCTTATGGAGAAGAAATAAAATTCTATATCTCGATTATTTATAATTTTATATTGATGAAACTTGGTATGTGGCTTCACCTAGTTGTGGTATATTGATATTAGCACAAAAAACAAGTTTGTTGTTGATGGTCCCCGTAGCAGCAAACCTGCATACTCGGCCCCCATGTTATTCATATGGAGAATAAGTAAAGTTGTACATCTCCCTTAATTATGAACCTACATTAAGAGAACTTGGTATGCAGCTTCACCTGGTTCACTTGTATTGATAATTGCAAAAAAAAAATACTTATCTTCCTGGTTGCAGCAAACCTGCGTCCTCAACCCTAATGTTATTCTTATGGAGTATAAATAAAATGCTATGTATCACTTATTTATGGATGAATTTTTGTGAAACTTGGTAAGTAGCTCTATGTAGTAGTGAGTCACATATATATGCATTGGAAATTCGTTGGGTTCGCAGGTTTGCTGCGATGGGGGTATTTAATAGTACTAGTTTTTAACGACTCCTTGTTCTAGCCACTGATAAATGGATTGTAATGAAAATATATAATAATAATCGAAATACAATTGTTATTATTAGAGTTAAATTTATCAAATAAGTGTTACTTGTATTTTATTGTAATTCATCATTACTTCTAATATAGTTAAACATTTAACCTTTATTTGTTATACATAAACAATTACATCCACATGACAAGTCAATTATTTATTGAGCTTAAACGCACTAGGTTATTTCCTGTAACTTGTCTCTTATTTCTTAATCATTCCTATTTCCCATGTATTATCTATAAACATTACATTATATATGAACGGACTTGCTTAAAAATATTACAAATTTAATTAAAAAAAAGTATATAAATACAGTGATAGTTTGTAATGTAATACGGCACCCTGGTAATTAATTTTAATATCCATTACATTTTGAATATCAACTACATTCTTGCTAATACCATGCACCTCTGAATAAATTCCGTCAGCATAAATGTATTTGTTTATTATGTTTACTCTGGTTACTTAAACAAAGATAAATAGAAATGATAATGTAAATAACCACAACCACTGAACATGTGAATATCGTCATTAGTAGTCCCAGCAAATAGTGTGGGTGGAAATGTGAATTGCTTTCCAAATGTAGCGAAAACCTGAGATAAAATTTGGAATTAATTATGAAAACAGAAAATAACAACAACAACTCTGGTAAAACCCTATAGAATTGAAAGAGATTTTATTTTTATATTCTGTTGTAAATTACTCTCTAAACACTAGCGACAGCTTGAGATAACATTTTTAATTAATAATGAAAACAGAAAATTAAAATAAAATATGTGGTAATTATACACGGTGTTAAAAAGGTTGATTGCTATTTTATCAGCGTATTTTGGACATAGTTTACACAAAAAGGTTCCTATAATTTTAATTCATGAAACATTTTGTACCATTAAGTATTTAGGTGTCATTATTGTGCTTTTCACAAATTACAATATATATATAGAATGGTTTAACGGATAGATTTTAAATCATGCATGGGTTTTCATTGAATCACGCACTAGCAGATTTTAATCACCAACTATTTTGTTTTTTGGGTAATTTTAATAGTACCCATTTTAAATTATTAAATAAAATAAATAAAAACAGTATGATTCTGTAAAATAATTTAAATCTTGTTAGTGCATTTATTTTCAATACGAGCAGTAAAAAGACCCGGAAATGGATAAAAGTAACACGTAAATTAATAATTGTGCACTGTTGCAAATAAAAGTCCATTTAAATAACGTTTTGTGCACTCTTTTGCACTAATAACCGCTGTCTTACTGCATTCTTTGTCCGATAGTTCTGGCAGTAACTGTAATTGATTAATCAAGTTGAGTAAGTCAAGGAAATTTAATTTTTTAGTACGATTCGATATTTCCACTGTGTAATAATTTTTACTTATTTGTTATACTTAAATGTACTGCACTACTAACTTTGCCTGTGGTAGACGTATGATTTGCTTTTTGAGGATTCATGATATTATTTCCGTATTACACGTGCCTGTTAAATGTTCTACGTTGTGGCTTTGAAAACTGTTTTTGACATTAGCTGTTACAATTTATTTATGTTAAAGATCTTTGCATGTATGATTTGTTGTAAAGCAGTTGGAAGTAATTTTATTATATTTTTGTTATTGCGTTGTTTAATATAAATTTAACTTCTCGCACTAGTTGTAGCTAATCCATCATTATAATTGAATGAATATATTTATGCTTAAAAATGTATATATGAATTTTGCATGTATTAAGACTAGGTCTCGTTTGTATCTGAACAATTGCATAATAGATATATACTAGTATATTTATTATTTTGTTTGAATCCTTATTTTAAATACTACAGACCACTTAATGAATTGATTGTTTGACATTACTTCCGTTCATGAATAAATACCGAATTCAATATTTCGGTCAAAAAACATAACATAACTTTTTGAGGGTTATTTTCAAAAATTAAAACACTAGGAATATGAAGGGATTGACAACTTTTTTTTAAAGAAGATTTAATTATAAATCAGATGTATGCAAAAACATCTCGTAAAAATATCTGGGTACAGCGATACTTGTTCGAATATTTCTCTGTATGTAATGCAGAAGTAAGTGCAAAGTGGAGAAACGTGCTCCTTTATCGCTCACTTTGATTCTATTACGTTTATAGAGTAACATTCTCGAAAGGCGATAAGAGTAGAATAGCTTTTAGGAAATGGTAAGATGTGAAAACCTTTTACGGTCATTTTGGAATAGCAATGCTTATATGTTATACGATGTGGGATCTTGCGCAGGAGCGTTAATGCTTATTGTTTTATTGTGGAATACTTTTAACTTGTATACTTACGGGACAGTATTAAAACCAGAAAACAAAGTTTACTAATTATAATACAACAGGATTAAACTATAAACTACAACCATAATCAACAATAAAATGTCGATTCAAAATTATTGTTTTAATCCCAATACTATTGCATTAACATAAAGCATTTAAAATGATGACAAAAACCAAATAAATAAACCATTGCACAGTAATTACTATGACAATGAGTTTATTGAATCAATCTTTTAGGACGATATTTAAACAAAAATCAAAGTTTACATAACGAATTATTACAAGATTAAACTATTCATAATGATCCTATTCAACAACAATATTTAAATGAAACATTCCTATTATATTACCAATTAAGCATGAAACATTAACGAATTAGCAATATTGTAAAACGCTACTTTAAAAATACAAAGTTAAATTATGAAACGAGAACTTCTTTTCTTCTTCATTTTAAACAGAATCCAGGTTTTCCTCAAAATAAATAAACATCATGTGGAAGTCATTTGATGTGTGGACAAACTTATAGTTATTTAGTTGGTTACATTCAACCAACTTTTTATCTTATCTTTCTCTAGTTTTTTTGCCGTATTATTTTGCAAATTAAAGGTAGATTTACCTTAAAAAAATAAAAGGTATTTAGAAATGGCCTTTACAAGACATATGCCTTACAGTAAAGCCCAACTCCTTGTTATCTTTTAACAAAGCTCTCTATATCGTTTTCCTTTGTGTAAGTTCAACGCCTCATGATAAACCTCTTCTCAAGCAAAGCTTGTCTACCTTTTAGAAGCTTATTTGTAATTAAGGCCACCCAATGTTATATTTATCTTCGAAATCTGCGTCTGCAGCAAGGATAGACTTAATTTTGTCTGGGAAAATCAAAATAGAAGCCAAGCTAGAATTATTAACTATTCGTAGTTGGTAAAAGGTTTCGTGCTAGTAAAACGCAATCAAACTTTATTTCCCCATCAAACCACTTCATACCGATTGAAGCAGGACTGTATGTGAATGCAGAAATACGTGAATAGTACAGCACATTCTCCATTCAATACCAACCTAGATTCTATTATGTTTACAGGTTACGTTCCTACAAATCTATACCATTAAAGCGATTTTCCAAAACGTTTTAAATGTAAATCGAATGTTCATGCTTCTTAAAATTATTCAAAAATCTTGTTTAGAGTTTGCATTCGGCATCATTAACACGTTTTTACAGAATGGACATGTATTACAGAAACATATTTTGTAAAATGTAAGAGTTTATATATTGAAATTTATTATGCTACAGATGTGCGGCCTAATAATATTTGTAAATTGTTATAATTTTACGTTTTAAGTGAACCTTTTATAATAAGTAATGTTTTTGATTGGTATTGAAAGGTATATAAAACTCTAGAAAAGCGAAAAGTAGTAAACCCTCGTGTAATACAAAGTTGCAAAATTAATTAAAATATACAAATATTAAATTACCCAACATTTATAAATACGTAAAAAAGTTGTCTGGTATTTCTTTTAAGGAAAATTATATTTGTAATAATAAACAGTGATTCGAAACGATGAAGCGAAATTTATACTCGTCCATACATAAAGTCTTGTTTATAAAGCCAGCTGGTCTGTTTAGTTCAATTTTAACGTATCCGTAAGGCCTTTCCCTTGATTACTCACCACAACGGGATTATAGTAGCCAATAATCGTGAATGGAAAAACTATCTTGTGCTAATAAAATGCACAAACCCAATAATGCACAATATAATGCTTAACGAGATCGACCCGTAAATTAAAAATAAATTATAATTTATGGATTCTTGATAAGATTACTATGGAATAACGAACTGCGTTTCCTCTGTAACCATTGGTCGTAAAATAATAATATAAAATATTATTTTTGGCTTATTTTACATTGATAATTAAATTTTATTAAATGTTTCGGATTTTATGATAGGTAAAATACCGACAACGCAGAAAACCTGCGTAATCAGCGAATTTCCATTGCATTTATATGTGTCTCACTATTACATAAAACCACTTACCAAGTTTCATAAACATATTTTCATAAATAAGTGATGTATAACTTTTATTTATGCTACTAGGAAGATAAGAAATGTGTGTTTTTTTAAATGAAATTATCAATATAACTCAACCAGGTGAAGCTACAGCCAAGTTTGATTAGTTTAGTTTTATAATTAAGGGAGATATAAAACTTTACTTATTCTCCTTAAGAATAACATTAGGGCTTAGTATGCAGGTTTGCTCTTACGGGGACATTACAAAAATAGATTTGATGCAAATATCAATAGACCAAAACTAGTTTAAGCCACATACCAAGTTTTATCAATATACATTCATAAATATTTAAGATATAAAAAAAACTTTGGACAACGTACTGTGTTTATCAAATTGAACATCTCTGCAACGATTGGATATAAAATCAATTTAAACATTAAAATAAGTGATTATTAGAGCTGAAGTTATTGGTAACAACTAATGAGCATTTTTCATTAAATCTAACTAAGGAAAACCTAAAAACCTTTTTCCCATAAGATTAACATGGACAATGTTACGAATATTTTTTTGGATTTTCTCCGCTTCGAATTCAAATCCTTTATTGATTTTTCTCATAAGGCTTATCAGTATATTTTTACATGTCATATAACAACAAACATTGCAAATAAACAACATCAAAATATATGCAAGCATTATAAGTTGTCTCAGTTGCGTGTCTTTTATTTTTTGAGAGGCTCTTGCCTTTCCATGAAATTTTGTATGAAATCACACTCACTACCATTTAACACTTAATAAGGATATGAGCTTAAAAAAAAATCAAATTTAAACTTGTTTAACTTAAAATTTATATCCAAACACATATGCATTATTAAACAACAAACAAAACAATAATGTGTCTTAAACTAAAACTATCAAAATTTATTAACAAAAGTTCATGCATATCTTTATTATATCTCAAACTCTGAGCAAAATTAACAGGTTTTAAATAAAATATAAATAAATTTATTTACATTATAATCTGACCTATTTTTGGCCGTTATCGTGATAACGGTCACCAAAAAAGTTGAAAATTTGGTTTCCCATATAAATAAAAGTAAAAAAATTGGAAAAATAGTGTTTAATGCAGTTATATATTAGTTTCCGACCAAGAAGTGTTTTATATCTGGAATCTACAGATAAAAATACATCAGTTACAAGCAAAAAAATATATCTTTGCCAACGGTAACCTATACTCTATTTTTACTCTTCTACAATGCATCCCATAGTAATAACTTCTTTCCTATGGAGGAAATTTGCTAAAAAGAAGAATTTAGGAAAACCTTTCGCACTATAAATTCTGACTCAGAATTTCCTCAGAAATGTGCATTTTAGATGGCTAAAAAAAACAATTGTTTAAATAATCGTTATCAAGGAATTAAGATTATTTAGATTTTGGAGAATAGTGGCCCTTCAAAATCCAAAATTACAATGCTAATACGTCTGAAATACTTTAAATTAATACACATACATCAAACTTCCTCAAAATCACTACATTGGTGTGATGGGACCCTGCACATCCCAACAGAAAAACAAAGATCACCAAGTAAACCTCTTGTTTGAGTTAATGGAGCTAGATGCGTCAACCGTTAACTCAAATTTGGCAATTCACGAACAAAATAATGTTTAATTATAAAACAAAAAAATTTGTATTGGTTATTTTTCGGCTCGTGATAAAAGGATGTTCGTGTGATATGGCTAATTTCTAAGGGGGGGGGGGTTAGCAAAAGAAAATAATATTAAATAACATTTATATTTCATAATTGATACTGATAGATACACCTCAGTGATGCAAAAATTATTTATATTCGTCTCGAGTTGACGGAATAAAGATTTAATCACAGTTCCCTCTTTTGAAGTTTTTAAAAATCTAAATTAAGTTAAACAATTAATAATTAAAATTTGATGCTGACATTTTACTATAAAAAAACTACAAATGTGTAATAAAACCAATAAATAACGTCTACTGACTACTAGTGTCATGGATATAAGCGTAACTATTATGCACCGATAGCTTTCATATTCTGTTTGCTGTTCAATAACTTGACAACCTTCATTTTTACGTCGATTTCTCTGAAATCCAATGTAAAACATAAATCATACTGTATCGTTTTTCACACGTTACTGCACAGTCCTGACTATCTTGAAGATAAAATGTAGCACACACAATTTCCTTGACTGACTATCATCTTGTAATCTTCGACAAAGTCTACCTGCAAAATAATAGGAAACATCATCTCATCTACTTTGGTTATATGACAATGAAAAACGACTATCTGTAGGAAGTATTTCACATAAAACTGAAACGAAGGCTGACCTAATAACGATTTTAAGGTCGCGTATAAGTATTATTGAAATGAATATACAAAAATACAAATAATGGAGTTTCTATGGTACTTAGAAGTATGAGCTTATTATTAAGTAGAAATTTTAATAAATCTCTTGATAACGCTTTATAGTGCAAGAAAAATAAGGTTTGACCAAAAAAATAACATAACCTAGGATTTTTTCCAGATGATGTCCCTGTCTTCCTGTTTAACATACTAAAAGTCCCCTAAAATTAAAGCTATGCTAAGGCCACCATCTCGGAAAATGGAGGCCAATTTTCATCTTTTTGCTTATAACTCTTTTATGTTGATGATAGAGAGACAAGTTTCATATAAAAGGTTTTGAGAGTTAAGAATGGAGTATTGTGCACTATTTGGGATATTATCACTTTTGGTCTAAACCTAAGGGTTTTCGAGTTAATAATGATTTCAAGTTATAAATATATACAGGGTGAGTCAGACCGCACTTCCAGTATGTATAAAGGGGGAACGGTTTATTATAAAGACATCAAACCCAATTATCTGAACTAAATCACATATGGTAAATCTATTAAAAATATTATTATCGAAATCTATATACAGAGTGCTCAAAAACAAAGGTCACGAGTTTTAATCTCAAATTGTTCTTCTACGAACTTAAGGCAAATTATACATAATTGTAAAGGTCTCTTCAAAACAAAACTTTGATAAAATCAGAATTCGATTATCTTTATCCATTTCAAAATGGCGGCTATTTTTTGTGAAAAAATTGACATTTACGAAATACTATGTATTTTCTAAACAAATAAATGTACCTTTTTCCGATTGCAATTTCTTGCTCGTAATAAACTCAGCTTTCCTCTGATATAACTCATGACTGTTAGTTTAGAACAAAATAACTATTTCAAGAACATTTATATTTGTTAAGGCCAAAATGTTAAATTGTCAAACAGTAGGGTAGGTAAAAAAGCATACATTGTAAAGGTTTTGCAAATCCTCGCAACTTTATGATTTACACAAACCTCAAACATTAGATAGTTGGATTTGTAAAAGATTACAACTGTCTGCTTTATGGCTTATGCTACTATTTTACTTTTTCACATTTTGGCCTTATAAGAATAAAAGATATAAATTTTACTAACGTTATTATTTTGTTCTTAACTGTCATGTATTATATCATAGTAAATCTGAGTTTAGTACGAGTGAGAAATCGCAATCGGAAACAAGAGACATTTCTTGGTTTGGAATATACAGAGTATTTCGTAAATGTCAATATTTTTCACAAAAATATCCGCCATTTTTAAACGGATAAATATAAGTGGATTCTGATTTCGCCAAAATGTGCGTTTTGACAAGACCTTTAAAATAATGTTTCTTTTTCCTTAAGTACATATAAGAACATTTTGAGATTCAAACTCGTGATCTTCGTTTTTGAGCGCGCAGTTTATAGATTTCGATAATAATATTTGTAATTGATTTACCATATTTGATTTGTTGCAGATAATTGGGTTTGAAGTCATTATACTAAAACGTTCTCCCATTATGCATACTATAAGTGTGGTTTGACATGGATAAACCATGTATATATTTATAACTTTAAATCATTGATAACTCGAAACCCGTTAGGTTTAGAACAAAAGTAATAATAACGAAAATTGTTCACCTCTAAATCCACAAGACTTTGTAGTCGATACTTGTCTGTCTGTCTTCAATAATTAATAGTTACAGGAAAAATTGTTAAAATTGGCCGCCATTTTTGAAGATGGCGGCCGTTGCACAGCTTTAATTTTAGGGGACTTTTAGTATGTTAAACAGGAAGGTAGGGAAAACGTCCGGACCAAAGTCCTAGGTTGAGATAATTTATGTAGGTTTGGGTTAGTTTTTACTTATTTTTACTGCATTATTAAAACGAATTCTTAAAATACATGGTGTCGAATCAGTTTTATGTGTTTAAAAACACCTTAATGCTTGATCATTTTATCGTATTAACTAAAGTGTGCCAGAATGAAATCAAATTAAGTTATATACATATAAATATAAGTAAAATTTAAAACCATACCATATAGAAATAATGCTAGCTTTAGACATACGTGACGCATATGGCTTACATATTTTGGTTTCGTGAGTTCAAATATTCTTTTAATTTATGATTAAAATAAAATATGCCTGGAAATAAAATTCTAGAAATCAGAGATTATTATTCTCACAACCTTATGCAACCAAAATATTTTTAATATTAATTCCTAAACCATTACTAAAAGTATTCAATAAAGAGTATGTTGTTGTAAGAGCAGTTGTTGGGGAAATTTTGGTAAAAGAGTAATAAGATAATTTAGTTAAAAGCGTGTACTTAGCTTTTAGCTACCGAGTACTTACTGTGTCCATTTAAAATACGTAATTTAATTATCCCCCTTATCCCTTTGTTACTTTACACAGTTTAGAATAATTTTGTGGGACTCTATAACTACCTCTGTAAGAGCAAATGTAACTCATAACAGACAATGTGTAAAGTACTAAAACAGTTTCTCTTGTATTTTACAATTGATAACCCATTAGTAACAATTCAAACATAACAACCCTTTATTGACTCAACGTGTATTTCAAGGAATCCCACCTCGTTCAAATAGCATTACTGAAGATAATCACTGAAGATAGCGATTTAAGCCATCCTACTCAAAAGTGCAAATTCTTAGCTTAAATAAACACGAAAAAAACAAAATGCCACTGTTCTGGCGTGGACAAGAAAAGTAAATTAAAACAAAGACCCCAAGGTTTGATCGCTTTATTAGAAAACAAAATTGTCATGAGAATGAGCATAAGTAAGATAAACGATAACCAATAGTGATATTCGTAATACACTATTTTAGTATAGGACTACCTATATAACAAATAATATAACAGTAAGAATTTCCAATAGTTAAAATTTACTATAATATAATCTTCAATTTCCAATTTTGCTTTTACGAACCATAACGAATATAAAGCAAGATAACACCAGCAACAGCAGTCAGGGCAGTTGGATAGAGGTGACACGAACTACATTTACAATGAAAACTCTTGCATCAATGGCTTGGTTATAAAAAGTTGGACATTTTCATATGCGAGGTGACCCTGAATGCAAGTGGATAATAAAATATACTGTTGCAATATAAAGCACTTGGAATCTCTGCAATTGGCAGCACTAATTACAAACTATTGTATCCATTTACAATTTTACGTCCTTTTAGAAACTACACTACATCAACATAGTAATATAATAGGCTTACACTTTAAAATTTTTCCAGTGAATTACAAATGAAAATTCCAGGAATCCTTGCCACAATGATGTTTCTTCGATAATTTTCCTACTTTAATTCTATGAACGCAGTACAAATCTCAACTTATATAGTAACCAATCTCAAGTAGAATCTCACGTTTGTAGTATAAGTACAATACACAGAGATATGTACGCAACTAAAGCACTAATTATTTTTGCTGCACTCGTGCAAGTCAGTTCAGGCATTTGTCTCTGTACATGTATTCCAAGGCTTCCAGGTGTGGTAGTTGTTTTCAGTTATTAACTTTTATTACTCGACCAAAAATTCAACTCTCCATTTAACCTCATACATTTAGTGTTGGTTCTGTGCTGTTATGAGACACTGAGAACCTTCGAGATTGATTATTCTCTATAAGTTGCATAAAATAGAAAAATGTATATCATTATAATAGTGCTGACAGGTGATCCAAGGGTAGCTTATCACTTAAAATAAAACTTAATATTTCGTAAAAAAATTCACCTTCCCTTCATAAAAATTCCATCGCAAAAATTCAACGAATGTTGAACAGATATATTTCAGAACAAGAACAGAAAATCTGGCACAAAAAATAGCGGCAATGTGATTGAAAACGAGTTCGCACGCAGCACGCTGACATGAGGAAAGTGAATTTCCACATAAAAAACTATAAAAACTCAAAATCAGTTAAAAACATAAAATTTTTCAAAATTTTATTCAAATCTGAAAATATTGATTTTTTGGCTGTTTTGATGCTCCTGGTTCTATTTACCTGCAATGCTGGGAATAAAATTTTGCGCATTATAAGGTTAGGAGAAGGTCCAGTCAGGCTTAAAAGTAGGCGTGAGATTTTTGGGGTTGATAAAAGTACACCAACAAATGAATAACAGGCTTTTCTGAAGTAAACCCCCCATAAGACAACGTACTGTGTTTGGTCAATACACATTTTCTTTAATAACTCGGTAAATATATATGCTAGAATGACGAGAGAGGGCTTAAAAGTTTCGCCACACTAATTCCCACCGTTTGTCGTTCGTTAATTTTATATCCGGGGCTTTCAGACCCTTTTTGGGCCCAAAAACTCAAATTTCTAAATTTAAAATCCCAAAAAAAGGGGGTTAGAGTTTTCCGATTGTTTTGCCCAACGAACTTGTCTCCCAAAAAAGAATGTCTCTACGAAATTTGAAGTAAATCAGACAAAAAATGCGACCGCTAGAGTGCATACACACACACACACACACACACACATATATATATATATGTCTATATATATATATATATATATATATATATATATATATATATATATAAAATTTTGAACGACCCCCCAAAACGTGTTCAGGGGGTCAAGTTAGGAACTTCTATGGTGGTCCCGGGCTTAAGTTTCACCGTGCGGGTCATGCTAATAGTTCACTTTCCATAAGAAATTCACTAATAAATCCCCAAAAACCACACGACTACATCTTTTATCGCACAGTACATAAAATCATTACAACTCCATTTGGTTCTTCACTTATTTTTTAACATTATTTTATTTAATAAAAAAGTTCTTGATCATATACATGAAGTTAAAGCATTGACTCTACTACCCCTCAGCGTTTCAGTCTGTGTTGTACATTTTGTGAAGATGCCATTAGTTTTTCCACCTATCCAGTTAAATGTAATTCATATTTATGAATCCATAGTTGTCAAAGGTAAAATGATAATGAATGTTTATACTTTAAAGTAAGAATGGATAACAGATAACTGTGTTGATGCGTACTTAACCACAGGGCACTAAGGTATAACCTTTAGCATCAGAGTGTAAGAGGAATATATTATCAGTTCATGATGTTCAAAAGGTGGGGTTTTAATACACGTTTCGTAACAGTAACCCCTCAAAGAGCTGAAACTGACTATATTATTGTAATGAGTTACAGTGAAATGTTACTGTCCCCATCACTACTAATTTGTGCTTTGTTTATGTGACATCGTTATTCCACATTATTATTACTATTATATAACTATAAACTTAATAGGGTGCAATTACTCATTAACTATTATTCGTATACTGTATAGTTCGTATGCATTAAAAGTAACATTTAATGATTATTTTTGGTGAGATGACAAAATATTGAGCTCTTCTTTAGAATAGGTAAATTAATACACGATGTTTTACTACATATCTATTGATTTGTTTCAATACATCCTATCATGGATATTAACCATCAAATTTTTTTCACAAACTACTTTTAAATTTAAAATAAGGTGACACAAGAATGACGGCTTGACATTCCAAAAAACTATGTTGGGCCATATTTAAAACAGTTTTTCTTAGATAAAAATAGTTAATGTTGACTTTATGATTGTAGGAAACCATCTAAAAAAGTAAAAAGTGGAGGTGTTTTATTTTATAACAATACAAAATTGTTTATCTCGAAAGACGCCAAATGATTCAATTAGGATTTTGTCCTCCCCCTGCAGTCTATCCCTAATCGCCTTACTCTAACTGCAATCTGTTCTTCACGCTCTAATTAAATTGTCAGTCTCCAAAGTTATATCGTTTATACTAGGGGGGTTTTCTGTTTAATTACAATGAGTACTTCACACTGATCTTAAATTAAAATGTAAATCAATTAAGTGCATATTCGAACAAAAATATTATTGAAACCAAAAACTGTTTTAGGTACACTAAAATTAAATTATCACATCCAAACAAAAACGAGAAGTATAAAGCTAAAAATGTATGCTTAAACTCTGAATAACATACTGAATTTATGAATCACATACTTAAAATAATTGTTTTGAACCCTCTGAAAAATTATAAGTTTTTTAAATTACAAAAATACATAAAGAACCTGTATATTGGCAATTAAATAAAAAAATATATATTAGTTTTGTTAGCAGTGTTATTCACAAGTGAACTAAAAGCTATTACAAATAAATACAAAAATCCTTAACTAGCTATATTTAAATATAATTTGTGGGCATTTAAATACATGCGTTATGCAAAATATGCGCTATGAGGGTAACGATAACTATTGCAGCTTGGAAGACATTTACTTCTTCTGTTATCAGTAGATAGCTAAGGTTAGTGAATGTCATACATTTTATGTTTTAAACATCAACAATAAATATTACGGGAAATGGATGAGTCTCATGGCAGTAACTAAATATCATATAATTTATTTATAAAACATATGTTACATACATAAGCCTCACTAATCTTGATTGATAGTAAGATCTTGAATAATGAAGAAAATACATTTTTGAGTTTCTAAAAAACAGTATAATTCAACGGCTTGGACGGTTTTAGGAAAATTCAAACTCATAAAAAGGGATCCTTTTGTCACTGTTAGAAGCTTATTTCTTGTATAAAATTAAAATAACTGAGCACAAAAACAAAGCTCACCTATTACATTTTGAACAAAAAATATTTCCTTTGGTAGCAAATTTAAAATATAAACACATGTGTTCTTAAATATAATCAGCATTATAAGCATGAATTTGCTATTATAAAGTGTAGAGGACTGTTGCAAAGTTAGGGAGGGATCAACCTAGTAATTTAACAAGTATTTGGTCATGGTAAGCAACTAAACATCGTAATCCTCTTTCGCACCACGATCTGCTTTGACAACTGTTGGACTATCGGGTCCCTCTCTTACACTAGACACTACAACGTTATCACTGTAATCAATGTTAACAGATTTTGTACTTTATTCATAGGTTTTATTATGAGGCTGAAGGATAAGCAACATCGTAGTGGGAGTACAGTGCGTTGCACGAGTGAAATACCCCCGTCGCAGCAAACCTGCGTACTCAGCGAATTTTCAGTGCATATATATGGGTATCACTATAGCTAGAGCCACTTACCAAGTTTCACAAAAATACATTAATAAATAAGTGATACATAGCATTTTATGTATTCTCCATAAGAATAACATTAGGGCTGAGTGCAGGTTTGCTGCAACAAGGAGGATAATAAATGTGTTTTTTTGCAATTATCAATTTAACTCAACCAGGTGAAGCTACATACCAAGTTTTATTAATTTAGGTTCATAACTAAGGGAGATGTAAAACTTTACTTATTATCCATATGAATATAACTTGGGGGCCGAGTATGCAGGTTTGCTGCTACCGGGAAAAATAAACAAAAAACTTTTTTTGTGGTAATATCAATATACCACAACTATTTGAAGCCACATACCAAGTTTCATCAATATATATACATAATTAATCAAAATATAACATTTTATTTATTCTCCATAAGGATAACATTGGACAACGTTCTGTGTTTAGCACTTTGAATATCACTGCAACGGTTGGACATAAAACAACAATTAAAACGCCAAAATGATTGTTTTGTAGAGCTAAACTGATTGGTAGAAAGAAATGTGGAGTTTTTAGTGAAATTATCAGAGGAAAATCTAAAAACCGTATTCCCATAAGATTAACACGGGAAATTTTATAGACACATTTTTTGACTTTTCTCCAGAACCACTAAACCTAGCTTAATGATTAAAAATACTAAATTGTTTGTTTTTTAAGCTCTATAAAATGGCTATAACAAATATCTAGTGTTTTTAAAATTTTAGGGTAAAAATTTCAAAAAACTGATTTTTGGAAAATTTTAAACTCCCATAAAACCCCCTTCCCATAGACCGATCGATCTGGTTTTCGAACTTAAAGTCATAAATGTTACTCTCCACATTTGTGCCAATGTATACTGTAAAATTGGTGGTTTTGACAATTTTACAATTGTATACCTGTACACTATTTTATTGTATTGTATTGTATTCAATTGTATGACTGAAGGCCGTGTGTGGGTGTGTGTGTTATCGAAGTACTAAATAACTATAAAACATTTCTTAATGAAATTTTGAAGGAGTCATTTGGGATACGAAAGGGATGTTTTAACACAGCATTTGTATTTTATTTTGGATTATTAATAATTATTAAAACTAATTTTAATGTTTGATATTCAGTAGTTGAATTGGATTTCGTATTAAGCTATTGACTATGGTTGTCTTTAAAATGTCAGCTGGGATTTATCTGTGTTTCACTTGAGGTATTTTTATCCCATATATGGGATATTTTGACTGCTTGTGGGATAAGATAGGCTTGTGGGATAAAGTGGGATTTTTTGGAAATCGGGATTTCGTCTGCTAGTTTGCTTACAACTTACGACCAGAGCACCTTAGCAGTAGCACTTCTAATTTACATATATATAAATTTGAACGAATAGTGTTTTTGGCATCTGGGGACCTCAAAACAAAAAGTTATCATGGTCTCGGGCTTAAGTCTTACCATGCCACCTACGGTAATAGCTTCTTCTCTATAGGGGAAATTCGCTAAAACCAGACCGTCCATAAGCCCAATGTTAAAATTAACACTCTTCTTATGGAAGGGCTGGGTTTTCACTCGTGCAACGCGCTAGATAGGTCTCCTTGCAATGTCCCTTAAGTAACTCTCAGTGATATTTCTATTTGATACCATTTGACACTTCGAAGTTATGTATTTAGCTTTACTAATTAAGTATACTAAATATGTCAAATGAATATGTTTTCATATTTTTTCCCCTTTCAGACTTACGTTAAATATTTTCTAAATTGCATTATAAATCACAACCAGAAGTCATGAAACAAATTTTGAAACTTTTTCTGTTACAACATGAAATGTCAGTGGTATTAGATACCTTTCAATAGCAATGGCAGGATACTGCAGTTTTAACCCTCCAAGGTCTTTGTTACATCACATTTCATTATTCTCCTTTTATATTTGTGCTCGAATAATTTACACCATTTGCAAGGCTTCAGTCATACAATTGAATACAATACAATAAAATAGTGTACATGTATACAATTGTAAAATTGTCAAAACCACCAATTTTACAGTATACTGAAGGTTTCGTTAAATATAAATACAAATCGTTAAATTTACTCAATCAGAAATCCCTGTAGATCAATCTCTAGTATTGAATCATTAAAATTAACATTATTATTTACTGTATAATTAACATTGAATTATATATCAGCATAATTTGGAACCATCAGGGTCGACTGGACTTTCCAATGGAGTTGCTACCAGTATAACGCAGACTCAAATACATGGGAATTCAAAGTGATATATTTATATTTACTTATATTTGTATAAGTAATATTTATATATTTTAAATTATATGGGCCTCGATGTTTTTCACAGCAGTCGATGTAAAGATAGTATTTGCCTAAAAAGTATATAGTTAATGGTCCCTAGGTTCTGCTCATGCATTTGGGTACACACCCGAAATATTAATAATTAGTTTTTAATGTGTGCTCAAACGGAGGTTTCACAGAATGATAGTTAAAAGGAAATAAATAGTTTAAAAAATGTAATAATGTCTTTCTCGACTATCATATTTATTTACCTATAGTAATACTTACACTTAGGTTTAGCCATTTGTTTTATTATATGTCTTATCGAAGCTTATCGGTCGTGGTAAATTTATATTTAGACTGATCGCTGACAGCGATTTCAAAGCGGATGATTTTGTAAACCAATCCATCACACGTTCAACGTCATCCTGTTGCTGTCAGTGTTACATCGTTTGGTGAAAAATCCCTTTATAATAAGTTTTGCATGATGCTCAGTATGTTTAACCTTAGTATTTTAACCGCGACCTTTATTTTCCCAATTTGAAGGTTGATTCCACTTCCTTTGTTGGATGCAAACAATTTGGTCGTATGGGCAGAAAAGTATATAATTATATTCATAAAAATCAATACCGTACAAACCTGTTTTATTAATATTAGATTTACCTCCAGACGATCCCTTTTTTTGAGTTGATGAGATGCGTTTTGTCAACAAAGTGACATCACTATGGCGGCGGTGCATCCGTGCATCAGCGTTTCGTCATAGTTAAATTGAAAAAATAAATAAATAAATAAAACAGTACACAAAAGTTTCACACAGTGAACAGTCAAGCCAACTCTTTGACGACACGGAAATGCGCCTGGAAAGGACCTAACACAGTACAAAGTCCATTGCAGCCCTTTACAAAGCTCCGTCCCCCAGTCGTCGTCGCTAACAGTCCCAACTCGCACGCAAAATGTGGCCACCGCGTCGACGCGATTTATGTTATGTGAATTTTAAGTGTATTTGTGTGAATATTTTGGGTATTTTTTTCAAATTAACTATGACGAAACGCTGATTCGTGGATTCATCGCCATGGTGGTGTCACTTTGTTGACGAAACGCGTAGCATCAACCAAAGTACCCCCGTTGCAGCAAACCTGCATACTCAGCGAATTTCTAATTAATATATATCATAGCACATTAAGCCACTTAAGAGGATTCATAAGGAATATATTGACAAAAAAGCGATGTTTAAAATATTAATTATTATCCATAAGAATAACATTGGGGATGAGTACGCAGGTTTGCTGCAACAAGGAACAAAAAATAATGGGTTACTAAGCAAATATCAATAGAACTTATCTTAGTAGTCACATACCAAGTTTCATCCATATAAATTCAAAAATAAGCGATATATAACATTTTAATTATTTTCCATAAGAATAACATCGTATAAATGGGTAAGTACGATTTTAAATTCATAATAACCATACATATAATATGAAAATTGTACTTACCCATTTGTGAAATAGATAAAAACATATTAATATACCTTTAATAACTATATCATATTCTTCAGTAAGATTTTATTTTTATAAAGACAATCTCGTATCGATTGTATCTAATGATTACAACAAAACTTATATTTATTTACAGTTTAATTTTTTAACCTTAGTTCTTCTTCAGTTCCTGAGCATATTTGTATCCACTATTAATACGAATCTCAATAGTACTAGACCAATAAATGATTCAACAGGAGGCGTTTTCACCTGACGCAGGACTTTGCCCATCCATCAAACTGCCTTTGTGATAATCCTGCCAATCGTATGTGGCTCAATGCACGCAATAGTTTCTGTACTTTTATCGTTACACTTCAACTGGTGAAGTTTAAATACATTTTTGGTATTGTCTGAAAAACATTATAAATCAACCATTTTATTACACACTCCCTACTAATGTCCATTGAATAAGAGGTTTTTGGTAAAAGAGGTGATTGATGCTATGAGACTATTAGTTCCATTTTACCGAAGATATCATTTGGCTTGCATTTATACCTTATCTTGGTAAAACTATATACATTATACATATTTTACTATCGAATACAGATATTAATGAAACCCACGGTTTTCATTATATTTGACATTAAAAATTTTAAATGGCTGCCATCTTGAAACGAATGCAGTTACAATAATCACATTTTACTTACTTGTGTTGAGTTTTAAGCACATTGGAGCCAGATTTAAACTTTCTATCTTAAATAGAAGCTGAATTATATGAGAACTTGTAAATATCACGACTGACTGACAGACAAAACACTAGTCATTTAGACCCATGTTATGCGGAGTTTTATGATTGTCTCAACTTAAGGAACAACTACAAAAAGTGTGTCCAGGGAGTTTGCCTACACCCTGTACATTACATCCAATAACTCATCCAATAACTACATCCAATATCTCAAGCTTATTTAATCATCCATGGGGCAGTAAGTTCCATGTCAGAGCTACGCCGGAGTTTGGCAGTTACACTATCTAGGACTGAGATAGCAACTGTACTACAGACTAGATAGACTGACACACATAAACTGGAATATACAGTGAGCCGGTAGCGTATCAGATTCCATGTCATAGTGACGATGTAAGTTACGATGTTATCTGTGTCTGAGTTATCGGCTAAGCTGTATCATCTGATGCAAACGATTGTAGTTGCACGCTAAAAAAAACTACCATAATGATCTTTAATTGTAGAGTGTGAATTGAGGTGCACTTCTATTTTCATGTGATTTTTGTTAATGTGATCAGTGTCTCTAAAAGAAACAGTGGTCCTTTATTTTTATTTACATTCAGTTAAAAAAACCATGTGGGAAAATTGAATGTTATAGTTTTATTTTGGCTATTAATGACGAAATAAACATAAACGTTTGTAGGAGTGAAGATTAAGCGAAAATATTATTGGTTTTTCGTCATTAACAAACGGGTTTCGTTATGAAATTTGTATGGATCCTAATAAAACTACAGCCCTATTAAGGCCAAGTTAACCTTAAATTTGGTGTCCACTGTAGGATACCACATTTGTACCCCATCTCAGAGATTTGTATAATATTTACCACATTTGTATTCTTTTTTTGTTTTAATATCATGCTAAATTCTAACTTGCTTACTTTGCTTCATTTATAATATTCTATCTCCATAAATTTTGTTTATATTTTGATTGGGGACATTATTAATTTAATAATTGAGTATAGGAATGTTATACTGTACTTAAATTGGTTCCTGTAGCTTTAGTGATGCTAGTTATTTTAATTTATTTCTAGTTATTAGGCTATAATAAAGATATGTCATAAAAAAGCGTAAAAAAGCATTTGTTTTTTGGGCTCCGGTATTGATTATTTTTAAAGGTTACGTTATTATTTTATTTGTGTACGATACATGCTTGTTACATGCAATTGTTAGAATTATTTCATTTAAAATACTAACCCCAATTAGTATATAAATTACTCTGAATAGAAATATAGTTGATGCCACACTTTGTATTTGCAATCTATTGTAACTCATCGAAATAAATCCACACGTAAGGCATTGCATGTTATCAAAATTATAATCATGAAGACATTCGTTATTCGTTTATTCGTTATTCTTCTAAACCACATTACATTTTACTCTGAACTGTATTATCAGCCTCATTTAACCTAATTTATCTTATTGAAAATCAGTGACAAATGCAGGGAAAACATAAGTTACAGTTACAGTGTAAAATGACTCTGATGAGAATGTTTCATTAGTGTCGAGTCTGCTAAGGAGTAAAACCACAGTCAGGTGACACAGTGTCAGTGTCAGCAACGTCCCACTAACTACGGTGAAGAATATTGACGTTGACACGGCCGTCACTTGAAGCGAGTAATTTATTAAGTTTTTGTTTTTAAATTAAACTACTTATGTACTTATGAAGGTTGTGTATTAAATCATTTGCAAGATAGGTTTTGAAAAGATAGGTTTTGAGGTTATGTGAGGATTGGTTACTTTCTGAAAAAAGTACATAAGATAGATAAAATATATTTTTAGTAAACGCACAAAAAAAAAGTGAAATGGCTACGACCTATCCTAGCACATGTTAATATTCTGATATTATTGTACATGTTTATCATGAAATACCTGACAAACCTAGTTGGGAACGTTTTTTAACTTGATAATATAAACAACTACTATGTTTTTACTGTAATTAAATATATTTGTTTTGTATATTTAACAAAAACTGTATTGGAAATAAATATGGCAAGACCTTGTTTCAAACATTACTTCGTGGGTAAAAAAGTGAAAATATTAGTGCATGTATGGTATATGTTTGTTGTCTTAAAAATATTTACTTAAAAAAGACAAACAATTGTTTTGGTTTTCAACTATTTTAAAACATTGGATGGCTGAAAAATTAGTAAAAACAATGAATTATATTTACACTGTTGTGTGACAAGTCAATTTTGTGATGTTCTGTCAACATATCTACCTCGATAAAATAAAACCACTGTGAAATTGGTTGATTTAATAATAATTTATTATTTAAAAGGGGAATTTTATTGCAATCTGAGGTATTTTGACTTTATTTTTCCAAATTTGTTAAACTATAATTATTAGTAGAATTTGACTCATTAGATGTAGAAATGTTGGGATTACAAATTATGAAACTAATGTAGAATTTTAACAGGTGTTCTGTGTTTACTACACTAAAGATTAGTTAATAAAGAAGTTCACAACCTTCTCAAAACTAATAACTGCTCAATACCACAAAAATATAAGTCTAAATAAACTTGAATAAATCCTCAAAACGTCATAAGGCAAGTCTTTCGTTACGAGCTCACATTTTATACCAATTACAGTTTTTTTTCATTACTAAGAGTAAGCTTTTTATAGTGAATATGGGGATGAGCACAAAGTTTTCATAACAAACTAAAATAAATAATTCCATTGAGGATTAGCCTCTGGATAACTTTTATTAGTGAAAAGGTTGAAATTGTCTGCACTACTATCAAATGATTCAAGTTTGGTTTGCGATACTGTTAATAATTTCAAACCGTTGTAGGAAATTATCAAGTCAAACAAGTCAGAATATTATCAAGTCAAACGTCAAGCTATTTTAAATCAACACGCGCAGCACGTGCTCAATAGTTGTTGTTTTGTACTGGCCAGTGTTTTTATATGATTTCAATACCATCCATCATGTATTGAAGACAGTTTGATGTTCGTCTTGATAACGAACCTCACAGTGGTTTGAAACCCCTGGTAGCATCTGAAAACAAACTTGTATCATTTGACAGTAGTGCAGGTAATTTGAACCGTTTTTCGCTAAAATAAATAAACAATAAACAATGGTACGAATAAATTAAGTAACCAAAAGAACTAATTAAGTTTAATCTAGGCAGCCACATTTAAATTGAACCACTGGGTAGAATTGTTTTTATACATCCAAATTACACAAACTATACACCAAAACTTTTATTTGTATCATTATTTTGTTCATATTCAGTTTTGAATTACAATTACGCTAGACGAACATAATGAAAACCACTGACTATAAACGTAGACTATGCAAAATTAACTATCATCACTGGTATATGATGATACTTTTTGTTTTTGATCAATCGAAAATGTATGTGAATTTGTTAGCATTCAAACTCAAAAAGGTACTGTGATTAAGAAAGATTTTCTACAAATATGGTGATAAATTACTAGACGTTTTATTTTGTTACTTAGTGTTTTACTATCCTGATCATGGACTAATAGAACAAATTAGGATTTCGTTTTATTACAAGTAGATTCGATCATTGATCAGTAGCTGTAAAGCAACTGTTAGACACATAAGTACTGTATTTATTTATGTATGTATTATATATATGTATGTATTTATTGTTGTATTTCTTATAGGTTGTTATTAACCTTTTTATTTTTACGTTTAATAGTATTCCAACGTGGCACTAGGAATTATTTTGGTCTCTTTTTTACAGTTACAAATGGTTTTACACAGAGGGCCAATACATTTTTTATTATATTAAGAGTTGTAAATAGAAATTCATTGTTAATATTTATAAAATACAAATATTTAAACTATTTTAAAAACCAATAATTTAAATCTTACTTTATGAGTTTCAAGATATTTTATATAATAAGGTTTTTTTACCAAGTCCTAAATAATATGATCGAGTCTAATATTATTTCAGTTATTTAATACATAATATGTATTTAAGTTACTCTTTGGTTGAACCATAGGCGATGGCTATAGAAAAACTGTTCAAGTATCTTTAAAATAGCTCCTAATGTTAATCTAATTAGAACAAATAAATAAGATAATTTTATTAATACTAAACAAAATCAGTCTAGTAACTAACTTTATACTGGACCGAAACTTTATACTAAAGAATTTATTTGAAAATTTAGAAGTAGACCTGAGGTCTCTCACTCCCTTCATGAACTCCTCCAATTATAGATACAAAACCCATTAGTAAATAAATATCTGCCTGTATAATGTTTAAGGCAAAGTTCAGTTTATTTAGACAACCACCTCTGTCAAAGAAATGGTTTGCGTCACATTTTATATTCAAAGAGGCAGTCCTGTGCAGCGATGTGGAGAGAACGATACAGTTTGATTTGTGTTTCCCGTTGAATCCGGTGAAATCGGCCGAAAACGACAATGACTGGAGGTTTTTAAGTTATTTAAAGGAAATGGAGTCCTTAATATTGCAATGAAAAATTTAATTTATAGTTAAAACTACTTATTACCTTTTATTATACCTTTGTAGTTTTGTCATACGGTACGTTTAGTACTTGATAGGATAATCATATAAACTACACTGGCCAAAAATAATATTATTCATCTATTCAAACCTAGTACTTTGTAGCTTTATGATAAATGCCATCAATACAGCCAGTAATTGGAATACCTTACTATGCATTAGTGTTAAAACTATTCAACTAATCGAAAATAAAACTAGGGCAATACAATTTTATTTTACAGCATGGGCCATTAAGCTACCCTATAAATAGACAGGCTACTTTGAAAATATATATTTTATTCATCACTTTTAAGAAATAGATAAATCGTTAAATACAAGGTTTAATATTAGCTTCAATATTTACCGAATAATCGTCTAGTCAATTAAACATTGATAAATAAAAATATATGTTTCATGTTTATTTAATGTTTTTATCTGATGAGATCTTACACAATATAAAATTGAACATTTAAACAACTCTATAGAGGCATTTGCCATGTTTTGCATATGATTTTAAGTTTCATCCAAGCAATTCATATAGTTTAATTTAATATATATGTCCATGTATTTAAAAAAGTGTTTCCCATTAACTCCTTTAGTTGATTAAATTAACAAATATAAAATAAACTTTTATAAAATAACAAAATATGTTTAATACTCGTTATATGTTTTTTTCCACTAAACCTAAAAATTATTTTAGAAGTATTACCATAATGTTTACATCTCAGAACGTCGTAGTAAACATTTTAGCGTTGTCAGTTTTTGAGAACATAACATAATAGAAACTAGGTGGGTATTAAAAGCAACATTTCTCTACTAATTACTTATATCTACATTAACATATGCAGCTTCGTTTGGTGTGAAGTACTTTGGCGGCTAGATAAATTGTCATTCCGTTCTACTAACACATTTCAATATAACACTATCTTTTCCTGACTATTAACTCTAAATAACCTTTAATTCCGAGTTGAATTCTTTACTAAACAGTTAATTGTTAGGTTTAAAAAGAGTTGGAAGGGACATAATGAACAAATAACAAAGTTAAATTGACATCGTTAATACTGTAATTTGCTTGTGGCTGTGGATCCAAAAAGTTGTAAACTGAAGCATTTAAAGTTTGCAAATACTTTATTTGTCAGTTGTTACACACCTCAGGTAAACTTTCTGTGTTTTAACATGCGTGGCTCAATTTGAACTTCTCGCCTAACAAGCAAATGTTTAAACTTTGTCACAACTGTTTGCTAAGAAATACAACATCCTATTCATAAGTAAACATATTATTAGTCTATTATTATGCAATGTTAAATTTAAATGAAAACTAACATGAGTTAAGTAATTTCTTTGTCATTGTACAACAACTACTAATAACTATATTTAGTGACAAGTTGAATTACTGTAAAGCCTCTGTAGTTTAATTGACTAAGTTTAGAAAAGTTTATAATTGCCTGCGAATTTAAATAATCTATTTTTATGAAGTCAAATCACTCAATTAACTCGTTTTAAAACTTTCTTAAAGTATTAGTAACAAAAAATCTTATACAATTATGGTATGTAATAGTATCTTCCCACTGTAAGACATTCTAAATGACATAAAACTGAATAATTTCCATGTTAATGGGTAAAAGGACTGTGCCGTTGTAATATGCTAACATATTCCTAATCCTAATTATTATAGCCTACAGGAGGGTTAAATAAACACATACACATCATAGGTAGCTCGAGCCTTGTCCTAATACTTTAGCAACAAAAATTGAGGGTTTTTAAATATTTAAATTACATCCAGCCTATTTTTTTTATTTTTAATTTTAATGGTAAAGTACTTTACTTTTAAGTTCAGTTGTGCCCAAATTGTTATAAAAGTAATCATTAGATTCGTAATAGCATTATATATTCGTATCATTCTGCATTATCATTACATAGGTACCCTTTTTCTTGACTTTTTCATAGAAGAAAGATTATATCCAAAGCGTTGGGAGCTATACGGGTAAATGAGAAATTTCAGGTTTTAACTCGTTAAAATAATGACGAAACTAACCGAAATACCAATCTCGCCGCAGAGGTTTCTAGTGTTTGTTTGGACCGGAAATCTGTTGTCGCCATATTTCACCGAATGCGGATTTCCAATAAACATTTATCCAGAGCTCGTTTATTTTGGTTTTTAAATCATACTTTACGATACAGTGTGAATTAGTTTTAATCGCAAGATACAGCAATCAAACCCTTTTATCACCAAAATAATCAATTATATCTAAGCTCCGTTAGTATTTACATTTAGATTCTGGTTGAGAAACATAATCCCTAAATTTAATCTCATCAATGTGGCCTTCAAATTTATGGGTAAATTAGTGAATTTCCTATGGAGAGTGAGCTATTAGCATGACCCATAGAAGTTCCTAACGTGATCCCCTGAACACGTTTTGGGGGGTGGTACAAAAAATAAAAAATAAATATAAATGTGTGTGTGTGTGTGTGTGTGTGTGTGTGTGTGTGTGTGTGTGTGTGTGTGTGTGTGTGTGTGTGTGTGTGTGTGTGTGTGTGTGTGCACGAAAACTCTCGTAAAAATGGTCTGATATTGATGAAATTTGGTAGAATTGTGTAAAGCAACATTTATCACTTCGAAAAAGTATTTAGTATTAAGTATTTATAAGTTCAAAAATCAGAAAGATCGACCTATCCAAAGTGGTATTTTTGGGGGGTTTCGTACCCCAAAATATGTTGTTTTTTTATAGTGTACATATAATCTTTGAAAAAGTTAAAATTTAGTTTGGACCATTAGATTCAGCTTAAAAAACACACAATTTGGTGTTTTGATTATTGCTCTACGTAAATTTGTTGCATATATATTAAAAGTGCTAAGCACAGTACGTTGTCATATAATAGTCTCATGGAGCATAAGAAAATGTTATATCATGCTTATTTATGAACGTATATCGACAAAACTTGATATATAGCTTCATCTGGTTGTGGTCTATTGTTATTTGCACTCAACCCCATTTTTTACCGATGGTTCCTGTTACAGCAAACCTGCGTACTTAGCCCCCATGTTATTCTTATGGAGGATAACTAAAATATCATGACTCCCTTAATTATGAACATAAATTAATAAAACTTGATATGTGGATTCACCTAGTGGAGTTATATTTATATTAACATAACCCCCATATTTTATGTTCCTAGTTGCAGCAAACTTGTGTACACAGCCCCCATGTTATTCTTATGGATAATAAATAAAATGTTATATATTGCTTATTTATGAATGTATATTCAATAAACTTGGTAAGCTACTTTATGCGGTATTTTTATTTCTATAAAATAGAGCTATCAGGGATATAAGGTAAAGTGTTCTAGAAGGACGGGATTAGAAAACTAACATTGACCTTATGGTATAATCAGGTAGAAATGCCAAATTTTTAGTGATTGGAGCCCAATCTTTGGGGAAGGAATATTATCGGAACGGTCGAAATTTGCTGAAAAAGGGTTTATTAAAGGAAGACCTTTGTTTTAATATTATATTGATGCAGGAGATTGAACTTAGCTTGGATACCAGAAGGAGTCAAGCTAGACTTCTGATATAGTTAAAAAATTAAAACAAATTATAGTCTTCCTAACGGTAATTATTTGTTCAACAAGTGAAAGTGTTGGCATGGTTCAAAAGCTATTTTATGTTATTTAATACGCGAGTCGTAGTAATTTTGGTTGTTCATTTTTACAGATATGTTCATTATTACCTTATATTCGAACTGTTTTTCCTTATTTAAGGTGATTCATAACTTTGAAACGAATTGTTTGGTGAGTAAACATTCTCTTGTAAAATTAATCATACGTTTTATCTTTTTGAAAAAAAAAACTGCAAAAATACCTGTTTAAAGGACAAATACTGTAGTCAAAAGGGAACCCTAAGGAATTTTGGCAAGTAATTAATGAGATTAGTGGTGTTAGGAAAAATAAGGACAAGTTTCCTATAAAACAATTTAGTGATGGCGCAAGTGAGGGTAGTCTCAAGGCGGTGGCTAACTCTTTTAATGGTTTCTTTTCAAATGTAGCTAGCAATTTAGCACAACGTATTCCACCACCTGGCGGACCGCCACTGGTTGATGACACCGCTTACAGGGCCAGGCATGACTTCCGGCTGGAGCCGGTCACCGACAGTCAGATCGAATTTTGTATAAAATCATGCGCTGTGGCTCTGCTCCCGAGTTTGATGGCATATCTGCGAATATTCTAAATACAATATGATAAATTTTATACCACTCCCAAACATATAGTTAATCTCAGCATTTCTACTGGGATATTCCCTAAAAATTTAAGTTAGCAAAGGTAATCCCTGTATTCAAATCTGACATAAAAAACTATTTGAATAATTACCGCAAGATTTCTTTACTAAGCGCCATATCTAAAATACTGGAGAAGTGCGTTAAATTCCAACTGCAATCTTATCTGGAAGATATAATATATTGTCAGAATATCAGTTTGGGTTTAGACAAAATAATACCCCCGTCACAGCAAACCTGCATACTCAGTGAATTTCAAACGCATAATATATTTCTTAATATCACATAAAGCCGCATACCAAGTTTCATAAAAATATATTCACAAATAAGCGATATATGCAATTTTAATTTTTCTCCATAAGAATAGCACAACATTTTTTCAAAATCGGACCTTTTTTACGAGAGCTATCGCACCAACAGACATCTATATATATATATATATATATATATATATATATATATATATATATATATATATAGAGAGAGAGAGAGAGAGAGAGAGAGAGAGAGGGAGAGCACATAAGCAACATTGACTATGGTGTTGTTCAGGGAAGCACGATTGGGAAGAATTTTAACTTACATCAATAATTTCGATAAGCTCCCAGTTACAGGAAAGAAGTTTTTATTTTTTGCTGATGATACAGCTGTCGTTTGCAAGGGAAACCCCTGGGAGCAAGTTCATAATACAGCTGCTTTAGAACTGAATCTGATTCAAAATTGGTTCTCCCAAAATATGCAGACAATGAACATTCGAAAAACTAAATGCAATTCCAAAAGCACTTCGACCGATGAGCGAGCCATCCCCCATCCATAAATTGGTCCTACACACTTCCAACGACCCAACTAGCACCGTGTGTGATTGTGAGGAGATAGAGAAGGTAGACCAGAATAAATATTTAGGAGTGATTAGAGATTCAAAATTAAGATGGGAAAGTCATATAAACGCTTTAAAATCTAAACTTAGGAAGTAATGTTTGTTTTTAGACAAGTAAGAGAGATATTAAACGCAAATGAAATCAAAACAGTTTACTTTGCCTACGTACAGTCTATACCTCAGTACGGAATATTAGTTTGGGGAGGGGCTAGCAGAACTTTAGTTGAACCTTTAGTTGTAATCCAAAAATTAATAATCAAAACAGCTTTTCAAAAACACAGGTGGTATTCATCTGAATTACTTTTTAAAGAATCTCAACTTTTATCTTTACGTCATATTTTTATCAAAACCGTACTGGTCTACCTATACTCTCACAAATACATTTTTACTAGCCCCATTTCCCATCAGTATTGGACCAGACGAGCTGTGAAAGTGGGCCTGCAGGTCCCCAGAGTGTTCAAATCAGTAAATTTTACCAATTCTTTTTATATCGCCAATTTCCTGTATAGAAATTACTAGCTGAGATAAGGCACCTGCAGGTATCACACAGTGTTTATAAACGTACCATCAACGACTGGCTGTTGGGGCTTGGCCTTGACCGATCAGAATCTATTATCAACTCCGAATACCTTTAAACGAATACTTAATACCGAATCAATTCAACTCAACTAATTTGCCTTCTATAAAGCCGCTTAATAGTAATTTTCAACATTTCTATAAGGTACTATATATATTACTATATATATATGTTTTTCTTTTTTCTTATTAGAAAACAATATGCTAACGTCTAAACTCCAAAGTCTAAGGCGAAACTTATTTTTATTTATTTGTCATGCTAATTGTGTGTTATGTTATTGTACATTATGGTAGGCTGAGCCATATAATACTCTCAAAACTAAACAAAACAATATTATTTTATTTTATTTATTTATTACTGTAGCTGTGCAAGTTGTTCTTTCTCAAAATTAACTAAGTAATTTTTTTTGTACATATCGATTTGTTTCATTAGGTTTATTTTTAGTGTAGTAATATAACTCATCCCGCGCACAGGCCACTTGTAGCCCATGCACTTGTAATAAATACCTGTAATTTATATCTTAATTTCTTTAAATAAATTTATTTTAATTAATTTTAATTTGTAAAATGCCTGATGCGAATTATAAACTTTGATAACGATAAGGAATTGAAAGTCTCTAGATTATGTTTGAACATCGCCTTACATTATGGCTATTTAAAATCTAAAAATATGAAATCGAAAACATTTGAAATTCAATAATATCTTAGTTGATTCTACAAACGCCTTCAATATTTTGAACACACCCGGCACAACACTGGTGTTTTGCCTATCTAACAGTTAAGGCAGGCGCTACCGTTTTCTTGCATTTAATTCCCTAAAAGATTATGTCGTCGGCCTCGTTTTTAATACCGATTTTGACGATTGATGTTTCATTTTGAAGGGATTTCTTCAATAATGTTCTATAATAAATGCCTTTCTCTTCTTTCTTCAGGGATATAATGTATTATAATTAATTTAATGTATGTTAAAATTCGCTATGGAATATTCTTTTAGCGAATTTCCCCTTTAGGGAAGAATAAATTAATGTAGTCAGCATAGTAAGACCTAGGCCTGGAACCATGATAACTTTTCGTTTTGAGGTCCCTAGATCCCAAAAACTCCATTCGTTTGAAACTGTGTATATATATACTGTATATACATTATATATATAATTTTGAACGACCCCACCAAAACTTGTTCAGGGGTCACGTTAGGAACTTCTAAGGTGGTCCCGGGCTTAAGTTTCACCATAGTTCACACTTTTCCATTCACGAAATAACATGGTCAAGTTTATTTTAAATAAATAATTTGTATTGGTAAAACCTAAATCTGCATTATTTAGTTTTTACAATGCCTATCTCAATTCCAGCTGTAGACAATCCTACTTTTGCCTTTGCAGCATGCATATAAATACTGTAATTGTTTGTTTTCTCTGAAAATGTTTTCTTTATAGCTGAATGTAGTGAAGCACAAAAAACCGAATCAACCCTGTACTGTTTTGGTTTTGAGATATTGTATTATTATGTTGAATAACACAATTCAACTGTACATCAACGACTTTTAGTTTTTTAACTAATGAAAATATTTGGTGTCAAGAAAAACAGTTTTAGTAAAATACAAATTAGACAGTTTATACTTGTTTGGCTTAGGACAGTAAATCGATCACATGTTTGTTGTTAAGAGTAAATAGAATTGCTTTTTAATTTTTTTGTTTAATCTGGAGTCAATTAGAACAAAGAAAATTTAAATAAAAATGGTCATGAAATTGCAGAAATGTATAAGGTTATAAACAGTATTTTCTTAGTTCTCAACATTTTTGTGACTAATGCCTTTACATAAGTAACTAGTAGTTACTTGTTTGTTGGTACAAGAGAACAAACCAATAAAAGCTACTAAGAATATAACTATACTGTATACAGTATTAATTAATTTAATATCAGTAATTAAGGTATGTTTAGGTTAAAGAACTGTACAAGCCTGATTGATATTTCGGTTCAAATTACTAATCAGCACAATGAGCTGACGGTGCTAAGCGTTGCCAGATATGAAGTTTCATCTGGCACTTCTGTGAGGCGACTATGCACGTTATATGACAGTTCAACCTCCGCATTTCACTCGTTCTTGCTACAGTAGTATTAATACAAATTGGTTTGTATTAAATTAAATTATTTATTTATAGTTCTGGACGCTAATCATAGACATCTAAGAAAAATAAATATCACGACAAAATGCTGCAAATATAATTTATTTGTTATTTAATTATAATTTTAACATTAAAAAAAAATCTTGAATTATGAACTGGTCTTATAAATAATTGGAAGTCCCTTGTTCTTTCACCTCCCAATTGGCTTTTTTTCTTTTGAAATCAGAGTTTGGTTTGACAGTTTAATAAATAAACATTATAAACATTTTTATTATTATCACCCTTAAGTTTTTATAATATAAACGAGGATTTTTAGAAGTGTTAGATACAGTTATAGGGAACTATTCAATAAAGTTCCTGCACTTGTGATATTCACTAAACTTGCTAATGTAATATTGCCCTGTAACGGATTGTTTTTGTAATTTTGTGTAGTGGATTTTTAAATATAGTCTACAACAAAGTGATTTGAACAGATTTTTCCTCTAATCGCATTCAATAATAAATTAAACTATCCTTCAACTTGAATAATAATTACTATATTACAATTTATACTATACAAAAAAAGCAATTAGTTACCATACACTTTAGTACAATGAGATTATACGTGATGAATTAAATATTTTTTGGAATAAATAGTAGTTAATAGACTAGCATATTGGATAATGTACCATCTTAAAAATTATTACTTGTATATACCACAGTATTACTATAAACAATAAGAAATTTAATACTGAATACAAATAAGTAATGAAATAGAATAATATAATATATATTATAAAATCCTCCCTAGATTTAGGAAAGTTTATCAGCTTGGTATTATATCTTTAGCAAAATGCCATAAATATTAAATTTAAAATATCGTTAAATCGTAAATATAACTTGAAGGAAAACATACATTTTTAGGCTTTGTCCGATAGAAAGTTTGTGATTGTACTTTTAAGTAAACACATTTATTTTTACAAATCTGTAAATTTTATAAATTTGTTTATGCTATAAACTGCATTGCTATAAACATTGAAAAGGTTTGTGCCACACAAATTGGCAATTAGTTGCATGGCTTAAAACATTATAACGCATTTACAGAAGAAACAAAAGCAATTTCGCTTGAAAGCTCCCCGTAACGTTATAACCTAATAATAACTTGGCTTATTTCAGGATTGTCAGTACTCATTCTCGAATTTTATATTATTTTAAATGCATTATATAATGTATAAGGCCGTTCACAACCTAATTTGTATTAATAGTTTCATATCATACAAATTATTTTCATAACTTACAATATGTACAAAATAAATTACAGTGATCTTGAACTAAAGTTATCAGTACTAAAATTACAAAATATATTATATTCCTTTTTATTTTAGTTCTTAAATAACTTTGATGACTATATCACAATCACATGCAAGTAATATTTTCTTATAGTACCTGATTGTTACTTAAAAAAATTGAATTTATATTTACAGTAGAATACCCATTCTTATATCAATTATTAACATTTATTTCATATAAAAAATGTTTAATGTCCAGTAACTTATAACCTCATCATAACTATTATATAGATTATTGTATATGAAACACAATATATTTACAGACTGTGTGTAGATTTAAATGAAATAATTCAAATCACCCATTATGAATTGATAGAAATATATTTATTTTTATTCATCAACAGGGAGCGTTAGGAATTTTACCAGTCTGAAGTGTAAAAGTTAAAAGGGTAAAAGTAAAAGTTGTAAACAGGGTATAATCAGATCTTAAATGGTATAAGGAGAGAGATCTACTATAAACGTCATTATAATATGATGTAACACGTGTCAGATCTGTCCAACAATGCTGCGCAAGCCTCGTTACACCCTTGTTTTATCACTAATGAAACCACATAGACTGACACGAGGTGGGTGACGGTGTAACTCGGGTAAAGTGAGACCTTGTTATTTTGTAAATTAACACGTTGTGTTTTTGAAACGTAATGATAATGGATTCGCATAATGAATTGTAAATGTCTTTCTGATTCTAGTATTTTGGGAGGTGAGTTGATTGTTCTGTTGAAAGGTAAGCTCTAGTTGTAATTTAAATGGAAAACTATATTACAAATCACGTGTTTTGTTAAATATGTTTTATGGTGACCTGAAATAAAAGATAAGTAGTTCAAAATTTGAGAAACGTTATAAGTAAATACTGGTATAATAAAAGTTTGCTTCATTCAGCAACAGAAAGTACTGTCTTCCATTAAAAAAACTTCATGTAGTCTTAAAAACATAATGCGAGAAAAATAGTCAAAATCTTTTAACTTAGATGTTTTGGGCTTATATTTGTTATGTTTATACTATATTTCCAACTTCTGTTGGGTCAATCATCTGTTTTACATTTTAACTTACCACATGTTTTTGTTTATGTATATAGAATTCAATTTTTGTTATTGTTTTTTTTTTTACTCCTGAAGCTCTTAATAAAATGTGATGTTATAAGAAAATCTTTCCTCTTTTAATTAATTGTGCAGTAGTAAAAGTACCTTATCTACTGAATTAGCAGGGGAAATATAAACCCCTCTCTGGTCCTCCAGGTAATTGAACACCAATAACATACAGGAAGAACAATATTTCTAATCTATTTCTTTATTATTTTTAATTTTTTACTGTATATACATAGTAGTTCAGATATTATTACTCTTTATGAAAAATCGTAAATAAATAAAGTTTACAAATAATTTTAAAATAAATTATACATTGGAAACAGTTCTGATATTGAGAAAGAACAAAGGTACTTGGATAAAACATTTAAATAAAAAGCCACGTTTAAAACTATTTTTTTTTTGTTAATTCTGCATATTAAAATATGTTCTTTTATATATTAACAGTGGAATACCATATAAATAAAATACTAAATTATAAATTAGTCATAGTTCAATTCCTTTTTGAACTAAAACATATTTTTAAAGCGATTATTATCCACACAGATGTAAGAATAGATTGTGTTTTATTATAGGATTAAAGTTGTATTAATAATAAATTTCCATTCATAATAATCTTTCCTCAAACATGTTTTGTGCATATTTATATTAAAAGGATAAGTAAGAGTTAATATAAGTTAGTATAAATCAGAATTATACTGCCCGTTTAAATCAATTGGGACCCCAGCAAATTAAAATATAATATACTCAGTCTATTAGTTCATAGTATAAGTAACGGCACAGTAGGGGGCATTGGAGGGTTCAGAACCAGCATAGGCGCGGTGAGGATGCGAGGATGCAAGGCCCCCCCCCCGTGACGTCAGCCCCCCCCGTGACGTCAGCCCCCCCCGTGACGTCAGCCCCCCCCCGTGACGTCAGCCCCCCCCGTGACGTCAGCCCCCCCCCGTGACGTCAGCCCCCCCCCGCCCCCCCCGTGACGTCAGCCCCCCCCCCTGACGTCAGCCCCCCCCCCGGCCGCCAGCAGCACTTTTCGTGATGACCTTGAACATGAGGAAAAAACTTTCGAAAATTAATAATTAGCCTATTTATCCACCGATTCCCACGGGACTTTTTCCAGAGTGTAGGCCTATCCCCAGGGAAGCGAATGACGTAAGAACCCCATAGATCCACCATTAAACAAGGCCGCTATTAATTTATAACCGCGTTTTCCTTATGGGATCTCAGCTGTTTACCGACTGATTTTGACGAAACCTCACCACATGTCAGGCCGTGACCTAAGAAAACCATCGCTTAAAGAAAATTGAAAATCCACTGTTAAACGGGCCCGCTATTAATTTTTAAACGTGTTTTCCTTATAGGATCTCGGCTGTTTGCCGACCGATGTTGATGAAACTTCACCACATGTTGGGCAGCGGCCTAATTAAACCATCGCTTAAAGAATATTGAAAATCCACCGTTAAACGGGCCCGCTATTAATTTTCAAACGTGTTTTCCTTATGGGATCTCAGCTGCTTGCCGACCGAATTTGATGTGACTTCGTTACACGTTGTATGCCGGCTTGACTAAACCAAACTGCGAGCGGCTCCGCGATGTCACGTGTCGAGGCGCGTGCTAGGGCCTACGTGACTGCCCGGGGTTGTTTACTCATTAGCGGCCTTCCAGACCCCTCATCACTCCCACATTCCTCCGTTCTAGAAGGTTCCGACAAGTGTGTTGCATGAGGCCTCCTGACTGGAGTGCTCCCCGTTAGCGAAGGACCACCTCTCACGTTTCTGGAAGCTTCTAGAAGGTTCGCTGAAGCGTGCAACCTGGGTATAAAACCGAGGCAGAGCCGCGCGCGCTCCTCAGTGTTGTTCGAGACGTCACCATGAACGGAAACGGAGTCAGCGCAGCCGAAGTGGACCAAACGATCCGCTCCTTCCTAGAGGAGCTGAACGCAATGAACGATGAGAACGCCAACGCACCGCCAGTTCAGCAGGGATGTGCGTCAAAGAAGAAAAAGCTCGATGGGTGGACTGTAAAGAGGAAGGAAGTGCCTATCGATTCCCCGACACTGTGCTGGTCCGCTGGTGGATATCAGTACACTGTGAAGAACCCTACTAACAGCGGTAACGTACTGTTGAAGATGAATGTGTTCAAAGGAGGTCGCCCCACGTTCAGCTGCGGCTTGTACTTGGACGAGGAGCGAAACGATGAAATCTGCATATGTCTAGAGGACCTGCTATCCAGATTGCAAAACCTATGGCTGGCAAATAGCGAGACGGGAGAGTCAAGATACGACGGGATCACTAGGACCGCTACTCCTCTACCCACTTGGCGAAAGACCGATTGCATCATCTCAGGGAAAACCAAGAGGAGTGCGCACTCCAAGCGCGCTACCTAGTAAACGAGAGAGCGTGGAAAATTCCACTAAGCAGTTAATAACCGAGATGCTTCTAGAACAATCCACTTGTTTACGCAGTAAAGCTTTCCATTACGTCAGCCTTCCTGGAATTGAGCGTGGAAACTTCCACTAAGCAGTTGATAACTGAGACGCTTCTAGAACAATCCACTTGTTTACGCAGTAAAGCTTTCCATTACATCACCCTTCCTGGAATTGAGTGAGTAACTATGTCATCATGTTGTTGATACGCGTGAGTCGGCACGTAGACACCGCCAATAAAAGGCGACTCGGTGGCGAGAGCCGGTCATTCTGCATCCAGCCGCTGCGCCATGCTCAACACGGACCAGAAGATGGACCTCAGGACAGCCCTCAATAGCTGCAAGGCCGCGGGTTACACTCGCATCGCGGATCTGCGGGACAACGCGGTGTACCCGATTCGCTCATTCGAGCGGGTAGATACACCGTACGGCGAGGCGGTGATGGCCACCTTGGAGGGTCTCGTCGGCGACGACCCGATCCGGATCTACATGCCTCGACGGTTCCTTGCAGTCCTGGATGACAACGCCATCTCCCAGTACAACGTTGGCGTGGGGCCGAGGACGAGCCTTGTAAAGAGAAGCGGCCCTCCTGGCAGCAAACTTCCTTTCCTGGAATTTGTATAAAATAAACGGTATTTCCTATTCCCTTATTTCCTTCCAAAATTGAAAAAATAAAATCAAATAAAAAAAGAGCAAGAAAAGAACCTTTAGTTACAAGAGCCGAGGTGGCGGTGCACGGCAGTCAGTAGACGCCATGGACTTGAGGTGGAAACACCCGTTCACCGCCATCGTGGCTGGGCCCTCAGGCAGCGGCAAGTCGCACTTCGTGGCTCGCTTCATAGAGCACGCCGACCGCATGTGCGATACGCGGTTCGCCCGCATCACTTGGCACTATGGCAGCGGTGGTGGCGGTGGCAAGAGCCGTGCGGACTCTGCCGTGCGCTACGTAGCCGGCCTGCCAGACCTGGACGACTATGACGGTAGCGAGCCCGCCCTGGTTATCGTCGATGACATGATGCGCGAGGCTGGCTCCGGCGTTGCGGACCTGTTCACCAAGGGCTCGCACCACCGCAACATGAGCGTGTTCTTCATCACGCAAAACCTGTTTCACCAGGGCAGGGGCCAGCGCGACATATCGCTGAACGCCCACTACATAGTGTGCTTCAAGAATCCCAGGGATCGCGCTCAGATCAAACACTTGGCTCGCCAAGTATACCCGGAAAACCCCAAATTCGTGGAGGAGGCTTACGCGGACGCCACGCGTGATCCGCACGCCTACCTGCTCATAGACTTGAAACAGTCCACGCCTGAAGAGATGCGCGTACGTTCAACCATTTTCCCAGACGATCCGGTGAACTACGTGTACCTGCCCAAGAAGAAGTGATAAATAGGCCGAGCGCGCGCCAGCGTCAGTCATCATGTCACACCGTGTGAAGAAGGACGCGGCGCTGCTGAGGGCCCTAATACACGCTACGCCCAAAGAACGCAAGGCCCTGTTAAAAGTGTGCGACAAGAGTCGCATCAAGTCGTTGTGCGAGTGCGCGTATAACGTGCTACGCGGAAACGTACCGCTTTCTCCCTGCCTCAAACGCAAATTGAGCAAACACAAACAGGCGCTCAGACGGCTGGTGAAACGCGGCGAGGGTTGGACCAAGAAGCGACACTACCTCGTCCAACGGGGCGGAGGGATCCTCCTACCTCTGCTGTTGAACGCTGTTCTGCCCGTTCTAGCGCAGAAGCTAATCGGACATGGAGTACGCTAGGAAAATGGTGGTTGTACCGCAGGAGCTCATCGAGAGATTGCGAGAAGGACCGGGACCAGGGTCGGGACCAGGACCAAGAGGAGGAGCAGGTAGCGCCAATAAGCCAGCCAGCCTGGACGCTGAGATGCATCGCATATTGAGCGACAAGCGGCTGGACGATACGGAGAAATGGAAACAATATCAGCAGGTGTTACAGCGGTTCCTGCACTTTTCCGCGGCTAAACGTCAACCCATAGGTCTGTCAATCATCGAGGGTGAGGAGAGGGAGGAGGAAGCGGCGGGAGGTCCGAGTCAGATGAAGCACGAGTCTAGCGCCTCGGCGGAGGAGGACATTGTGGAATCGTTCTCAAAAATCTACAGGTCGGTGGCGCGCAACTTGTTGCGATTCATGACCCGTCAAGGCAGCCCCATCTCTTGGGACGCCAGTGGGGCGGTGTACGTGGACAAGGTGAAGATCCCCGATTCCAATATAGTGGACATCGCGCACAGCATAGTGAGAGCGCGAAGGGCGGACCGATTGCCTACCGGCTGGCATCAAGTGATGGCCGCCTTGAAGGACATGAACGTGCCCAAAGAATACGTGGGCAATCCCACGGCGTTGCGTTACTTAGGCGTGGGACTGGACTCGGCATCGAGCCCCTGGGGAGACACAACGGCCTCCTCAACACCCCTCTCACCGAGGTTGACACCGATACTGGACCGCCTGAGACCGCGACCCCCAGCGGCCCGAAGAAGGATAATAACCGAGGAACCCGACCGGGAATCGTCATTGGACAACTGGGAGCCGTTCACACCGTAATGGAGAAGCTGTACTACGACCCGAGCCAGCCCGGTTCCCTCGGCGGGGTGGCCGCCCTGGCCAGAGCCGCGCGCCTACCGAAACGTCGGGTAGCCGACTGGCTGCGCGCCCAGGACACCTACACGCTGCACAAGCCTGCGCGCAAGCGGTTTCCCCGCAACCGCTACGCCGTGTTCGGGCCCCGGGAGCTGTGGCAGGCGGACCTGAACGACATGCGCGGCCTGAGCCGGTACAACGACGGAGTCAACTACCTGCTGACTGTGATAGACGTATTCAGTAAGCGGCTGTTCGCGGTACCACTGAAGAGGAAAAGCGGGCCTGAGGTGGCTGCTGCGTTCGAGAGGATATTCGCTGAGGCGACTCCTCGCTGCCTACAGACCGACAAGGGGACGGAGTTCACCGGGGCCGCGACCAAGCGAGTGTTCAAGAGTCACGGTGTCAACTACTTCACCACGCAGAACCCCGACGTGAAGGCGGCGGTGGTGGAGCGAGTCAACCGCACGCTCAAGAACCGCATGTGGCGCTACCTGACCTACAAAAACACGTATCGCTACGTGGACGTGTTGGACAGGCTTGTGGACGCCTACAACCGCAGCCCGCACAAGAGCCTGGGTGGCCTACGACCCGTGGACGCGGACAGCGGCGATGGAAAAACGGTGTACAAGGTGTGGCGTCACATGTATGGAAAGGCGATCCGGCGACACAAGCCCAGGTTCGAGCCGGGCGACACGGTGCGCATAGCCAAGGAGAAGAGTACGTTCGCCAAAGGTTACGAGACCAATTGGAGTAAGGAGCTGTTCGTGGTGGACCACGTATACGGGTCGCATCCTCTGCCATTGTACGTGTTGCGAGACCTGAACGGGACGCCGCTGGAAGGGCGCTTCTACGAGCACGAGATGCAAAAGGTGACGATCGCACCGGATCGCCTGTATCAAATAGATAAAATACTGGACACTAAAGGGCGAGGCTCCAGTAAGCGCTACCTAGTCAAGTGGGCCGGTTACGGAGAGGACTTCAATTCGTGGGTACCCGCAGCGGACGTGCAACAGCTGCGATGACGAGGCACGACCAGTTTTACCTGACGTTGCCCAGTAACAGTTCAATGAATTACTATCCCAACAACATGGTGACAAACTACACGACCCATCTACCCTCGACCGTTGATCTGTCAGACGGCGAGTGGGAGGTCGCTCTGGCGGAGGCGCACTACCCCTTCTCTTTTCTGACCGTCGGTGAGGGAACCTACATCAAACTAGTGCTGGGAATGAGGGACTCGAAAGGCGGGTTGGCCGTGGTGGACAAGTTGTTAATCAAAGTAAAGCCGGGCAATTACAGTAGTACCGAGGAACTCGTGCACGCAATCAACAACCACCCTCAAATGAAGAGTAACCTGTGCGCCTTCTCGTATGACGAGAGGTCCTCCAGGGTGGAATTGATGTCGACGTCTTCAGCCGTTCAGAGCCTCAAACTGAGCCCCAGTTTGGCGCTACAGTTTGGCTACGAGGTGGATACGGATATCGTCAAGCGTCACAGGTCCGTGAGGCCGGCTAACCTCTTCGCCGGTCTGCCATCACACATGTACGTGTATTGCGACCTGGTGGAACCCCAACTGGTGGGCGACGCTGTGGCGCCACTACTGAAGATCCTCAACATCAACATCAGGAATTACACGTACGGTGCCAACACGACAGTGTATATAATAGACCCGCACTACGTGCCGGTGATTAAAACCTCATTCGAGAGCGTGGAAATCGATTTAAGGGACAACCAAGGGCGACACTTGCCATTCCACTTCGGGACTACGTGCATGAAGCTTCATTTCAGGAAAGAGAAGCAGCGGCAATGAATCCGAGCGATCCCTATCTGGCGTATTACCGCCACCAGCAGGCGGGCCATGGCGTATCCTCCGTATTCAGAGGAGCCGCTTTCCAACGCGGACACGGCATCGGCAGTTTCCTAGGCGGGCTGATGCGTACAGTGGTCCCGTTGATCAGATCCGGCGCATCGGCGCTGGGCAAGGAGGCGCTGAGGTCCGGTGTGGGCTTCTTGGGCGACGTGGCGGCGGGCACAGCCAACCCCCGAGTCGCAGCCAACGCCCGACTCAGACAGTTTACCGGGTCGCTGAAACGCAGGGCTGATGAAAAACTGGATCGCGTGCTGAGCGGTGGTGGTGCCTATAAGAAGAGGCGTGTACAGCAGGTTACTCCTCAGTCTCTGGCGAAACTCCTCGGAGCGAGGAAGAAGAGCGCTGCGCCCAAGAGGAAGCCCGCAAAACGTGTCGCTAAGAAGAGGAGAAGCAAGAAGAGCGAGAGTACCGTGAAGGACATTTTTGGATAATGGCGTTTCTACATCAGAAGTCGTGCGAGTGTGTCAAGACCGAGTTGGACCTGTTCTCGCTACCGCCCACGCAGACCAGTATAGAGAGCGGTAAATGGGTGCAGTACAAGCCCATCTCCTCCCTGACAGACGACTCGCCCGTGGAGTTCATAGTTCCGGGTCACGGGGACGAGTACACGGATCTGTCACAGACGCTACTGCATGTGAAGGCTACCATTAGAATGGCTAACGGAGGCGCTGTAACGGGTGATCAAGCGATAAAAGAGGTGGGTCCGATTAACAACTGGCTGCACTCGCTGTTCAGTCAAGTGGACCTGTACCTGAACAACAAACTGGTGTCTCCTCAGAACAACACGTACGCCTATCGAGCCTACCTGGAGAACCTGTTGTCCTATGGCGGTGATGCCAAGACATCGCACCTCACCGCGGAGTTGTTCTACGAGGACTATGCTGGGTACATGGACAATACTGAGGAGGATAATGCCGGGCTCAAGAACCGGAGGGAGTTTGTCAAGGGCAGCCGGTACGCGGACATGGTCGGACATCTGCACGTCGACCTGTGCAACCAGGAGAAGTTCATGTTAAACGGCGTGGAGATGCGCTTTCGCCTGATCAGGTCAAAGAACTCATTCTCCATCATGTCCAAAACCGTGACAGACTACAAAGTGGACATCGCCGAAGTCAACCTGTTCATGCGCCGCTGTAAGATCAACCCGAGCGTGCTGTTGGCTCACAGCAGGACGCTGGAGTCGGGTACAGCCAAATATCCCATTACGCGCGTGGAAGTCAAATCCTTCACGCTACCCTCCGGTATCAGCAGCAAGACTCTGGACAGTGTGTTTCTGGGACAACTGCCGAAACGCGTTATAGTTGGCCTGGTCAGCAATCAGGCGTTCAACGGGGACTACAAGAAGAACCCGTTCAACTTCACCCACAGCCACGTGAACTTCTTCGCGCTGTACATAGATGGTGAGCAAGTGCCATGTAAGCCGCTTCAACCGGATTACACGTTCGGTCAGGAGTTGTGCGTGCTCGCCTACCACACGCTGTACACTGGCACCGGCATCAATTTCTCAGACTGTGGTAACGAAGTCAGTCGCAACGAATACCCCTACGGATACTGCCTGATGGCGTTTGATCTGACGCCCGATATGGCGGCCTCTCAATCCAGCCACTGGAACCTGGTGCGCAACGGTAACCTGCGCATAGAGATTGGGTTCTCCGAAGCCTTGGCGGAGGCGTTCAACTGCATAGTGTACGCCGAGTTGGACAACGTCGTGGAGGTGGACCGTCATCGCAACGTCACAGTCGACTTTGGCGGGTAAACGAGTTGCCGCGCGCTCAAGGTCACCGTGCGCGGACCGTTAGGTGATGGCGGCGCGCGCACCCAAGGTTAACCCGCTAGGCGCGCTCCCGCCAGCGCTCAGTCGAGTTCAGTCAGCCGTACGGGATGGACGTGCCGCCACCGATCTACAACGAGCCGCCGCCAGCGCGCTGTCATCACGGAAGCGTGGTGATGGATATGCAGTGTTTTAAAGACAGTGATAATGACTTTCTACTGAAAGAGGTTTGCGTGGTGGACGTGACTACCGGCACGCTGCTCCTACATCACATCGCCCGCCCGCCCTTCAGTAAGGACCTCCTGACTTCCGAGAAACAGCGCGAGAGCGTCTGGGTCACTCGCCACTGCCACGGCTTGGAGTGGGACCAGGGGGACATCGCGTACGTCGCCCTGCTGGACAAGCTGCGCTCCTGCCTCATCCACCGTCCCCTGGTCTACGTCAAAGGATCGCAGAAGAGGGACTTTGTACAACGCCACCTCATAACCGAGCCCGCCGCCACCACCGCTCAGGACATGGAGGATCTGGGCTGTGGGTCGCTCAACGGTCCGCCCACCTACCGGACCCTGCGCTGTCGCCACCATAAGAGCTCCCACAACCGTTGCGCCCTTCATAACTGCATAGTATTGCGGGACTGGCTCGTGGCTAACGACACACTGGACTCGTCCACCTCGAGCTGCCTGTGCTGCTTCCGCCCACGATGAATACCGTCCAGATCAGAGAATGCCTGGCGAAGATCCCCGGACTGAGGAACGTTGCGGTCTACGCCTCTGACCAACTACCGGACGTGCCGGTCAAGCCTCTCACCGCCATCGTGTCCAACACGGTAGCACACACCGAGGGAGGCGAACACTGGGTGGCGTTTTACTGCTCGGAAGAGGACAGACTCGAGTACCTGGACAGCTACGGAAGGCCGCCATACCAGGCCGACTTTCAAATGTTCCTGAGGCGCAATCCTCATTACCGCCACTATGTCTACAACAGGTATCGGCTCCAGGGCTACGATACCTCTGTTTGCGGCTACTACTGCCTCACTTACCTATACTGCCGGGCTGTTCTCCGCACGTCACTCAGCGACTACGTCCAGCTCTTCGACCCTGCCGCTCCCGCCGCCAACGACGCTCTGGTCCTCAGGCTCTTCCACTCCATATTCGCTTAAAACTAATTTGTAAGGTTTTTGTAGTATGTGTATGTAACCTTATTACTGTACAATACATGCCTCATAATGATAAAGCTTGTGTTTTCATTTCTCCTTTCTCCTTACTAAATTTAAAAAATTAGCAAAACTGAGGCAGCGGGGCTGGACCTCAGGTTTATATACCAGCGGCGCGTGTCACTGGCTGAGCCCCCGCCAAGCGGCAGTGAAGGTCGCCAAAGAGGGCGCGTCACGAGACCCCTCGGACATCAGCAAACCGCTGAGCAATTCGAGGGTGCAACCTTGAGCGTCAGCAAACCACTTAGCAACTCCTTCCTGGGCAACTCCTTCAGGGCCGTCCCCGACACGCGCCGCCAACCGCTCCCGGTTGGCGGGGGCTTTTTAAGCTGCACGGCTCGGGCCAAACGGCCCATAACGCCTTTCACTTTAGTTTTTCTGAGCCTACCGGCTTTTGAGTGAGCAAAGGGGAGGAAATAAACAACTCAGGTTCGTGCTGTACATAAAGCTATTATATTTTCTTACAAATACTATTTACAAATTTTTCTTAAAATTAATATTAAAACTAAACTGGGAATTCCTCTTCCTCGTCTTCATCCTGGGGCTGCCCCTCCTCCTCCTCACCATCCACCTCCATCCGTCGATCTCCTCTCCTGGCTGGTAGCGGCGGGACGTCCTTGTGTCCCCACGGCAGAGTGTGGATGCCGTCGGGGAGGACACACCGCTTGTCGTCAGTCGGGCTGAGGCTCAGCTTGTCCACTTCCACGGTGTAGACCCGGTGTAAGTGGGACTGGAAGCGGACGTTGGTGGTGCGCTTTTGAACCCCCTCAAACAGGCACTCTCTGTAGTCGTCGGGGGTGAGGACGTTCTTGACAACGCCCTTCGCCACCCCCTTGGCCCGCTTGAGAGCCTTGCTGCCGCCTGTCGCTGCGTCCTCGATGTCCATAAAGTACAGCTTGGACCGCAGGCCGAGGTACTCGAATAAGGACAGGCCGTTACACTCGTCCTTAAACTTTCCAATGACCTTGGCGTTGACGGGGCTGTAGCAGGGGTGGGACCTCGGATAGCCGCTGGTGTCGAAGTCGTCCAGGTGTTCCTTCATCTCGGCGTAGACGTCCTGGGACACGATGTCAAAGACGTAGCTGTCCGTGTCCATGTAGTCCACGGTGAGGCGGTCACCGTAGCGCTCCTTCATCTTGCGCAGGAACTCGTACATGAGCCACTTGCTCAGCTCCAGGACTGTCATGCCTACGTAGACGGGCTTGTCCAACACGATGTTGACCTTGGACAGATGCACCAGGGCCACGTCCTCCGTGTAGTACGTCCGGTCCAGGAAGTTGGATCTGGCGACGTACTTGGAAAACCTCTCCGGGGTGCACACCAGCTTCACGTTGAGGCGCTTCCGTACATTCTCGATGGTTTTGCCGAAGACCGCGTTATTCATGAGCTTGAAGAAGTCCTGTTCGAACTTGGTCTTGGCCCTCTTCCGCAGCTCCGTGTTCATCAGGATGTACGGTTCCAACCACCGCGACTGGCGAAAGGAGATCGCCCGATGCACCGCGACCAGCTCCAATCCGTTTTGCAGCGCCTGCTGAAAGACCCTGTAGTGACAGTTGTAGTGCGTCTTGTCGTCCAGGGTCGTCAACAGTTTGGGGAACTTCCCTGTTGGTGGACGCTTCGTCTCGCAGCAGTAGGGAAGGTCCTTGTGCAGGTCGTGTAGGCGCGCGGGGTAGTGGAGGTCCACCTCCAAGATGTAGCCTCGATCGGCCTCTGCGTCCAGCGCCGCAATGTCCAACGCCTGGATTTCCTCACGGCTGAGCCACTCGAAGTCTCCGGTCGGCAGACACTGGGACATGGCCCAGCCGTATAGGTTGTTGGCGTCCAGGTACAGGAGGAAGCGCGTGGGCTCGTCCGGGTGGTAGTCCGGGCACCTGTCGTGGTTGGCCTTGGCGTAGCGGGTGATGGCCTGTGAGATGCCTCCCCGGATCCCCTGCTCCACGAACAGGTACATGTCAAAGTCCTGCAGCGTGTCCAGCTCCACACCGCAGGTCTTGAGCATCACGTCCCACGCGTAGGACGGCAGGGTGTAGTAGTGGGCGGGGTCCAGCCCGTACTCTGCCAGCGAGGTGTCGCGGAACTGCTCAAAGACATCGGTGAGCAGGGCGATGTCGCATCGCAGGTACTTGTCGGCATAGTCCTTGAGGTGTCGACACTCGAAGGCTCGCCACACGTTGAGGGCGTGCTCGTACTCCTCGTCCTTGATGTCCTCCAGGGTCATGGAGTTCCTGAACGCCTCCTTGGGCGGCAACTCCCTGGTCCTGTACAGCGTGTCGTAGGACGTAACGAAGTCGTAGGGGAACACGCCCTTCCTACGCACCAGGTCGAACAACCGGTCGTCGGGGAAGCGCTTCCTCGTCTCACGCATCCTGTCCGTGGGAAGTCCTGCCGCCAGGTTGGCCAGGCTCATGGACAGGAACCTGTAGGTGTCTAGGAAGCGCACCGCGAAACTGCTCTGACGTTGGTTGTCCCCGGGCTGACCAAAGTGGAATCGCTTGGTAAAAGCGATGTACCGCTCCTCCGTGTGGGCCAACACGTCCACGTCGCCGGGGTCGATGGCTAGCTCGCGCACTACGAAGTGGGCGTCGTAGTTGGACAGGTTGTGGAAGTAGCAGTTGATGTGTCGCTGCTCCCGGTACCTGAGGTTGCACGAGCGGTGTGCGGCTCCTCGGAACTCGTAGGGTGGGGCGTGATTGTGGTCCCGCACCTTAACGTCCTGGTCCGTGAACTCCTTCCCGCAGAGGTAGCAGTGAGTCGCTGCCAGGTACTCGTCCATCTCCTGCCGGGTCAGAGAAGGGTGCAGAGCTCTCATGCTGAATAGGAACTCCCACAGCGCCAGCACGTCCATCTTCAACCTTTCCATGAAGACCTTGGACGCGTCAGCCCCGAAGTAGACGCGGGGCTCAAACTCCTCCAGGCCGAGCGAGTCCACGATCTGGTAAGCGAAGGCGTACGGGACGTGCAGTTGCAGGGGCCTTGTGCCAGGCGGCGCTTCCGCAGGGTCAGCGGCGACGGGCTGCAGAGCACACTCAAAGTCGGCGTAGACGCAAAAGCGCTCGCGCCGAGTGTACTCGGGGTGGGCGAAGCGGATCTGCTGCTTCTTCGGTAAGTCCAAGCGGAGGGGAGCCTTGGCGGTGCAGTATCGCATGTGCTCCTCCAGACGCTCGGCACCGGACAGTTGCAGATTGTTGGGCCGGTTGTCGAAGTAAGCGAAGCATCGCTTACACACGTAGATAGCGCTTTCGCGGGACGTCAGCTGGGCTCGCACTAGCCTACTCATATTTGTGATGTAGGCGTAGTGACTGTCCCCGCCAGTAGTCACGTACAGCAGGTCCCGGTGATCCTCCAACTCCCGCTTGCAGATCTTCAGCGGGAACACGCGGTCCTGGAACTTTGGCGATCCGTCAGGGCGTCTCCCCACCATAGCACGCTCGATCCCGTACACGTTGACGCTGATGGCATTCCTCCTCTCGAAGACCTTAATGTCCTTCACAGCCACGGGGAAGCGTAGGCCGACCCAGTCGTAGCGTGCCATGACGTCCGGTGTGTACGATGTGGACCTCTCCGGGTGTTGCGCGACGAACTTGGCTAGGATGGCGTACGCGAAGCACATGTCATCGACGTTTTGCACGTTGATAACGGCATGCGTGTCGCAGATGGTCCTGGGAAGCAGGATGAACCGGGCTCCGCGTTCTCCCAACGGGGTGTAGAGGTTGACGCGGATCTCCAGGTCCCGTATCCGGAGATAGCTCCACCCGCTGCCCACTAGCAGGCACTGCTCCTTCTCTTCCTCCAGCTTGTGGAAGGACGCTGACAGGAAGTCCTCCAAGTTGGACGCGGCGGTGAGAGGCACGTTCTTCGTCTTGAAGGCCCGCAGACAGGTGGCTCCGTGAACGTTGGCGAATTCACACTCCAGGAACATGTTGACCTTGGTGTTTGGGTGTCGGGTCCTGACGTCAGCCAACAGTTCCAGGACGCTGTCGAACAGCAGCACCAGCGCGTCCTCCACGGTCAAGAAGTCCTCCATGGGCCGGGACAGGCCGAAGGTCAGGAGGCGTCCGCGGAACCCTCGTTGAATGGTGCGGAACGTGGGTAGTCCGCCACCACCCACCATCCCATCAGGTGCCGTGCTTGGTCCGGGCTGGGGCTCGCGGCTGGGTCCGGGCTGGGGCTCGCGGCTGGGTCCAGGCTGGGGCTCGCGGCTGGGCTGAGGCTCGGGTGACAGGACGGGTAGGCATGGCATCTCGTCAACAACGAGGTTCCTCACGATGGGGCAGTTGTGGGCCTCGTGCTGGTCCCGGTTGTAGCGCCGGGTGAAGCCTCGGTCGCAGTAGGCGCACGCGAACCTCATGCCGCGGTGAGCGCTTGCCACGTGCTGCTGGAGATAAGCGACCCTGCGGAAAAGGGCGCCGCACTCGGTGCAACGGGCCTCGTTGACGTGCACCAGCTGCACGTGGCGCCGGAGCAGGTCCTCGCGGGCGAATCGCCGCCCGCACGCGTCGCACTCGGGCCGTGGGTCTCTGAAGGGTGGTGTTGCAGCAGAGGAGGAGGAGGAGGTCGAAGCTGACGGGCTCGCACCGTGGACCGCTTCCATATGGTGGCGAAGATCCTCGGGACCCGCCAAGGCGACGGAGCACAACGGGCACGGATGGCCTGCGAACAGGAAAACAAGTCCTATTAGTGACCCCGATAAACACGAGGGTGAGGAACTGGCAACCTCTTCCTCATCTCAATCGCCAGTTTGAGCCCGGTAAATACAAGGGTGAGGAATTGTATAGAGGCTTGGCGACCTCTTCCTCATCTCGAGCGCCAGTTTACCCGGGTCCAGTAATACAAGAGTGAGGCACAGAGGCTGGCAGCCCCTTGTTTACTACTTGAATCTGTTTACTCGACTAAAGCCGTTTACTCTCTCGAAAACAAGTCATTAGTACTAGCGGTTTCTTGTTTAACATAAAAACCATGCCTGGCGTTTGATCGTGAGGATGGGTGAGGAACTGTATAGAGAAAAAACGACCTCTTCCTCATCTCAATCGCCAGTTTACCTAGGTCCAGTAAATACAAAGTTGAGGAATTACACAGAGGCTAGCAATCCACCTTTTCTTGTTTAACATAAAAACCGTACCTGGCGCTTGGTCGTGAGGAGTAGGAGGATGAACTGCGGTGAGGTGGCGTCGCAAGTTGTCGCTTCGCCCGAAGTGTCTACCGCAGACATGGCACTCGTAATGACGGTCGTTGTGGGCGGATGCAGCGTGACGAGCCAGGTTTCCAACGTTTGTGAAGACGCGTCCACAGACCTTACACATACGAGGAACAGCCATCTGCAACATCGGGTATCTATACTCTCCACCCACCACAAAGGCTTGGAAAGCAAAAACCTAATTTTATTTCCCTCAAAAAATTTTAGAAGAGTGGAAATGAATCTATTTTAAATTTTTAAAGTTTGACTCATTAATTTTAATCGTTATAAAACATAACTGTTCTAAGGTCATTACAAATCCACTCGTCTCCATCTGAAAAGAAACAACGACAAGGCTCAGTGTACTGGGATATGTAAAAGTTTAAATATTAATGTTAGATAATTATTTCGCTCAAACATTTAACGAATCGTTTTCCCTAAAACATAATGCGAATTATTCAACTTCTATTAATGGGCCAGACCTCTCTTTACACATTATGACTTCAAAATTGCTGAACGATCATACCTTAAATGAGAATCTTATTATAAAGGGAAATGTAATAGTCTTCCACACTACAACTTATAAGAGCTACATATACTTACGTTTAAAAAATCTCGGAATATGGTTCAGTAAAGACTAGCACAGCACTGAAGTAGAACATCTACATACACTGAGCTCCAAACACAAACTGAATGAAGGAAGCAATGACAATCACTGAAGTAACATAGCTACGTACCGTACAGTAAGCGGTGAAAGTAGTAAACAATTCTCGGAACCGCTAATGAGTAACAGGCTGGGAGAGTCACGTAGGCCCTAGCACGCGCTTCGACACATGACATGCTCATACATAGCACTCCAGTCAGGAGGAGGCCTCATGCGACGCACTTGCCGGAACCTTCTAGAACGGAGGGGTCCTGAAGGCCGCTAATGAGTAAACTGGCTGGGACAGTCACGTAGGCCCTAGCACGCGCCTCGACACGTGACATCGTGGAGCCGCTCGCAGGTTGGTTTAGTCAAGCCGGCATACAACGTGTAACAAAGTCACATCAAATTCGGTCGGCAAGCAGCTGAGATCCCATAAGGAAAACACGTTTGAAAATTAATAGCGGGCCCGTTTAACAGTGGATTTTCAATATTCTTTAAGCGATGGTTTACTTAAGCCGCTGCCCAACATGTGGTGAAGTTTCATCAACATCGGTCGGCAAACAGCCGAGATCCTATAAGGAAAACACGTTTAAAAATTAATAGCGGGCCCGTTTAACAGTGGATTTTCAATTTTCTTTAAGCGATGGTTTTCTTAGGTCACGGCCTGACATGTGGTGAGGTTTCGTCAAAATCAGTCGGTAAACAGCTGAGATCCCATAAGGAAAACGCGGTTATAAATTAATAGCGGCCTTGTTTAATGGTGGATCTATGGGGTTCTTACGTCATTCGCTTCCCTGGGGATAGGCCTACACTCTGGAAAAAGTCCCGTGGGAATCGGTGGATAAATAGGCTAATTATTAATTTTCGAAAGTTTTTTCCTCATGTTCAAGGTCATCACGAAAAGTGCTGCTGGCGGCCGGGGGGGGGGCTGACGTCACGGGGGGGGGGCTGACGTCAGGGGGGGGGGCTGACGTCACGGGGGGGGGCTGACGTCGGGGGGGGGGGCTGACGTCACGGGGGGGGGCTGACGTCACGGGGGGGGGCTGACGTCACGGGGGGGGGGCTGACGTCGGGGGGGGGGCCTTGCATCCTCGCATCCTCACCGCGCCTATGCTGGTTCTGAACCCTCCAATGCCCCCTACTCGGCACATTATGAATTTTGTTGTTATAGTTACTTTCCATAGTACTAACAATAATAACTTCATATTTTCAAAACGTAGCTATTAGTAATTTTTAAAAGGATGACAGCACCAAGTAAGGTAGCAAAAGTTTGAACACAATACAATAATGTGGAAATTGTCATTTATCCAATGCTTTGAAAGTGAGGTGTTTCTCTGCTATACTGATGTGTGGCAAAACGTCAATATCTAACACCTGCCATTATATTTTGTAGAATACAAAGCAAAGATTAAAAAAGTGTTTAAATAATTTTGTTTATTGTAAATGCATGTAAAACATCCCCTAGTTATAATGGTTTATCTATTCATACATTCTTCTAATAGTTTTTCGTATATTTAAATAAAATTATGAGATCTAAAATTTAAATTGTTGCCACGGAAAAAGTATTTGGCTGATACTTTTATTTTGGTCAAGTTGATTTTTTATGTGAAAAGTACTAGTACTAGTAGCCCGTCGCGGCTTCGCTCGCGATCACAGTACAATGTTATGTTTGAGAAGTTAGTTCCATTTGTTAAAGCACCTGGGGGACAGAGGTTTGCTCGAAAAGCCCGTCAGTTTGTTACAAATAACTATAGTACTGACTTATATCCACGATTCCTCTCCTAAGCGAACGTATTTGATTTGCTTATTGCGTATTGATCTTTTCTTTTCATTTTGGGTATGACCGTTTTATATTCAATCTTCAGTTTAAATAGATATCACAATTTAAACATAACCTAATCATTTATATTTAAAAATATGTACACATTGGTTCTAATCATTATTATCACAAAAACTTCTTGATTAAGTGAGTGTTATTTTTAAAATTGAATGGTTGCTTTTGAACAGCTTTTATGATTCTTTTGTTTTTATTTGCAAATCTTAACCTTAACCCCAATGTTAGTTTTTTTAAATATCTTTCTATACAATAATATATTGTTCATTGGATGAGATCTAATTAGAACATATTTATTAACCCATAAATTCGATAGTTCCAACATTTGGCAAATCATTTTTGGAGCAGGAGTAGGCAAAGGTATTCTGATGTATTAACTATCCTCCTAACAAATGTATGATCATTTGGTTCAGTAAATTACTAGCACTGACGAATAAATTAAAATTGTGAAGGCCGACGAAGCAGATAATCCCATAGGGCATACAGGATGGAAAGTATAGGCCTGTTTCTGACTACTGTCATTTCCTGCTGTCTTTCTACCAAATATATACTCAATCGGTCTAGGAAGTATATAATTAATATGGAAATGTTGAAGGGCATTAGGGCCTAGCCTCATTGGAAAGGGAATAAGGCCTCATAATTTTTTTTCGGGATGGACCTACCTTCTTCCAAATATATGCTAAATAACTCCTGTAGTTTGTTGGACCTATTGAAGGTGGACTTAACAAAATATGAAATATTCGATATTATAATCACAATGGCTACTTAGACAAACTGAGCTTTAAATACCGTGTTGCAAGGGCTCACGTATTCTGTTTAGCCAATGATTTATTACTGTGCCGTTATTTTAAGTGTTTAGTATACCTTTGTAGAGTAGTAAAGCAGTATGTGTTTCCTCCGCTCTGTGATAAAATAAAATTAGCTGACTCATTAGCCAAAAAATGCTCATTAGAACAAATATGGTTCTTGCCGTAGTGAAACATTGAGTAACCTGTACCCTTAAGATCGATTTCGTAGCAGTGCTGGACAAAGAGCCATAACCCTTATAACGAACCGTGATTTAAAACAGCCAAAATGATTCTTCCTTCGCACTAAAATAGGCAAAATATTTCACTTAATTCAGTACAGTCTTTTTTTGAGAAGCGCAGAAAAAATCTGGCATATAAACAGACAGACGGATAAACAATAGTTTACACATATCCAAATATCTCTGTTGCATATAACATTCCACGCGATGTAGAAAAAATAACTGATTTTATTTATATAGATAAATAATTCATTACCTGTAAAATATTTAGCCACCTCGTGATTATTTTTTTCAGAAAAAAATATTTAATTGTTGTTGATTTATTGGTAATGCTAGATAATGACTGCCGTTGATTTTTCATCGGGTGTTACGCTATTATACCAATAATACATGTTTTTCAGAGTAACTTTGTTACACAGGAAACCCACTGGACCAGAATAAAAGTATCAGCAGAATACCGTTATTCATGTCAATAAGCTAAAATTTTAACCTCATAATGGTATTTAAATTTATGTAAATATTTTGGTAAATGTATTTTTAAATAAACTATCATCACCTGGGTATTTGTTATTAGTTTTAGTTTGTTCCTTCTATCAATAGTAGTGATGTGTTTGATATCAGTTGTTCCTATTAATCTAGTTAGTAGATAAACATTATTTCGTTTACAATATTACAATGTAAATACGATAACTCAGCAAACCTGATAACAATTTCTCAATATTGTGTTATATGATTATTACATTGTGAAGAAAAGTAGCATTCATAACTCGTACTTCAAGTGATATTCCAGAATTTTCTTGAATTTCCGCATTTGGCAATTGCCTCGCACGGAAAACACGATCACGTACCGGAAAATTCCACTTTCGGTACTAGTGATGAAATACAAAACTATGGAATGAAGTTGGTTATGAATAATTTACAGTTTGAAATGGAGTACGCTTAGAACTTGTGTCAAAATACCTCACGCAAAGTAAAATTTACTTATTTTCCACCCTAATATGAATCGGTCATAACAAATTTTAAAATTCGATATAATTAAATGAATTTCTTGATTTTTGTTCGGGGATTTTCGAACCCTAAAAATATTATTTCTATATACATATTTGGTATCAATTGAAAGCTCTTACTCTCGAAATGTGCCTTTTGGGGTTTGCAAACACTCTCGACAACGGAGCTTTTCCCCACGAGCTCTCAAAGTTCGTTTTCAGCCCATAAGATCAACATGGGGAGTAATTTGATTTGAATTGCAGCTGATAATACATTATGGACTGGTTATTAGGAATACCATAACCTCAAGTGAGTCCTTAAGTAAGATTATATTGTATCGTATAAGAAGAATACATTCGGCTTTTGAAGCGAGGATCTTTATAATCATAAAACAACAAACCATAAGTAAAAAATAACATATTGTAACTATAATTATATAAACTCTAAAATTTAAGATGATAATTTAAGTTTCAAAAATGTGTTGACATAACCAAAAGATGCTCGATTTTGCAGGTTAGTTTATGTTGGCAGAGCTTGAAATCGTAGCATTTGGAAATACTTTTCACCTGTGATGCATACACGATTATGCACTGCAGTTTTATAAATATATGTGTAGTACATAGATGAACTCAGTGACTTCATCTAAATAGGACGTGCATACTATACTAGAATACATAGTTAGTACTTTAGTTTTAGAATGATGTTACCATAAGCTTTAACGGTTTTCATCACTACAACTGAAAGTGATATTTTCCAGTACGCGATCGCGCTTTTTTATCATACATTTTAACTTGAAGTACGGGTATAACGCTTGAGGTATAAGTTATGATCGATAATTTACATTACAATGTAATTAAGAATTAAAAATTGTTTACAAATATTTTATCAGGTTTGTTGGAAATATGTCATACAACATAATGAAAATAATAGTGTTTACATTCGCTTTACTAACTATCTTTATTTACTAACTAGATTAATAATAACAGCAGATTTCAAATGCGTCACTATTAATAATAGAAGCATCAGGCTACTAGCGCTACTGGTGTAAGAATGGATAACTAATAACTGGAGGGGAAAAATCTCCAGCTGTTGATCTGGGTCTATCGTAAAAAAGAATTGTTTTAAGTATTCACAGTTGATACCGAAAATAGTTTTTTTCGAAACAACGTGATGAAAAGTTAATTATTAACAATTGCATTGTATTCTCAGTAATCCTTAAAAGGAACTTTAGCTCCCCTGGTAAGGTAGCTAAGAGCGACAGATTTAAGATCACGTGTTTGGCCAGACCAGTTACTCATTTTTAATTTAATTCAACAATATTTAAAATAATTTTTGATTTAAAAAAATAAGAGGCAAAACACGCAAATAAATAAGTTTAAGTCACCATCCAAGTTATGGAAACTCATAACCAGGAAATAGACCAATCTCCTTTCGTTCTTTACCAAGTTCTCTTACATCAAGTGAAGAAATATATATATAAAACACCATAATTAGACCATTAAATTCCAATAATTGCTACTAAATGGAATGAAATTGCAACTAACAATTAATATACAACCACACTTATTTACATTCATTTTGAAAATAATTTAAATTTAGTTTAAATACAAAATATATTTCAAATACTTTGCCATATTATGGATTTTAATATGGATTAGCTAACTGTTGGCCTAAAGTCCTGTACATCGTAACCTACCCTCAATCAGGGGTGTGGTTAAAAATATCATTTCTGAGTATTCAGGGAGTTAAGGTACAATGATATTATTTAAAGCCTTACATTTATCAAGAAAACATCTTTATCGTTCATGTTTTTAAACTGCAAGGTTAAGTTTCGAGTTTAATTATTCATAATAACATTACATAGTGCATTACATATTAACAAGTTACAGATTATTTTAGATAAACTCTCTTTAAAAAGTCTTTGGGGAAGTTACGTAAATTAATCCCTTACTTGTTTCAGCTAATTTTTCAATAGGAAGGCTCAATCGGTGTATTGAAGTTTTGAACGCGATATCGGGCCCTGGGGTCTTGCTGATTGCTGCTTTTGTCCAATACTTTTCGAGTTTACTGAAAGTGATTATGTATAAACAGAATCATAATATGCTAGAGGATTAAGATTCATGTTTATAAATGAACATGGGCGAACAGATTGTATTTTAAATGCAAAAAAGTTGTCTTATAAATTAAAAAAAAAATATGTTTTGTATCCTGTGGATACAATCCTTGTGTGGATTTGTAATTTACAATAAATTGTCCAATGTCATCAACAATGTTGGTTACAGAAGCTATTTAACTATCCTAATGTTTAATTTATATTAATTTGTTTGTTTTAATTTTTTATTTATTACAAGTTTATTAGTACAATTGTTCTGGAGTAGTATTTCACACGCCCCCCTCATTACTAGAGATTCTCTTCGCTCAACTGAGTCTCTTCCGCATATTAGGGTTGCTCCAGTCGATGTTACAACTCATGTTCCTTCTGGTAGTATTTTTTATGAATACCTATTTGATTCCTTTTGGATAGTTCAAATATATATGCGATCTCCAGTCATTTTTTTACAAAACCACTATGTCTGTTGAATAGCGTGTGTTTGACTGTTCACCAGATTCTTATTCATAGCTGTTATAATTATTTTGTTTAGATTTGAAACTATGCAAGTGAAATATTAGCATGGTTAAATGTAAAATGAGTTTTAACAACATTTATAAAGGTTAGGACAAGATAGTCCTTGCTATATAAATGTTGTTATTGTCATACTTAAAGTACTGATACAAGTTAAGATAATGACCAGAGAGAACATACTTAATACAACATGTCTTTTAAATTTACATTTAATCCTATTATCATTTGAATTTACAGTTATACATATCAGATTCGGTTTTGATATGGCCAATAAGTTGGTGTGAGTCAGTATACCTAATAAAATAATACGATTAGTTTAATTAATCATGTTATAATTAGTTATGTAATTAATTAATTTCTTAGCTTTTACATCCATATAACAGATTTTTCGTTATTTCAATTCTTAAACTTAAGTAAGCCATTGTTATAATTACTAATGATAAAAAACATAAGTAAGAATGAGACTGCCAAAAGCGTTATTATTAGTAGTTTTTCGTGTTGTATTGATTTCTGTACCGTGTGAAATCTGTTGTTCTATTTTCTTTACATGTATATTATTTAATCCACCTTTTATTGTGGACTCCGGGACCAGAACCGGGACCGGGACCGCGACCGGAAGCGGATCGTGGCAGTATGTAAAGCTAAAGCCCCTCGTGATTGTCCCTAGCTGTAGGCAGGATCCACAGCTGTGGCTATATCCACTCGCCCTAACCACTCCATCAGATCTTGATTCGATGCTTTGACCCAGTTGAATAACATTTTTCAAATATATTAATAATTAACAAGTTCTTTTAGCATCTTATTTAGATGTAATATATTATTTTATCCTTGGTAAAATATGTTTGATTGAATAAAAAACTAATGAAATTTGAAATATATTATAGTTTTATTAATTTGAATCTGCAGCTGTTTAAATTTATATAAAAGCTAATAAACATTAATTTTAAGTACAAAGTTTAATGTAGCAGGTATTTGCTAATTTAAACAAAAATTCTAATTCGAAAGACCAGGGGTGAATTACTTTACATAACCAAACAGGCGGAGCTGGAAATGCCGCATCCCAACAAAACTTCATTAGCATGACAAGAGAGACCCGTGCATTAACTGGACATTTGAATCTGATTGTCATCTTTGTTCTACCACTCGACCAGCATTAATTATGCTTCGTGTAGGAACGCAGGAAGTAGTCCATAAACATGTAAGTACATCTGAAATGCTTCCCATGCTCAATTAAATCTGAATGTAGTTTGTATGTTTTTTACGATTAAATTTAACAAGTAATAAAATACAAGTCACACTGAGATAACATATCTGAGATAAATTTTTAAAACGCATAGTTTTATTGCGGCTTTAAGTATCCCAGACACTTTATATTTGCATTACGCTTTTAGTTAACTGCATAATTTGACGATCTGTTACTGTGACGTACAAAGCTTCACAGTAAAACATCGTTTATGCGCAGCAAATGTAAACTGACTCCTAGTGGACAACGGTCAGTTCAAGTCTCATATTCCAAGTGGCCGTAACTTCCAGACCAGGACATGGACCAATCTCCGAGTGCCCTCCCTCATGCTACTGCACTCACACTGAATGACTACAACTTTCCTGGAACACTTGAAAAACGTTAAATATAATGATAATATATGAGAGTGTGTAGCTGTTGATTCCTCACTACTATTTAGTTGATGCTGAAGTTGGAGTTGAAATACACTATACAGAGTCTCAAAGGTCGACGACGTAATTTCACAGGCTTCTAATATGGACTATTTCCAACAAAAAATTATACATATGTTCATATCATATTTTTAATAGTTCACGAGCTATTGACGTTTTAAAAAAAATCTTTATATTGCAAGCTCATACATTATTTCCTTATCTACGAACTAACTATCGAAGAAAACGAAGATAAACGAACTATAAATCAAAGAATTTGGATAATTCGTTGACGAGGAAAGGCCTTTGAAAGGTAACATTTGCCTTATGAGAGAGGCAGGTAAAAACCGGTGACATTAGCCCGCAAGTTAAGATTTCAAATACATTATGCAGCTAAATGTAAATAAAAAAATAGCCTTTTATGCATTTAATATGGTTTGAGCACCAAGATATTACGATGTAGCACAGAATGTATTGTATGACTTGTGTATGCTACAGAGCCAAAGCGATTTCTAACTTAATAATTCGCTCAATAATATTTTTTGTAATAAACCACGTTTTAATTCTATGACCTATTTTGACATCGAGATGTAAAATAAAATTTATTTCGCTATAACCATGCGTAAAGAGCTTCTTATTATCGAAAAAAATTGTAAAATAGCTAATTTAAGCAAAAATACCTCTTTCGCCGGTTGTGCTTTACCTTTCCGCTCGCTGACAGCTAATAAGTAGCCGATTGATCTTTGAGTTGGACCAAGCAATTGACTCGGTGTTTATAACCTCAATCTCATGAACTCAACTAACTCTCGAACAACTCTAACCCCATTTTTTGGTGTCTTTAATTTTTCGAATTTTGGGTTTTTGGGCCCAAAAAGGGACAGAATAGCCCCGAATGAAACATTATTGTATATTCCATTATTGTACTAAAGTGCCAAAGGTTTAAGCCCTCCCTCATAATTCTAGCACAAGTATATACCGAGTTATTAAAGAAAATGGTAATTGTCTTAACTCAGAACGTTGTCTTATGGGGATTTTAAACTGGAAAAGGCTGTTTTTTATATTTTGATGAAGTTTCATCACACCCAATACCCCTATACCATTTTGTTATCCTGACTATACCTCCTCCTAACCCTATAATGCACAACATTGCCATCCTAATAGTCAATTTAAATATAACCAGGAGCATCAAAACAGACAAAAATTCAATTTTTAAATTTTATAAAAAATGTTACCAGTGTTGTTTTAAACCATTTATTAGATTTTTTAAGGTTTTAATGTGGAAATTCACTTTCCTCACGTCAGCGTGCTGCGTTCGATCTAGTTTTCTTATAGAAGAACAAATATTTTACATGAGTTAAATGTATTTCATCTTTATTAGTTGTATCCAAACAAAGTGCTTATGATCAATATTTTAACTGCAGACTTCATTGTGCTATTTACATTTTAGCTTTGTACTGAATTGAATGTATTGTGTGAGTTTACCGTGGGGATAGAGAGATACCTGCTACATATTTATTATGATTTATTTTATACTCCTTATTTCGGATCAAATTAGACGTTACACAAACCAAATAAAAAAGTAAAATTTACATTAACTAATAAAATCTTCGTTTTTAGTGACGTGCTAAGCTCACTGCAGAGACTGGCCTCATGGCCTTTTTAGGATTTATTTCTGTGTTTTAGGCTTATATTTCGGAGGTATTGAGCCGTGTTTAGTTGTGAGAAGTTGTGAGCTTCTGTGTTTAACAATCCTATTATGTACTAGACACAGAACGCCTGTAAACCTTCTATGTTAGTTTCGTGATTTTTAATCAAAACCTTCCTGCAACCAAGCAATCACATTTCACTAATAATTATTAATCAAAAGCATTCTTAAAAATAATACCAAATATACCTGAAATTGAGATTAAACTCCTCTCTTGAAATAACAAATTGATATTACAACCAGTTTCACAGTGTAAATCATTTGAATGTGGTGAATATGTTGATGAAACAATAAAAAATACCCCCGTCGCAGCAAACCTGCGTACTCAGCGAATTTCCAATGCAAATATGTGGGTATCACTACTACCTAGAGCCACTTACCAAGTTTCACAAAAATACATGCATTAATAAGTGATATATAGCATTTTATTTATTCTCCATAAGAATAACATTATAAATGAGTACGCAGGTTTGCTGCAACAACGAAGATAAGATATGTGTTTTTTTCAATCATCAATATAACTCAATCAGTTGAAGCTACATACCAAGTTTTATTAATTTAGGTTCATAACTAAGGGAGATATAAAACTTTACTTATTCTCCATATGAATAACATGGGAGCCGAGTATGCAGGTTTGCTGCTACCGGGAAAAAACAACAAAAAACTTTTTTTGTGCTATTATCAATATACCACAACTAGTTGAAGCCACATACCAAGTTTCAACAATATACGTACATAAATAATCAAAATATAACATTTTATTTATTCTCCATAAGGATAACATTGGACAACGTACTGTGTTTAGCACTTTGAATATCACTACAACGGTTGGACGTAAAACAACAATTAAAACGCCAAAATGATTGTTTTGTAGAGCTAAACTGATTGGTAGAAAGAAATGTGGAGTTTTTAGTGAACTTATCTAAGGAAAATCTAAAAACCGTATTCCCATAAGATTAACATGGGAAATTTTATGGACACATTTTTTGACTTTTCTCCACGACCACTAAACCTACATTAATGATTTTAAAATACTAAATTGTTTGTTTTTTTAAGCTCTACAAAATGGCTATAACCAAAATCTAGTGTTTTTTTATTTTTTATTTTAGGGTAAAAAGTTCAAAAAACTGATTTTTGGAAAATTTTAAACCCCCATAAAACCCCCTTCCCATAAACCGATCGATTTGGTTTTCGAACTTAAAGTCATAAAAGTTACTCTTCACATTTGTGCCAAATTTCATAAAAATCGGGTGCTTCTTTCAAAAGTTATCGCGGTAACGGACACATATATATATATATATAGATACATATATATAAATTTGAACGAATAGTGTTTTTGGCATCTGGGGACCTCAAAACATAAAGTTATCATGGTCTCGGGCTTAAGTCTTACCATACCACCTACGGTAATAGCTTCTTCCCTATAGGGGAAATTCGCTAAAAGACTTGTCATGTAGCAATGCAAATATCATTCGTCGCTTTTCTCGTTATCAATCATCCAATTTTTTAGAATAGTTGGAAACAACAACAATTATTTTATTCTTTAAAAATAATAGGGGTTGTTGTTGAAAGTATTAACATGGTTTTTAAGTAGGTTAGTCAGGCATTTTCTAATAAGTATGAATATTGATCTAAGTAAATTAAAATGACCTGGGTAGGGCGTAGGCATCTTTAGTTAATTTTTGCGGTTTAGCAAATTATATTTGATCATGTTTTGATTATGTTCTTTCTTTTCAGAAAGTACTTCACCAATCCTCACGTCGTTTTACTGCGAATCTTGCAAATGGTTTAATACACGAACCTCTACTTAGTTTAGTTTAAATATAACAATAAAAATGAACACACTAACACAACAAATGCAAATGCACTAACACAACCGTTGAAAAGTTATATCAAACGAAATTTCGATTCGCTCATAATAATGTGCTTAGTAAGTTATACAAATTCCAATGAGCCTTGGTTAATCACTCTCCGAGAGTCTGGAACTTCAAGATGAGAAAACCACCATGGGCAGGGATATAGGTTTAGCCCTAGAAGATACAAAGAAAAACAAAATACCCCCGTAGCAGCAAACCTGCATACTCAGTGAATTTCCAATGCATATTAATTTATCTTAATACCACATAAAGCCACATACCAAGTTTCATCAATATACATTCATAAATAAACGAGTTATGACATTTTAATTATTCTCCATAAGAATAACATGGCGGCTGAGTGTATGCAGGTTTGCTGAAATAAGGAACACTAAAAATGGGCTTTTATACAAATATCAATATAACTCAACTAGGTAAAGCCACATACCAAGTTCTATTAATTTATGTTCATAATTAAAGGAGATAACACGTTAATTATTCTCCATAAGAATAACATGGGGCTGAGTATGCAGGTTTGCTGCTACGGTAACTATCGGGCAAAAAAGGGTTTTTGTGCAAATATCAATAGACCACAATAAAATGAAGCAATATACCAAGTTTCGTCAGGATAAGTTGATAAATAAGCGAGATATACAATTTTTTATATCCTCCATAAGAATAACATTGGACAACGTACTGTGTTTAGCACTTTCAATATCTCAGTAACCAATTGACGTAGAGCAATGATTAAAACATCAAATTTTGCGTCTTTTTAAACTGATTCCAATGGTAAAAAATAGAATTTTACTTTTTCAAAATTTTATGTAAAAAACTCAAAAAACCCATTGTTGGGGTACAAAACCCCCCCAAAATACCCCTTCGGATAGGTCGATCCGTCTGGTTTTCGAACTTAAAGTCATAAATGCTGCCTTACATGTTTGTACCAAATTTTATCAAAATCGAACCTTTTTTATGAGAGTTATCGCACCCACGGATATATATATATATATAGTTTCGAACGAATGGTGTTTTTGGGGTCTGGGGACCTCAAAACGAAAAGTTATCATGGTCCCGGGCCAAGATCTTACCATGGTGACTACGGTAATAGCTTCTTCCCTATAGGGGAAATTCGCTATTAAGGGTTTAACCTCTTTAGTTCTATTCCAAGAGTCTATTTGGCATAAGAGTGTTCGTTTAGAGTGTATTCAAAACTTGTTCTGTATAAAACCCGCTTACTCAAAATTACAAAACAACATCGGATAAACCTAATAATTTTATATACGTTTGCATATTACGACAAATGCAAACCCTAAGGTTACTATATTTGGTGGAAGTTACTTTGTGGATAAAAGAGTAAAGGAAAAAACTTTTAAGTATTAATTTGCTACCCACTTAAAGATGCAGCTAAGGAAAAACATTAAGAGTCATATTAGAGTAATTAGTAAATTAGTTCAACAATTAAATGAAGTTATTTGAGAAAATTACGATAAAAGGCTCAACGATAACGTTATAATTTAATTAAAAGCTGCAACTTGGCTTTTAGTCACCGAGTGCTTGTTCTTATTATTACAGTTTGATTCTTTTCCCTAATTCTTTTGTTACTTTGTGATTTTTCGGTTGATTATAAAGGAGGGTGTTAGAACTACCTTTAGTTAAGCTATGAATAAAATCAAAGGTAAACTTATCATTTTAGATTAGGAATATCTTAGTCCTTAGATCTTACATGTTACTGTTTATACAGGGTGAGTTTTAAATGAGTCCCCCCAATTTGTCTACATTACTTAAGATATTGAATACGGACCACCCCCTATCATTTTTGACCAACTTATAATTAATTTTTACTTAGTTAATATTTTTGACCGCCATCTCAGATCCGCCATATTGGATTCAACTATTTATTTTTAAATGTAAAGGTGAGGTTGTGACCCAACACATAGTAGTACCTTTTTACGGTGAAAACAGTGTCACAATGCGGGTTTGAAAATCATTATTTGTTCTCAAGATATTGACAAATTAAAAATATAACTTTGGAGAGATTTTTAGTAGTACCAACCTTAAAACATGCCCATACTCTTATCATTACATCCAATAATGACCATGAACTACCAAAAATCATTGTTGAGCGGCATTCGCTTCATATTGACAAAATTAAAGTTTTCGGCCGCCTTCTTGGATCCGCCATTTTGGAATAAGATAATTTTCAAAAATGTAAAGGTAGGGTTGTGACCCATCATTTCCAACTGTGTTTCCACGCTGAAATCAATGCCGCTATCTGTTTTCAAATGCAATTCAATCCTTTTATTTTCATGATATTGTGACTTTTGTACATGTTAAACAGAACTCTTTCCATATCAAGAAAACAAAAGGTGATATTTGAAAACGGCATTGATTTTAGCGTGTTGAAAAAAAAATCTTGTTCCAAAATACAACAATGATCGGGGGTGATCCGGAGTCAATATCTTAAGAAATGTAGAAAAAAGTAGGAGGGGACTCATTTAAAACTCACCCTGTATGTTTAAACTCATTTTATAATGAGGGCTTCAAGTGACGGCCATGTCAACGTCAATATTCTTCACCGTAGACAGTGGGACGTTGCTGACACTGACACTGTGTCACCTGACTGTGGTTTTACTCCTTACTGACTCGACATTAATGAGACATTCTTATCAGAGTCATCTTGCACTATAACTGTACCTTATGTTGTGCCCTGCATTTGTCACTGATTAGTTTTAAATAAGATAAATTGGGTTAAATGAGGCTGATAATACAGTTCAAAGTAAAAAGTAATTTGGTTTAGAGTACATAAACGAATAACAAATGCAATATCTTCTTGATTATAATTGTGGTATCATGCACAATATACACCACCTCTATGTGTGCAGGTGTATTTTAATGAGATATAATTCTTTCAGTTCTTGTTGTAAACATGCAAGTAAAAATACTTTATCGTAAACAAATAACATAATAACGGTTTATAACAAATGTAAATAATCAATACGCGAGCACAAAAAACGGTTGCTTTATTTTATGGTTTTTGTTATTTTATCTTTATTACGGCCTAATAACTAGAAATACATTAAAATAAATAGCCCCACTAAAGGTATAGGAAGCCTACACGCCCACTTAAAACAAAGCATTAACTTCCTTTACTCATCTGCTCAAGTAATAATGACCCTAATCAAAATTAGGATGACCCTAACACAATGAATGGATGTAAACATATAAAAATCAAGTATAGTAAGAAAAAATAAAACGTAGTATGATATTAAAACAATGTAACACAACACCAAAATTGTAAACAAATCAAAATAAATGTGGTAAAAATAATAAAAATCCCTAAGACAGGTTACCCTAATAAGTACCAAATCTGAAGTTAATCTAATTGGACTATCATGTTATTAGGTACTATACAAATACTATAACAGAGATCGATTTTTAATGGCATTAAACAAAAAATAGTGTTTACACTTAATCTTCACTTTTACAAACTTTTACAGTTTTTGCGTTGTTCCTCGCCCAAAATAAAACTATAACAACATTTCCGCACACGGTTTTTAACTGAACGTAAATAAAAATAAGGTACCACGGTTTCTTTCAGCGATAAATGACTGCATTATCAAACATCAAATCAAAATGGAAGTGCACTCGAATATTTACAATTAAAAGTAAAGAGCATTATGTTAGTAACAGTTTAATTGTAAAATAAATTATTTATTAGCAAAAATTCTGATATTGTGAAAGAACAAAGGTACTTGGGTAAAACATTGAGATAAAAAGCCATGTTTAAAACTATTTTGGTTTATTTAAAAAAAATTGCAAATTAAAATATATTTTATTTTTTATTTTTACAGTGTTAAACAATGTAAATAAAATACTAAATACTAAATTATTTATAATTTAATTCCTATTTACACTAAAACACATTTTTAAGCGTTTATGATCTACACAAATGTAAGAATAGACTGTGTTTTGCTTCAAAATTAAAGATGTATTCATCATAATCTTTCCTCATACATGTTTTGAGCATATTTAAATTGAAAGAATAAGTAAGAGTGAAGATAAGTTAGTATAAAGCAGTAGTGAAGAAATCCTATACTCAAGACCTTATTTTATATTCCGAGCTACAGCTAAGCAATCGAATCCCAAATTACTTCATCTCTCGGAAACGGCTGCTATTATCGAGGCAATTTATATCTTTGTCCAAACCTAAGACTTTCCAATTATAATACTTATATAGTAAACTAGTACTTAACTGTAAACCTTTATCAAACTTTATAATTTGTGTTGTTTTTCTATACTTAGCTACATTCAAGTGTTATACATTCTTCCAGTACCGGAAATGCATCTTTCATGATCAGGAGTTTTAGAGAAATGGAATTTAAAGATTTTATTTTTTAATCTCGAAAATGCTACCTTAATGATGCAATCCAATAATGAAAACTCATTATACTTAAAACATATAACTGAATCATACAAATGATGGTTTACTGTTAGGTAAGCTTGATCTTAATTTAATCCTTGTTGCCAAGCTATTTCACATTCGCCAGTTTTAATAAACAAAAACTATTTTTAACAAAATCAACTAGAGTATATCAGTACCAGAAAGTATATATATATCGTGACCAGGGATACAGGGTGTATTTCCTTAATTTAATTTAATGTTTAAGAGTCATATTGGAGTAATTAGTAATTTACTTAAACAATTAAAAGGAGTAATTTGAGAAATTACGATAACAGGCTCTGCGATAACGTTATAATTTAATTTAAACCTGCGACATGGCTTTTAGCCACCGAGTGCTTGTACCCATTATTACATTTTTAATTTTATTCTTTTCCTTAATTCCTTTGTTACTTTGGAAAATTTCGGTTTATTATAAAATAGGGTGCTTGTAACTACCTTCAGTTAAGCCATAAATAAAAGCCAAAGTAATATTATCATTTGGATTAGGAACATCTTAGATCTTACATGATACAGTTTATATGTTTAAATTCATTTTACAACGCGGGCTTCAAGTGACGGCCGTGTCAACATCAATATTCTTCACCGTAGTCAGTGGGACGTTGCTGACACTGACACTGTGTCACCTGACTGGCTTCACTCAGCTGACTCGGTACTAATGAGACATTCTCATCAGAGTCATTTTACACTGTAACTGTACCTTATGTTGTGCCCTGCATTTGTCACTGATTAGCGTTGAATAAGATAAATTAGGTTAAATGAGGCTGATAATACAGTTCAGAAAAGTAATGTGGTTTAGAGTACATGATCGAATAACAAATTTAATATCTTCATGATTATAATTTTGATAACATACAATGTCTTACGTGTGGGTTTATTTAGATTAGTTACAATTTATTGCAGATATTTTATGCTGTAAACATGTAAGTAACAAGCATACATCGTACACAAATAAAATAATAACGTAACCTTTGTAAATAATCAATACGCGAACCCAAAAACCAATGCTATTGTTTTACTCATTTTTATGACATCTCTTTATTATAGCCTAATAACAAGAATTAAGATAAAATAACTAGCATCACTAAAGCTATAGGAAGGCTATATAACCACTTTAAGTACATCATAACATTCCTATACTCAACTATTTAATTAATAATGTCCTCAATCAAAATATAAACAAAATGTATGGAAATAAAACATTATAAATCAAGTAAAGTAAGCAAGTTAGTATTTAGCATGATATTAAAACAAAAAACAAGAATATAAATGTGGTAAATATTATACAAATCTCTGAGATGGGGTACAAATGTGGTATCCTATAGTGGACACCAAATTTAAGGTAAACTTAGCCTTAATAGGGCTACAGGTTAATTAGGATCCATACAAATTTCATAACGAAAACAGTTTGTTAATGACGAAAGACCAATCATATTTTAGCTTAATCTTCACTCCTATAATCGTTTATGTTTATTTCGTCATTAATAGCCAAAATAAAACTATAACATTCAATTTTCCCACATGGTTTTTTAAACTGAAAGTAAATCAAAATAAAGGACCACTGTTGCTTTTAGAGACACTGATCACATTAACAAAAATCACATAAAAATGGAAGTGCACTCTAATTCACTCAATTAAAAGTAAAGAGCATTATGGTAGTTACAGTTTCTTTTAGCGTGCAACTACAATAGTTTGCATCAGATGATACAGCTTAGCCAATAACTCAGACACAGATAACATCGTAACTTACATCGTCACTATGACATGGAATCTGATACGCTACCGGCTCACTGTATATTCCAGTTTATGTGTGTCAGTCTATCTAGTCTGTGGTGCAGTTGCTATCACAGTCCTAGATAGTGTAACTGCCAAACTCCGAAGTAGCTCTGACATGGAACTTATTGCACCACGATCATTAAGCTTTAGCTATGATATTGGATGTAATGTACAGGGTGTAGGCAAACTCCCTGGACACACTTTTTGTAGTTGTTCCTTAGGTTGAGACAGTCATAAAACTCCGCATTAACATGGGTCTAAATGACTAGAGTTCTGTCTGTCAGTCAGTCGTGATTTTTACAAGTTTTCATATAATTCAGCTTCTATTTAAGATAGAAAGTTTAAATCTGGCTCCAATGTGCTTAAAACACACAACAAGTGTAAAATGTGATTATTGTAACTGCATTCGTTTCAAGATGGCAGCCATTTAAAGTTTTTAATGTCAAATTTCATGAAAACCGTTAGTTTTATTAACTGCTGTTTTCGATGGTAAAATATATATAATGTATAAAGTTTTACAAAGATAAATATAAGCCAAATGATATCTTCAGTAAAATGGAACTAATCGTTCTCATAGCATCAATCACCTCTTATACTAAAAATCTCTTTTTCAATGGACATTATTAGGGAGTGTGCAATAAAATAGTTAATTTATAATAATACTTTTCAGACAATACCAAAAAATGTATTTAAACTTTACCAGTTGAATTGTAACGATAAAAGTATAGACACTTTTGCGTGCATTGAACCACATACGATTTACAGGATTATCGCAAAGGCAGTTTGATGGATGGGAAAGGCCCTGCGTCACGTGAAATGCGCCTCCTGTTGAATCATTTATTTGTCTAGTACTATTGAGATTTGTATTAATAGCAGGTACAAATATGCTCAGGAACTGAGCCAGTTCAAGGGTTTAAAAATAAAACTGTAAATAAACATAAGTTATGTTGTAATCCTTGGATACAATCGACACAAGATTGTCTTTATAAAAATAAAATCTTACTGATGTATTATATATAATTATTAAAGGTATATTAATATATTTTACAAATAGGCAAACACAATTTTACATTCATATTATATGTACGTTATAATGATTTTAAAATCGTACTTACCAATTTATACAATACTATTATTCAAGTGTTGAAAAAAAAAAACTAAGAGTAAATAGAATTCCTTTTATATTTTTTTATCAATCTTGAGTTAATTTTTAACAAAGAAAATATACAAAAGAATATATTTTACTATGCACAATTTAAAAAAACCCAAATGTAAAACTCATAATCTTCTACTATATTTTTATTCCAAATACAATTAAGTCACGTCGTAAAAATCATTTAATATATATTATAAAACCTTTCTTAGTATTTAGGAAAGTTTAGCAGCATGACATTATATCTTTAGCAAAATGCCATAACTATTATATTGAAAATATAGTTAAATCGTGTAAGAGACTTTACATTTTTCAATAATCATTTCCTTTACAATTTCTAACCAAACTAATGAATCTTTCCTACCTCGGACATCAAACCTTTCTAAGAACAAATTCCTTTCTCAGACAATTGAGCCAGTTAACCTATCTCTTTTGACCCTGAACCCTATCACCATGAGATCCATCCACATTGCACAGTACCCGTGAGAAATGCTGATACAATACTAACTCCAATTAAAGACCTCCCCATATCATATTGAACCAATAGCCTTCTTGCTCTCTATAAAAAAATAACTTAGACAGCTAATGACAACGAGCCACAGCTTTGGTGTTGAAGGGGATTCAAGGAATATTAAGAAAATTAATTGAGGCTGCCAACATAATCCTAGAACAATGAAATAGAAAATTTCAGTGACTAGTAGTGCGGGAGTGATGGTCTTGTGCCAATATGGGCAATTCGAAATTTTGTGAAGTGTCTGTATAGTGAAAAATCTGGATAAACCCAAAATCTCAAGTAATTCCTTTAAACGAATTCAAACGCCTTAAATAACAATGAACTGGTAAATTTAGTAATCACATTATGTTTTCAACCTTTTAAATTAATTACATGATTTAGCTCAATGCAGAAAATATGAAACGACTCTATTAGATTTGCATTTAATTTTAAATAGTTTGTTCAAGTAATATTAAAATCACAGAAGTGAAACACAATTTATAATTATAAGAATAATGTTTCAAAAGGGAAAATTCATTAGTTTCTAAGAACTAATTTGCATTTTAATTAGACAGTTTACTTTAAAGATGAATTCAAATTTTATTCATATGTATACAAACAAATTTTAATAGTTAATTCATTGATAAAGGAAAGATCTTTTAATATACTAATACCAATCAAACTATCCTGAATTATCTCTGAATTATCTCACAGGAGTTCATACTTATTAAATTATTGTAACTGCATATTTTGATTTATATTATACTTGTTATTGATCAGAAACGTAGCATTAAATTATTTCTGATCTTAAACTCTCCAATCAAGTGATCAGTAGTAACCTCTCACTATTGCCAAGTGCTCTCAATTTTATAATTAACTTTAAGTATTAATTTTGTACAACGAGCGACCCATCTTACAATCATAAATATAACTTAGAGGAAAACATTTCACTTTTAGGCTTCGTCCGATAGAAAGTTTGTTGTTGAACTTTTATATATTTACAAATCTGTAAATTTTATAATTTTTTTATGCTATAAACATTGAAAAAATGTTTGCCACACAAATTGGCAATTACTTATTACATGGCTTAAAACATTATTACGGATCTACAGAAGAAACAAAAGCAATTTCGCTTGAAAGCTGCCCATAACGTTAAAACCTAATTATAACTTGGCTTATCCCAGGTGTGTCAGTACCCATTCTCGAATTTTCTATAGTTTTAAATGCATTATATAATGTATAAGGCCGTTCACAACCTAATTTGTACTAATGGTTTCATATTATTAAATTATTTTCATAACTTACAATATGTACAAAATAAATTACAGTGATCTTGTACTTGTACTAAATAAGGATACTTTGTTCTCATAATGATAGTAAAATTAATATATATGTATATATATCTTTACATATATATTTATATGTGTTCGTAATCTAGCGGTCGCAACTTTTTTCCGATTTACATCAAATTTGGTTGAGAAATTCCTTTTTATAATCAGTTGGACAAGTTCGTTGGGCAAAACAATCGGTAAACTCTAACCCCCTTTTTTGGGGATTTTTAGTTTTCAAATTTTGAGTTTTTGGACCCAAACAGGGTCAGAAAAGCCCTGAATGTACACTTATTGTTATTGTACGTAAAAGGAAAAAGATTTTAAGCCTTCCCCCATCATTCTAGCACAAGTATCTACCGAGTTATTAAAGAAAATGTTAATTGTCAAAATACAGTACGTTGTCTAATCTTAATACCGTTTTATCACCCCCAACAACCCTATACCACCTTGTTATCCCGACTATACCTCCTTCTAACTTTATAATGTACACCATTAGCATCCTATTTGTGAATTTAAATATAACCAGAAGCATCAGAACAGCAAAAAAATAACAATTTTCAATTTTCAAAACTAATGCAAACAGTGTAGTTTAAACACTTTATTTGATCTTTTTAAGGTTTTAATGCGGAAATTCACTTTCCTCACGTCAGCGTGCTGCGTGCGATCTCGTTGTAGTTCTTAACCAACTTTGATGACTATAGAAGTTCAATCACATGCAAGTAATATTCTCTAATAGTACCTGACTGTTTCTTAAAATAATTTAATTTAGATTTACAGTAGAATAACCATTCATATATAAATTATTTAAATCTATTTTCATTTAAAAAATGTATAATGACCAGTAACTTATAATATATTTACAGACTTTGTGTATATTTAGATTAAATAATTAAAAATACCCATTATGATTTGATAGAAATATATTGTTAGTGAATTTCCTTTGGAAAGTGAAATATTAGCATGACCCGCACGGTGAAACTTGAGCCCGGGACCACCATAGAAGTTCCTAACGTGACCCCCTGAACACGTTTTGGGGGGTCGTTCAAAATGTTTATATATATATATATATATATATATATATATATATATATATATATATATATATATATATATAGAGAGAGAGAGAGAGAGAGAGAGAGAGAGAGAGAGACATATATGTGTGTGTGTGTGTGTGTGTGTGTTTGCACTCTAGCGGTCGCAATCTTTGTCCGATTTACTTCACATTTGGTAGAGACGTTCCTTTCTGTAATCAGTTGGACAAGTTTGTCGGGCAAAACAATCGGAAAACTCTAAACCCCTTTTTTGGGGATTAAATTTCGAGTTTTTTGGCCCAAAAAGGGTCATCAAATCCCCAGATGTAAAATAAGTGCATGTAAAAAGATGGAAATTAGAGAGGCGAAAGTTTTAAGCCCCCTCTCGTCATTCTAGCATAAATATTTACCGAGTTATTAAAGAAAATGTGTATCGACTAAACACAGTACGTTGTCTTATGGGGGTTTTACACTGGAAAAGCCTGTTATTCCTTTGTTAGAGAACTTTTATCATCCCCAGCAACCTCATGCCTACTTTCAAGCCTGTCTGGACCTTCTCCTAACCTTATAATGGGCAAAATTGTATTCCCAGCTTTGCAAGGAAATGAAGCCAGGAGTATCAGAATAGCCAAAAAAATCAATGTTTTCAGATTTCAATATAAACTGGACAAATGTATGCTTTTACACTGATTTTGAGTTTTAAAAATTTGTATGCGGAAATTCACTTCCCTTACGTCAGCGTGCTGCGTGCAAACTCGTTATTCCTTAGCAGGATGCGTTAGGAATTGTAGCTGTCCGGGTGGTTAAAAGGGAATCACTCAAGTGATAGCACATCCATGTTAGAAATTAATTTCAAAAAATTCCATGAGCAAACATTTGAATTTTCTTGACGTAGCAGCCTATTTTGAAGTATCATCTTACAACAGGGTATAATCAGATCTTAAATGGTATAAGGAGAGAGATCTACTATAAACGTCATTATAATATGATGTAACACGTGTCAGATCTGTCCAACAATGCTGCGCAAGCCTCGTTACACCCTTGTTTTATCACTAATGAAACCACATAGACTGACACGAGGTGGGTGACGGTGTAACTCGGGTAAAGTGAGACCTCGTTATTTTGTAAATTAATATGTTGTGTTTTTGAAACGTAATGATAATGGATTCGCATAATGATTTGAAAATGTCTTTCTGATTCTAGTATTTTGGGAGGTAAGTAAATTTGTCTGTTGAAAAGCAAGCTCTAATTGTATTTTATAAGAAAAACTATATTAAAAATAACGTGATTAGTTTTGTTTTATATTTTTTAAAGTGACCTGAAATAAAAGATAAGAAGTTAAAAATTTAAAAAACGTTATATGTTTTAACAGGTATAATAAAAATTGGCTTTACTCAGTGTCAGAAAGGACTGTCTTACATTTAAAAAACGTTGTGTACTCTTAAAAAATGCGAGGAATAGAGTCAATAAATTTTAAATTTAGACGTTTTGGGCTTAATATATTTCTAATCAATTTCTTTATGATTTTATAATTTCTTACCGTTCACAAATATTAATACCGTAGTTGAGATATTAATACTCTTGAAACAAATAAATCGTGCATTAATAAAGTTTTCAAATAATTGTAAAATAAATTATTTATTAGCAACAATTCTGATACTGTGAAATAAAAAAAGGTAACTGGATAACAAATGTATATAATAAGCCATGTTTAAAACTATTTTTCTTTTAAATTGCCCAAAGTAAAATATATATTTTTCTTATTTTTACAATGGTAAACAAAATAAATAAATTACAAAATTATAAATTATTTACAATTTAATTCCTTTTTGAACTAAAACATATTTTTGAAGTGTTTATGATGTACACAAATGTACATGTAGACTGTGTTTTGTTTCAAAATTAAAGATGTATTTATAATACATTTCCATTCATAATAATATTTCCTCATATGTGTTTTGAGCATATTTATATTAAAATAATAAGTAAGAGTGAAGATAAGTTAGTATAAAGCAGTAGTGAAGAAAGCCAATACTCAAGACCTTATTTTATATTCCGAGCTACATCTAAGCAATCGAATCCCAAATTACTTCATCTCTCGGAAATGGCTGCTATTATCGAGGCAATTTATATCTTTGTTCAAACATAAGACCCTCCCATTATAATACTTATATAGTAAACTAGTGCTTCACTGTAAACCTTTATCAAACTTTATAATTTGCGTTGTTTTTATATACTTTACCACATTCAAGTGTTATATGTTCTTCCCAAACTGGAAATGCATCTTTCATGATCAGGAGTTTTAGAGAAGTGGAATTTAAAGCTTTTTATTTTTTTATCTCGAAAATGCTACAATAAAGATACAAGCTAATAATGAAAATTCATTAATATCTAAACATATATTTCATTCATACATTATGGGTAGTGATAATGTTGGTTCACTGTTTGGTAAGTTTGATCTCAATTTAAACCTTGTTGTCAAGCTATTTCCAATTCGCCAGTTTTATTAACAAAAATTATATCTAACAAAATAAACTAGGGCAGTACAGTACCGGAAATAATATAACAAAAGTTTTAAAACAATAGGCATAACTACTAAAATTAGCAATTTTAAAAATATGAAAATTAAAAAACACAATTTTAAGAACTTTAGTTTTGAATAACTTACTGATAGCTGATTTACTTTACAAACGTTATTTTAATTTTTTCGATACAATATTACAAAGCAAAACTATTACAACACAAACAAATAAGTAACAAATAAGAAAATAAAGTTTACTGAAAAGTACAAGTCAACGATGACAGCTCACTCGTCAATAGTTCCATTTCATTTACTCTTAAGCACCTTCTTGATTTATCGAAACAAGATACCTTATCGGCTTTTGAGACCTGTTAAGAAGCAAAGATAAACTAACATGAGGGTGGTCGAGGTAAATAAGTGGTTTTATTGGGATAGATACCCGATATAAATTAAGTGGTGAATTTAGTAGTTCCACTACCCAATCCCTAAAATTAATACATGTTTTGAGTTCAGTACAGAAATAAAATTTGATATTATAATGGTAATTGTTGAAAAGTGAACATTAATTTGTTTATGCTATAAAGCTTAATTTTGTTCAGATCGTTATAAAATAATTGTCATAGTTGATTTATTCCTTAATTTAAAACTATACAACAATGAAGTGATATAACTCTCGCTATTGCCAAGCGGTATTTTAACAAACCCAGCGACCTCTCTTACAAATATCAAGTTATTTGACCTCATTTTACTTCAATAGGTATATTTTAAAAATCTTGCAACAATATGACAACCATAGATACTAATTTTGTTGCAAGAATTTTATTGGACATTATTTAATAAGTAAATAAGTAAGAAATAAATAAGTATTATATATATATTGATAGAATTTTTTGTTAAATTTTCAATTTTTTTAACCGAAAATTGAATATTAAAAAAAATACCCTGCTCAAATACTTAAGCTGTAAACTGCAATAAATTCTAAAACGGCAAAAGTTTATAGTTAAATCTTTGTTGCAACCAAAACATCTTAAAAACTTTTAAGGGTGCGGCCTACCCAGATTGTAATAATTGTTGTTTAGCGCCGCGCCGGCGCCACCAACAAGCAGGGCCATGCATATTTACGCTTGAAGACCATTTTTTTCTCCTCGATCGCACTGTTATTTTACAGATTTATACCAAACTATTTGCAGTTTCACACTTTTCAGATTCCAATCTAGGGATCATATGGTTCCTTTTCTCCAAAATAATTTTTCTCCATACGTTAGGAATCTTTAGAAAAACGCTTAATTTGAGAACATTACTAATGGCCTACCACTTATTTTGAATTAAAATCACGATTTTTAAATCATATGATCTCTAGATGAACATTTATTGGATTAAATAACATCAAGTTATTTTTATTGTTAACAATTTAGCCTACAATGAGGGAGATGCAAACCCCTTACTTGAGCGTGCGGAAGGGAGGTACGGCGCACCCTTAAGCAGATCTTTACAGAGATATGTAGTCAAATTTACTTTTATGTCCTTTATAAATTTGTTTATTATATTCGTCTAAAGAGGAAAGTGACTCACTGTTAATTTTTTAATTTATGTAAAATATATTCAATTTAAATTTCAACAATTTTTACTTTCTCCCTCTATACATAGTATATGGAGAAAGTATTGTTTTCGTCAAAATTTTCGAATTTGAGTTGTTAGTGGAAATATTCGTTTTGGTGCTCCCTGAACCCAAAAAGTGGTTTTTACGTGATGTATGTGTTCTGTGTTCTGTGTGTGTGTATGTGTGTGTGTCAGTGTGTGTGTCCGTGTGTGTCCGTGTGTGTGTGTGTGTGTGTGTGTGTGTGTGTGTGTGTGTGTGTGTGTGTGTGTGTGTGTGTGTGTGTGTGTGTGTGTGTGTGTGTGTGTGTGTGTCTGTGTGTGTGTCTGTGTGTCTGTTCGCCCTCCGGTGGTCAGCAGAACTGTTATCACCCGATCAGAAATATCTCCTGCCGCAAGTTGTTAATTGTTTTATATATCTCAAGGTGTTTTTTTTTCATTTTTGATTTTTAAGGGTAATTATCCCCCAAAAACTGCCAAAAAAACTGAAAAATCCAAATTTCTCAAAAACGGCTATAACGATTTTGATTAAATTTTAGTCGTTTGTAGAACTTTAGTTTTCAAACAAAATGACACCACCCGCTTTCTTGTAAAAATTCGGGTTCAGAAATTACAGGACTTAAAACATCAAAAATTCTATTTTTTTGATTTTTCATAAAAATACATAAATATAAAAAAAATATTACTATTCACTATTAAAAAGAGCTCAAAATACTAAATTATTTAGTATTTTGAATTACTATTCTATGATTGCTGGTTTCGGAGAAAATTGAAATTTTCATTTAGCGGTAAACGCAGTACGTTGTCCAATGTTATTCTTATGGGGAATACAAAAATTACTATTTCTCTCTTATTTACTAATCAATTTCATTCAAACTTGATATGCTTGTCAATTTAGCATTGACCAACAGAGTTAATTCGAAATATGTTACCCCTTAATAACCCTGGGGGGGAATAGGGGGCATTTCCCCTCTTAAAACCACGAGTGTAGCAATGGATTCTGTAGTGCCTCCAAAACAGGGATTTGGGAGGATGTTTTTAAAACAACTTGTTTACAAGATTTTCTGTACATTCGACCGTGCTTTGTATTCTATATTCAGTAAATAAAAGTAATTTATTCATTAAAGTTGGGCTAAAATGGAGAAAGTATGTGTCAGTTTCCTGATACCGTTTATTGTTTATATTATGTAACTGAATTCTGCAAAAATATTTTATACTCACTATCGTAGTAATCACATGTGACAAATACTCATTAATTACATTGTGTACACAGGATATTGATTGAAATTTGGAATTTGACTACTATTAACCTTGATATAATGAGTTACAAAGTAAATCTGCAGCTGTAAAGTCAACAATAATATGATATAGAAGTAAGGAAAACTTGGATGGTAAAATAATATTACAAACTCGTATCAGTTAGATACTTACCGCTGAGAACCGTTTGTCCAAATCAATTGTTTCGATAAGTTGTTATACATGTATTATATATTGTATATTTAATAGTGATAAAAGACGCAATTTATTACATTTTGTTGGATTTGTGTTACGAAAATTGATTGTTAAAATACAGCAGGTATTACTGTACTTATAATTCAATTTACTTGTGAATAGACATAAATTGAACTCTTAAGTTATATGAAGGATATGTGTAGTACTGTAGGGTGGGGTAGTATATCAGTACCTTAATATCCTCTCAGGATGTGTCATAGTAGTAGACTCACTCGAGGGAAACATTGGAATGACAGTTGCCATATTGTACGCTGTTTGTATATGGAGTGACTTAAACAAGGCCTCGCCATATTTCCTGATTAGATGCGTAACAGGTAATAGTTAAACCATATTTTTATACAACGCCCAGTCCAGGAAACTCCACAGGCATTACACTGGCAACGATTGACACCATTTCAACAAATATACTTTTTAGTGAATTTCCTATGGAAAGTGAACTATTAGCATGACCCGCACGGTGAAACTTAAGCCCCCAGACCACCATAGAAGTTCCTAACGTGACCACCTGAACACGTTTTGGGGGGTCATTCAAAATTGTATATATATATATGGACATAAATATATATATATATATATATATATATATATATATATATATATATATATATATATATATATGTATTTATTTTTGTCCGATTTACTTTACAAATTTGGTAGAGACATTCCCTTCTGTAATCAGTTGGACAAGTTCGTTGGGAAAAACAATCGGACAACTCTAAACCCCCTTTTTTGGGATTAATCTTTCAAATTTCGGGTTTTTGGGCCCAAAAATGGTTAGAAAAACCCCGTATGTAAAATTAATGCATGTATTAAGATGGGAATTAGTGAGGCGAAAGTTTTAAGCCCTCTCTCATCATTCATATTTACCGAGTTATTAAAGAAAATGGGTTTCGACTAAACACAACGTTGTCTTATGGGGGTTTTACACTAGAAGAGCCTGTTATTCCTTTGTTAGAGTACTTTTATCATCCCCAGCAACCTCACGCCTACATTAAAGCCTGTATGGACCTTCTCCTATTATTATAATGTGCAACATTGTATTCCCAGCTTTGCAGGTAAATGAAACCAGGAGCATCAGAACATCCAAAAAATCAGTGTTTTCGGATTTCAATAAAATTGGCATAAATGGATGTTTTTACACTGGGTTTGAGTTTTAAAAGTTTTGTATGTGAAAATTCACTTCCCTCACGTCAGCGTGCTGCGTGCGAACTCGTTAATTATGTGTGTAGCTTTTTATGGTTTTTACTATATTTGTACTTATATGACCGTAGTCTTGTTGCTCGTATTTTAGTGATTGTTTTTATTTGTTGTAGTTATTTACCTTACGTCATAATCGAGTACAGTCTAATCATATACATTAGTTGTAATCTGCATTATATGTCGATTCAATCGACATTTAATCAGGAGCCTGACCTAAATAGCGTAATTGTTAATTGCTTCATCAATAACAATCAAACGCTTCGACAGTTTTATTCAATCTACAGTTTTACCCAATCAAACAACATTGTCTGGAGCAATAGTGTTCAGTTTATAAAGGCACATTCATAATTTATATATGCTGTATATGTATTTGTATGTATATTTGTTTTGTACTACGAACACGTAACAATTACTAACGTTCTAGTTTTAAACAGTATTTTGTCAAATGACATTCAAATCGTAGTGCTGAATCAAGAAATTTGTACATCTCGCACAAAATTATGTTTAGTAACTTCACTTAGCTTACTGATACTTTTCTATAAAATCAATTGATCATTAAATCTTGGTTCACATGTGGTTGCTAATATAGTACACTATTGTAGAAATAAGATCGTAGAGGAAACAACTAATATTTAAAGGAAGCCAGAATGTTTTAATATTGACAGTTAAAAATAGACACTAAACAACTTTTGTATCAATACTAATTTGTACTGAATAAATAATATTAAATACTATTGTCAAGGTTCAAACACAACTTCAAAATAACTATGATAATATATAAAGAAACCAATCACAAAAGGTATAATGAATCAAAAAAAGTTACATAATTTGTTTAATAATTTTAAACCCTGCAAAGCCACAAAACGCTCGTAAAGTAGTTGTGGACTGTGTCCTAAACAAAGGTTTAACAAGGTTCATACAGTTAAAAAGACATCTACGTCGAGTGATAATTACACTAGCGTGTATCACAATTCGGGTTAATTAAGTAAAATTTCAATATTTGGACTGACGGAACCAAACAACATAAATTGCGTGTAAAATACAATTGCATGTGTTTCCGATTGAATCTAAGTGATGGACGTATTTCGATGTCATTTGTTTGACACCGTAATAAAAAATAACTTTAGAATATAGTCGTAAAACGTGTAAGAGACATTTGTTTATTACTTTATAGAACCCTTTTTTGTTATAATCTGGAATTTTAAATAATGATTAATACTAGGTTGTATATTCATTATTAGTGAATTTCCTTTGGAAAGTGAACTATTAGCATGACCCGCACGGTGAAACTTAAGCCCGGGACCACCATAGAAGTTCCTAACGTGACCCCCTGAACACGTTTTGGGGGGTCGATCAAAATGTTATATATATATATATGTGTGTTTGCACTCTAGCGGTCGCATTTTTTGTCCGATTTACTTCAAATTTGGTAGGGACGTTCCTTTCTGTAATCAATTGGACAAGTTCGTTGGGCAAAACAATCGGAAAACTCTAAACCCCTTTTTTTGGGGATTAATCTTTCAAATTTCGGGTATTTGGGCCCAAAAAGGGTCAGAAAAGCCCCAGATGTAAAATCAATGATTGTAAAAAGATGGGAATTAGTGAGGCGGAAGTTTTAAGCCCTCTCTCGTCATTTTAGCATGAATATTTACCGAGTTATTAAAGAAAATGTGTATCGACTAAACACAGTACGTTGTCTTATGGGGGTTTTACACTAGAAAAGCCTGTTACTCGTTTGTTAGAGTACTTTTATCATCCCCAGCAACCTCACGCCTACTTTAAAGCCTGTCTGGACCTTCTCCTAACCTTATAATGCGCAAAATTGTATTCCCAGCTTTGCAAGTAAATTAAACCAGGAGTATCAGAACAGGCAAAAAAATCAATGTTTTCAGATTTCAATAAAAATTGGGCAAATGTATGTTTTTACACTTATTTTGAGTTTTACAAGTTTTTATGTGGAAATTCACTTATCTCACGTCAGCGTGCTGCATGCGAACTCGTTTAGAGGCTGCTTTGATTTGATATTAAGCTGCTATTCAGATTAAGATTGTTTTTAAAATCTATCAACTAGGATATATTTAGGGATATATTTAGTTATTCAGTCAAGTTAAAATAAACATAAAGCACATAGAGTACAATATCGAAGTGATATAAGGTCAGTCAGGCTGCACTTGTTCCGAGGAACTTCGATCATGAGACATCGGCACACCGACTCCATCATCCTCGTTAGTTTAACATAGAGTTGGTCTTCTTAGTTTTACGTTGCATAAGTAATCATTATAATTATAAAATACGATATTACCTTCTTAGTTTGACATTAACCCGCTAACAGTGCCGTCCATGCACAGCATCTTAGACGGGTCGATATCCATTCCCCCTAAATCATATGTAAATATTTTGCTAAATAATCTTCACTCAGTTGTTTAGTATTATTATAACCATACAAAGTAAACTCAATAAATATGTAAAGATTTATCAGTGTTTAGACACAAAAAAATAGTTTATTGTTTATTTATTTTAGATTTAAATTTATTACTGGTGTGATATTCCGTTTTGAGGTATCTTTATTGCTCTGCCGAAATAAAACACATTTTTAGTTTGCAGCTTCCTATTGATCTTGATGTTTGCATAGCCTTTTTTTAATCAAAGTAATAAAATTTGGTGTGTTTTATTTTGGTGATAGATCTCCGGACCGTAACTAGAATTCTCTTAACATAACAGCAACCTGTAACCGTGTAAGTTAACGTCAGTTTCGGGTTGTAGTGGCGTGGAATTATCAAGTTGATGAGCAAACGTAGGGAGGACATGTAAAAGCGAGGCAGTTATTTGTTTTCTGGTAGAATGAGTATGTGTTTGTGTCGGAAAAATGTTAACACGGCTGCAAGGCTCATTCCTTAATTGAAATAAAGTATTTTCCAACTAAAAAAATTGCTAGCGGATGATTTAAGTAGGAAATAATTCCAGCTAAAAGCTCCGAATGCCTCATTAGAGGCTCAGGCAGTTTCATTATTTTACACTTAACATGTTTATTTTAGCGAGAGAAAATGTTTGCCCTAGGACTTATAGGATTTCTAAAGAAATGTTATCAAGTTTATCTCTTGTTTAATGCAATATGGCTTGTTCATACCCAAAACCTCGATATCATAGTACATATTAATAATATTGCGTGGCTTTTGGTGAATGGCGATCTATAATACAAAGCTATTTCTTCTCAATCCAGTTACTTGTCCATTTTTTCCTAGATATGTGTATATATATCTTCATGTGGGCCCCAAACCATCGAGTAGGAATATTACTGAACAGTTATATGAGTAACAGAATAATAGAATAGTGTGGCCTGAAATGATGGTTATTAATGATGTTAATAACTTTTGCTTATAGCATTTACTGTCAGATAGTTGACACTATATCTGTCAAAAATGTAGTGCAATGTAGTTGAAATTAAGTATTTTCCATCTGGTTCAATGTTACTAAATAGTTTGTAAGACACGGTAGTTTCACCGTTTTATATTATTTCATCCTTACTATTAAATTATTACACTCTATGATGATATAATATCCACATTGTTTCTAGTGTAGTAGTGGGTTGTACAAAACATATAATTTAGGTATTTAGAAAAATACTCCTAAATAATAAAATTCTTAAATACTGTATTTACTGTCGATAGTTGACATATCATATGATAAAACTTTAGTAAATGTTACAATAATTAAAAAATTAAATCAAGCATAAGGTGTTGTGCTATTAAAGTATATCATACAGTAAACATGTAGCAGTTCGTTGACCCTTAATAACAGTCACAATGTTCATCTTAAGCTAAGACGCAAATGTTGACCGAACTGCCAAAGCTTTTAAGAAGGCAAACTTGATCCTTTCCACAAAGTTTCTCAGCATTTTGTACTATTCTGCCCTCTACAATATGCATTCCTTAACAAGAACATGGCTTAGTTTATTCATTAGTCCAGTGGTAAAATTAAACCCTGGCTGTCTACCTTTTAAATACAGGTTGTGCTGTCTAAATGCTTGTGTTTTCCTTCTTCTCTTTTATTTTGATCGATTTTACTATCGATCTCAATCATTGTGTTTATCTATAGAATTTTCCACTTTTCCGGTTCAGTTATATGAGCACTGGGATTTTAAAAATAATATTGAGTTTAACAAATAATGGTTATACAATATCTCTCTTGTATAATTTTATATTTTAATGGTTAATTTGAATTTTATATAGAACAACAAATCATTTGTATTGAGGACATCGTTCTGCAAGAAATGTATAATAATAAAAATACCTATTTGTAATAAAATTGTCTATATCGATATAACAATTTGTACGAAGAATAACAAGGTATGATTTTTGTTAAAGCTATATTTCATAAATATTACTGCATCATAACTAATACCAATGCGTATTACATTACTCGAAAATGTAATATAATAATATAATATTTATATGTTATAGTATGTATAATAATGTTACAATTATTTTAGAAAAACTTAAAACAAAGCTTAAAACCAAAAACCTTGGACACTGTTTCATTATCACACTATTACTGAATGCAGGTCATTGGTGCGGCTATAATCTGATTAGCAATGGTGATAATAGCTCGACCTGATTGAACTGGTTGTATTTGATCATGGTTATGTGTAAACTTAACACATTTGGTATGAGGATTAAGCAGTATAAATGTATTGCATACATCAAAAGGCATATTTTCGTATGTACTATTTAACTGCGAACGTTAACTTTTGACTAGTTTGGACGATAAGTAAATTTAAATTTTTGATATATTTTAGGAGATCATTTAATAATACTTTATCATACCATCTTTGGTTATTATTTGGAATTTTCAGTAATGATTGGAACGATGATCAATATGCATGATTCACAAGTTACATTGTAATATAATTTTGACTACATATAACATTTCTTAAATTGTTAATTTACTGTATTTTATTTCAGTTCATACAGAATAAAACTAACGATATTCAATATTCATTATTTAGGGGCGGGTTTGATTTTGTATTTTGTTTATTTCTCTTAAAATAAATCAGCTGGGAACCATAAAGTTAATTAGCCAAGTCAAGGTGAACCCACAACACATAGTTAGTTGATACATCTGGAGCTATAATTAGTATAAACTACGGTATTACCTTCTTAGTTTAACATGAACCCTCCATCAGTGGTGATAATGCGCATCATCTTGATCATTTTGAAATCCATTCCCCTAAATCATATGTAAATATTTTACAAACTAATCATCACTCAGCTGTTTAGTATTATTATAACCAGACAAAGTAAACGCAATAAACATATACAGATTTATCAGTGTGTAGAAAACAAATTAGTTCGTAGTTGATTTGTTTTAAATTAATATTTATTTCTGGTGTGATATTCCGTTTTGAAGTACCTACCGATGTAAACAAATTTAGTTTGCAGCTTCTTATTGATCTTCATATTTGCATAGCTTTAAGCGTGTTTCAAAGTAATAATATTTGGTCAGTTTCATTTTGTTGGTAGATCTCCGGACCGTAACTAGAATTCTCTTAACATAACAGCAACCTGTAACCGTGTAAGTAAACGTCAGTTTCGGGTTGTAGTGGCGTAGAATTATCAAGTTGATGAGCAAAAGTGGGGAGGACATGTAAAAGCGAGGCAGTTATTTGTTTTCCTTTAGAGCGAGTTCGTGTTTGTGTCGGCAAAACGTTAACACGGCTGCAAGGCTCGTTCCTTAGTTGAAATTAAGTATTTTCCAACTGGTTCAATGTTACTAAATAGTTTGTAGGCAATGGTAGTTCCACCTTTTTATATTATTTCATCCTTACTATTAATTCATTATACTCCATGATGATATCATATAAATCCATTGTAGTTAGTGTAGTAGTGGGCTGTACATAACACGTAATTTAGGTGTTTAGTAAAATACTCCTAAATAATCAAATCCTTTTTAATACATACGATAAGCCAATAGCTTGCAAGTAGATCGTAGATACTGTTTCGTTTAGTTACAAAGAAATAACTAGCTATCAAGTAAAAAATGGCTAGCGGATGGTTTAAGTGAGAAATAATTCCAGCTAAAAGCTCCGAATGCCTCATTAGAGGCCCAGGCAGTTTCATTATTTTACACTTAACATGTTTATTTTAGTGAGAGAAAATATTTTCCCTAGGACTTATTGGCTTTCTAAAGAAATGTTATCCCGTTTATCTCTTGTTTAATGCAATCTGGCTTTTTCATACCCAAAACCTCGATATCATAGTTTATATTAATAATATTGCGTGGCTTTTGGTGAACGGCGATCTGTAATACAAAGCTATTTCTTCTCAATCCAGTTACTTGTCCATTTTTTCCTAGATATGTGGATATATATCTTCATGTGGGCCCCAAACCATCGAGTAGGAATATTACTGAACAGTTATATGAGTAACGGAATAGTAGAATAGAGTATGGCCTGAAATGATGGTTATTAATGACGTTAATAACTTTTGCTTATAGCATTTACTGTCAGATAGTTGACATTATATCTGTCAAAAATGTGTGCAAGGATCGTTCTAGTTGAAATTAAGTATTTTCCATCTGGTTCAATGTTACTAAATAGTTTGTAAGACACGGTAGTTTCACCGTTTTATATTATTTCATCCTTACTATTAAATTATTACACTCTATGATGACATAATATCCACATTGTTTCTAGGGTAGTAGTGGGTTGTACAAAACATGTGATTTAGGAATTTATAAAAATACTCCTAAATAATAAAATCCTAAAATACTGTATTTACTGTCGATAGTTGACATATCATATGATAAAACTTTAGTAAATGTTACAATAATTAAAAAATTAAATCAAGCATAAGGTGTTGTGCTATTAAAGTATATCATACAGTAAACATGTAGCAGTTTGTTGACCCTTAATAACAGTCACAATGTTCATCTTAAGCTAATACGCAAATGTTGACCGAACTGCTAAAGCTTTTAAGAAGGCAAACTCGATCCTTTCCACAAAGTTTCTCAGCATTTTGTACTATTCTGCCCTCTACAATATGCATTCCTTAGCAAGTACATGGCTTAGTTTATACATTATTTTTGTGGTAAAATTAAACCCTGGCTGCCTACCTTTTAATCACAAGTTGTGCTATCAAAATGCTTGTATTTTCCTTCTTCGCTTTTATTTTGATCGATTTTATTAACGATCTCAATCATTGTGTTTATCTATGGAGTTTTTCTCTTTTCCGGGACAGTTATATGAGCACTGGGATTTTTAATATAATATTGAGTTTAACAAATAATGGTTATACAATATCTCTCTTGTGTAATTTTATATTTTCATGGTTAATTTGAATTTTATATAGACAAATAAATTGTTTGTACTGAGGATATTGTTCTGTAAGAAATGTATAATAATAACTATACGTATTTGTAATAGAATTGTCTATATTGACTTAACGATTTGTACGAAGAATAACAAGATAAGATTTTTGTTAATGCATAAGTATTATTATAATAAGTATTTCATAAGTATTACTGCATAATAACTACTACCAATGCGTATTAAATTACTCGAAAATGTAATATCATTATACAATATTTATATGTTTACAGTATGTATATTCATGTTAATATTATTTTAGAAAATCTTAAAACAATACTTAAAACAAAAAACCTTGGACACTGTTTCATTATCACACTATTACTGAATGCAGGTCATTGGTGAAACTCTAATCTGATTAGTAGTGATGATAATAGCTCGACTAGATTGAACTGGTTGTATTTGTTCATGTTTATGAGTACAATTAACACATTTGGTAGGAGTTAGAGACAGTTTAAATGTATCGTATACATACATCATGGACATATTTTTGTATGTACTATATTACTGCGAAGGTTAAGTTTTGACTCGTTTGGACGATAAGTAAAATTACATTTTGGATTTATTTTAGCTGAGAACGTCATTCAATTAGGAGCCAGATCATCATCCGTGAGACCTAATACTTTTTATAATTGATAGTGAATAAAAGTTATTAACAATTATAGTTATTAGAAACTGTAAATCACTAGTAACCAATTTTTAAATTAAAACTTATTAGTCCTGAATAAATAATATGATAAACTATTAAAATGGTTCCAAAAATCTTCAAAATCAAAAAGATAACGTGTAAAGAAATTAATAAAAGAATAATGTAATAAATTAACAAAGATTGTTATGGCAAAGTTTTAACAATTTAAAACATTGCAAAACTACAAAACGCTGGCAAAGTAATAGTGGATTGTGTCGCAAACAAGGGTTCATATTAACAATACATCTGTGTCGAGTAGTTATTACACTAGCGTGAATCATCATTATATCAAATGAAGTGAAATTCCTATATTTGGACAGGCGGAACCAAACAATCAGATTCACGAGTAAAAGACAATACCTTGTGTGTTTGATTGAATCTAAGTGATGGACGCAGTTCCATGTAATTCGTTTGTCACCGTAGTAATAAATAACTATGTAATATTTAGTCGTACAATTTGTAGGACATTATTTAATACTTTATTATACCATATATAGTTATAATTTGGAATTTGCAGTAATCATTGGAACGATGATCAATATGCATGATTCACGAGTTATATTGTAATATAATTTTGATTCCTTAAACTGTTAATTTATTCTATTTTATTTCATTTCATACAGAATAAAACTAACGATGTTTAATGTTCATTATTTAGTGGCTGATTTGATTTTGTATTAAGCTGCCAGTCAGACTAAGATTTCTCTTAAAATAAATCAGATGGAAACCATAAAGTTAATTAGTCAAGTTAAAGTGAGCACACAACACTTAGTTAGTTGATACATCTGGAGCTATAATTAGTATAAAATACTGTATTACCCTCTTAGTTTAGCATGAACCCTCCAACAGTGGCGATAATGCCCATCATCTTGATCATTTTGAAATACATTCCCACCTAAATTATATGTAAATATTTTACAAACTAATCTTCACTCAGTTGTTTAGTATTATTATAACCAGACAAAGTAAACGCAATAAACATATACAGATTTATCAGTGTGTAGACAAGAAATTGGTTCATCGTTGATTTGTTTTAAATTAAAATTTATTACTAGTGTGATATTCCGTTTTGAAGTATCTTTATTGTTCTACCGATATAACAAAAATTTAGTTTGCAGCTTCTTATTGATCTTCATATTTGTATAGCTTTAAGCGTTTTTTCAATCACAGTAATAATATTTGGTGTGTTTTATTTTGGTGATAGATCTCCGGACCGTAACTAGAATTCTCTTAACATAACAGCAACCTGTAACCGTGTAAGTAAACGTCAGTTTCGGGTTGTAGTGGCGTGGAATTATCAAGTTGATGAGCAAACGTAGGGAGGGCATGTAAAAGCGAGGCAGTTATTTGTTTTTCGTTAGAGCGAGTTCGTGTTTTTATCGGCAAAATGTTAACATGGCTGCAAGGTCCACTTATTAATTTAAATTAAGTATTTTCCAACTGGTTCAATGTTACTAAATAGTTTGTAAGACACGGTAGTTCCACCGTTTTATATTATTTCATCCTTAATATTAGATTATTACACTCCATGATGACATAATATCCACATTGTAGCTTGTGTAGTAATGGGCTGTACATAACATGTAATTTAGGTATTTAGTCAAATACTCCTAAATACCACAACATATTTTTCTGTACATAAATTAAGCCGAATGCTTGCAAGTCGATCGTAGATACTGCTTAATTTAGTTACAAAAAGATAACTAGCTATAACCGTAAAAAAACTGCTAGCGGATGGTTTAAGTGAGAAATAATTCCAGCTAAAAGCTCCGAATGCCTCATTAGAGGCTCAGGCAGTTTCATTATTTTACACTTAGCACGATTAATTTAGCGAGAGAAATTTGTTGCCCTAGATCTTGTAGGCTTTCTAAAGAAATGTTATCCCATTTATCTCTTGTTTAGTGCAATCTGGCTTGTTTATACACAAACCTCTATATCATAGTATATAATATTGCATGGATTTTTGTGACTGGAGATGTTTAAAACAAAGCTATTTCTTCTTAATCCAGAGACTTGTCCATTTTTTCCTAGACATGGGGTTATAAACCTTTATGTGGGTTCCACACAACGAACAGGGACACTATCGAAGAGTTAAATAGAGTGTGGCTTGGTGTGATGGTTATTTATGTTGTTAACAACTTTTATTTATAGTATTTTCTGTCAGATAGTTGAGATAATATCTGATAAACCACCAAAAAATATTAAAATAATGAAATAATAAACAAGCAGAACGTTGACCCTTAATAACAAATAACATTTACATCTTAAGCTAAGACGCCAATGTTGACCGAAATGCTAAAGCTTTTAAAAAGGCAAACTTGATCCTTTCCACAAAGTTTCTCAGCATTTTATGCTACACTGCGATCTACAATATGCAATCCTTAGCGAGTATGACTACGTTTAAATACTAGTTCAGTGGTGGAATTAAATCCTGGCTGTCTACCTTTTAAATACAAGTTGTGCTGTCTTAATGCTAATGCATTTTTTTAATAATAATACTAATGTTATTTCCTGTTTCTCCTTTACTTTGGTAATTTAAAGTGGTTAATTAATTCAAAACATCGATCTCAATTATTGTGTTTATCTTTCAATAATCTTCAAAATAATTATCTTTCAAAATTGTATGTATAATTATAAGTATATGTACTTGTATTGAAATTAGTTGTAGTGACATAATAATCATATAACAATTATACGTGGAATAATGAAGTAGCATTTTGTATTTAAAGAAATTTAAAGCTAATTTAAAACAAATTAATAAAATGAAGCATGGTCAAACATTTAATATATATTATCATATAACTCATTTCAATACGTTATCAATTAATCAAACATGTAATTACCGTTATATAACAAATTATAGGTTTATACTATGAATATTTTTGTTACAATTAATTTACAAAAACTTAAAACATGGCTTAAAACAAAAAACCTTGGACACTCTTTCTTTATCACACTATTATTGAATGCAGGTCATTGGTGCAGCTATAATCTGATTAGCAATGGTGATAATAGCTCGACCAGGTTGAAGTGGTTGTATTTGATCATGTTTGTGTGTACTATTAACACATTTGATATGAATAAGAGACAGATTAACTATTGTATTCATCGTAGACATGTTTTGTAGGTAAAATCGTTATTGCGAAGGTTAAGTTTAGAATTGTTAGGATAATAAGTAAAATTAGATTTCGGATATAATTTATTAGAGGGAGTCCTCCAGTTAGGAGACGGATCATCACTCCCAAGATCTAATAATTTTTTATAATAATTGTTAAGGATTAACAGTTGATAACAATTATAGTCATTAAAAACCTGTAAATCAGCAAGTGTTAGGTTGATAGTGACATCAAAAGTCTTTAGTGATTTAACATTAAATATTTAAATATGCAACTCAATAAAACCACCTAAAGTTTAATTTTTTATAGCTTTTACATTTTTAAAGCCAATATTACAAATGGTTCAAATAATACAGATTGGCTCTGCTTTTCTATCAGGTCATAACCAGTGCCTTAGTGAGACCGACTCACAAATAAAGACCTGTTAAATAAATATATACCCCCGTCACAGCATACCTGCATACTCAGCGAATTTCCAATGAATATATAACATAACACATTAAAACACTTAATTCATAAGAAATATATTCACAAACAAGCGATATTTAAAATATTAATTATTCTCCATAAGAATAACATTGGGGATGAGTATGCAGGTTTGCTGCAACAAGGAACACAAAATAATGGGTTTTTATGCAATTATCAATAGAACTCAGCTAATTGAAGTCACATACCAAGTTTCATCCATATACATTCATAAATAAGCGATATATAACATTTTAGTTATTTTCCATAAGAATAACATGGGGACCGAGTACCTAGGTTTGCAGCTACGGGAACCATAGGCGAAAAATTGTTTTTGTGCAAACAACAATAAACCACAACCAGATGAAACCATATACTAAATTTCGTCAGTTTATTTTCATAAATAAGCGAGATATACAATTTTTCTTTTTCTCCATAAGAATAACATTAGACAACGTACTGTGTTTAGCACTTTCAATATATCAGTAACTAATTGACGTAGAGCAATGATCAAGATGACAAATTGTTTGTTTTTTATGCTGAATTAAATGAGGAAAATTAAAATTTGATTTTAATAAAAGTTGCATGTGAAAACCCCAAAAAACCCATTTTTGGGGTACAAAACCCCTCCAAAACCCCCCTTTGGATGGTGCGATTCGTCTGGTTTTCGAACTCGTTCAAATAAATGGTACTTTACACGTTTGTACCAAATTTAATAATTAAGATCGGACCTTTTTTACGAGAGTTATCGTGCTTACGGACACACACACATATATATATATATATATATATATATATATATATATATATATATATATATATATATATATATACAGGGTGAATCTCGTAAGTTGTCCAGTATTGATTTCAGACAAACCGTTGGTCCTACGATGATGAAATAAAATTATTTCCCACTAAACCAACCCCAAGGAATAACGTAAAAATATTTTTAACGATTTTTAAATACAGGGTGTACCAGAAACTGAGGGTCACTAGTCCGAATCTACGAAATATCAAATACAAACGTATATCATGATATACATCAAATTAAAGCTCTTTTCAATCCAAACCATTTGGCGGAATCGGATTTTGATTATTATTGATTCATTTCAAAATGGCGGCTGTTTTTGTGAAAAAATTAGTATTTTTTTGAATACCCTGTATTTTTCTTAAAAATGCAGATATCTTGATTCTGATTCAAATATCGCATTCCTTATGAGCTAAGCTTTATTTTGATATGCAACACTTCAATATTATCTCAAAAACAAAAAGTTTCAAAAATATCAGTTTTTGAAAATATGTACATAGCCAAAACTCAAAAATTTCAAATAGCACCATATGTCAAATAGCATATCATTTTAAAGGTATTGCAATTCTAAGAAACTTTCAAATTTAAACCTTATGCGTATCTGTTTTGGTTTTCGAGTTATCAACAAAAAACATGTTTTTCCACATTAAAACGCATGTTATTTGTTAAACATGGTGGTAATAGAACTATGGTCCAGCCTTTACCACCATGTTTAACAAATAACATGTGTTTTAATGTGGGAAAACATGTTTTTTGTTGATAACTCGAAAACCAAAATAGATACGCATAAGGTTTAAATTTGAAAGTTTCTTAGAATTGCAATACCTTTAAAATGATATGCTATTTGACATATGGTGCTATTTGAAATTTTTGAGTTTTGGCTATGTACATATTTTCAAAAACTGATATTTTTGAAACTTTTTGTTTTTGAGATAATATTGAAGTGTTGCATATCAAAATAAAGCTTAGCTCATAAGGAATGCGATATTTGAATCAGAATCAAGATATCTGCATTTTTAAGAAAAATACAGGGTATTCAAAAAAATACTAATTTTTTCACAAAAACAGCCGCCATTTTGAAATGAATCAATAATAATCAAAATCCGATTCCGCCAAATGGTTTGGATTGAAAAGAGCTTTAATTTGATGTATATCATGATATACGTTTGTATTTGATATTTCGTAGATTCGGACTAGTGACCCTCAGTTTCTGGTACACCCTGTATTTAAAAATCGTTAAAAATATTTTTACGTTATTCCTTGGGGTTGGTTTAGTGGGAAATAATTTTATTTCATCATCGTAGGACCAACGGTTTGTCTGAAATCAATACTGGACAACTTACGAGATTCACCCTGTATATATATATATATATATATATATATATATATATATATATATATATGTGTGTGTGTCCGTAAGCACGATAACTCTCGTAAAAAAGGTCCGATCTTAATTATTAAATTTGGTACAAACGTGTAAAGTACCATTTATTTGAACGAGTTCGAAAACCAGACGAATCGCACCATCCAAAGGGGGGTTTTGGAGGGGTTTTGTACCCCAAAAATGGGTTTTTTGGGGTTTTCACATGCAACTTTTATTAAAATCAAATTTTAATTTTCCTCATTTAATTCAGCATAAAAAACAAACAATTTGTCATCTTGATCATTGCTCTACGTCAATTAGTTACTGATATATTGAAAGTGCTAAACACAGTACGTTGTCTAATGTTATTCTTATGGAGAAAAAGAAAAATTGTATATCTCGCTTATTTATGAAAATAAACTGACGAAATTTAGTATATGGTTTCATCTGGTTGTGGTTTATTGTTGTTTGCACAAAAACAATTTTTCGCCTATGGTTCCCGTAGCTGCAAACCTAGGTACTCGGTCCCCATGTTATTCTTATGGAAAATAACTAAAATGTTATATATCGCTTATTTATGAATGTATATGGATGAAACTTGGTATGTGACTTCAATTAGCTGAGTTCTATTGATAATTGCATAAAAACCCATTATTTTGTGTTCCTTGTTGCAGCAAACCTGCATACTCATCCCCAATGTTATTCTTATGGAGAATAATTAATATTTTAAATATCGCTTGTTTGTGAATATATTTCTTATGAATTAAGTGTTTTAATGTGTTATGTTATATATTCATTGGAAATTCGCTGAGTATGCAGGTATGCTGTGACGGGGGTATATATTTATTTAACAGGTCTTTATTTGTGAGTCGGTCTCACTAAGGCACTGGTTATGACCTGATAGAAAAGCAGAGCCAATCTGTATTATTTGAACCATTTGTAATATTGGCTTTAAAAATGTAAAAGCTATAAAAAATTAAACTTTAGGTGGTTTTATTGAGTTGCATATTTAAATATTTAATGTTAAATCACTAAAGACTTTTGATGTCACTATCAACCTAACACTTGCTGATTTACAGGTTTTTAATGACTATAATTGTTATCAACTGTTAATCCTTAACAATTATTATAAAAAATTATTAGATCTTGGGAGTGATGATCCGTCTCCTAACTGGAGGACTCCCTCTAATAAATTATATCCGAAATCTAATTTTACTTATTATCCTAACAATTCTAAACTTAACCTTCGCAATAACGATTTTACCTACAAAACATGTCTACGATGAATACAATAGTTAATCTGTCTCTTATTCATATCAAATGTGTTAATAGTACACACAAACATGATCAAATACAACCACTTCAACCTGGTCGAGCTATTATCACCATTGCTAATCAGATTATAGCTGCACCAATGACCTGCATTCAATAATAGTGTGATAAAGAAAGAGTGTCCAAGGTTTTTTGTTTTAAGCCATGTTTTAAGTTTTTGTAAATTAATTGTAACAAAAATATTCATAGTATAAACCTATAATTTGTTATATAACGGTAATTACATGTTTGATTAATTGATAACGTATTGAAATGAGTTATATGATAATATATATTAAATGTTTGACCATGCTTCATTTTATTAATTTGTTTTAAATTAGCTTTAAATTTCTTTAAATACAAAATGCTACTTCATTATTCCACGTATAATTGTTATATGATTATTATGTCACTACAACTAATTTCAATACAAGTACATATACTTATAATTATACATACAATTTTGAAAGATAATTATTTTGAAGATTATTGAAAGATAAACACAATAATTGAGATCGATGTTTTGAATTAATTAACCACTTTAAATTACCAAAGTAAAGGAGAAACAGGAAATAACATTAGTATTATTATTAAAAAAATGCATTAGCATTAAGACAGCACAACTTGTATTTAAAAGGTAGACAGCCAGGATTTAATTCCACCACTGAACTAGTATTTAAACGTAGTCATACTCGCTAAGGATTGCATATTGTAGATCGCAGTGTAGCATAAAATGCTGAGAAACTTTGTGGAAAGGATCAAGTTTGCCTTTTTAAAAGCTTTAGCATTTCGGTCAACATTGGCGTCTTAGCTTAAGATGTAAATGTTATTTGTTATTAAGGGTCAACGTTCTGCTTGTTTATTATTTCATTATTTTAATATTTTTTGGTGGTTTATCAGATATTATCTCAACTATCTGACAGAAAATACTATAAATAAAAGTTGTTAACAACATAAATAACCATCACACCAAGCCACACTCTATTTAACTCTTCGATAGTGGTAAAGGCTGGACCATAGTTCTATTACCACCATGTTTAACAAATAACATGCGTTTTAATGTGGAAAAACATGTTTTTTGTTGATAACTCGAAAACCAAAATAGATACGCATAAGGTTTAAATTTGAAAGTTTCTTAGAATTGCAATACCTTTAAAATAATATGCTATTTGACATATGGTGCTATTTGAAATTTTTGAGTTTTGGCTATGTACATATTTTCAAAAACTGATATTTTTGAAACTTTTTGTTTTTGAGATAATATTGAAGTGTTGCATATCAAAATAAAGCTTAGCTCATAAGGAATGCGATATTTGAATCAGAATCAAGATATCTGCATTTTTAAGAAAAATACAGGGTATTCAAAAAAATACTAATTTTTTCACAAAAACAGCCGCCATTTTGAAATGAATCAATAATAATCAAAATCCGATTCCGCCAAATGGTTTGGATTGAAAAGAGCTTTAATTTGATGTATATCATGATATACGTTTGTATTTGATATTTCGTAGATTCGGACTAGTGACCCTCAGTTTCTGGTACACCCTGTATTTAAAAATCGTTAAAAATATTTTTACGTTATTCCTTGGGGTTGGTTTAGTGGGAAATAATTTTATTTCATCATCGTAGGACCAACGGTTTGTCTGAAATCAATACTGGACAACTTACGAGATTCACCCTGTATATATATATATATATATATATATATATATACATATATAAAAATTTGAACTAATGGTGTTTTTGGCATCTGGGGACCTCAAAATGAAAAGTTATCATGGTCTCGGGCTTAAGTATTACCATGAGACCTACGGTAATAGCTTCTTCCCTATAGGGGAAATTCGCTAAAACAGATTAGCCGACACTTAAACTTTTTCATAGAAGAAGTCTTTACCGCGTTTCTGTAGTTTGTTGAGAAAACAATTAACGTAAAAAACGTAAATACACAGCTGACGTGTATATAATCTCGGGCAAACAAATTATCCCTTAAAAAAGTTTAAATTTATCAAATTTTTAACTTAATAACGAATTGAAAAAATACGCTTTTGAAAAATAAAAGGTATATGATCAAGTTTGTAGCAAATAATAGGACAATATTTAAATCTCTTAAAATTAGTCAACAGAAAACTTCAAGCACAAATACATTTTTACTTTGACCTACGCATGAAAGTAATTTGAAATAAAGAGATAACAATTTCTGCGCAGTAAATTAAGTGTGATTAATAACCTTAAGGTAACAATGTTATCACCAAAAATCCATAGTTTTAACCAAAAATACTTTGACATTTACAAAATAACTTTTTTAAATTATACTTTGGAAATAAATTAGGGAAATAATAATGAACCCAAAACACAATATTTCCGGTGTAATGATATTGAATATAGTTGAATATGTAGATGATTTATTGGAAGAACAATAAAGGTATTCCGCTAGAGTGGAAGAACACGCATAATGTTTAGTCCAACAAAGGTATGGGTATGATAATGAGATTCAGATGGCCGCAGGGTCTGCTACTACCTCTGTCGCCATGGCAATGAACTTGTTTGGGTCTTCCCGTAAACTGATTATAAGCTTGGGTTTAGAGTTCGTTTTTCATAACGAAGTTTATTACGGAAAAATAAATTTTTCTGTAACATAGATAAAATGGAATAAATGTCCGAAACAGTAAACTCTTTCAATTACTACTGTTGTTTGATTTATTGTTGTTGTCCAATTGTTAAGAGTCAAATACTAACTTTTGCTGCATTGTTAAACCATGAGTTGCAATAGAACTGTTTTTCAATAACTGTCATTTTAGTGTTGTGAGAAAATAGTTATTTGTAAGACTAAATTACTTACGTATGCCGTCAAACAGCTCAAAAAATGTGTTAATCATGTCTAGGTTATGTTTTGGTGTTAATGTGCCATTTTCAGCTGCTCATTTATAGTGAATTTATCGACCACTTGGCTTCGCCAGTGACATTAAAAAACACAAAACACATTCAAAAATATAAGACACCAATAGTTAACAAACAAAAGAACATTAAAATAATTTGGGCAGGCCTGTCCGGACAAAACGTCACGATCACGCCACGCCGACGGTAGGGGACAGACTGGACATGGGGCTTCCTTAACCGGTCGTATCGTGGTTATCAGTTTGGCGGAAAACAGCTGATAAATGGTGGTTACTACGGTCGATGAGAGAATTGAACATATAATTAGAGCTAAAGTGGAGTTTCTCGTTCGTAATAATTTCTCCAGGATTGATGCCCTTGAGATGTTAGTAAATTTCAAATTCCTCCAACGTGACAATCGTTTTCTCCCTGCTGCAAATATGTAAAATTTGTAGGCTGTCGTTTTATCACTAATCGACTGGTTGTAATCAAATATATGTTGGCCAAACGTGGATTTCTGTATGTTTGTTCTAGGGTCAGGGCGATGTTCTTTGTATCTAGTACTAAATCCCCGTCCAGTTTGAACAACATACAACCTCGGGCATTCGGCACATTTAAGTTTATAAATTCCAGTTTTATCATATTGGTTTTGTTTATTACTTTTAGCATTCAAAATATTCTTAACACGATTGGAAGTATTAAAAGCAAGTTTTAAGTTGTGGTTTCTAAATTTTTTATTTAGACTATGTTGCATTTCATGAATGAACTCTACACATACATATTTAGTTGGACTGTTACCAGTGCCGATGGTTAACTTAATAGATTTGACGTCTTTGTTCTTTTAGCGAATTTCCCCTATAGGGAAGAAGCTATTACCGTAGTCGGCATGGTAAGACCTAGGCCCGGGACCATGATAACTTTTCGTTTTGAGGTCCCCAGACCCCAAAAACACCATTCGTTCGAAAGTGTATATATATATATATATATATATATATATATATATATATATATATATATATATATGTGTGTGTCCGTGATCACGATAACTCTCGTAAAAATTATCCGATTTTGATGAAATTTGGTATAAACGTGTAAAGCAACATTTATGACTTTAAGTTCGAAAACCAGCCAGGTCGCTCTATCCGAAGGGGTATTTTGGGGGGGTTTTGTACCCCAAAAATGGGTTTTTCGAATTTTTTACATATCATTTTGGAAATAGTGAAACTTTAGTTTTTCCCATTGGATTCAGCTTAAAAAACACACAATTTGGTATTTTGATCATTTCTCTACATCAATTGGTTACCGAGATATTGAAAGTGCTAAACACAGTACGTTGTCTTAATGTTATTCTTATGGAGGAAAATAAAAATGTTATATCTCGCTTATTTATGAACGTATACTGACGAAACCTGGTATACGGCTTCATCTGGTTGTGGACCATTGATATTTCCTCAAAAAAACAATTTTTTACCCAAAGCTCCTGTAGCAGCAAACCTGCGTATTCATCCCCATGTTATTCTTATGGAGAATAAGTAACGTGTTATCTGCCTTCATTATGAAAATAAATTAATGAAATTTGGTATGTGGCTTAACCTACATGAGTTATATTGATATTTGTATAAAACCCCATTTTTTGTTTTCCTTGCTTCAGCAAACCTGCATACTCAGCTGCCATGTTATTCTTATGGAAAATAATTAAAATGTCATAAATCGTTTATTTATTAATGTATATTGATGAAACTTGGTATGTGGTATTAAGATACATATATATGCATTGGAAATTCGCTGAGTACGCAGGTTTGCTGCTACGGGGGTATTTATTTTTGTGTTTACAAACGAGTCTGTCATTGGCTATGGCGATATGTTTAATGATCGCAACCTATTTATGATATTGTTCCTTGTTCAACGGGACATTTAATAACCTGTGAATCATGGAATTGTATGCACCCATTTTTTGAGAATGGGAGTGGTAATAACTAGCGTGGATAAAAAATATAATCGTAAAGCTATGCGAATATTTAATCCAGTAGCTATGAAAACTCCTAATGTACCGAGTTATGTAATATTGAAACGTGCACATAAATAAATGAAAAATGTTGTTTTGGATAAAACTCGATATTATATTTATTCTTATTGATATTAATAACCATGCCAAACGTCTCTCTGTTCACGATTATAGTCAACAGTATAGATTTAAAATCCCTTTAGTATAAAAAATTTCACCTATCTATTTATTAGTAATTAATATAACAGTTGGTACAAAATTAATCAATGTAAGAGTACCAGATTTATTTAATGTGGTAACATTTTGCGCTGGAATTAAGTTTTTTAATAAGAAACCATCAGCAGCTCTGTTTGTTGAAAGCTGTAACCCAATAACAACAGTTATCTCAGTTTTAAATGTTATACTCTTAGGATATTTATTTAAATAAAAATACCATACTATATATATAATATATATATATTATATATCCATAATATATATATTATATATATTATATATTGTCTATAATGTATATATATATATATATATATATATATAAGACAATTCTTAGAGTCAGTTGTTTAAAATACAACTGTGGTTTGCATGCAGGTGCAATAGGTAGATAATGTTATTGGTCTTTGAAATGATTAAATGAATAGATCTTGCTAACATATTAACTACAGATAGTAACATATATATACGAGATAAGATAGAGACATACGAGTACATTGCGATTATTTTACTAAAAAAATTAAAGAATATCTATTTTTTAATCAAACATTTAAATAGAGAATTATAACAAATATACTTGATACAATATCTAGGCATAAGACTGTATCTTTAGGCTACTGTAATGTAAGCATGTATATAATCACAGGTTACATTCTGTAGTAATTTATATATAATAGACAAAAACATAACAAATAGCATAAAAATAAATCAACATACGTAATTAAAATAAACATGCATCAAATATACTTCTCTCTTTCTTAAACTGTTACTATAGTTAAATTAAGTTGCTTTGTTACTAGTTCCAATAGTTTTATACATTTTACATCCGTTAATAGTATGTAGTTTTAAACTAACTAATTAGTATTAATAGGAAATTAAAAACATTTGAAATATAGGTTTATGTACGTTCAGTCAACAGTTCAATTTTAAGTAGATTATTCCAACTGTTGGCTGAATGTACGTAAACCTATATTTAAATTGTCATATAACGGTTCTGGAGGCATTTAACAATGAATAAATTAAAAATATTGTTGTAATACAGTTTATGGTCAACTATTTTAGAAAATCCAAACATATTTTTAATTTATTTACTAATATTAGAAGATTACTAATGCAAAAAACTACAGGGAGATTTCTGCAGGGTGACATAGGTACGACAGGTCTATAAAAAATAACATGTAAAACGGAAAACGGAACACAAATAACGTGTATCTAATAAGTGTGCAATCTGTTAATAATATAAAAGCGATATTAAATACATTGTCAAAACCAGCACTAATTTTAAGTTAAAGGTCAGAGCTGGAACCTAAAAAAAACTGCGTACTATGCAAATAAGTAGAGATAGCCTGTTCTTCGCTGACATGGTAATTAAGTTTTGTTTGAACATCTCATTTTCAGGTCAGGAGGCTGTAATTGTTAATAAATCCAATTGCACTCTGTACAAATAAACATACGTACTTTGTAATTGAAAATGATTGAACAAATATAAATAGGAAGTTTTTATTACGCTAGAGTGAATCGGTTATTTCAAATAAACACTGAATGTTCTATTTTGAAAGTTAAACAAGTAAGTTCGAAAGAAACTTCCAGTTTAATCTGTTCAGTAATAAAAATAGATTTTAAAGGTTCTATTGAAAATATTCTTGCAAAACTTGCAAAACGAACCTTAGTTAATGAATGAATCACAATCTTAAAGGATTGGTGAATAATTAACAGTTAAAGCTGAAAGTTACATAGATTCTGTTTAATCTTAACTGCATTAAACAATTCCAAATTAGTTTAATTAGTTTAGTTTCCCCCTGGTAAGAGCTCTTATTTAGATTGCTAACCATCTTTATATAATTGTAATTAAAACAAAGTTTTATAAAACTCTTTTGAACAGTAGTAGAGCAAGGGCAAAAGGTACTCATTTTCCACAAAATGAAAACTCATAATATTTCATTTGCTTTATTTAATTTTTATGTGCAAGATGATGTTTGGAAAAAGTGTTTTATTACTCATATATAACTATTACAATTAAATATTAATATTATATATCCACCTTTTGAACGTAATTGTTACATATTGCTTTACGTTAAACACCCATAGATAGCCTATTTGAAAATCCGCCAGCATATAAAATACATTAAACAAGCACATGATAAGAGGTTAGGTTTATTTATGTTAAATTAACGGTTTACCATAAAATCCACCACTAAGAAAATACACGGTGAATGTTCGATTAATTATATTTAAATATCAACTCTACACTAACGTGAATTAGAAGTGAACCGAAGAAATAAAAAATTACAAATTTGATTCTGTTGAGATGCGACCTATATACTTAACTGTTCGAGGCCTTGAAGAACCATAGTATATAAATGCTAATCTCATTAAACTGCACAAGTAATCAGGAAGCCTTCGTTTTTTTCCATCGCTGAACCTAAATGTTTTGTGACTTTACTGTGACTACAACTTAAATTAAATCGATGTTTAAGTTTAACATAACTTACTTTGGCTTACTGGATTTACATAGTTTACCTATGCATAGCCTATTCAAATTTATACTTATAGTTTATTATTATATTACATTTACTGATTATATCTATGGATTATTGAGTGCAATTTAAAAAATCTAAAATAGAGACTTTGAATAATAATTTGAAATTAAGATTGTTAAATACTTATTTTCCAATATTATTTTTGTAATTTTGTAATTGCGGAGTAGTATGTTTTGAGACTCAAGGACTTAAAATATGATAAACATTGGTTTTCAGTTATCGATGTTTTTTCGTTGAAAGTTTCCCATTGTGATGAGTTTAAAAGAGTTAAAAATCTATTCAATGTTTGCTTGAATGGGACTTGTATATCGAACTTAATTGAAATAAAATAGTCTGCAACTAGCAAAGCTTGTATGGGCTGTACACGGTCGAAGAGACCCCCGGATAGACAATGCTGATACATCAGTTTTTGTTGGGTAAAGCCTCACATATAATAAAGCGTTTCCATACACAAACTGTTTATTATTTGAAAAATAATAGTGTTATTCCAAACTAAATACAAACTGAGTTAAAAATTCAATTTTTAACGGTTAGTAACTGTTTTTAACGGTATATTTTAGTTTCCTATGTTTTATTTGGTAGAAGTTGGAAAATTCTATAAAACCTTAAAATTTTAAAATAAATTTTTCATTATAACATAAGAATAGGATGTCCTATAAAAGGAACCCAATATAGGAGCTGGAAATTGATTATTGAAATCAATAGTTTATATAAGTGCGTGATGTAAGGTAATGCTATAATGGCTGCCACTTCTAAAAAGGAGAAGATAATTTAGCACTCATGGGTCGGTGTCAGTCCTAAATACGATATTGAGTTTCAAGCGTATTGCAATATTACTGGAATCATCTCTTCCCATTCACGTCATTTGGGACCACATCAATTACAATATAACATACTCCATCTAGTAATTCATAGGATAAGTAACTCTATACTATTCACTATTAACTTGTGCTGACATTTTATCCACAGTTACTTTCCATAATACTAACAATAATACTTTCATAAGTAAAAAAATATTTTTCTTATTAATTCTTAAAGAATTTACAGGACCAGGTAAGGTAGAGGAAGTAAGAAAAGCATACTATAAGGTCGACATTGCCATTCGCCCAATGCTTTGAAAGTGAGGTATTTATCTGCCATATTGATCTGTCACAAAACGTCAAAATCGAACACCAGCCATTAAATTTGGTGGCATAAAACCCTCAAAACACAAACGAAGAATAAAACCAGTGTTTCAATTATTTTTTAAATTGTAAATACATGTAAAACATTCTCAGGTTGTAATAATTTATTTATTTATATATTATTCCAACAGTTTTAATATATTAAAAAATATGAGATCCAAACGGTCAATTAGTGACATCAAAAAAGTATTTGATTGATACTGTTATTTTGGTCAGGTTGGATTTTTATGAGAGGTTTGGCTACAAAAACACTTTTCATTATATTATAAAAAAATTGTTTATGACCAGTTTATATTAGGGTGAAAAATAAGTAAATTACACTTTGTTCTCAGTATTTTACAACAATTTCTAAACATGCTCTAATCCAAAGTGTAAAATAATTATGATAAACTTCATTCCATAATTCTATGTTTCATCACTAGTACCGAAAGTGGTATGTTCCGGTACGCGATCGTGCTTTCCGTGCGAGGCGATTGCCGAGAGCGGAAATTCGAGCAAGTACCGGATTAACGCTTGACCTCGCCATCAATCAACAAGATTTAGTGGTGGTTGCTGATGTCGCTCTAACATACGAGTATAACCAGTTCCTCACAGTGGCCGCTCTGAAAAAAGTAAACAAATATAGCAGGAAGATTCCCACAGCCCAAACTTAATTCCAGGCTACGACGGGAGAAGTGATCCTCTATCATTGGATCACGTGGCGCGATGTCAAGTTCAGCAACAACGAGACTATAAAGGTCATCATGGAGCGGGGGTTCCTGCTCGACATAAGTCTCGGGGCTCTCAGAACCACCATAGACATATGTAGAGCTCATCTGGATTACGGATAGTGCCGTGTATGGGAACAAATTAAATGCAAGCGAGCACTAGCGGCAAAAACTAAATGAAGTGAAATATTCAGCATGCAAATAAACCGAGTCTTGTATATAAAAGTAGGTTAGGGGAGTGAAGAAAAGGCAAATTTAGCTCCATGTAAGCCTTTGCACTGCATACATGAAGAAAAATGCAACCAACACGATCTGATAAGGAAAATATAAAAAAAAATAAAAATAAAACCAATATGTTGGAAAGAGCTAAATAGTTCATACTACGAGTTATAAACGATACTTTTCATCATACTGTAATATCAACGAAACATAATTTTCAGATATTATTATCAGGTTTGTTGATTAATATTTTATACCACATAATGAAAATACTCGTGGTTACATTGTAATAACAATGCAATCTCAACACGTTAACACTGTACTATTGTAAAGGCGGTCCCACACTTCTCGCGAATACGCCCGAACATTCGGCCGAACTCAGAATGTTCGGAGTATTTGCGAGAAGTGTGGGAGCTGCGCGAACCTTGAATACGGGACCAAATGTTCGGCTGAACATTCCAACGAATATTTGGGAGGCTCCCACACTGTTCGCGAACATGCATCATTGATAGTCAACTATCCTGTTCTACTGAGACAATACTATAAAAAATTCGTATTTTTGGTATGTGTACCGTATTTATTTTTTCTGCTTTGAAGTATTGAATACCATGGCCTCTTAAGTAGTCATTGATTATGAAAAATCTAAAATTAAATGTCAATTTCTAGTTGTACTGGCATACTATGCGTATGTCAGTTAAATAATTATACCTATAAATAAGTTTTTAGTGTTATTTGAGTAAATTGAAGTTGTGTTTTAAGGCGCAGGGGGTTGACATTTATTAGTATACTGGCAACGGATTCTGCTGGATCCAGGGCTTGCTTCCCTTCTTCAACTCAGCTGCACTATGCGTCAGTGTGTCGAGGCAGTGTGTTGTTTCGAATCATTCAGTTCATAAAAGCACTTGCGTTTTCGCGGCAGCAGATTGACGCCAACCTCAATAATGGACAAATTAAATGAATTATTTATAGAAGAGATAGAAATAAATCCTGCAATACGGAACCATTAATTATTGTCCCTACATATTCTTTATTCAAATAGTAGTTGATTTCCTTCCACACTCCATAATCAGTGCCGGTCACAGTGGGGACAAACTACTCGGGGGGGGGGGGGAATTGTTTGGTCACAACACCCAAACGTAACTGTTTTACCAAATTAATATAAATGTGTCATCTCACTAACTCAGTTGATTAAACGTCATCGGAATCGATTTACCTCAATTATTTAACAATAGATAAGAAGCTTCCAATATACAAACGTATCACATCGGCGCGGCGTGGTGCAGGTGCACAACCGATCTGTCATTCCCACGCCGAAAAGAATAGTGTTTGAGTTATCTCTTTACTAAAATTATTGTTCAGTATATTCCTTATTATAAGGTAATTGTAAAAACCGACTGTAAATAACTTAATATTTAAATGTTTATGCCAAAAAATAAAACAATTTCGAATGGTTTTTAACATTTTTTTAAAATTATCAACCATTATATCCTATAAATGTATAAGAGAAAGGTGGTGACTGTCTGTCAACTTGTCTGTTACGTTTCAACGTCCCAACTTTGCAATCCCTTAGGGCTCCACCCCAGTCGCCCTCAAAGTTATTTATTGAATCAGGTAGGTACTTAAACAGATGCAGTTGCAGTAGGGATTTTAAACAGCTGTGCGAAATACTGGTATCAGCTAGTATATGATCATTATATAAGAACATGATGTATGATATATTTATATTTAATTTTTTTACTTCGTAAAAGATAGGCTTCTCATATTTTTGTTGGTTTCTTCTACACGACTAAACTTTACACCTTTTATACTGTAGATACAACAACATCAACATTATCTGTATAATCCGTCTGTCCGTGTTGTCACGACAGTGTTCACTGGACACGACGGACAATGCGCCTACAGCTTATAAAATGTATTTAATATTTTCAAGGGAATGTTCGCCCGAACATTTGCCCGAATGTTCAGTGGATGTTCGCGAGAAGTGCTGGAGTTTCAAACAGGGCGAACGTTCAGTGAACGTTCGGCCGAATGTTCTGGAGAATGTTCGGCCGAATGTTCAGACCTGTTTGCGAGAAGTGTAGGACCACCTTAAACATAGCTTAAGAACAGCTTATATAAAATACATCACTACTATTGATAGAAGGAACAAACTAATATTTCTATGACAGAATACATAACTAATAACAGTGCGGGAAAAATCTCCAGCTGTTTTTCGAAATATAGGGTAGGAAATTATCGCTTTCAGCATTCACGGTTCATACAGAAAATAGCTACTTTCGGTACAGTGGGATAAAACGTAATTGAGTACACAATTGTATTTTATTCACAGTAATACTTAAAAGTAACGTTATCTCTAGGTAAGGTAGTGAAGAGCAATAGATATAAGATCACAAGAGTAGCCAGATCAGCTACTGCTTATTATTTAATTTAAGAATATATAATGGTTTTTTATTTAACCAAAATAAGGTCCAAAATATGCAAATAAATAAGCTTAAGTGACACCTCAAGTTATGGAAACAAACAGGAAATAAAGCCAATCTCCGTTCGTTCTTTATCAAGTATACACACTCTCTTACATCAAGTAAAGTATCTTTACTTTTCTTATAACTATACCACTACATTTAAATCATTGATAATAAGTAATATTGCATTGCAAATAACAATTAATATACAACCACATTTATTTAACTATATTTTAAAAATAATTTCAAGACAGTTTAAATACAAAATATATTTAAAATACTTTGCCATATTATGGGTTTTAATGAGGATTAAGTATGGCCAAAGTTAATGTAAAACGTAATCTACTCTCAATCAGTTGTGCGGTTAAAAATATAATTACTGAATACTGACGGAGTTAATATAAACCCATATAATTTAATGCCTTACATTCAAGAAAACATCATTATTGTTCATGTTTTTAAACTGGAAGGTAAAGTTGTAACTTTAATTAATCATACATAACTTCCCATAGTGCATTACATTTTTAACATGTTACTGATTATTTTAGATAAACTCTTTTTAAAAGCTCTTTGGGGAATTTACGTAAGTTAATCCCTTCCTTGTTAGAGCTCATTTTTCGAGAGGGAAGCTCATCGCTCTATTGAGGTTTTGAATGCGATATCAGGCCGCGAGGTCTTGCTGATTGCTGCTTTTGTCCAATACTTTTCGAGTTTACTGAAAGCGAGTATGTATAAGCAGAATACATTCATTAGGTTTTTAGAGGATTAAGATTCACATTTTTAAAATGGACAAAAGGGAACAGATTGTATTTTAAATGTAAAGGAACTAAGTTTGTCAACAATAATAAAAAATGTTTTTAGTACTTGGGGCCCGAGTCAAGGTTAAACCCCCACTATAGTACCCCACAGATGATTGATTATCATCCAATTAAACAATGATGCTCAAATAACGATTTAGTTCTACTAAAAGAGAGAACATGTACAACAATTGTAAAATGTACAAACACGCATAAAAAGTTCACTCCCAAATTTGTAAATTAAAGAAATAAAAAAGCACCGATGCATCACAATTGATTCAAAACTGTTATGGAAACCACACGTAGACCAGATGTGCAAGAAGCTTTCCTCAGTAGCCTATGTTATTCGCAGAGTAAAACAAGGAGCAAGAATAGCCTGGAAAAACTGAAACTCACCTATTTTGCACTTTCCGAAACCCGTCTGGGGTCTGGCAGTCTTATGGGAAGGCAGAACCTATACCACTTAGGTCTGGCAGTCTTATGGAAGGCAGAACCTATACCACTGAGGTCTGGCAGTCTTATGGGAAGGCAGAACCTATACCACTTAGGTCTGGCAGTGTTATAGGAAGGCAGAACCTATACCATTGAGGTCTGGCAGAGTATTATGGGAAGGCAGAACCTATACCACTGAGGTCTGGCAGAGTCTTATGGGAAGGCAGAACCTAAACAACTGAGGTCTGGCAGAGTCTTATGGGAAGGCAGAACCTATACCACTATGGTCTGGCAGAGTCTTATGGGAAGGCAGAACATATACCACTGAGGTCTGGCAGAGTCTTATGGGAAGGCAGAACCTATACCACTGAGGTCTGGCAGTCTTATGGGAAGGCAGAACCTATACCACTTAGGTCTGGCAGTCTTATGGGAAGGCAGAACCTATACCACTGAGGTCTGGCAGTGTTATGGGAAGGCAGAACCTATTCAACTGAGGTCTGGCAGTCTTATGGGAAGGCAAAACCTATACCACTGAGGTCTGGCAGTCTTATGGGAAGGCAGAACCTATACCACTGAGATCTGGCAGTGTTATGGGAAGGCAGAACCTATTCAACTGAGGTCTGGCAGTCTTATGGGAAGGCAAAACCTATACCACTTAGGTCTGGCAGTCTTATGGGAAGGCAGAACCTATACCACTATGGTCTGGCAGAGTCTTATGGGAAGGCAGAACATATACCACTGAGGTCTGGCAGAGTCTTATGGGAAGGCAGAACCTATACCACTGAGGTCTGGCAGAGTCTTATGGGAAGGCAGAACCTATACCACTGAGGTCTGGCAGAGTCTTATGGGAAGGCAGAACCTATACCACTGAGGTCTGGCAGTCTTATGGGAAGGCAGAACCTATACCACTTAGGTCTGGCAGTCTTATGGGAAGGCAGAACCTATACCACTGAGGTCTGGCAGTGTTATGGGAAGGCAGAACCTATTCAACTGAGGTCTGGCAGTCTTATGGGAAGGCAAAACCTATACCACTGAGGTCTGGCAGTCTTATGGGAAGGCAGAACCTATACCACTGAGGTCTGGCAGTCTTATGGGAAGGCAGAAACTATACCACTGAGGTCTGGCAGAGTCTTATGGGAAGGCAGAATCCATACCAAACTGGTATCCTAGCCACTACATCAGATCACGATTCGATGCTTTAACACAGCTTAACACAATTTTTCACATATCATAATTATTAGCAACTGCTTTTTGAATCTTATTTAGCAATAATATGTTATTTTATCTGTGGTAAAATCTGTTTTATTAACCAACAAATGAAACAAAGTTGAAATATACTGTTTTAATAATTGTAATTCGCGGATGTTTAAGTAACTATAAGAAATATTATTATTTATTATATAGTATAATGTAGGAGGAATTTGCTCTTTTAAGCAAATATTCTAATTCGAAAGACCAGAGGTGAATTACTTTACATAACCAAACAGGGGAGGTGGAAATCCCGCATCCCAACAAAACTTCATTAGCATGACAAGAGAGACCCGTGCATTAACTGGACATTTGAATCTGATTGTCATCTTTGTTCTGCCACTCGACCAGCATTAATTATGCTTCGTGTAGGAACGCAGGAAGTAGTCCATAAACATGTAAGTACATCTGAAATGCTTCCCATGCTCAATTAAATCAGGATTAATTTGTATGTTTTCTTTTACGATTAAAATTAATACATAATACAATTTTCACACTGAGATGAAATATACTTTTGGAAATTCTTAGTTCTTATTGTGGTTTTAAGTGTAGTAGACATTTTGTATTTGCATTACATTTTAGCGAATTTCCCCTATAGGGAAGAAGCTATTACCGTAGTCGGCATGGTAAGACCTAGGCCCGGGACCATGATAACTTTTCGTTTTGAGGTCCCAAGACCCCAAAAACACCATTCGTTCGATACTGTATATATATATATATATATATGTGTCCGTGAGCACGATAACTCTCGTAAAAATGATCCGAATTTGACGAAATTTGGTATAAACATGTAAAGCAGCATTTATGACTTTAAGTTCGAAAACCAGACAGATCGACCTATCCGAAGGGGTATTTTGGGGGGGGTTTGTACCCCAAAAATGGGTTTTTTGAATTTTTTACATATAATTTTTGAAAAAGTCAAATTTTAGTTTTGACCATTCGATTCAGCTTAAAAAAACACACAATTTGGTATTTCGATCATTCCTCTACGTCAATTGGTTACCGAGATATTGAAAGTGCTAAACACAGTACGTTGTCTAATGTTATTCTTATGGAGGAAAAGAAAATTTTTGTATCTCGCTTATTTATGAACGTATACTGACGGAACTTGGTATACAGCTTCATCTCATTGAGGTCTATTGATATTTGCTCCAACAAAAATTTTGCATAATTCTCCCGTAGCAGCAAACCTGCGTACTCAGCCCCCATGTTATTCTTATGGATATTAATTAAATGCTCTGTCTCCCTTAATTATGAACATAAATGAATAAAAACTGGTATACGACTTCACCTAGTTGAGTTATATTGATATTAGCATAAAAACCCATTTTTTGTGTTCCTTGTTGCAGCAAACCTGCGTACTCAGCCCCAATGTTATTCTTATGGAGAATAATTAAAATTGTATATATATCGCTTATTTGTGAATATATTTTTATGAAACTTGGTAAGTGGCTTTATGTAGTATTAAGAGATTTATATCTCCATTGGAAATTCGCTGAGTATGCAGGTTTGCTGCGACGGGGGTATTTAGTTATCTGCACTTTTTGAAGATTTTTTCAGTGAGTTTCAAAGTTTAACAATACAATATTCGTTTATGTACAGAACATGTACCCTGATACCTATTGTACAACGGTCAGTTCAAGTCTCATATTCCAAGTGGCCGTAACTTTCAGTCCAGGAAATGGACCAATCTCCGAGTGCCCTCCCTCATGCTACTGCACTCAAACTTAAAATTACTACAACTTTCCTGGAACACTTGAAAAACGTTAAGTTAAATTATGAAATATGAATGTGTGTTGCTGATGAATTTTTACTATTATTTAGTTGGTGCTGAAGTTGAAGTTGTAATATACTTTATATTTTAAGGTTACAAATTTGTATCTACCTTATTTTCCTCATAACACAAATGTTAACATACAATTATAACCGCTTTTCAACGGACTGTCCGATTTGGTTGATTTTTGGCTCTTTTTAAATATAAAAAAGACAACTAGTTACTTTAGTGAGCAAAATGACCTTATCAACAATTGTTCAGTAAAATTATAAAATTCTCAATACTTAAGATTTGTTTCCAGGTAAAATGTTAAGATATCGAAATTGTGCTCATTGAAATCACTAGGCATTTGTTTGTTCTATAAAATGAACTAAATCAAAGAATTTGGATAATCCGTTGAGGTGGGATAGCCTTTTGAAAGTAACATCTAGAGTCCCCAAGTTAAAAAAAACACTGATTAAAACACATTAAGCATAAAGTTAAAGATTAGTCTTTTTTGTATTTAATTTGGTTTAAACACTAATATACTACGATATAGAACACAATGTAGTGTATGACTTGTGTATGCTACAGAGCCAAAGCGATTGCTAACTTATTAATTCGCTAAATAATATTTTCTATAATCAACCCCATTTTAATTCCATGACCTATTTTGACAAAAATTTGTCAAGTACAATTTATTTTGCTAGAACAGCGTCTAAAGTGCTTATTATTATCGGAAAAAGTACTGTTTAGCGGGCGAAAAGGGCTCTTTTGCTGGTTGCACCATATCTTTCCGCTCGCTGGCAGGAAATAAATAGCTGATTAATCGTTTATTTGGACCAAGCAATTGGTTTTTTGATTTTAACCTCAATCTCGTGAACGAAAAAATGAATGAAGTTGAATTTGTTTGTGTTTCTTGGATCCAAAATTTCAATTGTAGAAATAACGGTGTATTAAATTCTAGTGTAACATGTCCTTGCCGCTATTGGAGAATCGGGGATAACGAAATATCGGCTACAACTTGATTAAAGTTATACTCCTTATTTTGGCCCATATTACTTGTTAAAATAAAAACTAAATAAACAACTACCATTTAGTTTAACTAATAAAATCTCCGATTCCCTAACGTGTAAGGTAAAGCTCACTGTAGGGTCAGCGTCAGCAGTAACTTTCTACAAGGAAATGGACCTTCCGCCGTCCACAATACCTCACGATGCTGCACTCACCTTCAAAACCTTTTTTTACAAACGTTTAAATAGTTTTTCTGATTTTAGGTATTTAAAAAATATATTTATATGGAACTAACACAAAATAAAAAAAAATTATATGCATTTTTAATTTGGTGTAATAATTACTGTTATTATTTTAAACTAAAATAGTTAGGGAATTTTATTTGTTGAATACACAGGATTTAAATAACAAATTATATTTAACTATAATATTCTATTTGTTTGTAATAATAAAAACTGGAAATATATTTGTACTTTCCCACTAATTTTTTTATATAACAAAACATACTAATACCTGACTACATTAGTACCTACCACAGCTAACTTATGACATTTGGCTACATTAGTACCTACCATAGCTGAATTACTAATATCTGGCTACATTAGCACTTGAAATACAGCTAACTTACTTATATCTGGCTACATTACCACAGCTAACTTACTTATTACGAAAACTCAACAGTGATTAGAAGCTTGAAATTTTTGTTTTAATATTTTAAAACCCACTCCAATTTTAAGTAATACTCTGCTATATATACCCTGCATTGAATTGTATGTGTAAAAGGTTGATATAAATCAAACAGACTATATGTATATTATGTATTGTTTTAAGCATTTTTGTATTATGCGAGGGGAAGAGATACACCTTTATGTGGCGTTATATTGGGGAGGTGATCGTCACGCGTATTGTTTAACGCCTTGTCAATTTCCGATTCATTTAATTGTCTGTGTTTTTTAATGTATTGATTACAAGCAAGATTATACATGTGTATGATTAGATATTCGGTCTTCTCACTTAAGGAGGTGATCTTACAAATAATCGTAAACCCTATCCCTCAAAAGAAGATTATATCTTTACCGTGTACACTTTAGCTGTACAAATTATGTCATCTTTTAAAATTAAGCTGACGTAACTTTGAAATGCTGGATATTTTACTTATAAAAATGAATATACTAACTAGTTTACAGAGAGTATTTTCAACATTTTACTTAACGTCATTTAATCGAAAATGTTCAACTGAAAAATATGGTCTGGCTTGTTAACGGCTCATCTCACCTACTTGCCTCCCTCCCATGAACAATAAACCCTTCATCAACTGATGTAAAAGGTTTATTGTGAATTGCCAATCCGTCTGTTGGATGGTATATTTAGCTTGAGTAATGATTACTTTTAAATACAGTTTTTGAAAGTCAATTTTAGATACCGTAAGCGTTAAATGTACAAGTGACGATTCGGTGTGTAATGAGTTATCTTATTGGCATTGTTGTTCGTTAACAAAGTTAGATTAAGTTTGAGAAACTGTAGCAACGTTTAAATAATGAAATATATGCACAAACATTTGATATTTGCAGTCTAGAATAATAATTTTCAGTCCATACTAAGCATTTTTCGATTACAAAGGTTTAATAAAACAGATATGGTGCTAAATATTCTACTAATTATTACTCAATTATCCATTGGCTACAATTCAGCATTACTAACATGACTGAAAATAAGAGTAAATAAATGCTATATAACTGTAATTAGTCCACGTATGATTGTGGAATAACTGCTATATAACTGTAATTAGTACACGTATGGTTGTGGAACAACTGCTACATAACTGTAATTAGTCCACGTATAGTTGTGGAATAACTGCTATATAACTGTAATTAGTCCACGTATGATTGTGGAATAACTGCTATATAACTGTAATTAGTCCACGTATGGTTGTAGAATAACTGCTATATAACTGTAATTAGTCCACGTATGGTTGTGGAATAACTGCTATATAACTGTAATTAGTCCACGTATGATTGTGGAATAACTGTTATATAACTGTAATTAGTCCTCGTATGGTTGTAGAATTCTTCCGGAATGAATCTCAAATTCAATTTATGAACCTTCTACTCTTCGTTCGTGAACATTCAGCATAAAATAAAAAGGTTGCCATCTAGCCTAAATTCCGTTCTTAGGTACAAATAAATGTAATTATAGTAAATATATGCACTTTTATTTTTGTAATATGGAACCCTTTAATTTTAAATAACATGTGATCAACTAATGAAAATTTATATGGAAAATTGGTTTTATGCTCACTGATGTAGACAAATTCGATATAGAGAGCCTCTTGGCCTACGTATTGTATCTTGTAATAATTTAATGTTGTAATGTAATTTTTAATTTTACATAATTATTACTTGACAGTTCTTAGTGATTTGACAAACTCATTATACAAATCATTAACATTCGAACAATGAAAGCGGAATAAAAAGATTTATTTTTGCATATAAACATAAAATTATTTAATTAATTAATTTAGTATAGGTAATACTAATTATTTTAATATATAGAAAATGATCCTTAAAATTTTATAGGTTGTTAGTAAATTTAATTATTATTTTCTTTCCCGTATAAATTTTCAGCTTTGAAATAAAGGAGGCCTTAATTTTCTTACTCATCCTATATTAAAATATTTGTATTTTTTAAACTTGGTACTCTTCTACATAAAACCGAACATTTATCTTTTTTTCTCTTTTAAATTAAATTAAAATACTCGCAGGATACTTTGCACCAATATTCATTCAATAACTATTCAATAATCTGTTCATTAGTCGCGGGTGTTCGAAATATGTTTAACGTTCATGCAGGATGTGTTTTAAACGTCTGTACTATCAAATGTAGAAAAGGTAGAAAAGAGGGCGTTTAAAATTCATACTGAATAGTTAAATGTATTTAAAATAATACTGGTGCTAAGTGTTATTTAAAAAGTAATTGTAATAAACGGTTCATACTAATGATATACATAAGCCATAAAACACAATCTAGTTGTAATAAAGCCAGTCAATGTTATGTATTAATCTATTAAGACAATTTGACAGTTTGGACGGTTACGCTTGAAGAAAAATGCCTTTGTGAGGCTTTGTAACTGAACATAAACACAAACAACGGTTCCATCCTCTAAGATATTGAACAAAGCTTGGAGCCTGTTGCTCATTAAACCACTTTGCGTCCGTACGATGTAAAGGGGGCAAATTATTCGTTGGCAAACTTTGGGAAACCTTAAATGTAATGAGTTTAACTAATATTGCTTTTTTGTTATAAACCTACTGGCTTCACTTTTCAACGTCTACTGATTCATATCGCATGTATTTAATATTGGGAAGGAAAACTTTGAACTGAATACTTCATTGCATAAATAATGCTTGTTACATACGATGATTGCATAAACTATAATAACAACTTTTAAATTAACCTTCATCATGTAAGCAAATTTTCCTATTGGGAATAAATTAAATTTTTTTCACAATAGCAAATGGTTTAAAAATAAACAAAGTATATTGCGTAGTTTAATTGGAATAGGCTCATTTTGGATAATCGAAATATCTCATTGGAAACCTCATTATTTACAATATGTTTTAAAATGTTTTTCAACGTATGCTTAAATATTTTATATAAAACAATAAAACAGACATTTCATTGCGTAAAATATGTTGAAAAATGAGTGCTCGTTTTAAAAATTATACTTAAGTAGCTTTTCCTATAAACAAATTCAAACAAACTTAGACTTAACTTGATTGTATTTAACAAATGCGATTTATTCCAAGCGTTTATCCAATAATTCCTTGCATACTTATTGGTTACTGTACTTTTTAACACTGATCAAATAAATTAAAAAGTATTATTAAACTAAAACAGCCAGTATATTGCCTTTAGTGTGCAGTTATTGCGGTAAATGCACAACTAAGTGATTTTAAACCTTTCACAGCCTTTTATGTTATCGTAGAACAAAATATGACGTAAAATACGTAACACTTGCCTAAATCAAGACGTGGTTTAGTTGAAAGAAGGATACAGTTTTTAAAATAAATTGAATAATAGTTTTCTTTAAAGTCATGTGTTATATTGTTATTGTATTGGTAGTTTTATGATTTTTACTTGAAATAGTAAATAAAGTTTGTTTTTTACATAGGTCTAGTATTCAATAAAAGTCGATGTCAGTAGTGGTGAAATGATGGTTTAACATCACTTCCGGCGCTTTTTTCCCATGTTATTCTTATGGGGATCAGTTTTTGCACCGACGCCCGATCCTACCCTACACAAATTTTCTTTTTGGCCCCTGCCTTATTTTCCCCCATTTAAAATTTGCATTAATTTTAATACATCCTTTGCAGAAATCCACGAGTTCAAAAATAACTCCACACTAAATAAACAACACATGTAAACAACTTAGAAGTTATTGTGTAGTAGTGGTGAAACCACAAAGAGGCATCACTTCCGGCGCTTTTTCCCCATGTTATTCTTATGGGGAGCCGTTTTTGCACCGACGCCAGCTCCCGCCTATAGAGCTCCCGCCCGCTGGCCTATATTAAATATACCCCTGCCTATATTAAATATATTGTCCCCATCCCCATCCCTCCTCTATATTTTTAAAAATTAATTTTCAAATTCAGGCTAAAAAACTATCTTTGGTGTTTACTGTCCGATTTGTCTGCAATTTGGATATGTTATTGTCGTAGGCAAGTGTTTTAATAAATTTCACTTACATTTCCCAAATTCACTATTATGGTTGAATTAAAAAATTTTGAAAAATACTGCCGCCAACTTCTTTATTTACTGCCCGATTTGTCTGCAATTTGGATATGTTATTGTCCTAGTGTTTTAATAAATTCCCCCAAAAATACTGCCGCCAACTTCTTGATTGTTGTAGTGTTTTAATTCCAACTACGGTCGAACTGGCAACTGATTAAAACATCCGCCGCTTGCACGCGCAACGATCCGCTGCCTGCACACGCTGACATACTAACACACTAAGTCACGGCCTCTCCACCCAGGACTCTGTGTGAGTGTTAGCAGTGGTGTGATGTCTTTAGGGACAACTGTTAATCCATAATTGAAATAGCCCAATATTTGTAAATCTCCAATTCACCATTTCCAAATGTGTATTAATACCTAAAATGTGTATGTAAAAAATAATATTGCACCACCAAATTGGAAATTTTTTTAATTTTTGCAGTAATTAAACTGCAAAAATGTCTTATTTTAGAGTTAAAAAATATGTTTTTATTATTTAAAAAAGATAAAATTTTAAAATTTTCAACCAAGGATATATATAGAAGCCCCAAAATCACCACCCTCATTCCAACAAAAAATGTTGACCTGTGCACAGTGCTCCACGTCTTACTCCAACAGAAGCAATTTATTACGCCATTATCGACTTGTTCACAAAGTTATTCCTAAAATTTGTAAAATATGTCATCAAATATTTGACAATAGCAATTTTAAAATGCATATGCTAGAGAACCACAATACTTGTAATGTGTGTAAGAGAGTCATCACCCGGAACAAACCCCGCCACCACCTACGATGTGACAAGCGACCCTATAATGTGTTTAAGTTTTACGGCGAGTCCGCGGATATATTAGACACTCTCCAATCTTGTCCTCTACCCATCAAATGGATTCTTATTAGGAGAGTAAAATTCATCAAACACTCAGTGGACAATAATGGTGATTTAATCATTGACAAAGAATGTATTGCTGATTTTCGAAGTTTAACTAATTTATCAATTGAGAAAGCACAGCTAAAGACTCAAATTGAAAATTCACTTTTAAAAATCGATACCTCCATGCACAAGTATCAAGCTCAGGGCAGTGGATGGATATATGACCGCACCAAATACTGGCAGTTGCATGTTTACAAATATAAGCCCCTAACTCCCAAATCATACATTCCCACGCCAGAAAATATAAAATCAAAACATGCTGTTTTAAATATTAAAAACACCGATAATAAATGTTTCACCTGGAGTGTTTTAGCAAGCTTAAGACCAAGGAATAGTAAAGAAAATGCAAATCGAGTAGTTCACTACGAACCCTATGAGGGCCAGTTAAATATGACAAATATAAAATATCCAGTAAAAATATCTGACATTGATAAATTTGAAAAACAAAATAACATAAGTGTTAATGTATATGGAATTGAAGGAAAAACAATATATCCACTGAGAACAACTAAACTAAACGGCAATACTCACGTCAATCTGCTGCTTCTAAAACACGGTCAGAAATCACATTACTGTTTAATTCGTGATTTTGACAAGTTAATGTTTAATTCTACAAAACACGCCAATAAGAAATATTTTTGCAAGTTCTGTTTGCAACATTTTGGCACCAAAGATATATTGGAACGTCACACAACATATTGTAAACCCTTTGGGCATCAAAGAGTACAAATGTCTGAAAAAGATACACTACAATTTACGAATTACAAATATCAACTTAAAGCTCCCTTTGTGATTTATGCAGATTTCGAATGTTTTATAAACGGCGGCAAACACACGCCTTCTGGATTTGCTTATGTTGTGGTGAGAGACTCTAACATTATTTACGAAGAGTTGTACAGCGGTGAAAATGTAATGGATGTATTTTTTGAAAAGTTATTTAAAACCTATGACTTTATTAAAAGTCAGATGGAAGTATATGTTCCCCTTGTAATGACTCCAAAGCAAGAGGCATCCTTCAAAAACTCTAAATACTGCCACATATGCCAACAGCTGTTACTGGGTGATAAAGTGCGCGACCATTGCCATCTAACAGGCAAATTCCGAGGACCCTCCCACAACGCTTGCAATTTAAACTATAAAGTAACCAAGAAAATTCCAATATTCTTCCACAACCTTAAAAACTATGATGGTCATTTAATAATGCAACACTTGGGAAAACTCAATCGCAAATTGAATTGCATAGCCAAGGACATGGAAAAATATATATCGTTCTCTGTTGATGATTTGGTATTTTTGGATTCATACAACTTTCTGTCTCTTCCCTTAAGCAAATTAGCTTCCAATTTAAATACATTTAGATTTATAGACAATCCACTACTACAACGCAAGGGCGAATTTCCATACGAATACATGACAGGACCAGAAAAGTTTTTAGAGACCCTACCACCCATAGAGGCATTTTACAGCAGCCTAACTAAAGAATGTATATCTCCTGCACAATATGAACATGCTAAAAACGTATGGAATCATTTTAATATAAAGAATTTAAAAGAATATCACGATTTATACCTTAAAACAGATGTGTTGTTATTGGCTGATGTGTTTGAGACATTTAGGGACTTGAGTTTAAAGGATTATAAACTCGACCCTGTCCACATGTACTCATTGCCTGGGCTATCATGGGAGGCGTGCCTTAGAATGACTGGCATAAAATTACAGTTATTTAGTGACATTGACATGCATTTGTTTATAGAACACGCCATTAGAGGTGGTGTAAGCATGATTTCCACGCGCTATGCTAAAGCCAACAATAAGTACATGGGCGAACATTATGACCCAAATCAAGAAAGCACCTATCTTGTATACTTAGACTGCAACTCGCTATACTCTACAGCAATGTGCGAGTCGTTGCCCGTTGATGGCTTTAGATGGACAAACGAGAAAGATTATAAAGCCAATAAAAATGAAAACTTTGGATTTATTTTGGAAGTTGATTTAAAATACGATAAAAGTTTACACGATTTGCATAATGACTACCCACTCGCACCAGAAAAAATGAATGGAAAATTAATACCAAACTTAAATGACAAAACTAAATATATTCTACATTATAAAGCACTAAAAAAATACGAAGAACTGGGTTTGGTAGTTACAAAATACCACAGAATCTTAAAATTCAGACAATCAAATTGGCTCGCGCCTTATATTAATTTTAATATTGAAAAGCGACAAAAAGCTGAACATGATTTTGAAAAAGACTTTTACAAACTGTTAAATAACAGTCTCTTTGGTCGAACAATTATGAACCAACGCAAGTTTCGTGATATACATCTTGTAGATGAGTCTATGTTAACAAAGTATGTTACAAAGCCAAGATTTGACTGCAGCAAAAAGTTCGATAACAACTTGCATGCTGTGCATTTAAATAAATTAATTGTAAAGTTTGATAAACCAATATATTTAGGAATGACCATTTTGGATATCAGCAAAGTAATCATGTATGATTTCCACTATAATTATATGTCAAAATTTAAGAATAAAAAGTTCTTAATGACAGACACGGATTCTCTGATGTATTCTATAGTAACAGAGGACTTTTACAAGGAAATACAAAGTGACTTGGACCGTTTTGACACCTCTGCACATAGTAAAGACCATTTCTTATACTCTGATAAAAACAAAAAAGTTACGGGCAAGTTTAAAGACGAATTAAATGGTCAAATTATGTATGAATATTGTGGTTTAAGGCCAAAATTATACTCTTTCATTCCTCTACAGTGGTTATACGAAAAAGAAAAGCAAAATGAGCTAGAGGTTAAAAAGGCAAAAGGAGCTGACGGCGCTACAGTTAAACATCTCTTAAGACACCAACACTACTTACACTGTCTTGCAACCGGAGAAGATTACTATGAGAATGTTACAAGAATTAAATCCACAAACCACCGTCTTCAAACATTAACGATGAACAAAAAGGTACTCTCTTTTGATGACGACAAGAGGTTTATTCTGGATGGCATCAACACCCTTGCCCTTGGTCACTATAAAATTGGTCAAACATAAATCTGTATTTGCCATTATTCTTTGGCCTTTCCTTGTCTATTACAAAAAGCCATATTTAGACCTATCCCAGCATTGATGGCAGAGATTTCTAAATTGGTTAAATGAAAAATCATTTCCCACATGATTGTTATACACATGTTTTAAATTTAAATCGTCTTGTTTAAATAATATTAGGAAATTAACATTGTCACGTAAATGTTTGTTTACTTTACTGTAAGATTGACACAAGTAAAAACTGTTAACATTTTTGTGTCTGCCCATTGAGAAAAATTGTGTGATATTTGGACTATTTATGTCGTCAAATACAACTATTGAGTGTGATTCTACATCATTTGGTGTGATTTCACAGTTTGAATATGTGTGTAATTTAACTTCATCACACAGACGGAATATTTCAATTATTTTTTTATATTTTTCTTGTTCTAAAGATTTGGATATTATATATAAATTTGTAAACTTTAATCCTTGTTTTTTTACAATTAAGTTATAAATTACAACAGTCTTCCCCGAACCACTGGGCCCTATTATAAGACAGCGAATATTATTAGGAAATAGGCCCAACTTCTTTGGTGTATTTTCTTTATGTGCAATTTTAAATTTGTTCTTTTGTTGAATAAATGACATTTTTATATAATGGTGTATTTTCTTTATGTGTTAAATGACATTTTTTATATAATAAAAATGCCAAAGAGAAAGTGTAAAACGGTCCAAGGTAAGGGATTATTCTTAAAGCCATATAGAGGCCGTGGCTTGTTAAATACCCTTATAAACAACCTTCCTTTCCCCCTCCACCTACCTGGAAATTATAAATGGTGCGGGCCCGGAACTAACGTGCGTGAAAATTTAGCCAGAAATGTACCTCCCAAAAATAAGCTAGACTCTTATTGTAAAGAGCACGACATATTCTACATGAATAATCCTGACACAGCCGCCCGGAACAAGGCAGATATGAGATTAGCGGACCAGGCTTGGACTAGGGTTTCGGCAAAGGACGCCAGTCTGGCCGAAAAAGCAGCAGCTTATGCAGTGACAAATTTGATGAAGGCTAAGGCAAAAATGGGAATGGGATTAAAATTTAATAAAAAAGATGGACAACTTTCAGCTGTTAGAGGCAGCAAGAGACGTGCCTCACTTTCGAGGAGTGTACCTAAAAAACGAGCTAAGAAAACTGAGACCAAAAGTAAGAGAATGTGGAATTATTAATTTAGACAGTGACAGGGGCACACATTGGACAGCATATCGTAAAAATAAAGATATTGTAATATATTTTGACCCTTTCGGAATACAGCCTCCAAAAGAGGTAATTGAATATTTTGTACCATCTAAAATTTACTATACAACTGATCAAATACAAGATTTAAACAGTTCCATTTGTGGAATTTTATGTTTATCATTTCTGAAAAATTTTAGTTTATAAAAAATGGATTCATTTACTATAACATTTACGGGCACAGAGCCAGAGTTGAAGTCGGTGTTCTTTCCTCCTATAGAATTAAATGGTGATTATGTAATTGGACTGGTAGATTTTCAAAGTTATAATTCTATATTTAATGTTAAAAAACCTCTAAATACTTTGACATATTACAAAATGCACAAAATTACAACCCCAAAAGGGGAGGTCACAATTGACGAATTAAACCGGGCATTAGATGGTAAAGTTGAAGTTATTATACAAAATAAAGTAGCATTAATTAATACAAAAGTCAAACTTATATTTTACAAAGGGCTAGTTCCAAAATTAAATAAACTTAAAGACACAAAATTAACTATAGACGAGGGTGAGGATGTGTATTATTACGATCACAAAGCTCCAAATGTAATTGAAATTGTTGAAGGTACATACGAGGTGTTTGAGCTTGCGAAGGAAATTCAAAAGCAACTCCCAGATTTTGTACTTATAGCCGATAATAAAACTATGAAAGCCACATTACATTCTGGCCATGTGTTTGATTTTACAAAACCGTGTTTAGGGTCTGAATTATTGGGATTTAAAGGATTTTCTACTCCAGATATTGCGTTTAAATCCGTAAATAAAATCAACATAAATAATGTAAATGTGATTAGAGTAAAATGTAATATTGCGAATGGGTCTTATTTGAATGGTGACAAATCACACACCATACATAGTTTTTACCCAGAAGCTCCTCCGGGCTACAAGATTATTGAGGTTCCCAGAAATATTATATACTTCCCTGTAAATAAGAGAAGTTTAGATGTTGTTAGCATTACATTTGCAGATCAACACGACAAGCCAATTGATTTTAATAAAGAAGAAACTACAATTACTTGTCATATAAAAAGATATGAGAATTTACAAGAACGGGCTGAGTGTGCAAAATGCCAGGTTTCTGCGATCAATTGGGTTGAAGTTAAAATTTTCTATTAATAAAAATGGAAGATTTTCTAGACGTTACAGCAAAATTCCAATACGATGATAGCCTGGTTAAAATTACAAATCACTCCTATGTTCCACACAACACTTTAGCAATAAATAATTCCGATGAAATTCGAATATGCATAAATAATCAAGATTTACTAACACTCCCATGTAGGAGTTATTTGTATATTAAAGGAGAAATAGAGAATCATGATAAAGGACATTTTATAAATAATGCATTTGCATTCTTATTTGACGAAATTAGATACGAAGTTGCTGGTAAAGAAATAGATATTGTAAGAAATCCGGGAATTTCCAGTCTTATGAAAATATTGTGCTCTTACAATAAAACAACTAAATTGTCAAATGTAGCATTTGATTCTGATGAAAATTTAAAGGAGTTCCATAAAAGCGGCAAGTTTAGTACTTGTGTCCCGTTAGAGCTGTTAATGGGTGTGTTTGAGGATTTTAATAAGGTTTTAGTAAATGTTAAACAAGAATTGGTGTTGAAAAGATCCAAAAACGACTTAAATTGTATATTAACAACATCTAATGCTCCAACTGGTGTCGATCCTATTCCTAAAATTACACTTAAATCGATTCAGTGGGTGATGCCGCACGTGGTACCATCTGATGGGGAGAAGCTTCAATTACAAAAGATGTTATTGCAAAATAAAAATTTGCAAATTGCATTTAGAAGTTTGGAGCTACACGAACTTCCATCATACCCCGAAACCAAGAGACACACATGGTCAGTTAAGACGTCTTCGAGTTTGGAGAAGCCCAGGTATGTTATATTTGGTTTCCAAACAGGTAGGGACAACAGTGCACGAAAAAGAACTGATGAATTTGATCACTGTAAATTGAAAAATCTCAAAGTGTTTTTAAACTCTGAATATTATCCTTATAGCGATTTAAATCTCGACTTTGAAAATGGAGATGCCTCTAAAGCTTATGAGATGTTTGTGAGGTTTAGGGAGAGTTACTACAACACCGTCCCCGATCCTATGTTTAACAGAGCTGACTTTATAAAGAAATATCCTCTAATTGTAATAGATTGTTCTAGACAGAATGAATCAATCAAAGAGGGGGTTGTAGATATTAAATTAGAAATTGAAACTGCAGAAAACGTCCCTTCAAACTCATCTGCATACTGCCTAATAATACACGATAAGGTGTTTGAGTATAATCCTTTGACAAATGAGATAAATAAAATGTAAATAAAATGAAAACAAATATTCAACAAGAATTGGTAGAGTCTGCAAAACAAATAAGAGAAAAATATAGGGCGTTAAAACGTGGTAAATTTCTAGAGGCTGAAGAGAGGTTCCAAACATTCCAACCGTTAATAGAGCCTTTGCAAGAATTAAAAAATTTAGCCACAAAAACAGAGAGGCCAGTTCTCCCAATGATTTTAGAAAAGACCCCGTCTAGAATACCAAGAATAACACAAATAACACCGCACAAATTAGATTTTGGTCTTTTAGCATCAGACTATTTAGGAAATTACCTTAGTAGAAGTAGTATGACAGCCACCACATATGGTATTAGGCGAGAAGGAAATAAATTTTTTATTGGGAATCAGGAAGTTCAAATTGCCAATGATGATGTTACAGTTGGAGAAAAAATTTATAAAGGGACAAAGGGATTGTGGGAATTGTTAACTTTAAAAGAACCCGTAAACTATAGTCAGGCTGATTTGCAAAATTATAAAGAGATTTTGGAAGCTACAAATGCACATTTAAAGGGTTATAAAACAGGTGCGGCGATGTCAAGTAATAAACACACTAAATATCTTAATATAATTAAACCCCTGTTTAAGACTGTTGGTGAAGGTTTAAGGCAGGTAACTGGTAATAAAATAGACTATGTTTATTGGGACGATCCTAATGAGCTTGTAGATAGGTTAAGACTGCTTTGGTTAAGCCGATTGGCGGGAAATTCTGGAGTGGATAATGAGATAGATTCTATCATAGAAGAATTGAGGGAAAGTGGAATTGTTTATTAAATAAAAATATGATAGATAAATTTTATCGCGTATATAACCCGTATAGTAAACCAGAAGCTAGAAGTTTTAAAGAAACTACTTTAAATCTAAAAGATGATGGTTGGAATGCTTTAAATTATAAAATTAGTAATGTTAAAGGTGGGGAGTTTACTGACGATGTATCGACTTTGGGGCAGACGTTAACCAGGAAAGGTGATGTTTTTGTACAAGGTAATACTAAATATAAGTTTTTAGAATCCAAGAATAATAATTGGAACGCTAATAAACGCAAAATTACTAATGTTAAACGAGGTGAAAGCTCAACCGATGTGCCCACATTAGAGCAAACTTTAATAAGAAAAGATGGTGTCTTTGTACAAGACAAAAATAATTATGAATTTTTGGAATCGGAGGGAAATGTTTGGAATGCCAAAAAGCGAAAAATAAGTAATTTGTTGGCTGGTAAAGAAAGCGATGATGTTGTAAACGTCTCTCAAGTACCAAAAATGGATCTAAACTTTTGGGATTTTAATAATAAAAGGCTAGTTCGTGTTAAACCCGCTGTTGATGAGAACGATTGTGTTACAAAACATCAGACTGTGACTTTAGACGGTCTTAAATTTGATGGTAAAAATAAACAATTAACAAACATTTTACCTGGGACATTGCCAAATGATGTGGCTGTTGTTAAGCAAATATTAACAAAGGGTGAGAAAAGCATAATAAAACAGGGGGATAAATATTATAATGTATTAACATTAGATGGCGATGTGTGGGATGCAGAGGACAAATTAATAAAGAATATACCTGAAGGCAAAGATAGGAGTGATGTTTGTTTAATGTCGCAGGTTTTGAGGTATGACGATAATATTAAAACTTTTAGACAAGACAATATTAAATTTGATATTTGTTTAAAATCACACGCATTAAGGTTTAACAATAAAACTAATAAATTTATGCAAGACAATAATGAAATCGATTTGATGATGTACAATCCTAAATTGTTGGTTGCAGACCCTACATCTTTAAGCGGATTTAAGACTTTAGATGGAGGGGCATATTTGCCAAAAAACTATGTATATCAAAGAATGAGTGATGGTATGTTAGTTGGTAGCAATGGAGGTGTTTTTGAAACGACAGAGACTGGCAGATACGTTAACATTAAAAATAAAGAATAAAAAATGGAAAAAATTGCTTACGAATTGCATAAGCCCGCGAGAAAGAACTTTGTTAGAAGGTCTTTTAAGGTGTTGGGTATAAACGAAACTGTTCAAATAGATTTAATAGATATGCGGAATTATGCTAGAGAGAATTCTGGGAATAAATATATTTTAACTTTAATAGACACATTTTCTAAAAAAGCTTATGCTGCTCCACTAAAGAATAAAACTGGATTAGTAGTCACAGAAGCTATAAAAACTATTCTCCCAAAGGGAGTTAAAAATATTCAATCTGATAACGGAAAAGAATTTTTTAATGAACATTTTACCAAACTAATGAAAATTCTAAATATTAATCACTACCACACTTACTCTACAATTAAGGCGGCTATTGTGGAAAGGTTCCAGAGAACTTTAAAGAATTGGTTGTATAGAGAGTTTAGTGCACAAGGAAGTTACAAGTGGTTGGATTTACTTCCAAAGTTAATAAGGATATATAATAATAAAGTACATAGATCCATAGGGATGAAACCTAACCAAGTAAGTGCTAAGAACTCTAAAGACGTACACGAAAGGTTAGCATCTAAAGTACAAGTTAAAAAGCCAAAATATAAGGTGGGGGATAGTGTAAGGATATCTAAATATAAACATGTATTTAGTAAAGGATATACCCCTAACTGGACGGGAGAGCTTTTTACAATAGCAGAAGTTAAGAAAACAAAGCCTGTGACTTATATTTTGAAAGATGAGAATGGCAATATAATCAAAGGAGGATTTTATACAGAAGAATTGTTAAAGACTAAATATAAAGACATGTGTTTGGTAGAGAAGGTAATTAGGAGGAAGGGTGATTTATTATATGTCAAATGGCTCGGGTTCCCAAGTAGCCAGAACTCGTGGATTTCTGCAAAGGATGTATTAAAATGAATGCAAATTGGATTAAAACACCAAGTTTTGGCGGCAGTTGGGACACTAAATCAGACACCAGAGTTTTTAAAAAGAGGAGGGACAATATATTTAAGGCAGGGGTATATTTAATATAGGCCAGCGGGCGGGAGCTCTATAGGCGGGAGCTGGCGTCGGTGCAAAAACGGCTCCCCATAAGAATAACATGGGGAAAAAGCGCCGGAAGTGATGCCTCTTTGTGGTTTCACCACTACTACACAATAACTTCTAAGTTGTTTACATGTGTTGTTTATTTAGTGTGGAGTTATTTTTGAACTCGTGGATTTCTGCAAAGGATGTATTAAAATTAATGCAAATTTTAAATGGGGGAAAATAAGGCAGGGGCCAAAAAGAAAATTTGTGTAGGGTAGGATCGGGCGTCGGTGCAAAAACTGATCCCCATAAGAATAACATGGGAAAAAAGCGCCGGAAGTGATGTTAAACCATCATTTCACCACTACTGATGTCATACCGATGAAATGTCAATATCAGCTATCAATCGTTATAACATTGGACATAAATTATTTAGACTTATTAAACAACTAATACACATTATATTGGTACTGTTTGTGGCTGCATTCTAATTTTTAAAAGATTGCCAAGATCCTGAGTTGTATCCTAATAACTATTTTACACATGTTAAGCAAAATGAGAAATTAAATAAAATCAAAGGGTTTTTATTGACATGAGCAATGGGCATGCGTTAAAAACCTTACTCTTAAAAAAAACTTAAAATATATAATACTTATGTTCACCTGCACTGCCTAATTAAGGTATTACTTAGTATTGTTTAAGGGTTTATCCACAAGGTACGCTTTCAGGTGGTTTCTGAATTGTTTGGTGGATAACATTCATACTTTTAGGAAATAACAGAGTTTGATTTTCGTGGGTCCCATCAACTGCGCCGTTAATCAAAGAGTGGGTGGATTTCAGTGTTTCATTGTTGGTGCTTGATAAATGGGCCAGTTTTGTTAGCAGTTCTTCATTTGTGAAAACATTTACTGTGCCGTTTTCAACAATGTATTTTAGTTGGATTTTTTATGAACGTGAAAAATTCACATCTAAGATACATATCAAAATACACATCCAAGTAGTTTTTAACTAATTAGGTTCTAAAGAAAATTCCATAAAAATACCAAAGTTTAATTGGTTAATAGTAGATTGTGCCATATTTAGGAGGTATTCTTAATCGGAAATATTAATTATTTGTACACAACGTATGTATGTGGTTGATCACTTTTATATTCATCACAGTTAGGTCAAAGTCAGTAAACTTTGTAAATTGCAATATAACATAAAACTGTAGTTTTAAAAGTTACTCCCGGTAGTTATTTTGTAATTTTTGTATTCTAGAAAATGAACTTTTAGCAGTAGATATTGTAAAATGTATTATTTCATTAGGTTGAATGTTTACAAACTTCACGTTTGAAACAAAACTGCACTTCAGTTGCAACCAAACCTCAACAACGCGTCAATAGCCGTTATTAAATTTGGTGGTGAGTCAAAAATGTAATTAATTTCTCTCTTTTGATAAAAAATCGCCTCTCTTTTTTTAATAAAACTACCAATGAAAAAGCGGGTTGGTACTTAAAGCCTTAATTTAGTATGTGTAAACTCGAGTTTATATTGATAATGCATTGAATTTAAACTAACATTAATTTCCAAGTTGTCCATCACGTAAACTGTATTCATTTTATTATTGATCCTGTTGAATAGAAAACTATCAATTTCATACAGGGTGTTTCCGAACACCTCCAAAAATGCTATGACCTGGTTCCTCGGGTAAAAGTAACAAAATATACTTTTTAATTTAATTTATTACCTCACTCCGATTCCAGTTTTTGTGAGTGCTTTTTGGTTTATCAATAAATTAAGTCAAGAACTATTCAAGGTAGTGACTTAAAACTTGACATTATTATACTTGTTTTTTTGAAACTTGATGTTTAGAACTTTATGGTTTCAAAATTACGGATAGCTAAATTTTTTTAAGCCTAAGATTTAAAAACGCAAGTAATGTGCAAATAATTTGTAAATTAACAGAAATTATCTCGTCTTTCTTCCAAAAAAGTTCTAGTACTGAGCTATGTATTTACTAATATTTAGACCACGATTTATGACTTCAAATTTTAATACACAAGATGCTTAAGATTTTAGGTTTTCAAAATAGTAAGCTAATATTTTTTCCAAACACCAACTGCATTATTTTAAGTATTACATTAATGTTTTTAAAGAAAACAATCTATACCTTTAAACTTTTATGGCCACACTGGGAATTGAGCCCGTGACCCCTTGAACCAAAGTCCAAGACGCTAACAGTTGGGCTATAGATCAGTCATTTTAAGGAGAAAACTGTATGTTTTCAAAAAAGCTGTCTTCCTGGTGGGGAACTTTGTACACATGTTACCTGATACCATCTCTTTAATATCTCAAAACTCCTCAACAAAGTTGTGCTCAAGCCGCCATATTGGAAAATGGCGGCCAAAAATTAGTTTTTATGTTGTAACTTCTTAATTGATGGGTTTATGAAAAAGTATTACATAATAAAAGTTGTTTGTCTTGCAGTTATCTACAACTTTCGTACTTGTTGTTTTTTTGTGTGACCAGCATCAGAGCCGCCATCTTAGAAATGGTGGTAATTTTGAGTATATAACTGGTTTAAAATTGGGTTTATAAAGATATGTTTTATGTAAAGGTTGTTTTTATAATGATTACCCAATCTACAATCTTTGTCTTAGCTGGATTTCAGTATTTCCAACCACGGAGGCACCATCTTGGAAAATGGCAGCCTCAAATTAGTTCTTAAGCTGCTACAGCTTAATTATTAAATTCACAAAGAAGTGTTGAATACAAAATTTGTTTGTCATTACATTACCTACAACCTTCGTGTTTATTATTTTTATGTGAGACCACTCACAAGACACTATGTTGTAAAATGTCAGTAATTTTGAGTTTTAGCTATTACCGCTTTATGTATGGGATTACATAGAATTGTTTTGAATCAATTTTGTTTATGAATAAATTGTCTACAAATTTTGTATTTACTGTTTTTGTAATACTTCCAACCACGGAGCTACTATCTTGGGAATTGTCGGCCAAATAACATTTTATATGCTGCACCTGCTTCATTGTTATGTTTACAATAAATTAGCCCTAACCGATTATAAAAAGCTTTTCGACTCAATATATAACGTATTTGGACATCAATTTTGAAACTGGAGTGATTTAGGCTCTATGTTTGTATGGCAATTTCCTTTGATTTAAATTGGAGGTTAAATATCTTGAAGTTTTTGAAGAGTTTTGTGTTTCTGAAAACGTGAAACCTAAAAACGTTAATCAGAATCAATAGTTTTCTCATAAGAAATTATTTAAATCTCATATAAAAAAGTGAATTATTAAGGAACCATGACAATTTATAATAAAAAAATCTTTTTATTACTTATAGTAAGGAATTATAACAATATATATTTAGATCAAAAATGGTTTCAACGATAATCATATTTTAAATCTTGTAAACTTGCAGAGCTGTTACTCTAGTAGCAGTGCAAGGCAGTCTTGACAATGCTACTCGATACCTATTCCGCATTCAGAGAACATCGAAGCAATCATACGGTAATTTAACCTGCCTTTGTGGCAGCACTGGCAACCTATCACGTTATCAGGCTGCGAGACATTAGGACGTGCAACCATAAGTTCTACAAATCTTGATATATGGCTAGTGTGTTGCAGTTGTAAATTGTAATTGATTGATTGAGCAGGTGTATCGTGTTGATTCCGTTTTAATACATACATTTCGATAGATAGGAATTTGATAAGCTCCCATTTCCAGTGTGTAAAATTGTACCCAAAAATATATTTAAAGGGCCCATCAAATTATATAAAATATTTAACGTGTACCCTGGCATTTAAGCGAAGCATAGGATGGTAAAACTTATCAATTTAAGTGGTTTTAAAGTTAAAAGAATTAAACATAGAGTAATGGACTTTCTCAAATTAAATTTAGAGTAGACGCGACAAATTTACCGGAAAAAATGGACCATTTGTTAAATTAGTGAAGTATCAATGGATATAAATTCTGAAGAAGGTCTTCAAAGGAATATTCTATCGTTGAAACTTGTTTATAGTTGTTTTCCATATAAATGGTTGGATTTGTTTTGCATTTTACATAAGTATGTTTATGTTATAATTAAGTTAACCATGTTAGTGTAGCAAATGCCACAATATATTGACCTAAACGAGAAGGCTAATGCGGTATTATGTGCTCACATGTTAAGCTTGTGATATTTACATCGGTTAAATCTAAGTATTACAATTTTTACTGCCTCTAATATTAAGGATGTTACCCACGTATTTATTGAAACAATAAAATAAATTTTCTTTGACGAACAATAAAATGAAATGAAAGGTTCTTTATTTTAACTGGCAATGTTAGGACCACACTGAAAGTTAAGTAACACTGAATTTCACTTTTTTAATAGAATTAGGTATAATATTAAAATATGTTGTTTACACTTACGATGACGGTACAGTGATGATGCTGTAACCATACGGACCTGCAACAGATATGGATTATTTTAAACGTTATGTACAATAAATTGTCTAATTACACAATTTAAAATGGAAAATGGGTATGATTGACCTATTATGCACTCTGAAATGTAAGTTTATCTTATTGTATATAAATCACAATTAAATGCTTAAAGTTAGTTCAAAAATAATATTCAAAAGGCAGAATGTTAACGTAGTTTATTATATTCTTAATTATAAAATATATTAAAATAAATTAAGATGTGTTAAATTTGAAATTCTTCATTTGGCCTATAGGGCATATTCCAATGGGAAAATTGTGACGCATAAGGTCAACAGTTGGTATTGTTATAATTAAAACGGACAATTGTTGACATTCAGCTGTTGAACAGTTATATTGTTGTAATACAAGCATTTACCGCGCTAAATACACCCACGATTTAAGTTTTTGTTTTAAGGGTATGCAATATGTTTTAATTAGTTTTGTATACAACACAGATAAATTTAATTGTTTTATTACAACAATAGTTTAAGCTGTTAGTAAGTTACTTTGAAGTTTGAAAGTTTGATGAAAGGTATGAAACTAGAAAGTAGTTGATTCAGATATGTTGTTAACTTCCGACTCAGAATAAATTCTCAAAGAAAAACCGAGCTTTGATAGACACACAGCTGTTGTAACTAATGAAGCTAATTATTATCAATCAATATTTTGAGGATCAATTTTCAAAAGGTAAAAATTACAAATCAATCGTTAAAAACGATTTATTAGCTTGAATGTATCGATGAAGCATAACGAATTTTACATAAACTTTATTTGTATCAGGAAACATAACGTTATAATATAGCAAAACTAATATAACTTTAACCAAAGTAATTTATTTTAACTGGACAACCAGTTCTTTGTTATTAACCCAATTTCAATGTTAAGTGTTTAGAGGAATCTTCATTTTTTACTTCCCTCCAATCATATAAATATTGAATTGTCTTTGGTTGAAAAATAATAGTTTTCCCTTTTTTTGATTTTATGCTGTAATTAATAAAATGTAAATTAACATTTTTCCTTTAAAAAAATTACGAAATGTCATTGCAATCAAATTTATTTGCATTTATGACTGATTGTTAACATCCATATGCAAATTAATTTTATGAACCCCCGAATGCTCATATGAATTTAAGCTTCATACGATGCATTTAAGGTTTAAAGGCCACGTTGGTAGGTTATTACCAAGACCAAGATGGCGGCCATAACTCAGCTGTCTCAATGACGGAAGGCCTGATACGTCATTGCCTGACAACATATTAGGTCCTGCAAAAATATGTTCTTGTTCAACTTATACGTTTACTAAAAAATAAATGTAAAATAAATCTATTTTTTATAATTTTTTACGTAAATTCCATTTATGAATCAATCATTGCTCCAGATAATCATAGAGTATTTGTATTTAATTTTCAATCCCCAATGGGTCATTTACTTATGATTTTTTTTTGTAGTTATACTGAGATTCCTTTGTTTGCACCATTTTCCTGATACAACTTCACACAATTCACAATTTACACAATTTACTTTGGACCAATCTAGGTATGTCCACATTTGACACTGACGGATAAAAGGCTAGTCCTGCTTTCACCATTTCGTGACACATGCAAAGTATATTATTGTTTTTAAGATGTATTGAATCACATTTTAAAATCAATTTATCTGCCAGAAACCTTTCTATAGATGTATTATAGGTAAACTTACCAAATATTTTAATAAAAAACTACCGCAGTACCCAGGTATATTTATTGCTATACAATTTTAACTTTCCATTCGTTGTTAAAACATGATTATTGGAACAGTGATAAGGGTTAACGTTCTAAGTCTCGTTATGGTTTCCTAAAACATTTTACGATCATTTAACTAAGTAATTACCATAATTATAATAAAAGACGAAACAAACTGATTTGTCACAGTACTGAATGGTGAAACTGATTTCACAAATTATTTTTTATTTTTATATGTTAAGACAAATTTCTGATTTTATTTACCTTAATATTCAAATGAAAATTACGAAACTAAGCTATATGTATATTTGCACTTTTTTATCACAAAAATCTGGGACAATGAATTTTACAAGCTATATTTTAGCATTACAATAACATTCGAACAGTGGGTTTTTTTTATTTCACCTTAGTAGGTTTCAAAATGAGCTCCATCCAGAGTACCCGTACACTCAGCACTCGGATTCCGATCGGTGTGATAGACAGATGAGCTCCCATTTTGGCCAGCTATAATTAAATACCGTAACCCTTTCTGTATCTATAGTGGATTCATTAAAAATATTAATAGAGAAATCTAAGATTTTGTTCATCATCGGAAACGAAGTTGACTACAGACAAAAAAACGGAACTCAAAACGAAACTTACTAAGGTTTGTCTAAAAGGGAAAAATACCCTGTCGCAGAAAACCTGAGTACTCAGAAAATTTCCAATGTAAGATTTGACATGTCAGTGATTGTTGGTAAAATTATAAGTAAACCGCAATTTAATTTCGGCAAAAATTTAACGAAATCTGCCAGCATTCTATGTTTACGATATAGTAAGAGTACAGTCAAATAATTTTCCATACATTTTCTTTAACACGTTTGATTAAAGAGTGAAAACTAAGAAAGAGCGATCTATGGTGCAGACATTATTTAAATCACACAATTATTAAGGCAACCTAACTAAGCTTAGTTTTGAAAGCATCCTAAAAACCAATAGAATACAAATAGTAATGTTATTCAAATGAACGGTGGGCAACCTGACCTTTTCCTATGGTAATGAGCTTTTGTTTGGTAACCTTCGTCCTGAAGGGATGAAATCCCTTACTCAAAATAATTGAGTTAATACAGAGTTAAATGAATGGGTTGAGTAAGGCTGGAAACTGTTGTTAGTTTTTATTGACATGACAATTTAAATAAACCTCTAATTTCTAGTTAAAATAATAACCGAAAAACATTAATATAAGGTATTAACGGTGTTGTATAAGCTAAGTTGGTTTACTACTTTTGTTACGACGTTTTGTTACAGCGTTTCGTGGTTGAATGAACATATAATTAAGTAAATTATTCCATCTTGTCTGACAGAAGAGTAGGGTGCTATGGCCGGTTCTGGACCACTTTAGCAAACTGAGGAGCCGAGGAGCCCCCCCCCGTGACGTCATCCCCCCCGTGACGTCATCCCCCCCCGGTGACGTCATCCCCCCCCATCACGTGACCTGGCGGAAACCTAACATAGGCTGGTGAGCACAGGCGTGTGAGGAGGAATGAGGATACCCCCCCCCATCACGTGACCTGGCGGAAACCTAACATAGGCTGGTGAGCACAGGCGTGTGAGGAGGAATGAGGATACCCCCCCCCCCGTTTCAGTTAACGGTCGACCTTGTTTACTCCTCTCTTGTCTTCAGTTAACGGTCGAGAGTCGCAGCACCATGTCCTCTGACAGCAGCAGCGATACTGAGCGAGTTGAAGTGAGTGTTGGTGAGGAGGGAAAGACTGTGAAAGTTAGGCGAGTGAGATACCAGTCTGCGTGGAGACCATTTGAACCTCGGTACGAGTGGAGGAAGCGCGTTCGACGTATTGACAAGAAGTTTACGGCAGAGTGCGTTCCGAGGATCCATTACGACTTGGAACAGTACGAGAGCGACCTGCTGTGGAGAGCGGAGCGGTACAAGAACATCCATACCTTTCCGCGTGATGATTATGAGATGTGGGTGGTAGAGGAGGGTAGAAGGTACCTCGCGGAGGACTATCCATTCGAGAAGGAGTACTGGGAATGGATCCGGTATGAACAGCAGTATTTACTATTGGTGAACGATTGGAACAGATACGGGGAACAGTTTGCAGTAAATCCTTTTTTGTAAAATTTAAGAACTAAAATGAATATTAATTGAAGTAAATAGTTACACAAAGCCCTCCTCCACATGATGTCACCATCCCCCGTTATACCTCGAGGCAAGCGCTTGTTTACTTGTGGTTTTCCTATGTTATTTAATGAGCGGTGCCTAATGATCCTCCTCAGTTTATCTGTGAATGTACTTGAGTGCTCATTTGTGTGCTCCTAACCAGTGACTTCTTCCTGCTTCGATTACCTTCATTAATTAAACGTAAGTAGAAATATTTTATTAACTAAACCATTTTAAATTTTATTTTATTTCGGACGTACTCTCAAATTTAATTAAACCCTGTTTTAAAACAGCTCTTTATTAAATGTATTATGCCTTTCCAACGAATGATAATTTCCAGTTAACTGATTTCGAACCTGACATTACAATGTTTGAGGCATACATAAATCAGTGAAGCTATTCTGAGCGTATCATGGTTGTTTCTTTTTTAATATTTTATTTTTCATTCGTCTAGAACGTTATTAAGTATCCTTTGTTGTTGTAGATGAACAACCAACATTTGTGTGAGGTCTGTGGTCACACCTTCAGCCTTTTCAAAAACCTGAGGAGGCATGCAGAGTCTACCCACAACGACAGACGCCATGACTGTAACGTTTGTGGTAGACGATTTACAAGAAGGGACAACCTCAATCGGCACATTACTACTGCCCACCAACAGCCTGTGGAGGAGCTCCAAGGTTAGTAACTATAATCATGACTACCTTTTTATAAAATGCTTCTCATAATAAATATTTAAAGAAATTTAAATTTTTAATTTTAAATTAATTTACATAATAAACTGTAAATCCCCCCCCCTTCATGCTTCCTCTATCCTAACCTAACCAACCTAACCTAACCAACCAAGCAGCCCCCCCCCTCATGCTTCCTCTATCCTAACCTAACCAACCTAACCAACCTAACCTAACCAAGCAAGCAAGCCCCCCCCCTCATGCTTCCTCTATCCTAACCTAACCAACCTAACCTAACCAAGCAAGCAAGCCCCCCCCTTCATGCTTCCTCTATCCTAACCTAACCAACCTAACCTAACCAAGCAAGCCCCCCCCATCGTTTTATAAGTGTAGTAACTCTCGTTATATGTTGTAGACGGAGGAGCAGAGTTGGAGGCTCGGGCAGCCAGGTTCCGCTGCGACAGGGACTTCATGCGCCGTCATAACCGGGACCGCCACCAGACGCGCAGCTGCCCTATCGCGTTGAACCTCATCCGAGACCACTTCGGGCCACCACCATCACCCATCGCGGAGCCACGGGAGCCTCAACCCGGACCGAGCGGGGAGCCTCAACCGGGACCCAGCAGGGAGCCGCAACCGGGGCCCAGCAGGGAGCCACAACCGGGGCCCAGCAGGGAGCCGCAACCGGGGCCCAGCAGGGAGCCACAACTGGGGTCTAGTGAGGAAGAGGAGGAGCCGATGGAGGGTGCCGGTCTCCCAGCGTTCCAGCTCGTGCATCGAGCCTTCCGCAGACGCCTCCTCACCTTTCGACTGTCCCAACCGATGGACGCCCTGCTGACAGTTGAGGAAGCGCTCGTCTTCCTGTTCCAGGAGGTCTTTGATCTTTTGACTGACGTGAGGAGCAGGCATCCCAGCATCAAGGTAAACATGGTCCTGGAATGTGAGTTCACCAACATCCATGGGGCCACCTGCCTGCGCTCCTTCAACACGAAGAACGTCCCGCTGACCGAGGCCTCTGACTTGGGGGATTTCCTCTCCGCGACGTTCGACACGATCAAGAATAAGAAGGAGCAGTGCGAGTTGGTGGGCAGTGGATGGACCTACCTGCGCATACGTGACCTGGAGATCCGCGTGAATGAGTACATACCGCTCGGAGGCAGGGCGTTTATTCCGCTGCCAAAGGACATTGAAGCCACGCACGCTGTCATCAATGTCCAAAACAACGATGACATGTGCTTCATGTACGCGATCCTGGGCGCCTTCGTCCCGGAGCATCAGCAGAGACCCACAAGGTACACCTTGGACATCATCGCCCGGTACGACTGGACTGACCTGCGCTTCCCCGTCACACTGAAGGACATCAAGGCTTTTGAGCGCAAGAACGCCATCAGCGTGAACGTGTATGGGATAGAGCGCGCGATGGTGGGGAGACGGCCTGGTGGAACACCTGAGTTCAAGAACAGGGTATACCCGTTGAAGATATGTAGGCGGGAGCTCCAAGACCATCGCGACCTGCTGTACGTGACAACTGAGGGTAACAGCCATTACGCGTTCATCAGGAACTTGAGCCGACTGGTCCGCCCTCAGCTCACCACCCATGACCACAGCATCTACATCTGTAAGAGGTGTTTCGCCTACTTTGACAACCGGCCCAACAAGCTCGGGTTGACGGGTGCTCAGCGCTTGGAGGAGCACAGGCGTTACTGTTACGCTAAGGCTCCTCTCCGCTTGGACATGCCAAAAAAGGAGAAGATCCGGTTCGCGCATCCCGAGTACACCCGGCGAGAGAGGTTCTGCATCTACGCGGACTTTGAGTGCTCCCTTCAGCCCGTCGCTGACGACCCTGCGGAACCACCACCCGGGACCAGACCTATGCGCATGCACGTCCCATACGCCTTTGCATACCAGATCATGGACTCGTTGGGGCTGGAGGAGTTTGAACCCCGGGTCTACTTCGGGGTCGACGCGTCCAAGGTGTTTATGGAGAGGCTCAAGATGGATGTGTTGATGCTGTGGGAGTTCTTGTTCAGCATGAGAGCTCTGCACCCTTCTCTGACCCGGCAGGAGATGGAAGAGTACCTGGCGGCGACTCGCTGCTACCTCTGCGGTGAGGAGTTCACCGAGCAGGACGTCAAGGTGCGGGACCACAACCACGCCCCACCTTACGAGTTCCGAGGAGCGGCGCACCGCTCGTGCAACCTACGGTACAGGGAGCAGCGGGTCATAAACTGCTATTTCCACAACCTGTCCAACTATGACGCTCACTTCATAGTGCGGGAGTTGGCCATTGACCCCGGCGATGTGGACGTGCTGGCGCACACGGAGGAGCGCTACATCGCTTTCACCAAGCGGTTCCACTTTGGCCAGCCTGGGGACTACCAACGACAGTCATCTTTCGCGGTGCGGTTCCTGGACACCTACAGGTTCTTGTCCATGAGCCTGGCCAACCTGGCGGCGGGGCTTCCCACGGATAAGATGCGTGAGACCAGGAAGCGGTTCCCCGACAACCGGCTCTTCGACCTGGTGCGCAGGAAGGGCGTGTTCCCCTACGACTTTGTCACGTCGTACGACACGTTGTACTCCACCAGACAGCTTCCTCCTCGGGCCGCGTTCAAAAACAGCATGACCCTGGAGGATATCAAGGAGGAGGAGTACGAGCACGCCCTCAACGTGTGGCGAGTCTTTGACTGCAACCACCTCAAGGACTATGCCGACAAGTACCTGCGCTGTGACATCGCCCTCCTCACCGATGTGTTCGAGCAGTTCCGCGACACCTCTTTGGCCGAGTATGGACTGGACCCTGCCCACTACTACACCCTGCCCTCTTACGCCTGGGACGTCATGCTCAAGACCTGCGGCGTGGAGCTGGACACGCTACGGGAATTTGACATGTACCTCTTCGTGGAGCAAGGCATCAGAGGAGGTATCTCCCAGGCCATCACCCGCTACGCCAAGGCCATCCACGAGCGATGCCGCCCTGAGGACCGACGCCTCGACGAGCCGACACGCCACCTCCTGTACCTGGATGCCAATAACTTGTACGGCTGGGCCATGTCCCAGTACCTACCCACTGGAGACTTCCAGTGGCCCAGCCGTGAGGAGATTGACGCCTTGGACATCGCCTCGTTGGACGCGGAAGCCGACCGGGGCTACATACTAGAGGTGGACCTCAACTACCCCGCCCGTCTCCACGACCTGCACAGGGACCTCCCCTACTGCTGTGAGACCAAGCGGCCTCCAATAGGCAAGTTCCCCAAGCTGGTGACCACCCTGGACAACAAGGAGCACTACATCTGCCACTACAGGATCCTGCAGCAGGCGCTGAACAACGGACTGGAGCTTGTGGCTGTGCACAGGGCCGTCTCGTTCCACCAGTCTCAATGGCTCGAGCCCTACATCCTGATGAACACCGAGCTGAGGAAGAAGGCCAAGACCAAGTTTGAGCAGGAATTTTTCAAGCTCATGAACAATGCGGTCTTTGGCAAGACCATCGAGAACTGCGCAAGCGCCTGAACGTCAAACTGGTCTGCACTCCGGAGAGGTTCAGCAAATACGTGGCCAAGTCCAATTTCCTGGACCGCACTTACTACACAGAGGACGTAGCCCTCATCCATCTAGCCAGGGTGAACTTCGTTCTGGACAAACCCATCTACATCGGCATGTCTGTCCTGGAGCTGAGCAAGTGGCTCATGTACGAGTTCTTGCGGAAGATGAAGGACCGCTACGGTAACCGCCTGACCGTAGACTACATGGACACGGACTGCTTCGTGTTTGACATCATCTCTCAGGACATCTACAGGGAGATGATGGAACACCTGGAGGATTTTGACACCAGCGCCTACCCCAGGTCCCACCCCTGCTACAGCCCCATCAACGCTAAAGTCATCGGCAAGTTCAAGGACGAGTGTGCTGGCAGATCCCTGTTTGAGTACCTCGGGCTTCGTTCCAAGCTCTACTTCATGGACATCGAGGACCCGAGCGAGGAGATGGGATCCAAGGCTCTCAAGCGCGCTAAGGGAGTCGCCAAGGGGGTCGTCAAGAACATCCTTACCCCCGACGACTACAGGGAATGCCTGTTCAACGAGGTGTTGAAGACCACCGTCAACACCCAGTTCCAGTCCCACCTGCACCGCGTCTTCACAGTCCAGGTGGAGAAACTTTCCCTGAGCCCGAAAGATGACAAGCGCTATGTCCTGGCGGATGGGATCCACACCTTGCCTTGGGGACACAAGGACATCCCACCACTGGCTGGAGGAGGACGAGACCACCTCAATAACCAACAGCAACAGCAGCCAATGGAGGTGGATGAGGAGGAGGACGTTGATGAAGAGTTTCCTGTGTAGGCTTATGTTTATATGTAAATAGTATTTTTTAATTTATTTGTAAATAGCGTTTATAATTTATTTGTAAATAGTATTTGTAAGCAATTATATTCTAAAAGTTTTAGTTCTCAGCAGATATCTGTGTTGTTATTACCTCACCCGTATTTCCTCATTATATTTTCAAAATCATCAACATGTCCAAGTTATAACTTTTTCAAATTAAAATAATTTAAAATGTAATTTATAAAATTTAATAATTTAAAAAAATTTTAAATAAAAAATCGAGATATTGGACATGTACTTTTCTTAAATATTGAAGTAAGGACAAATGAACAACAAGTGATTGCAATATATCGTATTTATTTCAAAAACATAATAAGAATATACAAACACACAATTAAAAAGAATAAAATAAAGTATCAGTAACGTAGTGGTGAGAAGATGGAGTGGAAGAGCCTGCGGACCAGAGCGTCGTTGACCGTGGGGGACGCCAGATCGAAGAGCTGCACGTAGTCACCAAGCGCCATACCGAGGACCGCCCGGCAGTACAGGTAGGTGAGGCAGTAGTGGCCGCAAACGGAAGTACCATAGCCCTGGAGTCGATACCTGTTGTAGACATAGCGGCGGCGCGAGTTGCGCCTCAGGAACCTCTGGTAGTCCGCCTGGTATGGGGACCTGCCGTAGCTGTCGAAGTATTCCAGCCGGTCCTCAGAGCAGTAGAATGCCACCCAGTGGTCTCCTCTCTCAGTGTGTGACATGGTGTTGGCCACTATGGCGGTCTGGGGTTGAACGGGTGAGTGAGGCAGACGGTCAGAGGCGCAGACCAGAACGCTCCTCAGTCCGGGGACTTGCGCCAGGCTCCTCTCGATCTGTGTGGTGTTCATCGTGGGCGGAAGCAGCAGCAACACTCTAGGGCTGACGAGTCCGACCTGTCATTGGCCATCAGCCAATCACGCAGGACGATACAGTTGTGCAGAGCGCAACGGTTGAGGGCGCTCTTATGGTGGCTGCAGCGCAGGGTCCGGCAGGAGGGTGGTCCGTTGAGGGACCCGCAACCCAGGTCGTCCATGTCCTGCACGGTGGTGGCGGCAGGCTCGACGATCAGGTGCCGCTGAACGAAAGTCCTCTTCTGCGACCCCTTGACGTAGACGATGGGGCGGTGGATGAAGCAGGCCCGCAGCTTGTCCAGCAGGGCGACATAGGCGATATCGCCCTGGTCCCACTCGAGCCCATGGCAGTGACGCGTGAGCCAGCCGCTCTCGCGCAGTTTCTCGCTGGTCAGGAGGTCTCGATTGAAGGGCGGACGAGCGATGTGATGCATGATTAGCGTGCCGGTAGTCACGTCCACCACGCAGACCTCCTTCAGCAAATAGTCGTTGTCGCTGTCCTTGAAGCACTGCATGTCCATCACCACGCTTCCATGATGGCAGCGCACTAGGCCGGTGGCGGTGGCGGTAGGCTCGTTGTAGATTGGTGGCGGCACGTCCATCTCGCGAGGTCGGCTGAACTGAGAGCGAGCGCGCGCTGCCTCGGCCTTAAGTAGGTGGGAGGGCGGCGGCGGCAGCGGCGGAGGAGATAACCCGTTTTACCCTCCAAAGTCCACAGTCACGTTGCGGTGACGGTCCACCTCCACCACGTTGTCCAACTCGGCATACACTATGCAGTTGAACGCCTCCGCCAAGGCTTCGGAGAACCCAATCTCTATGCGCAGGTTACCGTTGCGCACCAGGTTCCAGTGGCTGGATTGAGAGGCCGCCATATCGGGCGTCAGATCAAACGCCATCAGGCAGTATCCATAGGGGTATTCGTTGCGACTGACTTCATTACCACAGTCTGAGAAATTGATGCCGGTGCCAGTGTACAGCGTGTGGTAGGCGAGCACGCACAACTCATGACCGAACGTATAATCCGGTTGAAGCGGCTTACATGGTACTTGCTCACCATCTATGTACAGTGCGAAGAAGTTCACGTGGCTGTGGGTGAAGTTGAATGGGTTCTTCTTGTAGTCCCCGTTGAACGCCTGATTGCTGACCAGGCCAACTATAATGCGTTTTGGCAGTTGACCCAGAAACACACTGTCCAGAGTCTTGCTGCTGATACCGGAGGGTAGCGTGAAGGATTTGACTTCCACGCGCGTAATGGGATATTTGGCTGTGCCCGACTCCAGCGTCCTGCTGTGAGCCAACAGCACGCTCGGGTTGATCTTACAGCGGCGCATAAACAGGTTGACTTCGGCGATGTCCACTTTGTAGTCTGTCACGGTTTTAGACATGATGGAGAATGAGTTCTTTGACCTGATCAGACGAAAGCGCATCTCCACACCGTTTAACATGAACTTCTCCTGGTTGCACAGGTCAACGTGCAGATGTCCGACCATGTCCACGTACCGGCTTCCCTTGATAAACTCTCTCCTTTTCTTGAGCCCGGTATAATTATCCTCCTCAGTATTGTCCATGTACCCGGCATAGTCCTCAAAGAACATCTCCGCGGTGAGGTGCGATGTCTTGGCATCACCACCATAGGACAACAGGTTCTCCAGGTAGGCGCGATAGGCGTACGTGTTGTTCTGAGGAGACACCAGTTTGTTGTTCAGGTACAGGTCCACTTGACTGAACAGCGAGTGCAGCCAGTTGTTAATCGGACCCACCTCTTTTATCGCTTGATCACCCGTTACAGCGCCTCCATTAGCCGTTCTAATGGTAGCCTTCACATGCAGTAGCGTCTGTGACAGATCCGTGTACTCGTCCCCATGACCCGGAACTATGAACTCAACGGGTGAGTCGTCTGTCAGGGAGGAGATGGGCTTGTACTGCACCCATTTACCACTCTCTATACTGGTCTGCGTGGGCGGTAGCGAGAACAGGTCCAACTCGGTCTTGACACACTCGCACGACTTCTGATGTAGAAACGCCATTATCCAAAAATGTCTCTCGCAGTACTCCTGCTCTTCTTACGTCGCACAACGGTCTTGCTCCTCCTCTTCTTAGCGACACGTTTTGCAGGCTTCCTTTTTCTCTTGGGCGCAGCGCGCTTCTTCTTCCTAACTCCGAGGAGTTTAGCCAGAGACTGAGGGGTCACTCGCTGTACACGCCTCCTCTTATAGGTGCCACCACCACCACCGCTCAGCACGCGATCCAGTTTTTCATCAGCCTTACGTTTCAGCGACCCGGTAAACTGCCTGAGTCGGGCGTTGGCTGCGACTCGGGGGTTGGCTGTGCCCGCCGCCACGTCGCCCAAGAAGCCCACACCGGACCTCAGCGCCTCCTTGCCCAGCGCCGATGCACCGGATCTGATCAACGGGACCACTGTACGCATCAGCCCGCCTAGGAAACTGCCGATGCCATGACCGCGTTGGAAAGCGGCTCCTCTGAATACCGTGGACACTCCATGTCCAGACTGCTGTTGGCGGTAGTACGCCAGATAGGGGTCGTTCAGGTTCATTGCTGCTGCTACTCTCTGCGCAGGTGAAGCTTCATGCACGTAGTCCCGAAGTGGAATGGCAGATGGCGTCCAACGCTGTCCCTTAAATCGATTTCCACACTATCGAAGGAGCTCTTCATCAGCGGCACGTAGTGAGGGTCGGTGAAATGCACGGTGATACTCGCACCGTAGATGTAGTTTTTTGCGTCGATGTTCACAATCTTTAACAAGGGCGCAACAGTGTCACCTACTAGCTGAGGTTCCACCAGGTCACAATACACGTACATGTGCGAAGGGATCCCGGCCAGTAAGTTGGGCGGTCTTATAGCTTTTCTATGTTTGATCAAATCCACATTGTGCACGTCGTATCGCAACTGTAACGCTAGAGTGGGGCTAAATTCCAGTTGCTCCACAGTCTGGTCTATCGAGATCAATTCCACCTTCCCAATCTCTTTGTCGTACACAAACTGGCATTGGTATAAGTCCAATTTTGGAATGGCGTTGATGGCGTTGACCAGTTCATCGATGTCTTTATAGTTTCCAGCTTCCACCTTTACAGCGGTCAGTTCAGGCTTGCCGGTGTCATCCTTAGTGTAGAGATATACGCGAGCGTCCTCCCCCACTGTCACAAACGAGCATGGGTAATGGACCTCGACTAAAGCGACTTCCCATTCACCATCGCCACCCAATCGCACGACTGACGGTAGATGGGTGATGTAGTTAGCCACGGTGTTGTTTGGATAATAGTCCATTGAGCTGTTGCTGGGCAACGTCAGGTACAGCTGCCTGCGCTTTGTCGTCATAGCAGCTGTTGCACTTCAGATGCAGGTACCCACGAGTTGAAGTCCTCTCCGTAACCGACCCACTTGACCAAGTAGCGCTTACTGCGGCCTCGCCCTTTAGTGTCCAGTATTTTATCTATTTGGTACATACGGTCCGGGGCAACCGTTACCTTTTGCATCTCATGCTCGTAGAAGCGCCCTTCCAGCGGCGTCCCGTTCAGGTCTCGCAGCACGTACAATGGTAAAGGATGCGACCCGTATACGTGATCCACCACAAACAGCTCCTTACTCCAGTTGGTCTCGTAACCTTTGGCGAACGTGCCCTTCTCCTTGGCTATGCGCACCGTGGCACCAGGCTCGAACCTGGGCTTGCGTCGCGGGATCGCCTTTCCATACATGTGACGCCACACCTTATACACCGTTTTTCCATCGCCGCTGTCCGCGTCCACAGGTCGCAGACCACCACCCAGGCTCTTGTGCGGGCTGCGGTTGTAGGCATCCACAAGCCTGTCCAACACGTCGATGTAGCGATACGTGTTTTTGTAGGTTAGGTAGCGCCACATGCGGTTCTTGAGCGTGCGGTTGACTCGCTCCACCACCGCCGCCTTCACATCGGGGTTCTGCGTGGTGACGTATGTGACACCGTGACTCTTGAACACTCGCTTGGTAGCGGCCCCGGTGAACTCCGTCCCCTTGTCAGTCTGTAGACAGCGAGGAGTCGCCTCGGAGAATATCCTCTCGAACGCTGCCGCCACCTCTTGCCCGCTTTTCCTCCTCAGTGGTACCGCAAACAACCGCTTACTGAATACATCGATCACAGTCAGCAGGTAGTTGACCCCGTCGTTGTGCTGGCTGAGACCGCGCATGTCGTTCAGGTCCGCCTGCCACAGCTCCTGAGGCCCAAAAACGGCGTAGCGGTTGCGGGGAAACCGCTTGCGCGCAGGCTTGTGCAGCGTGTAGGTGTCCTGGGCACGCAGCCATTCCACCGCTCTGCGTTTCGGGAGGCGCGCGGCTCTGGCCAGAGCAGCCACCCCGCCGAGGGAACCGGGCTGGCTCGGGTCATAGTACAGCTTCTCCATTACGGTGAGAACTGCTCCCAGTTGTCCAATGACGATTCCTGGTCAGGTTCCTCGGTTATTATCCTTCTCCTGGCTGCCGGAAGTCGCGGTCTCAGGCGGTCTAGCATTGGTGTCAACCTCGGTGACAGGGGTGATGAGGAGGCCGTCGTGTCTCCCCAGGGGCTCGATGCAGTGTCCAGCCCCCCGTTTAGGTAACGCAACGCCGTGGGATTGCTCATGTATTCTTTAGGCACGTTCATGTTTTTCAAGGCGGTCATCACTTGTTGCCAACCGGTAGGCAATCGGTCCGCCCTTCGCGCTCTCACTATGCTGTGCGCGATGTCCACTATATTGGAATTGGGGACCTTCTCGTTGTTCACATACACCACCCCACTGGCGTCCCAGGCGATGGGGCTGCCTTGCTGGGTCATGAACCGCAACAAGTTGCGCGCCACCGACTTGTAGATTTTTGGGAATGATGCCAACACCCCCTCCTCCTCCGAGGTGCTAGACTCACGTTTCACGTGACTCGGACCTGCCTCTCCCTCCTCCTCCCCCTCGATGATTGACAGGCCTATGGGTTGACGTTTAGCCGCGGAAAAGTGCAGGAACCGCTGTAACACTTGTTGATATTGTTTCCATTTTTCCGTATCGTTCAGCCGCTTGTCGCTCAGTATGCGATGCATCTCAGCGTCCAGGCCGGCTGGCTTATTGGTACTGCCTGCTCCTCCTCCTCCTCTTGGTCCTGGTCCTTCTCGCAATCTCTCGATGAGCTCCTGCGGTACAACTACCATTTTCTTAGCGTGCTCCATTTTTCAAATTACTTTCTGCATCAACACAGGTAACACCGCACTCAACAGCAAGGGCAGGAGGATCCCACCGCCCCGTTGTACAAGGTAGCGTCGCTTCTTGACCCAACCCTCACCGCGTTTCACCAGCCGTCTGAGCGCCTGTTTGTGCTTTCTCAACTTTCGTTTATGACAGGTGGTGAGCGGCACGTTCCCGCGTAACACGTTGTACGCACACTCACACACTGACCTGATACGGCTATTCTCGCACGCTTTTAACAGGGCCTTGCGTTCCTTGGGTGTAGCGTGCACCAGAGCAGTCAGCAGGGCTGTGTCTTTCTTCACGCGGTGTGACATGATGACTGACACTGGCGCGCGCTCAGCCTATTTATCACTTTTTCTTGGGCAGGTACACGTAGTTAACTGGATCGTCTGGGAAAACGGCTGAACGTACCCGCATCTCCTCGGGTGTAGACTGTTTCAAGTCTATCAGCAGATAGGCGTGAGGATCGCGCGTGGCATCCGCATAAGCCTCCTCCACAAATTTGGGGTTCTCTGGGTATACTTGGCGAGCCAAGTGTTTGATCTGAGCGCGGTCCCGGGGATTCTTGAAACACACTATGTAATGAGCGTTCAGCGATATGTCGCGCTGGCCCCTACCCTGATGAAACAGGTTTTGCGTGATGAAGAACACGCTCATGTTGCGGTGATGGGAGCCCTTGGTGAACAGGTCCGCCACGCCGGAGCCAGCCTCACGCATCATGTCATCGACGATAACCAGGGAGGGCTCGCTACCATCGTAGTCGTCCAGGTCGGGCAGGCCGGCTACGTAGCGCACAGTAGGGTCATCGGCTCCTCCTCCACCGCCGCTACCGCAGTGCCAGGTGATACGGGCGAAGCGCGTATCGCACATGCGGTCGGTATGCCCTATGAAGCGAGCCACAAAGTGCGACTTGCCGCTGCCCGAAGGTCCAGCTACGATGGCGGTGAACGGGTGTTTCCACCTCAAGTCCATGGTGGCTACTAACACAGCCACGCACCGCCTCGACTCTTATAATTAATTGAGTTTTTATATTTATTTTTTTATTTTTATATTTATTTTTTTTTATTTTAAATTAATAAGGATAAAGGAATAAGGATAAAGGAATAAAGTTTTTTTTTTTTTTATTTATTCAAACAAATTCCAGAAGAGCTCCTTTGCTGCCGGGGGGACCGCTCCTCTTGACCAAACTCATCCTCGACCCCACACCCACGTTGTACTGGCCGATGACATGGTCTCCCAAGACGGCCAAGTATCTACGAGGCATGTAGATCCTCAGCGGGTCGTCACCAGTTAGCCCCTCCAAAGTGGCCATTATCGCCTCACCATAAGGAGTATCCACCCGCTCAAATGACCGGATGGGGTAAATTATGTTGTCCCGTAGATCGGCTATGCGGGTATAACCCCCCGCCTTGCAGCTGTTGAGGGCTGACTTGAGGTCTCCTGTTTGGTCCATGCTGCTCGTTGAGTGTCTTGATGTGGAATGGTTGTGGCTCACCACCGAGTCGTATTATATAGGCTCACTGCGTCAACAAGTTGTTTACGTCATTGTGTGTGTTTTCCGGGTCGTTGTGGTGTTTACTTCTTGCGCTTTGGGATGACGCAATTGCCTCCAGCCTTACGTTTTCCCTCGCAAACTGTTGCGCAATCGCGGGTCTTACGCCAGGCGGGTAGTGGAGTCACGATCCTACTAACTCCGTTAATTTTAGGCACTCCGGTATCGCTATTAATCCACATATTTTCTAGTCTCGTTAACAGGTCCGTGAGGCATATGCAAATTTCATCGTCTCTATCCTCGTCCAAGTATAGGCCGCAACTATGCGTAGGGCGTCCGCCTTTGAATACCGACATCTTCAATAAAACGTTTCCTAAGTTGGTAGGGTTCTTTACTGTATATTGACATTCAGCATCGCTCCAACTGCATGATGGAGAATCGGTAGGTGTATTCCTGTCCACTGTCCATCCAACAACGGGCTTCTTGCTCCTCTTCTTAGTTATGGTAGGCGGTCTAGCATTCTCATCCATGGCATCAAGCTCCTCCATCAGAGAGCGGATGGTTCGATCCACCTCGGTTGCACTGTTGCTGCTGCTCATGGCGTCTCGGGCAAAACTGAGGCCACGGTAGCGGACCTCAGGTTTATATACCGGCAGCGCGCGCAACCGGGTATGTCCCCGCCGAGCGGTGGCGGCCAAAGAGGGCGCGTCACGACAGCAAGCCGCTGAGCAATTCAAGGGTGCAACCTTGAGCGTCAGCAAACCGCTGAGTAATTCCTTCCTGGGCAACTCCTTCAGGACCGTCCCCCGACACGCGCCGCCAACCGCTCCCGGTCGGCGGGGGCTTTTTAAGCCGCATGTAGACCAACGGGGGGGGGGACCTTACATCCTCGCATCCTCACTGCGCCTTTGCTGGTTTTGAATCTACCGGGGGGGGGGGGCTTGCTTGGTTAGGTTAGGTTGGTTAGGTTGGTTAGGTTAGGATAGAGGAAGTATGAGGGGGGGGGCTGCTTGGTTGGTTAGGTTAGGTTGGTTAGGTTAGGATAGAGGAAGCATGAAGGGGGGGGGGACCTTACATCCTCGCATCCTCACTGCGCCTTTGCTGGTTTTGAATCTACCGGGGGGGGGACCTTACATCCTCGCATCCTCACTGCGCCTTTGCTGGTTTTGAATCTACCAACGGGGGGGGGGCCATATAGTTTTTCATAAAGGAATATCGTTTATTTTTATAGTTTTTTTTATAAAGGAAATTTTGTTTATTTATATTTATTCTTTATTTACAACTTTTTTATTATAATCTTTACCTAACCCCCGTTTACAATAACCTTTGCAAAGACCTGGTCGGATTCTAAAAGAAGTAAATTAATCACGCGTTGACAAGCAACATGCGGTTTATTGATGCCATCCAAAGCAGCTTGAACTTGTAGGCGTTTTTGTTCAGGCAACCGCTTCTTAATCCACATCCTGATGGACAATTCGGCAAAGTGACCCGTTGTGTAATACTTCACCGTCTGTAGGAATATCTCCGCATCGATTGACTCAATGTCTTCAATTGTAGATCTAACTGTAAATGGTTTTGTATGAAAATATTCACCTTCCAGTGACACATCAATTCCAACATTAAACATTTTGTTAGGTCTAGTCAGTGTAGGAGCTTGTGAGCAAATGATTCTAACATAAATAACTGGAGAACTCTCACTAATGAGATAACCTCAGGCAGTCACGTAGTCCTTACCAAAACATGTAATACTAGAAAATGATGGGGAAGGGAGTATTTTATTTATGTTTTTTTTTTCCTTTTATTTTTTATTTTTTATTTTTTATTTTTTCTTTATTGAAAGAAGAAAAAGAATTTAGAGTGACTAGAGCCCTCCCAAACTGTTTTTATGGTCATTGACTTTAAAATCACCAAAGTAGATAGGTAATCATTGTTTTGTGGCCAATCCGCTTCCCAAGCACTCTTACCACAGCAAAAACAAGTGTGCTGCAAATTATTAGAGTCTGAAAAGCGATACACTTTAACAATTCTTGCAGGATACAGAACTCTATTACAATAATGCTCAGTGTACTGGCAGTAGCGGCATTGATAGACTCTCTTGCCATTGTTTCTATTATACAAGTCTAACACTTGAGGATCCGTTTCGGGGTTGTTAAGCACTAACACATGTTCCCGAACATACCCCTTGAGGCAAGATGCAACGTATCGCTGTATAGGCACTGGCAATTGTGCAATCCCCTGACACAGAATGTATTTATTCTTTCTTATTACAATACACGATTGCTGAGCTAGTGACAGTGGGTTGTATGCTTCCATGACTAACTCAAGATTCAGACTGGTCAAGCACTTAGCTTGAGGAGTCTAGTAAGTAAACAAGTTATATAATGAGGGGTTTTCCTCCGTGAACATCAAGTCCACTAATGAGTAAACAAATTATTTAATGAAGGATTTTTCCTCCGTGAACAACAAGTCCACTAATGAGTAAACAGATTGAGTTTCTCTAAGTTTCAGTTTAAGTCAGAGAGTCAAACTATTGCCATCAATATGAACACTGATAATGTATGGGAGAGCAGTATTCCTGATGAGGACCTCATCAAGATCGTTGAGGGAATTGAAGAAAAGTATGCTAATAGCGTATGGGAAGGTAATATCCCTGATAAAGAACTCCTCGCTACCGTTGAGGTGATAGAAGAGGAATATGCTCTCCAACTGCGAAGGGAATATGAAACAATGTGGGAACGGATAACTACGTGTTGGTGCTCCCAACCTACATGTGATGAAGAATGGGAACAATATAATGCAGACTGGGAGAGTCTTCGTGCTCTTGAGATTGCAATGGAGGAGTTTCAAGCGAAAGAGAGGGCTGAGACTTCTTCACAAAAGTAATTTTAAGTTTTTAATTTATAATAAAGATGAAGAAAATAAAATTATAATTCATACAAAAATAATAAAATAACATAAATAATGGAATGAGCGGGGGGGGCTTGGTTGGTTAGGTTAGGATAGAGGAATCATGAGGGGGGGGGCTTGGTTGGTTAGGTTAGGATAGAGGAATCATGAGGGGGGGGGCTTGGTTGGTTAGGTTAGGATAGAGGAATCATGAGGGGGGGGGTAGGTTAGGATAGAGGAATCATGAGGGGGGGGGGGTAGGTTAGGATAGAGGAATCATGAGGGGGGGGGGCTGATCCTCTCAATCCTCAACTAAACTTTGTCACTTTGTTTTTTGTTTGTTGTGTAATTATTTTCTTTATTTATTTTGGATAAGGAAAAAGGAAATAGGTTTTTTTTTATTTAATCTGAATCCGAGGAGTTTATATATACAACGTGGGGCCTCGGTTCCCCACTTGGTCCCGCCTCTGGCTCGGGCTCTGGCTCGGGCCTCGGTTCTCCACTCGGCCCCGCCTCTGGTTCGGGCTGCTGCTGCGGCTGCTGCTGCTGCTGCGGCTGCTGCTGCGGCTGCTGTGGTCTGCGCTGGAGCTGGGGTCTTGGGCGAGGCCGGTACTGTTGGAGGATCAACCCCCGGCGAATCTCGCGGTGGACCCTGTTGGCCTCCGCCTCCTCCCGCCGCCGCTGTTGCTCGGCGAACTCTGGGGTCCACCATCCCTGCGGTACGGCTGACGGCTTGACGATAGCTGTAAATAACGAACCAACATTAATATTCTTTTTTTTTTTTATGAGATTTATTGATATTATAATAATGAGATTTATTGATATTATAACAATGAGAAACTGAGGATTGCTACTCACCAACTGGTTTTCCCTCCTGTGTCCTGGGGATAGGAATCTGGGTGGGCGTCTGAGTGGCGGCATCACCACATCGCCTCGGGCCAGGAGCAGCCAGGGTGCACGTCTGGGTGGAGGCGCACCTCATGGCAGCTGGAGCATCAGGAGCAGCTGGAGCAGCGGCCGGGGCATCAGCGGGGGCAGCTGGAGCAGCGGCCGGGGCATCAGCGGGGGCAGCTGGAGCAGCTGCCGGGGCATATCGGTGGGTGGCAAGGTGCCGGGCCACCTTGTCTTTTCTGCCGAATTGCTTTCCGCAAATTCGGCAAGGGTACAGTGGCGAATCCACATGCGTCAGCATGTGCCGGCGCAAATGGTCGCTACGCGAGTAACGCTTGTCGCAATACATACAAGTGTACTCCATCGCGGCTGTAGTAAGAATGATTAAGACCTGGAGAAACCGGCGGGTGAAAGCGGAGGCGCGCGCGGTAAACATCACGTAGGCGATAAACAAGGAAAGCAAACGGCATGTATTGGAAAAAATACGGGGGGGGGTCGGGGGGGGGTCCGGTCGGGTCGGGTCGGGTCAGGGGGGGGGTCCAAATGTGTTTACTAGGGAAGTTCCCCAACAATAACAAGTCCGATTTATCTCCTACACAAACAGGCTCTCGCTCAGTCGTTAAGCATGGCTGCTCCGTGGGAGGATGATATGACAGACTATGACTACGAGTTTGCACTTGAAAATGCAAATTTCGTAGATGAGTTGGAGCAAGAGGCTCTATTAGAAGAAACGTTTGCGCAGCAAATACGGGATCTGGAGCGCCTGGAGCCGGCGTCGAGCGGACTTCAGCGGCCTCCTCCATCGCCTCAGCCTGGGCCTAGCGGGCTGCAGCGGCCTCCTCCTCCTCCATCGCCTCAGCCCACACCGTCTCCATCACCGCCTCCATCGCCTCAGTCCGACTCGTCTGAGGACCCTCCACCACCACCGAGGACTGCGAGACAAGTGTACCTGGAGCGACAGGCGCTTCAGGACGACGTTGACCGAGTGTGGGTGGTTGAGCCGCAGCACGAAACACATTGGCGATGGTACATGGCCGACATGGCCAGGCTGCGTGAACTAGATGAGGAATTGGACCGCTTGGAGGAACAAGAGGAGGTGGCCGATAACGAGGAATAGTTATAAGTTTTTTGTTGATAAATAAATGCTTCCTTTGTCCAAAAAAAAAAAAAAAACAAAACAAACAAAAAAACAAACAAAAAAAAAAACAAAAATAAAATGCAATAAACAAAATAATAAAACCGGGATGATGGGGTCGGGGGGGGGGTCGGGGGGGGGTCGGGTCGGGGGGGGGGGTCGGCACAGGGCTGGTCCTCTCAATCATCAGCTTGCTAAACTTGTCACTTTGTTTTTGTTGTTTGTTTGTTTTTTTTTGTTTTTTTTTGTTTTTTTTTTGTTTTTTTTTTATAATTTTATTTCATTGATACAATACAATAAATGTGATGCTTAAATCTAAGATGATTCATGAATGTTATACAATATATGAATAATGAAAACTTACAATACAATAAATGTGATGCTTAAATCTAAGATGATTCATGAATGTTATACAATATATGAAGAATGAAAAACTTACAATACAATATAATGATAAGCTTAAACTAAAGGAATAACTTTAACCCAGAGGAGGGCCACCTCCTCATTTGCAATCAAGTTGTGGAGGCGTTGCTGCACCTCCTCCAGGTGACCGGGTTGGTTGGCGACGTATCGCCGCCTCATAAAATGATTGCGCCCGTCCGGGCCCAGGCACCCCCATCTCAAAATGACCAACCGGTCCAAGACTGCAACCTCCACCAGGCCAATCACGTCCTGGATGACCTGGTGGTTCCACAAAGTGTATGTTACAGTCGACATTCTGCTTGTGGAATGAGCGTTAACGTGCGGAGGAGCAGTAAACATCCCGTAATGGGGGAAAAAACCGGTGACAAACAAGGAAAGTAAACAACACGGGGGGGGGTCCGGATCGGGTTGGGTCGGGGGGGGGGGGTCCGGATCGGGTTGGGTCGGGGGGGGGATGACGTCACGGGGGGGGATGACGTCACGGGGGGGGGGCTCCTCGGCTCCTCAGTTTGCTAAAGTGGTCCAGAACCGGCCATAGCACCCTACTCAGAAGAGTAGGAGAACATTTAACAAATACATGCTGGAATACAAAAATTTTAATGCGTTCTTAAATCAGCTAATACAATTAATTATATTCAATGTGATTTTTTCTTGGTAAGAATATCATTGGTTGGATTAAGTAATGAATAATATTTACTAAGTAACATCGTGTATCGGAAAAAATGTGTCTTATTAGTTTATATAAACCACTTTGTTCTTCACTTCGTGAATAATCTAATGTTGAATCTAATAATCTCTTTTTTCCTCTGAAACTCATTTTGGTAAAAAAAAGATACAACAATTAATTAGTTTGTTTTTAAATTATACTAATGATGAAATTAAATTGTATTAAAATACAGTATTAATTTTGTATCCACCTTTTGGGGTTGAACAAAAAATCGTTGATAGCAAGCTCTGAGTTAATAAATTAGAAAATCCAAATTAAGTTAAGTTTAAAGTTTAATTATGGCAGTTACTTTTATTTAAATAAATAAATAAAATAATAAATAATAAATCATAAAAATAAATAAATAATAATTAAAATATTTAATTATTTTATTACATTGTCGGTTTGATGTCCGGTATGTGAAATAAGTACAGTAAATGCAAATGTAGCCGATTTATAATAGATTTTCAAGGCAATGCAAGGTTAGAAATACTATAAAAACTCTCAAAAATAGTCAGCTCGTGTACATTAGGCGTGTTGGAGTTTGACAAATTTTCACTTTTTAATTTGCTGTTTTACATGTAATGTTAACTATTTTAATTTGAAGATGTAATATCCCTATATACCACTCGTCATGTCTTATTTTTATTAAAAATTAACTTTATTTGATATATTTACAGATGATGAACTTCTTTGGAGACTAATTAAGGCTGCACAAGTATACAATTTAATTTTTCTTTAAATGGTGGTTTTCAAAAATATATACAGTAGAGTCTTAGATCCAAATAATGGAGAGAAAGGTGAAATAGAAACATTCGGCAGAAAACTTGGACGCACAATAGTAGGAAGCAGCATAATAAAATACATCTTATAACACTATAAAGTATGTTAACACTTATACTGTACTTACATACAAGGCGGTAAAATAAACACAAAAGATGTTACAAGGCTAAATATATAGCAACACGTATCATGCTAATAAAGAAATTATTTAATAGTAGGAACAGAAATTAGCCTTACATCAAAATTCGCTTATCACATCGATTCTCAGTTAATTTAATTATAGTAGAACCAAATTCAGAGATACCCACTGCACCTTAAACTCCACAAATCATTGGGTCACTAAATTCGGAAGTTAACATTGAGCGCGTTGATAACTCCTAACAAAATTAGTTTTAGAGGATCATTTCGTTTTAGGATTATATTAAATCCAAAATCAAGGAAACACAAGGCTGTTAATTAGTTAATATTGACTGCATATTGTGTTTGTTAATGTGGAAATCAATTATTACTTTTGTCTCATATCGAAAGTTTACCAAATCATTTTAATATAATATTGTACATGCACTTGTTACGTGCACTTGTGAACACAAACTTCAACTACTCATAAAGTACGTTGAATGTCTAGCTTTCTATTAAATAAATAAGGAGTAAACCTAAACCTAAACTAAACTGGTAGTGGAAAACATTCAGCAAATGAACTGCCCTAGAAACTGTGTCATCGTCGAATGGTCAGTCGGTCATATATTGCAAGTGGCCGTGACTTTACTCCAGGAAATGGGCCAATCTCCGACCGCCCTCACTCACGCCACGGTGCTCAAATGTAACGTTACTTTACCTTTTTTTAAATTGGAGGTATGAAGCAACCAAAGCCTGTCACAAACCGAAGGATCTATAGCAATTGGATCTGTAATAAATAAGTACTATTTATACAGAATTAAAAATAAGAAAAGCATTAGGGGTTTAACGGAAGGTGGTGATACAATTAAGTTTAAGGTACTATTTGATTATTATTGTATATGTTCTGCAAAAGTATAACATTATTTTTATACTATTTGTCAAGTTCCTTTAATCTAATATTTATTAAAATAAATTTTAAATAATTTTATGATATACCAATTTAGGTATGTATTAAAATGTTAAGTTTACTGAAATTAACATTTCAATATTAAAGTTTAAAACTTAATTTACTCTAAATAAATCATAAAGTGTCGGTAAATATTTAAAAATACATTTTTAATATGGTCGGATAAGGAATCAAGAATAATGATAAGTGTCCTTTCCTATTTCAGAAACAGCAATACATTTAATATACTCACAGAATTTTGAAGTTCAAAACATTTATTTTCAAGAGCGGTGGTATTTGGATGAACAAACAACAGTTGAGAGTGTTGGATATCACAAGCCTGAGATAACCTTGATTCATTGTAGCGTTTTGTCCGTGTCTACTTACGCGAGAAGTTACTTTCTGTAAATATGTTTGTTCTCAGTTCAAAGTCTCGCATCCAATCACATTTTCATACATAATTTTTTAAATTGTTATTATTGTTGTTAACGAGATAAAACAAGGGTTGCCAGTGTCGACAAGGTTGCCAGTGTTATCTTTATTGTTGTATTATTTACGTTTTAAATAATCAGCACATATAGTCTAGAATAATATAATAACCTTAATGAGCATTAAATTGTAAATTGATTTAAAAATAGTTTAATTTACATATGTTTATGTATATACTCTTATTTATCTTTTTATAATTTATAATATTTTAATTTTTGAAGTTGTGTATTTTCAGGGTATTAGAAAATTGTATGATTAAAAATAACCTGATTTATTGAAATTTAATAAGTTGCAACCACATGTATCATTCCACTCAAGGAAATTCTAATGAAGTTTATGGTCAATTGTTTGTAACTGATCCCACAAAACCCAACCATATCTGAAATTCAATTATTTATAATACGATATTTTGGTGGAAATGTTCAAAGGTTCTATAGTTTATTTGGTTGATTTTGTAGAATGTTTATTTGGTTTAATCCAGTCAACTGGATTCTAACAGAAGTCCAACTAAATTCTCCGAATTGATTAGAATTGAATGAATTATTTATTGATGTAAGACAGTTATATGTCCTGTTAACGTATTGCATAATAAATAAAAAATAGGCATTGTTTATGGATCCAACGATGAAAAGAAATGTATTGAACTTATCTCGAACTTCTAGAGCATTTAGAAAACACGGCATGAAATTGTAGAGGTCTCAAGTACCAATTGCAGATATACTAAGTTAATTGCAGAGAGGTTCCTCTTGCAAGTAACTAGAGTAGAAGCATACTAATTTACTGATTTAACCTTCCAAGTGACCTTTGGTGAATGGTCTTGTAATTTACTTAAACTTGTGAATGAATTAGAAATTAAATCAATTTAATTTAGGATAAAATAGATTGATAAAAAAGTTAGGTATAATATTTTTCAATGAACAATAGAGAACTTGTTGTAAACAAGCAAAAATACAATGTTAGGGCGTAGAAAAGTAAAGCAACAGACACTTAATGTATGAAGAAATGTTACCGAGCCTTTTTAAGTAGCTACTGGTCACTATTTCTTATATGATACATAACTTTCCAAAATAACGTACTGATGTACTTTGTACTGATGTGCGAATGTATTTTTCATAACTAATTAACTATTTAAACTCCATAGGTGGTAAATTATTCTTAGCTTGTTACATAGCAACAGCCACTTTAGAGACTTAAGTTAGGGATAAACTCTGAGTTTGGCTGAGACTTTATACAAGGAAATGGACCTCCTTACGCTTGGAGTACTCCTTACTTCATTACTTTACTCAGAATAGTTAAAGTCTTTAATGTGATTTATCATTCGTTTAACGTTTTGTTAGAATGAATAGTTTAAATATTCGTTTCTTTATTCCATCCTTCAGAGTCGGGTAAAGTTTTTACCACGGTCACTTATCAGAGAAGGATAATATTGAGTATATCATTAACAATATAATGCTGCTTTTAGCGAATTTCCCCTATAGGGAAGAAGCTATTACCGTAGGTCTCATGGTAAGACTTAAGCCCGGGACCATGATAACTTTTCATTTTGAGGTCCCCAGATGCCAAAAACACCATTCGTTCAAATATATATATATATATATATATATATATATATATATATATATATATATATATGTGTGTGTGTGTGTGTGTCCGTAAGCACGATAACTCTCGTAAAAAAAGTCCGATCTTAATGAAATTTGGTACAAATGTGTAAAGTACCATTTATTTGAACGAGTTCGAAAACCAGATGAATCGCACCATCCAAAGGGGGTTTTTGGGGGGTTTTGTACCCCAAAAATGTGTTTTTTGGGGTTTTCACATTTAATTTTAATTTAAATCAAATTTTAATTTATACCATTGAATTTGGCTTAAAAAAATTAAACAATTAGGTACTTTGATCATTGCTCTACGTCAATTGGTTACCGAGATATTGAAAGTGCTAAACACAGTACGTTGTCTAATGTTATTCTTATGGAGAAAAAGAAAAATTATATTTCTCGCTTATTTATGAACATAAAATGGCGAAATTTGGTATATGGCTTGATCTGGTTATGGTTTATTGTTCTTTGCACACAAAAATTTTCGCCTATGGCTCCTGTAGCAACAAACCTAGGTACTTGGTCCCCATGTTATTCTTATGCAAAATACTTAAAATGTTATTTATCGCTTATTTATGAATGTATATGGATGCAACTTGGTATGTGACTTCACTAAGATGAGTTCTATTGATATTTGCATAAAACCCATTATTTTGTGTGCCTTGTTCCAGCAAACCTGCGTACTCATCCCCAATGTTATTCTTATGGAGGATAATTAATATTTTAAATATCGCTTGTTTGTGAATACATTTCTTATGAATCCTGTTAAGTGTTTTAATGTGTTATGTTATATATTCATTGGAAATTCGCTGAGTATGCAGGTTTGCTGCGACTGGGGTATTGTTATATTTTACAATATTTTATCATATACACTAATGTGAGTTTGGTTTGCATGGTTGGTTGCTTGGATCTCAAAAAAGGCTGACACGATTTCCTTAAAATATTAAAAATAACTAATTTTTGGGATACTATTAAGTTCTAGACAGGTCTTACCCCAGGAAAAATTAAATAACGTAAAAAACTAATATAAAAGTTATAAAAATTAAAATTAGACTTAGAGTTTAAAATCTAAACGAAGGGACCATAATAGCTATTTATAATCCATCTATGAACTGTCAAAGAAATATTCAAGTAGTTTACTGAGAGCAGTGACTAAAACCATTGAATGAAGAATGTATATACAGAGGTTATACAAAAAATTAATTAAAGGTATGTTGAGCTAATAAAAACTTGAGTGACCTTAAACGTGCAGACAAGAGACAAATATGCTTGTCTGTTGGGTAACTTAGTGAAAAATTACTCCAAGTCATTCAAATTTACTGAATGATTTTCCCAAACAAAGATTGGCCCCCCAGGTACTTGATACAATTAGAGATAAATTATTTTCTTCTGCAAATGCTAATTCGAAACTTATTCACAGTACCCCTGATTATTAACGTTGCAGCTTAATTAAACAGGCATTACCTCTAGATACCTAAATATTTATGTTTTACGTTGAATTGCCTGAAACACCATTGATTATATATACTAAAGGAGACATCCCATCCATGGGCCCAGCTGCCCCTCTGTTAGTGTTAGCCGGAATTTGAAGTGGACCTAGTTTGATTAGGTCACCAACAGATTGTGCTGCTGTAAACTATTTATTTTAGCTATTTATGTTAACTTGTAAAACCTCTTCACCCCAAAAAGCAAGGGATAATCAACTTATGTTTGTTTCCTGACACATCAACTGTTGTATTATCCCCTCCTGAGAGGAGAAGTAATAGTTGACAAAAGTATACGTTGTTGGTGATAACTACTTTTATACGTCGTATTTGAATCCTGGCTCACACAAAAATAGGGACAGTTTTTACAATGGCAATGAGAAGTCTACTTCAGTATCTATAGTAAATGCACAGACTTACAGAAAATCCTCAGATTTCGATGTAACGACAAAAACCACCCGAAATTAATTAAACTGTACGTTATTTTCACAGGCAAGCACGGCCGCACGGTTCACGGTTCACCTCCCACGCACTTGTCACTCTCGAAGCGTAAACCAATAAAACAATTGTCTGTTCAGTCAGTGACGCGAGGTGTGTTGGATCACTGGCGTTCGTGATAGCTAAACATTTATTGGACTAATCGCTATTTTTGAAACTTGTCCTTTTTTGGTACAAAACATTTAGCTGCAATCTCAAATAAAGTTATTGCTTGTTCAGAGGTTGATTCAATTCTAAAATGAACTGTTTTTTAGTACCGGAAAAGTGTAAAAATAACTGATCTCTATATATACTATTAGGTAACTGCTAGGCATAATTCGTGAAATAATCTAACCCTAATGTCATACGGATTAATAAATCAGAAAACACAATGTGATTGTGAACTATACAAAATATCCAACAATAAAAAAAAATATTTCGGTGAATTATATTATTAATGTTTTTAAGCTCAAATAAATATAGTAATGACCGTGCTTTGCAACGGGGTGAAAATTCAGAGTAGAAAAATTGTAAACAAATTAATGACAGTTCGTAGTTAGATATACTCCTTATAACAGATGTTTATATAAATTAATTTAATTAGTAAAACACACATGTGACGTAAACCCAATAAAACTCCCCTCCACATTAATAACATGGAACTTGGAAGTCCCGTGTGGCAGAGCCCTGAGGACATTTCTAAACGGCAATAGGCCCATGACACTCCTTGGTACATAGACTACATTTGTGCAAAATTTCAGCAGAATTGGTCCAGTGGTTTTGGCGTGATGGAACAATAGACAGAAAGACAGACGGACAGAAACCACCTCAATTTTATAATAGTGGTGATAAAACTATTTCCTGGGTGTTTCTTGTAATCGTGAAATCACTAGACCAACAAGTAGTTGGGCTCAAATGGTGCAACTACAAGAGCATAAAACATACATAAGTCTGATACAATTAAAACATTTTTGAAATTTTTATTTATTTATTTGCATAAAAACCCAATTGCTATGAATATTTTTGTTTTTGCTTGTAATATTACATAAATATTAAAATTACATGAACTAATAAAATACTACTACATAAACTTATTAGGATTAATCTCAAGTTACCAAAAAGCCCTCAATTGTGTATAAACACTTTGAAAGAAGTTCTACTATAAATTTCTTCTTAAATTGGTTTGGATCGTTGGTATGGAATTTTTTAGGTACCGGTAATTTATTATAAATTTGATCGCCATATATTCTGGGCCTTTTTGGTAAAAATATGTTTACAATCAAATGTTCTAAATTAATGTCTTGTATTATAGCTGTGAGTATTCATTCTCATTTAAAATTTGGATATATTATTGTGTGTAAAACAGGCATTTTTTAAAATATATAATGATGCTAGAGTTAATCTGGTGTGTTCTTGAAATAAGTTTCGACATGAATCTGTTTTAGGAATTTAAAAAATCGTTCGTGTAGCTCTTTTTTGTAGTTTAAATATTCTTTGCATTGCTGCTCGATCCCCAGAACATAAGTCCATATCAAATCCAAAACTGAACATATGCATGATACACTAATTTAGTCACGTTGATTGAGCAATATCTTGATATAATTTTTATTGTGAATATTCCACTGCTAATTTATTTACGTGTCTTCTACATGAAGGGTCATGATAAATCGCTTGAGAGTGTAGTCCAATAACTTCCTAGTATTACTAGATGAGATAGCAGTTTCATCTAGCATTAGACATTTGACTAATTTGCTTTCATAGTTCCAATGTCCAACTAGTGGGGGTTATGTGATAACATTAAAACATTATAGTCTGAGGAAATTTTAATAAGGATATATGTTCAATTATCAGTTTTAAAGGAATAATTCCATCACAGTATCATTGTAGTTTTGAAAGCGTGTAGGACGGACCTATGAAATTGAATGTTTTCAAAACCCCAGAAAGCACATCTGGTAAGTGTTTTAAATTAATACCAAGTATATAAAAGAAAATAATAATTTTAAAGACATAATTAAAATAAATAAATAATTTTAATAAATATTAAATTAAAGCTTAATGTTTATAAAGTAGTTTATCTGTTACCCGCAGGCTTCACCCTCACAGTTGTGTGTGCTGCATTCTGTGGTTAGCCCGTGGAACTACTACGAATCAAGATCAGCTGATTTTATTTTCAGCTCAAACAAAAATTATGAATGGCCCTAAGGAATACATGGGAACTTTGTCAGGGTCCCTGGCGGAGCCCTAAGTTCAGATCAGGATGAAAAACATTTAGTTTTCCTATTCTATGCCTGAACAATCAGCGTGCAAAATTTAAACTCTATAGGTAAATGGGAAGTAGGAGAAGTATGAGTGAGCGAGTGAGGGCTTTGCCTTTTATAGGTACAGAAAATACAGTTTATAGTTTGGTAACATAAACAAATGTTTTTAAACAAAAGAAAAACCAAGGAAAATCTTTAACCTAGAAACCAATTTAATATAGAAACTTTACGCCTTATGGTGGTAAATTATCACACACACACATATTTATATAGTAAATAAGTAACTGAGTACATATATACACAAGAACGATTCAACAAACGCCTTTATACATTTTTTAAAAACAAAATTAATTTTCCTAAATTTAGACAAAAAAAGGGCTAAATTTAGCTTTTGAAAGATAATGTAGCACATTAAGGTGAAACAGCCTGTATAGTAATATACAGGGTGTCTCAAAAGTCGACGACCAAACTAGTAGTGAGCATTTGGGGCTGCTGGGGCGGAAGTGACGTCATCCGGTCACGTGACCGGATGCGCTGAGTTATTAAACATGTCATCTGAGCCTCAGCCAGTGACGTAGGCGGTTTTGTGACGTAATGAGGGAAAGTTTAAAGGTCAAGGTCACGGGGAGGTAATTTTAAAAAAGTACTACCTCGCACGCGTAAAATCCGATTGTGATTCGATAGTTTTAATTCGATAAAAATATCGAATGAAAACAATCGAATGGAGCAATCGAATGATACGAGTGTGAGGTAGTACTATTTCATTTATTACTTTAATGTTTACATTTCTTTTTATTTACAATAAGTTATGTTTACAATAATTTATGTTTACAATAGCAGTTTTCAAGTGTTGCGCTTGTTTGTCCAATCGGCCCATCCCGACTGTGTGTTCCTTGCCTATTTATGTGACCGCAGGGAACACACAGTCGGGACGAGCGATATTGTTATTTTGTGAAGAGCGTCTCGGAGAGCTCGATGTTCACCGGTCGAGAGCCGGAGGTGTACTGGCTATTCACAAGCTAGCGTTGTAATCGTACTAAATGGTGGGGGTAAAAGTGTGGTGGGGCGGAGCAGATGGCGGACGGCAGATGGCAGGCGGCAGATGGCAGGCGGTAGATGGTAGGCGGCAGGTGGCAAGTGCGCGGCAGATGGTTGCTACTCCATTCGCCGCCAAAGTAATGCAAGCCGTCGCCGTAATTCTTGTATTTTATCTTGACGGTTCATTTGATATGTTTTACATCTACATATGCAATAGCTGAAACACCTGCACTTACGACAAGCTTTCCCGTCAACTTGATCGCCTGGTATTTTAAAACATTGCAACTCGCAACAATATGTCTTCAAATTGTTATCGAAAAAAAAATTGTTCATCGGTGGCACCGACATGTTAGCTGCAGCGTGTGTTAGACAAGACTGAGGCTAACTTCACTGCTCCCTCTCTTTTATACCCCTTCATAAGTTAACCCTGAATGAAAGTTCAAGGTCATCCATTTGAATTTTAAAAAAAAGCAACACAGCAGTATATAAAATAATATACTGCTATGTTGCTGTTTTTTTTTCTTTTAATGTTATTCTTTTTTTATTTTTCTTTTTTTATTAAACAAACATTTTACAATGCAATAAGCTTAAGTCTAACATTGATGACTAGAAATACAAACAGAGAAAAACAAATAGAGACATTATGTACAATGATGCATGATGTGCAGAGTGAGTTCCGTCGAGTTGTTGCCGCTTACACCGTGTGATACCAAATACAACGTCCCCGGTTGAATATCTCGCAAGTCTTCATTTTGTAGCAGTTGAACAAATCGTTTTGGAAGAAATACTTGAAACTTCGGCTCATCTCCTGGAGTCATAGTTCCTTCGCACAATGATACTAGAATTGCTTCTCCATGTGTGGTTTCCACTTTCTTGATGCTATGAATAATGTAATGTCTTTGTTCTTTTAGTTCTGAACATTTTTTAGTTAGCAGAAGGTTCGATTTTGAGTGAGTGTTGAATTGATCAACCGATGTTTGTAGATATTGTTGTGATGCCATCTTCGTCAGTGGTGGTGTCTTCTGTGATGTTGCCTCTTCGGAGTCTCGAATAATACTCGTGCTGAAGCGGTGTTGTCTCCTCGTATTTATAGGCCCCGCTACCCCCACCACATTTCTGTTCTCCGCTACCCCCACCACATTCCTGCGTTTGTTTCAAGTAAGCAGCCAAACGATATGCGTTGTACAATGCACAGTTTGTTTGACCGTGTTTAAGATCTTTTGCAGCGACACAAATATTACCGAGATTAATGTTAAAGTCCTTACTGATAGTTATATCGAAAACATTACCGTGCGTATACTTTTGTATCCATTTCTTTTTTTCTAATCCTCTTGTGTATATATGTGAATATTGTTTGCAAAAGTTAAACATAATACTGTGCAGATTACTGTAGCTTATAAACCCTTCATACCAATGTATGTGATGAAAGTAGTTTGTTATCCATTTGTTTGTACTTTTTGCTTTGGTGTTAAGTTTGTTAAAAGAAAAAGGAGCTTCAAACGTGAATGGGTAGGCTACAAATGTAAGCAAGTCTAAAATTACTAATTCCTTGATAATAAACCTATCGTCATTATTTCTAAATGCTTGAAATTCTATTACACAAGGCTTTACACTCACTTCTTCATCCCCTCCGCTCATCATGGCACCTAGCGATCAACTAAACTGTTTTCCACACCACGGTAGGTTAAATACCAGGCCGTACAGTTGCAGGCGCGTTGGTGTATATTTAACGTGGGCACCGTCCCCAATAGGCCTACCCCACGTGTGTTCTTCTTTACTAAGTTAAACTTTAGTCTTTTTTAACTTCTTCTTCTTGTGTTTCGTTTTCTTCTTCTTCTTGTTTCTCCGTTTCTTCTTCCTGTGTTGTTTCTTCTGTAGCTTCTGTAGCGATTTCTACAAGTGGTTCAAAATCCTTTAACTTTCTCCACATGCAAACTTCATGAGGTATTCTATTAAAAATAGATGTATCCACAGGTCCGTACACGATGGTGCTATCAGGTTGTTTTTCCAAAGTATCGACCAAATATTCTTTAATAATAGCGCTTGCAAATACCAACTGTCTCATGTACCTTGTAATAGGTTCTGTTGCGTAGTTTAAAACGTAGAATTCTTCACGTGACAGTAGAATCTTATTTTCATGTTGAGTCAAGTCTCTAATTCGCACTTGTAGTTGTCCGCGATGTTTAACAATATCGATTTCATTGTCACAATCCAAAAGTCGAATATGTGTTTTCCTTCCACACAAACTGTTAGTTAAATAACATTCTATTAAATGTACATGTTTCAAAAATGACTCCCAAGCATTTTGCGAAAATAAAACCTTTTTTGTTCCATGGTGTAGTATTACTGTAGGGGAATAATCCAATGATTTCATCAATCCAACTGATACACTTTTACTGATGCATGCTGAGATGGGGTAAAATATTCGCAGAAAAACTTCAGTTAAAATGTGAGGAGGAATATTTTCTTCAACTTTCTTCTTCCTCTTTGGTACTACCTTTGATGGGTCTGCATTAATTTCCTCCTCTCTATCTCTTTTACCAAACTTTAAAAATGCAGTTATTTCCTTGATGATTTCTGCTTCACTAGTATTATCACGTTCCAAAAACGGTGCTACCTCTGCATCACCTTGTACAACAGATGGAGAACTCATTTTGTAGAAGATGTTACCCATGCGCCGATAGACGATCAACTGAAGACCTGCATTGCTGCTCTGCTGTTTATAGGTTAACAACAGTGGCGGTGCCGGTGGTGGTACAACGTTTTACAATACTGTCTTTACAATACCGGTCAACGGTGTGTATGTAACAATTTTATCGTGCAAAATTAAACAATACGCAGATGTATTTGCAGGTACGTTTTCTTGAAATTCCATTCCTATTTTTATATCAACACTAGAAGATTTTACAGATTCATTTTGTTTGGAACAATCAATTACAACAATCGGAGCTTTCGATTCAAACTGTACGGGAGATAGTAGAGGTGTATTTGTTTTGCCGTAATATGAATTTCTGAACCTAGCGTACATGTCGTATAAAACACTGTATCTTTTTTTATCAAAAGAAATATTAAAGTTGTCGTAGGGAAAGAATTGTGAATTCAGGAACACTTTACAGTTTGTTAATTTACAATGGTCAAATTCACCAGCATTTTCAGTTATTATACTTTTCTTCTTCGTTTGTAATCCAAATATTACATATCTCGCTTTTTCCAAATGAGTTTTGACAGTCCAAGTATGCCGTTGTGTTGTAGGTAAAACGGGGTATTCATGAAACTCCCAGCTTCTGAATGGCATTACAATGTCTCGATCTGATTTTAACTTTCTTAATAATGTAATCCTGTGTTCATCATTTAGTCGCACATGTGGTACTCTCCAAACAATCTTGTCTAATGTTAATTTCCAGTCTAAATTGGCATCAGTTGTTCCAGCAGCTGCTTTAATAATATCATTATCGTTTGATGACCTTAATAAAACTAGTTCTTGTTTTACATTTATTATTATTCTTCTGTAGTCTTCAGCAAATCCTAGGAGTAATCTTAAAGGTACGTAGAAATCAAAGTTTCCCGAAGAGTCAGGAGCGATTGTACTTTTGTCTGGTGCAACCCATCCTGCAACAGCTAACAGATTCTTCTCATTTGGTGTTAAAGACGCTAATCCTTTCAATGTACTGGAAATTCCAACCTTTTTTGTTGAATCGACTGTAACTCCTGAAATTTCATATCTAATCTCGTCAAACAAAAATGCCATAGGATTATTTATGAACGGAACAGTGGTTCCAGCAGTGCCATCAGTTTTTGTTACTTTTCCTTCAATATATAAATAACTTTCGCATGGAAGAGTATAAATGTCTTGTTGTTGTATAGGAATCCTAATTTCATCGTTATTGTTTAATTTGGACGAAGCGTAAGGGTTGTGCTGTGATATTCCTTTTCCCATAAGGTCTCGTCGAATGTTGGACCCTGCGATATATCCAGTATATCCATTGTTAATGACCTTTAATCCAATTTCTTCTAGAAAACGAATGTTGTCACTTGTTAATCCTTCTACAGCTGATGAGCTACTGACCTCTTTGCTGGTTGGCTCTCTCTTTTTAAATGATAACCCCATTGTCTAAGCGGATGATTTTATATGTATTCTTACAGTAATAGCTTCTCCTCTAAAGTCAATAAGGTTTCCGTCTTGATCCACTATGTTCAGCACGATGTCTGAAATGAAACTGGTGTTTAACGGTAGGTACACAAGGTTTTGAGGCTTTTCTACTATCTTGAAACCTGGTGCAACTGATGGGTAGAATGTGTGTAATATATGACGATTTTCTCCATCTCTGTAGGATCCTTGTATAATGTTACATGTAATGTCTATGCTATTAACTTTGATGATCGTCACAGTTTTATTCCCAGAATGAGTTTTATTAGGTTCTAATACTTTTGTTTCCTTAGAAAACCCCAATAAACTACCAATTGAATGTTCTTGACTAAAATAAATATAATACTTAGACTAATTTCGGCTTTCATTGTATTGTTATTGCCTTTTATCGTTATATTTTCTTTTCCCATATGTTTTTGTATAACTTCATTTATATTATCAATTTCATAAGCTCCTGTTGGTAAACTGAATTCTTCCAAAGCTGAATACTTTCCTTTGTCATCTTTTGTCTTGTAATAATGTATTTTGTTATTAATTCCTTCACTAACGTTTGGAATAGAGTTATATGTTGTTAAATCCAATAATGCGGCTTCCCATAGTCTTCCTTTTTGCAAACGTAGCGCTGGAAACAGAATACTGCGCAAAGTACATGAGTTACCGGTTAATGACACTGTATACGAAGACATCTTAAAGTTGACTAACACTTTTAGCTAAAAAGTCTAAACATAAATGACCGCAAATGGATGTATCATCAGGTTGTTTTCTTGTATGATTGTAAAAAACATTTTCTGCCGCACGAAAGTATTTTTGAAGTTCTTTCGGTGGTGGAAGGTCTCCAAAACTGTCGAAATAATAAATGGTTTTACCAAGTTTCTTGTAACACACCCAATGAGTGCCTAATCCTTCACTATTATCCAAATTTACAATACCAGTCTCATTTTTCCACATTTTAACCGGTAATTCATCTTTCATAAATACTCCTCTAAAAAATGGGATTTTCAAACAAGAAGCATATGTAATCAGTTCTTCATTGGTCAATTCTTTGTTTTTAATTATTAATTGCTCTTTCTTATTTAATACACACGATACGGTCTTAGGTATAATCCTCCTCCCTTTTTTATCATTGACCATATTGTTGGTTTCTTTTTAGCTTTACCACTGGTAGATTGTCGTTTTCTTCTGATATTACCTCCTTGTTTCTTAGCGGGTTTTTTTCCCACGCCTTCTTCTCTTTCCTCCTCCAAACGTAGTTTTTGCTTTCATTGCTGCTGTTACTGCTAAAGACGCTGCTTTTTCACCAATACTCGCGTCACTAGATTTTACTCTTTGCCAAGCTTTCTCAGCAAGTGCTTTATCCGCTATTGATCTATTTTTAGTATCACCAAATTTGGAATACGCTATATCGTGCTGTTTACAAGCCTGATCGAGCTTATTTATTCCAGGATCTCCTCTAGCAAGACGTTTCTCTAATTTGGTTCCAGTACCACAATATTGATATCCTCCAGGTAAATGTAATTCCACAGGTAATAAATCAATCGCCTTGTTAACTATAGCTCCAACCGGTTTACTCAATAGAGAAAATGCTGTTGATGCTATTCCCCTTCCTCTCTGTAATCTCTCTCGATTATGACTGATGCGTTTAACCCTCGACATGACTATTTATAGCAAAACCTACAATCAGTAGGTGCACTCTATAAATGTTTTACAATGAATGTAATATCAGTTTTGGTTTCTTGTATTATATACTGTTTAAAATCCATTTATTATATAGAAATGGATTTATTAATTAAATGTAGACATATTAAATAAAAGTAGTAAAAATAGAAATAAGGTGTAATTGAAGATGTTCCAGATGTTTCTCCGCTGGTTATGGTATTGTTTTCTTCGGTAAAATGAATAAACTTTAAATAGTTGTCATGTTCCCTTAGAAACTTGCCACTTAATCGTTGGTAATTGAATAACACATCCCAGTCTAGTTTATCTTTAAAATTGTCAATGTAATTCTCAGAGAGATTTTGATATTTACTTATTACTTCCCAACAGTTATTAAAATTTGGTGTCATCTCTACGAGGAAGTCTTCTGAAAACTGTTGTCTTTGTAAAATATGGATCCAGTTAACTCTGTGAAAATAAATTCTTAACATAGTCATTGTAAAGAGGTAGTGTATGGAAAGTTGTTCCCAATCCATATATCTATCAAACCGTTGAACAAAACCATCTGTCAACACTCCTTGGGGAAATCTCGGCTCTTGAGATATTAAACTCCACGCAGTAATATTGGATTCCATCATCCTCTCTGTATCGTCTCTCGAATATGACTGATGCTTTATACCTTATCATGGGTATTTTCAATTCTTTTTTCTCTTATGCAATCTTCATTGTTTTCTGTTGGTTCATTAATCACATTCACTTTATCCTCCTTTCCTAATGTCTTGACTTTAGAAGGCTCAGACGGTTTATTTCGTTGATTAGGTTTCTCTGGATTGTGTATATTTTTCCAGTCTAAATAATTGTGACTGTCAACATCTGAAGCTGCATCTCTTCCTGAAGCCCGATGGATATAATGGAATAGAGCTGCACCAAACCTTTCCAAATGTTTTTCATATTCCGTAGTCCATTTCTTGTGTACAATATCAAACATTTTCTTATTTACAGCGTCTCCATCCTGCTCACAATCACCTACGTTTGATAATTTTAATTTTTTTAAATCATAGCTTGTATCAGTTTTATTCCTTTTGTAAATCGTTAACAATTTTAGAGTAGCTAAATTTACTGCTTCACCATCATAAATGGGATATTGTATATCGCTTAACCTTTTACCGGAAAACCCCCAATGATCTTCGTGTACAGTTGGGGTTCTTTTTTTCATGTACTGTACCGTAACCGCATCAGACGACATAAGCGGATCACCAACATTTTGAATTACTTTTCCTTCAAAATTATAGTTTCCGTCAGGTGTTAACGGAAACCCAGCTCTTTTTTCACTATATTCAGATTTTACTCCAAACTCGGAATACCGTCCAAACTTGTCCACACTCATGATGTAACTTAATCGCTATCGTTTAGGTTCTTATTATATATACGTATACTGAACAATTATTCCTTGTTTTCGCAGTTCATCAACCAAAGCTACCCATTCGTTTTCTAAACCAGTGTGCCCGGCTTCCATAGCTTCATGTAATAACCTCATTCGATCAACTAACTTATTTATATCGTTGTAATATATTATATTAGTTTTATACAAATTTTTCAATAATCCCCTTCCAGATGTGGTAGGATCAGTTGTTTTTCTCTTTTTATGCAAAACATTTAATTCAGCAGAAGATAAAGCTCTTCTTTTAATCTGAGCTTTTTTTGATTTCGAGGGGAAAAGACTAGATATAATACTTGTATATTTTATTGACCGATTTCTATGAATAGGTAGGTCTTTGGAATACTTCTTTCTATGTGCATTTGTATACTCTAATATATTTTTAAACAATTGTAAATCCCTTTTAGTATATTTACCAGGATTATTTTTAAAGATGAGTTCAAACAAACCTTTAGTACCTTTATATTTCTTATCTCCAATAACTATATCATCATTTTCGTTTATATCTAACTTGCTATCTCCAATCATTAATCCTTTATCCTCTATTCTAGCTCCGTAGGTATGATAATTTCGATTAGCATGTGCGGCGTGTAACATTTTTAACGTATATGTTCTTCCAAGTGTTCCTTTAAACATAATATCCGTGCCTAATTTGCTTAAGTTGGATGGGTTAATATCCTCTTCTTCTGCTCTTGTATCTTCTACACTTGTATCTTCTGTACTTGTATCTTCTGCAATGTCCTTTTCCTTTAAATCCTCTATATCTCCGCTTTCTTCATACTCGTCACTTTCTTCAGATGTTTTTAACTGGCCAAAACTTTCATCATTTTGAAATTCTTCTTCATATTTGGAAATTGGTAGCATTTTGTCCCCTTCGAAGCGAATTGAAGGTTTTTCCATATTTTGTGCTAATCGCTTTAAAGGTTCAGTAACAGGTTTGAATGTTGTTTCTAAAAATTGCTCTCTTTCATTTATACCTGATTTTAAAGCTCGGTTTTTTTGTCTAATAGAATCACTAAGTGATTTTATTTCCTTTAATAGCTTTTCCTGGTTAACCATCTTCACACCTTGACGACTTGTACAGTAATACCGCTAATCAGTGTATTAAAACGAATTTATCAAAACCTATTCTATAACGACCATCTTTTATAGCTTGATCTTTCATAATAACCAAAAATCCATACTTTTCCGCCCATGCTTTTCCCCAAAGCTCTTTAAACTTTTCAAATGGCATATCCGCATTCACATGATCGTTATATATATGTTTTAGGTTAGTATCATCTTGTTTGAATACAATTAGAATATTTGCATTATCTCTGATAAGTTGTTTTGGGATTTTGCTATAAGTTTGTCCTATATATATGCTGTCGATGTTATTATGTCTTCCCATGGCAAAGTAGTTTCTAATAGTATCCTGATTTTCACAAGATACATCGTCAAATATAAATACAGAATACGGTTTCGCTTCGTTTGGTTGCATAATGCTATCACTAGCGTTAAATTTGTAAAAATTAAAATCAGACACATCAGATAGGATTTTATCCAGCAATTGATACTTTGGTTGATGTAGAGACTTTGAAAAAATATATAGGTTATTAAACCTTAATCCCTGCGGATTAGTGATCAAATTAAAGACAACATTGGTCTTTCCACAGTTTGAGGGGCCACTTACTATACATCGAACAGTGTTTGGAAGTAAACTACCAAATAATCTCCATCCCGCTCAAAAGTTAACGATGAAATGAGTTGCTTGCATTACACCAAGTCCTTTATAGGTATCCATGAATCCTCAGTTTTGTTAAACCCTAACCACCGCACTTTAACTGCGTCCTTTTTTCTTTGTAACACTTTTTCAACAAGATATACATCACCTACTGTTGACTTTAACATTTCATGTCCATAAAATGCACCTTGCAACAAATCTCCTTTGTTATCTTTTAGGATATACGTTTCAGGTACAGTCGGTTGCACTTTATACACTGTAAAAACTTCATTCGTCCAATTGGGAAGGTATTTCTTGGTAAACACTCCCTTATATTTACTAATCCGTACTTTATCACTTACATTAAATTTTCTTGGCTGCATTTTTTCTACTTTAGGCTTTGTATTTTTCTTTATGCGTTTTAATACATCTTTTGCATTTCTTCTATTTACTTTGTTAGGTTTCATACCAATAGTTCTATGAAACCTGTTGTTATAATCATTTATTAATTGTGGTAAAACATCATACCATACGTAAGAACCTCTTTTTGAAAATTGTTTATACAGTGCTCCTTTTAAGGTTCTATTGAATCTTTCTACAATAGCTGCTTTTTTCTCTGAATTTGTAGAATAATGATTTATTTTATATTTATTCATTAACTGTGCAAAGTTTGTATTAAAGTATTCTGTTCCATCATCAGTTTGTAAATGTTTAATTTTGTTTTATCTCTTTTTATGGCTATTTCCATGGCTTCTGTTACGCTTTTACCAGTCTTGTCCTTTAGAGGCAAAGCGTCTGCAACTTTTGTAAAACAATTAATAATTGTGAGTATATATTTAAATCCTTTGTTTATTCTGCTATGCGGTCGCATTTCAATTAAATCCGCTTGATATAGATCATTTATCCCTTTTATAACAGTATTTCTTCTTGGAAACTTTATTCTTGCAGGTTTGTGTAGTTCATTAATAATCTTCTCCTTCAGGTCTGACATGATGGTTTCACGAAGACAGCTGATATGATATTAAATATTCTTTGGTATAAATCTGCTTATATAGGTCAAGGTCATTCTAAACTAATGTATAAAAGGGGGAACACAGCAAAATACTGCTGTGTTCCCCCTTTTATACGGAAAGGAAAAGGAAAAGGGATGTAGGACGATGAAAGGGTTACTCATCAATAGGGTTGAGGGAATAGTGGCCGAATGGTAGAGTGTGGATGTTGTCTGCAAGGATGTGTCGTTTATCATCATTTGAAGAGAGAGCTTTTTTTACTTCCGTCACGCTGTACAGCTGATGGTTGAAACTTCTGATTGTGTTGAATTTTGCTGTTATATCTTGATCTTCAAATAAACATTTCTTATAGTGATTAAAATGCACATTCTTCTTTAAATACAAACTTTTTACTCCTTTAGCTTTCTTAATGACTTGGTTTTCATTTAGTTGTAAAGAATATAATTTTGACATTAGTGCAACAATTTGTTGAAGTATAACACCATTGGCTTCATCTTTAAATTTGCCAAGCACTTTTTTGTTTCTGTCACTGTCGTAGTTTGGATGATCTTTTGGATAGTCGGAAAAGTCAAAGTCGTTTTTGTAATCAAATGTCCGAAGATCTTCATACATATCGTTAGTAATTATCCAATATATAAAAGCGTCTGTATCCATGTAGGAGATGCCGATGTTTTCCCGTCCATAAAAGGTGACCATCTTTTTGTAATGAAAATCGTACATATGAGTCTTGGAGATATCCAGGATTGACATTCCTATATACAAAGGACGATCCATCTTCACACTTGTTTTCTTCATAGATACAGCTACAAGATTTTCATTAATAATTATAGATGTATTAAAGTTCGGCTGTTGTACGAGTTTCTGTAGTTTGTTCGGATCTGTAACAAGTTTAACGTTTTTATGTCTTCTTTTGTTTTCTAATGTTTTACCGAATATCGCATTGTTCATTAATTTAAAAAAGTCTTTTTGAAAGGCTGATGTAGCGGCTGCTCTTCTGGTAGTATTCGAGTCTATGTATGGTTTCAACCAGCACGATTGGAAAAATTCCACAGCTCTATTAATTTTAGTAAGACGTAAACCTAATTCGATAGCTTGTTGAACAACTCAATAGTGAGCTACGTATCGTTGTTTATTGTTAAGGGTCATCATTAATTTGGGGTGTTTTCCAGTTGGTGAAGTTTCTGTTCTTGCAAGGAGTGGAAGGTCATAATGAAGATCGTGTAAATGTTCTGGATATTCAAAGTCACAATCCAAAATATATCCGGTATCTCCATGTTTTGGAATTTGTGAAATATCGCCAATACAGTCGGGATCAACCCATTTAAAGTTGTCAAATGGAAGTGGGTTCGACATGGCCCATCCATACAGATTATTTGCGTCGAAATATCCCAAGTACGTTGAAGGTTTCTCTTGATCATGGTCAGGTAGATATTTGTTGTTGGCTTTAACATGTCTCGTCACGCTTTGAGTTAATCCACCTCTAACACCCGACTCAACCATTAAAACCATATCTATATCTGTTAACAGCTGGAGTTTACATTTTGTTTCTTTTAGCATTGCTTGCCAAGCTAGTCCTGGAGATGTATACGAATGTAGAGGGTCCAAACCGTATGCTGCAAAACAGGTTCTTCGGAATTCTTCCATAACATCGCAGAGAAGAGTCACGTCAAGTTTTACATAAAAGTCTGAGTATTCTCCCAAAGTCTTCATATCCAACTCGTTCCATACTCGACATGCATGTTGGTAGTCTTCAAGTGAAATTTCCGATTTATTGAGTTTGTTGTTAAATTGTTCTGGTGGAGGAAGTGATGTTTCATTAAATCTATGCAGTCCATCGATGTAATCGTAGGGAAAGACTCCTTTTCTAAGAACCAGATCCATTTTACTACTGGCTACAATTTTGATTGTTTCTATCAGATCTTCTCTTTTTAAATTCTCAGTTAATTTCATTAGGCTAGAAGGCATAAATCTAAACGAATCAATAAACCTAAGTTTTATTTTGCCAACCTTTTTAGAGAAGCTTATAAATTTTTCCATTGTTGTTGCCAAAACATCTATTGCTCCATCATCTCTTCCTAACTCCGGGATTATGAAATGAGAGTCATATCCACTAAGGTTATGTAGAACAACAGGAATAAACGATGGAACTTTGTAATTTAAGTTGCAAGCATTACAGGCTGCACCTCTGTAGGCTCCAGTAAGATGGTCGTGGTCACGCACTTTAACGTTATCTTGTGTAAAAAGGTTATTACACAGATAACATGTTGTTGCCAGATTGTGATGTTGAAGTTGATGTTCTTCCATAGGTAGCATCGGTATTTTAATTTTGTAGAGTTCGTCCACCTTAGAGGCAATGTCATACAGATCATCTACAAAGTGTTTCGCTGCTTGTTCACCGCGATAAATCTTCGGAGCAGATGATAGTCCAAATTCTTGAAGATGTTCTTCAGACAGCGTGGATTTTGTTAGTATACAATAACTGTTTGGTGCGTGTTTTTGATATTTGCTTCTTTTTGTGATATCCTCTTCTTGTTGTTCAATTGGAAGTAAGGATGCTTCGAAATCCGCGTACACAACAAATGGAACAGGGTATTGGTGATTTATTTTATCAAATTTTATCTGCGCTCTGCTGGGATGTGGCAATTTAATTCTTACCTCATAGTTTCCACTACATAACCTTTGATGTTCTACTAACCATTCTGTACCTCCTCTTCTTAATGGTTTGCTCACGTGGCAAAAGCATCTCTTACATGTTGTGATTTTACTTTTATGTTTTGTTAACTGTTTACATACGAGCCCTTCAAGATCTTTTATATACACGTAATGTGATATCTCTCCTTTATTGATTAATAACAAGTCAGTATGATTGTTGCGCTCTTTCGATGTTATGCGCAAGGGATACACATTATTTGATAAATCCAAACCAAATATATTGACTGAAGCTGACGGATTTTGCTTTTCAAATTTAGATATATCAGTAATTGCAACAGGGTACGTCATTCCCTGGAAATTATACTTATGTTGAACTTCTTCATATTTTTGACTCGGTCTTTTTTGGTGGTCTTTGTTTACATATTTTACCAACATAGCATATTTAAAACATTCGTTATCTTCATTTTGCACATTAATACAGGATTTTGTATAACTTATTTTTTTCGGAAGAGGAATGTAACTACTTCCTCTCATTCCATAACCGTGTTTATGAACTCTAACATCCAGACTTGTTATACTTAATAAAGTCCATCCAGATCCTCTTCCTTCATGCTCTTGTAGTTTCGTCAAAAGTTCCTCAAAACATTCTGTTAAGATTTTTTCAATATCTGACGCAGCCATGATGGTTCGGTTTTTTGTCATGAAACCTCTTGGTGATGTTTCGTTTTGAATGTTAGTGAATATGGCAACTAGCAACAGTCCAAATTTGATAAAATTTAATCTTTTTTGTTCATTCTTTAGTGTTTTGAATACTAATTCTTTGGCGTTATGTAAAAAGTTTTCAAGTTGTAATTTTACATTGTCAATTTTAAAATGTGTTACTACCTTACCAGGTAGTGCTTGAGCGTGTAGTTCCACATCTACTGCTGTTGATGTTGAGGGTCGGTGAAGTGTAGACATAGCAGCTGTTGATATTGAAGGACGGTGAAGTGTAGACATAGCAGGCGTTGAAGTCGATGTTGATGGTGTTGATGTTGAAGGATGGTGAAGTGTAGACATAGCAGGCGTAGAAGTCGATGTTGATGGCGTTGATTGTGCATAATGAATGACACTTGGTCTTGAAACTTCATTTTCTTCATTTTCTTCTTTTTCTTCGTTGTGTTCTTCTTCATTTTGTTCTTCTTGATGTTTTGCTAGATGTTGGTCGATTGAATCTAATTCTTCTTCATTTGGTTCTTCTGTATTTGTATTGGTGTTATGTTTCAATTCTTTATGAATGGTTAAAAGCCATTCATCTCTGAAAGAAGCTTTACAAATATCGCAGCGATTCATAATGTAGGCGTGCTCTTCACAAGGGTCAACGCAATAATGAAAAAAACACTGCAAATGTACCTCTATTTATACCCTAGAAAAAGTGGTGGGGGTAAGTTTTAGGTTAAGTTTAAGTTTGTAGCTGGAGGCTACACAATTCTGTATTTGGGTCAAGGACATTGAGCATATTTGCCAAAACGGGGAATAGAGCAGTAAATGATTTCATTTTAAACCATAAACTGATCTATTCCCCGCTTTGTATTTAACAAGGACAATTTTCTCCAACAGGAAAATTTAATATATTTTAAACTCGGATGTGAAATCGGATTGTACACATTGCATCTCGATCAACTAAAAATTTCATAAAACAATAGGGATCTTCAGTTGTAGATTCATCTTTAACATATTCGATGGTCAACATTGCCGAACGAAGATCTTGTGGAATTACGTCGACTTTTATTAGTCGCCTTTCCATTTCAAACCGTTTTGTTATTGATGTAAGTTTTATCACATCATCGATATCGATGAGGGGAAAGCTGTAACAAACGGAGTTTGCTGGTGGGTTCATAATGCCGATATGATAAATATACACTGTTGCATCGACATTAAATAGACGTTCCCCCACCATTAAATGTATAAGTTACCCCCACTTTTTCAAAACAAAAAAAAAAAATTGAAAGCTAGTCAGCCAAACCAGTTGAGCCCCCACCCAAATGGTTCTGACCTTGAGTAGGGGGGGGGTGTTTTGTTGTAAGAAATAAATACATCTTCCAATATCTTACCAAACAAAGATTTTCTAAGTCCCGAAGTGGGTCAAGGTCATCTGAACATGTTGCCAAAACGGGGAATAGAGCAGTAAGTGATTCCCACTTGGACCACAAACTGCTCTATTCCCCGCTCTGTATTAGGGAAGTGAATTTTGAAGAAAGGTCACAGTTATAGGCAATAAACCTGATAACAGAACCTTTTATTAATTTATCCAAACAAAAGGAAGTTACAAATGGTTTGCAGGGAGTATTTTCAAAAGTTTCTCGAGGGTAAGATGGGTAATGTCAATCGGTTTTCGTGCCATATTGACAAAGGTCGGTTTTCGTGCCATACCTTTTTGTAAGGGGTTAGGAAAAGGATGAGAAACATACTGATCAGTTAAAGTTAATTTTACAAAGACCAACCAAGGTCGGTTTTACAAAGGTCAACAGCATCCTGAAACCCAGTCGGACGTTGGTCAGTAACGGGCGCCAGGCAACTGTGAACCAAAGTTTTGACCAAGGTTAGTTATAGCGTGTAAGAAAAGGACATACCAACCAAGGTCGGTTTTACAAAGGTTTACAACATCCTGAAACCCAGTCGGACGTTGGTCAGTAACGGGCGCCAGGCAACTGCGAACCAAAGTTTTGACCAAGATCAGTTTTAAAGCGTGAAAGAAAAGTACATATTTCATTAGTAAATAAAAACACTTCAAAGACACTTTAAAACCAACACCAAACTAACTACAGTTAAACTAACTACATTTACTAGCAGCAAACTACAAGCGTTATTCTAACATGCTTAATAATAAACAGACATGCCTTAAGCTAAGGTAGCATCTCTAATATACAGTGGTACCAACTCTATACTAGAGATACTATTGCGGACAGCGCAGGCAAACAGCTAGCTAGGCTGTCGGCCTGCGACTGCGAACCCTCTGCGGGCTGCTCCCGCTTTTATAGGAATATATCATGGGGGGGGGCAAGGACTTCGACAGTAATTTGTTCCAACACTGTATCGCATACTCTGAATTGCTCCAAGTCCGGTAACTGGGTCAAGGACACGTTAAAATATTTTGTAAAATAGCAAAGGTGTTACCTTTGCCATTTTACTTTGGAAGCAAGCTGTACTACGTTTAAACAAGGGAGACTATTATCCGTTTTACATAAAACTCCTTGCACGATCTTTTGATAAAATGGAAAAGATTAATGCCGGAGGGCGATTCCCATTCCACCAAAATACAATGCATATCATTTCTATGCAACGGTCTCAGCTCTACCTTTACTTTTAATTTAATGCCTCGGAACTCATAAGTAAGGATGGACAGAAAGGCTTCTGAAATAGCAAGCTCGGAAGGAACAAGCCAAGTGTTTACACCTACAGCTTCCATAGCGATATGATGATTTTTACCACGCTGTTGCAGTATATAAAACATTTCCCCCTCCAGTTTTTATTTTTAATACAACATTTTTGTGTCAACCTTGTCCGCATGAAATATCTCTAAGTCCACATTTCTTCCAATATTTGATCAAACGACGGGTTTTCTAAGTCCCGTCAGTAGGTCAAGGTCATCTGACATAATGCCAAAGCGGGGAATAGAGCATAACATACTGCTCTATTCCCCGCTCTGTATTGGGGAAGGGGACAAAAGACAACAAACAAGAGACTGATTTTAAACAAGATACTGATTTTAAACAAGAGACTGATTTTATATTTCCAAACGTTTCTCATGGGTGAGATAGGTGGTGTCAACCGGTTTGCATGGCCGTATTGATCTTATTGACAAGGCCGGTTTTCAGGGCCGAACCTTATTGTCAGGGGTTTAGGAAAAGGATGAGAAACAAGATACATTACTTTGAAAATAAAGACTTTACCAGCAACTATGTAAAAGAAACAAATTAATCAGTTAACGTGACTTTTACAAAAACAGCCGAGGTCGGTTTTGCAAAGGTCAACAGTATCACTGAAACCCGGTGAGACGTAGACCCAAACACCCGGCGTCAGGCTGCTGCGAACCCAAGTTTTGACCAAGGTTGTTGAGGGACCTGTAGGGCCGGGAGTACATATGTTATTAGTAAATAAAACACTTCAAACCGATACCACCCACTAACATATATATTAGACTAACTACATTACCTAGCAGCAAACTACAAGCGTTATCTAACATGCTTAAACAAACTAACTAAACATGCAAGGCCGCGGATCTCTTAATTGCGCGTCGGGCCCAACGCACACTTAACAGACCTACGCTGCAGCAGGCACTGCAACCCAGTGGGACGTTCATCGCAACGGGCGGCAGGCTACTGCGAAGAGACGCTCGAAATCTCGGGTTATATAGACGGAGAATGGGAAATCAGGATATTAAGGGGAAAGCGGGATAAGGGATAACCCTGCTTCGTTGCGGGATTTTATCCCGCACTTCCAAGAACATTTTTCCCTCGACCTTGACCTTGACCTTGAACATGACCCAAATAGGAGGGGGTGCTCGAGGGGGGGGCTCGAGGGGGCTCGAGGGGGCTTGAGGGGGGATTGACGTAACCGGTTCTAAACCAGTCCTCAGCTTTCTACCCATGTATGGATAGGGCAAGGTTTCACTTTACGACCTGCTTCACTCTGTCTGCCACCTCATTCCAGCTTTGGTTTGCAGCCAGTACACACGTGCTCTATCCAACTCTATCTTATCCATTTTCTCTTCCATCCTATTTACACCATGTCTTCTCCTCTGACTCCCGAAAAACTCCAGCGCTTAAAGGAATCTTTGAAGAGGTCGACGGAAAGAAGGAGCGGGTTTAAGAGACCTTCAACTTTGAAGTCTCTCAAACGGAATCTCCGTGGCCATCCGCTGTATTTTGAACAACGACCCTCGACTCAGCCTCGGCCTTCTACATCGTTTCAGCCTCGGCCTTCTACATCGGCGGCTCAACCTTCGTCTCCAACACCGACTGTCGATGAGGTGATGCAAAGGACAAGGGTGATGGGGCTGAACGACTTGGTGACGCCGTTTGAAGTCTCCAAGGTCGAGTTTCGAAATCTGAAGCGGATGACGGAGTATAAATATGTGGCAACCAACGGGGACCACGTGTTCCTGTTTCAACACACCATCCACTACATCGAGGTGCGTCTGCCGCAGTCTCTCCCACCGCCACCTCCTCTGATACTCGATACACAGGAGTTATTCTTAACCAGAAAAGATGGGAGGGTAAAGTGGGTTTTGAAGAATAAAGTTTGAACTGATCCTTATCCCGACCATCCCTATCCCGACCACCCTTCAGCACGCAAACGGTCCTTTTCAGGACCACCCTAAGCATTTCAAGTTAGGGACTTGGCCTGTACATAGGCAGGAGATTTTGTTTGTGCAGCCCACTTTGTGAAAATTTCTACGTCCCAAAGTCCTTGAACTTGACCTTGACCTTGGACATGACCCATGTTGGGGGGGGGTACAAAGTTTTTCCAAAGTATGTCATGTGGGTACTCAAATTACGCGAATTGATCAGACGAACAAGGAGGTGCAAACAGAATTTGGATCCACCCAAGGGTATAGCAGCAGAAAGGAAAAAAGTACAAAGTTTGTCCAAAGTATGTCATGTGGGTACTCAAATTACGCGAATTGATCAGACGAACAAGATGGTGCAAGCAGAATTTAGATCCGATCAACGGTATAGCAGAAATAGCGAAAAACCCAATGTTTTCAAGGTTACATACTAATAACTTCTTTATTATTGGGTTAAAGTACAGCGAGTGGGTACTCAAATTACATGGAATAATCAGACGAACAAGATGGTGCAAACCGAATTCAGATCCGACCAACGGTCTAGCAGAAATAGCGAAAAAACCAATGTTTTCAAGGTTACATATTAATAACTTCTTTATTATTGAGTTAAAGTATAGCGAGTGGGTACTCAAATTACGCGGGTTAATTAGACGAACAAGATGGTGCAAATAGAATTCAGATCCGACTGAGAGTAGGGAAGAAATAGCGCGAAAACAACACTTTCAAGGCCTGACATAAATAAATACTTTGTTTATGGATTAAACTACGACAAGTTATTTATAGTTTAAAGTATACCGAGGTAACGTTGTGGTGCGGGTAGGTCGGGTGGGTATCATACACGCTAGCGCTATATCATTATACGTTCAGCTCTTGCAGGATTAACATCTACCTATAGAGTTTGTGTTATTCTAAAGATGTCACAGTTTTACAGAAATATGACGAAGGTGTCCTTCAACAGTCCGCCTGCCACCACCTTCTACTTCTCCGACTGTGAAGATAGAAGTTCTACGCTGTTAGTGGATTGTGAGCGATTTCGCCGTAGAATACTCCAGGCTGAAACATTCTTAGCAAGTTGTCTGCTACGCAAGATGCATCATATGAGTACATGCAATAAATTAGATCACAGTGACTGTTATGATTGCGCAAAAACAGTGTCGAGCAAGAATTGTTAATGTTTTCAGTTACGGAGCTCCGATCCTCACAGAGTCAGAGCTAGACCCTAACTAATGCATGTCCCGTAGTTATTGTGCGATGTGAAAACTTGGTGGGGGAAACTGGTGTGGTGGGGGGTAAAGGCGAGTGCCTATCCTACATGCTTGTATCACTTCAGTATACCTGCGGCTCTTGCATAGTTCACATGGATTCGCAAATACAAGGCACTACTGTTTCTTCCACATGTTCTTCTTTTAATATTGAGCAAGCTGACAATACAAATGATAAAATACAAGTACATGAAGTTTCTAGCACAATATCTTCTGATGCAGAAGCAATAATGTCATCCCTAATAGGGTTTGACTAATGATGGTGGATGTAGTAGCAACCATCTGCCTCGCACCAGCTGCCACCTGCCGCCTGCCATCTGCCGTCCGCCATCTGCTCCGCCCCACCACACTTTTACCCCCACCATTTTGTTTGATACCAAAACGCTAGCTAGCGAATAGTCAGTACACCTCCGGCTCTTGACCAGTGTACATCGAGCTCTCTGTTGAAATATCCATCAAAATTAGGTGTATTCATTATGACTCTATTCATCTGGCGACTTTCCAAGACCTCGAGGTTTTTAATGAAGAGTTAAGACTTCTAATTGCGTCCGGCTACGATTTATCTTTGGAACTTTACGCATCAAAAAACAACATGGACTCTGCGCAGGAATCGAAGTATCTACCGTATTTCATCAGAAAGCGTAGTGATGGCCGCAACTCGTCCGGATCAACAACATCGATGACAACGAACAACGGGGAACTATTGTAAACATGAATTATTGTAAAATAAAATAAAGTAATATTTGTAATAGTACTACCTCGCACTCGTATCATTCGATTGCTCCATTCGATTGTTTTCATTCGATATTTTTATCGATTTAAAACTATCGAATCACAATCGGATTTTACGCGTGCGAGGTAGTACTTTGTTAAAATTACCTCCCCGTGACCTTGACCTTTAAACTTTCCCTCATTACGTCACAAAACCGCCTACGTCACTGGCTGAGGCTCAGATGACGTGTTTAATGACTCAGCGCATCCGGTCACGTGACCGGATGACGTCACTTCCGCCCCAGCAGCCCCAAATGCACACTACTCAAACTTCACAGGCTTGTTGTATGGACTATTTCAAACAAAATTTTTTAGATATTTTCATATCATATTCTTCAAAGTTTACGAGCAATTGACGTTTTTAATTTTTTTTAAATCTCCGTTTTGCAATCTTATAAATTATTTTTAGGTAAGAAAATATGCACGTAGGACCATACAACTTTTACTCTGTATAAAAATAAACAGTAAATATACAAAAATGCATTTTTTAGGAGTTTAATAAAATAAAAAATACGGATAAATCCAATTTTAATTTAAATTTTACATTTAAAACTAATTTTTAACTATTTTAAAATAGTGTTTCCCTCTACAGTTTCTGCCTTAGAGAGTGATCCTATTCCTTAAAAACTTTCCCATTTAATGCTGATAATAATAATATTAAGATATTAAAACGTTTATTTCTCTAATTTCAGTATTGGCCTATTTTTTAAAATTAATACACATTTCCTGGAATTAGCCATAATTTAAAACAGCAGAAAAAATTTAGTATATCCTATTTCGACACGAATAATGTACTAAAATATTAAACAAAAGACAATTTTATATAACAAATTGAATATTTTTCATTAAAAGCAATTAATTTTACTCCTTCTGTTCATTGATTAAAAATAAGTAGTATCCAATTAACTAATAAAAATCACACCTTGAAACTAACACTGGATATCACGTTATCTTTTCCTAAAGCTTGAGTGTCACAATAAATGTTCAAAATTGCGACCTTCTTCCCTGATACATAGCCAACAACGACAAATAAAGTTCTTCTTCAGAGACCGAAAGGAATGTCTGTTATTTAAAATAATGTTGGGAGTTTGTGGAATTCGTTGTCTTAGTTCATCCTCATTTTGGCAGTCAGTTGAAAAAACTATTTCCTTGTAGTACCCCCACAAAAAAAAATCCATAGGAGTCAGATTAGGTGATCTCGGTGGCCACAGAATGGTTCCTAGTCTTTGAATCCAGCTGTCTGTAAATACTGCATTCAGATATTGCCTAACATCAAAAGAAATGTGAGCTGGTGCGCCATCATACTGAAACCACATATTTTGGCGGGTGTTAAGTGTGATATACTGAAGTAATTCTCCAAAGTTGGTTTGCAGAAAGTTCAAATAATTCTCGCTATTCAGCCTCCCTGGCAACTCAAATGGACCAACCAACTTTCAACGATACCAGCCCATATGTTTAATCCAAACTGGTGCTGAAAGTGACTACCTCTTATTACCTTGGGATTTTCATATGACCAGTAAAGTGTGTTGTGAATATTATAAATAACTGTTCTTTTGAAACAAGTTTCGTCGGTGTACAATATCTTATTAAAAAATCCAGGATCAGCTCGGATTCTCGTTAGCATCTCTCTACAAAACCTCACTCTTTTTGCATGATCTGTAGGTAGAAGAGCCTGGACACGCTGCACATGATAAGGGCACAACTGGTTCCTTCTAAGGCTCCTATGAACTGACGCTCTTGATATTCCAGTCTCTTTTGACAGTAGACGTACACTTGTAGTTGGGTCATCTTCTACCATATTCAACAACATCTCATCAATATTGTCAATACGGGGCCTCCCCAAACTCTCAGTATAACCAGGAATCTTACTCTCCTCATAACACCCATGAACATACAAAAATACTCTATGATCAGGGAACCGTTGTCTGTTAGGATAACGAACTCTGTATTCCCTTGCAGCAGCATGTGCATTTCCATCACTAAAACCACACAAAAAATGGATGTCAGCATATTCCCTAGCCGAGTAATACATAATCGGAATGCAACATAAAACAGATTGTAAAAGCAAACGGACAAACCATTTTTACGAAAAAAACGCGTTATACAAACAAAAAAAGCACCCAAAAAGAATTATTTTTCTAAACAGGCAGGCTAATCAAAACTGTGACAATGATTATCAATGAATTACTGTCAATGAGCTTGTATAAACAGTAGCTCAACAATTGACACAGATGATTCAATAATAACAGCTGATTCAAAAATAATAGCTGATTTTGACCATGTCACAAAAAAAATTATCAACTAGCCTTTTATTTTATGTTTTAGTACATTACTTGTGTCAAAATAGGATTACTTACTCTAATTTTGTTTGATATTTTAAATTATGGCTAATATATGAAAATGTGTATTAATTTAAAAACACGTCAAGACTGAAATAATGAAAAAAATAATATCTTAATACTATTATTATCTGCATTAAATGAGAAAGTTTTTAAGATATAGGATCACTCTATTAGGCAGAAACCGTAGAGGTGAACACAGTTGTAAAATAGTAAGAATATTATTTTGAAATGTAAAATTTAAATTAAAATTGCGTTAATCCGTGTTTTTAATGTTTTTAAACTCCTAAAAATATAATATTTGTATATTAACTGTTTATTTTTATACATAGTAAAAGTTGTATGGTCCTACGTGCATATTGTCTTGCCTAGAAATAACTTATAAAATTGCAAAACGCAGATTATAAACAAAAAATATTAAAACCGTTAATAGCTCGTAAGCTATAAAGAATATGATCTTAACTTATATACAATTTTTTGTTGGAAATAGTCCATATAACAAGCCTGTGAAGTTTGGTCGTCGAATTTTGAGACACCCTGCATAAAAGATCAGTATAGCTTGACTATGAAATCTATTACAAACACACATAGTAATGTTTTTAAACACATCCAATTTTAAGTTTTAAAGCTATCTCTATAAAATATTATGAGCAAAATGAATTTTGTTTACGATTATACTATTTAGCACTTTATTTTAGTATTGAATCAAGTTAGTGATAACATATAATTCATACAGATTGAACAGTAGTAAAATGCGAATACCTAAATACGTGTAGCAAGCAGTCTAGTGTTTACCATATATTCATCCGACAGACTAATGTTTTGAATTATATTAATGTTTATTATTTTTCCCGAAATTAGGATGCTGTATCAATTCAAAACCGTACGTCATTAAGGTTTAATATAAAACGAAACCCACTCAAGACTTATCTCGCAATCACGGAACCACAGAGCAACCACACAGTAACTTAACCTCCCTTAGGGGTAGGATCTATTGAGCTGATTTATTGTATTATCAGGCTTATGAGACAAAACTACCAGGAACATGGAACTGTGTTATCACCAACCTGTTTGTAGTTCATGTGTCTTGTGGACAACTTATTCAGTCTGTAAATTAACATTTTACTTTTATCTGAAGTCTCAGTGTATTGCAATGTATTTGTATTAATTTTTTAAAATTTTAAATCGTGTAAATGTTCAAATATATTATGTACAATGCGATAAATATAAAGTTGAATTATTTAAACTGAAGTAACTAATAAACAACTGCAAACTCATTTATATCAAAAATTTTTTGTAGTAAGTTATCTAATTTCAAACGTTAAGTTTCAACTGGTGTTTAAGGAGTAAGAAAATAAATGTTCTGGTCTAGATCCGAACGTGCTACGACCAATTAAATCACTTGACAAACAATTTATCCATGCGACGATTAAACTTGTGGCGGAAATCACACATTCACAATACATGTGGAAGAACAATATCATAAGAAATGGTTTCCCTAAATTTGTATCTTTATTAATAGTAAAACCTATCCTCAGTTTATCAGTTATGAATACGGGATTATAAATAATACAAATCTTGATCTAAGGCAGAACATTGTTCGTGATATTACATACATAATCAATTATTGTACAGGACGGTTGATTAGATAAATATTTAAAAACGTTTACCAGGTAAAATGAAGGCTAGAGGTAACCAATGCAGCTATTTATTTTCCCGTCAGTTACTCCACGAGTAGCCAGACTGACGTTTAGCAGAGTCGACAGGTCACTGCTGCGAAAACCAATAACTTTCCTCCCTTATCAATGCTGCTCAGTCCTACCCTTTTACCTTAGGAATACATTACAGTCTTACCTTATAGCTCAAGATCTTGTATCCATACCATTTTATAAATGTGAACCTTGGAATACTAAATAACAACTTAAATGCCCGTTTTTAAGATAAAGAATATTTTCGTTTATTATGTATATCTAAAATATATTTTAACTTGATTACATAAATATATATTTTATTTCGTATTTTCTGTATAGTTTGTATAAGCAAATTTAATATTATTGTTGATATTAGTTTAGATTTTATATTTATAAGGTCGTATGCAGTTGAAAACGTAAAAGGACGCTCACGGAAGCTACCTCCAGGATTCAAAATAATAACACTTTTGCAGAAATGTCGCCTTTTCATATACAAGAAGTAAAATAAAAATTCGTTCAGCTTAATAAATACATCGAGAGTAACAAGCTTGAATTTAACTAAAATAAAATGGTATTGGGGAATTTTTGTTTGTTGTTATTTTTGCTCAAACACGCCAGTGATTTTCTATAAGAAACGTTAAGATTTGGACAAAAGTTGTGAAGAAACGTTATAAACCTGCAGTATGTTGAATTGTTATCATGTAGGATGTAGCTTATCAAATACGTCAATTGATGTCTTTAGATTGGTTGTACAGTTTAATTTAAGACTAATAAAACAAAATATACAATAAATATTATGAAATTATTGAGAATAAAACCATTAGTCAATGATAAAACTATGTTGTAAATTTTTTTAATTTAGAGCAACGATTTTTAAATTGTAAACATTTTTTAAAGGAGATATTTCCTTATTTCCTTTCCCAAAAATATATAAGATGTCACAAAAATGCGTATCGTGGTACGCAGAACCGGATTCTACATACAAAAACAAGTCGAAATGTAAAGTAAAATTTTTTTTATATGTAGTTAGTTAAGCCGTAAGCTGGCATTTTGTATTTTTTAACAATTAATAATTCAAAACCCCTCTGAGATACTTGTATGAAACTTAGTATATATTTTCAGTATTTTTTATCACAAATTTTCTATAAGATTTGTTCACAAAACTTATCAAATTTCAAAATGGCGGCCATTTAAAGAATTCAAAGTCAAATTCCAGGAAAACTAGCAGCTAAAACCAAACTGTACAATACATCAAATTTAAAGAACTTTTTAATCTAAATCCAATTATTTTTTATTGTAATAATCGATTAATAAACAAAAAGGTTTTGTAATTTTTAATAATAAATTTCAAAACGGCGGCCATTTAAAAATTTCAAAGTCAAATTTCCTAGTACATTTTACCATCTAATTACAAGTGAATTAAATTAGATATCCCATAAAATGTTGTTTTTGCTGCTAGTTTCCAAGGAATTTGACTGAAACTTTTAAATGGCCGCCATTTTAAAGATTTACTATCACAAATTACCAAAACATATTTATTTATTAACCAGTTTTTACAATCAAGGTGTCATTGGATTTAGGTTTAAAAGTGCTTTAAGTTTTATATCTTGTAAAACTTTGTTTTAGTCGCTAGTTTTAATGAAATTTGACTTTGAAATCTTTAACTGGCCGCAATTTTGAAATTTGATAACTTTGATAAAAAATATTTTTGAGAAATTTGAATAGCAAAAACTTAAAGTTTATACCAAGTTTCATAAAACATCTCCTAGGGTTTTTGAATTAATAATTATTAAAAAAATACAAAATGGCGAATTACAGCTAAACTAAGCCGAAATCAAAAAATGTTACTTTTCATTGTCGACTTCTTTTTTTAACGTAAAATACGGTTCTGCATACACGCTACGCATTTTTGTGAGACACCCTGTAAATATTATTTATTAAAAGGTTTTCTTGGGTATAAGAAAATCTGTAACAATTTTTTGATTAAAAAATAAAATTACTACAACATATTTCTAACATGATATGGCGTTGTTGTACACGGCCTTTAGTACTGAATAGGCAAAAAAGGTATTTGCGTCAAAAGTTACGAGCTATTGAGATACATGAAGGTTTTAATAACAGAACCAATCGTGTTTGATATATGTTAGGTACGAGGCCGAACGACCGAACTAATGAGAGCCTTCACTTCTTCAAAGGTTTTTGTTTAAGGATAACCGTTTCATGTCCTTGAGTCTGGTTTTAAGGGAGGTACATAAAATCTACGGAAATGAAACATTTAAATCAAGTATATACAATTAGTTGTACTTAAACATAAACAAATCAACTATTTTTTTACTTAAGTTACTTTATTATTGATTTATTTGAACCTTTTGCTTCTAGGGTTGAAAACTACACTACGTTTCGGGAGGTAAGGAACCTCTTTCATTATTGAATGAACTCTACTTATGGGTCGTGGGTATTTGGATATAAGACCAAATAAATCCAAAATAAATTCAAATACTTCGTTATAATGAGTTTACTCATACAAATATTGTTTTTACATTGAAATACTTTGAACAACTTAAGAAGATGAAAGTGTTTCTGAAAATAAATTCATGATAGATTTCTATTTATGTTTAATTTGGGCAAATGTATAGTGGTATTTAGACCCATTACAGTCACTCTTTTTATTGGGCGTGTTTGTAAAATAAAATAATGGGTAAAACAAAAACTATATACGTTAACAATAGTTATTGAGATATATTAAAGTAATGAATTAAACCTGATACAATATAATACAATAAATATAAATACAATATATAAATATATATATAAAACCTTTAGATATTTTACGAAACATACGTTTGAACTACTATGAATTCTGTTGGCTAACTAACTGAATCATAGGTGGATAAGAACAACTTTTAGTTTTTGTGCAAACTCGAAGATTTGTGGAGTAGATGTCTAGTGATAAACCCCCTGCAAACTATATTTAAGAGGATTATTGATTTTTGGGGCGATTATTTTATATGGATTGTTGTTCATTTTAATTATATAAAAAAAAAACTTTTTGAAACATTTTACACTTAATCATAATAACAATACCTATAAAATAATAGCAAATCAAGGTGTTTTATGGTCTTTATTTCAAACAGTTAAGTGGTTTTATTATACTATATTTTAAGTTACTGAATGAATATAACAAATATTATTTAAAGTTTTGTTTCAAGTTAAGACCTATAATAATTATTTTTCCTTCATTTTATATCCCGTCTTTATGATATACAAGTTTAAGAGGTTTGTGCCTTTTAGGCCTGTGCGCAGAACATTTTCAGCAAAATAAGGGGTGGTGCATTAAAATGAACACTATTCAAACACCACTGACAACAGTGTACTCGCTTGACACGGATTCACTACCAGCGATAGAAATATTGTCGTTCTTTTCAAGTCTATAGTCTTTACTCTCAATCAAACGATTCATCACATGCATTACTCAAAATATTTGCTACATTTTTATATACTAGTTCCGCAACTAAAATATTTTGACGCTATTCAGAAAAGATATGTTACGTAATATGAACTACATAATTATTTACACCAAGGGGAGGAACGTCTGGGCCAATACAAGTGAAAAGCAGACGTAGGTAACACTTCTGGTAGAGTTGTTTGACGTTCTACTGAGCTGGAAACTAACGTCTACTTGATCTCGGTGATCATGTTTACGTGAACACAAAATATGATTTGTTAACAAAATGTTTGCACATTTAGTAGCTCTTTATATAGCTATCCAAGAGGTGGCATTAAAATCAAGTCACCAAATTTAAGATTTGTCTCTCTGTTTCAGTTGTTCGCCTTACTTTCGATAAATTATTATGTTTAAATAAAAATACAAAGTCAAATTATTAGTAGTTCTATTGAATTATTACATAAGCTGTATACAAATGATTGTTTTAATTTTTTAATTGTATATGAAATAAAAATGTAATACAATTCTGTAACTGCGTTACAATTGTTGTGTTTTCAACAAAAATACCAGGTAAGACTTATAAAATGTAATGCTAATATCTTGGTCCTGATCTTATTCCGCCCTACATACTAAGAGCTTGTTCTAATTTCCTTGTTAAACCTCTTTGTTATTTTTAATTTGGGTTTAAGTCAAAATACTTTCCCATCGTGCTGGAAGATATCGAGAGTGATTCCTCTACACAAAAAGGGCAATGGATTCAAGATCCCGAACTTCAGGCCAGTATCCATAATTTTTTCACCAGATAAGGTTTTTGAAATAGTGCTACATCATAGTATTTTTCACATATGAAGCATTACATAACTAGTAAACATCATGGGTTTTATCCGTCTCGGTCAATAATTACAAATCTAGTTAATTTCACGAACTTTACTTCCAATGTCTTAGCTAGTTGAGGTCAAGTTGATACAGCGTATACAGATTTATCAAAAGCTTTTGACAAGGTCATTCTGTTTTGTTGTCCAAGTTGGATTTATATGGGTTTTACAACAATCTGGTAAGTTTTGTCGCTTTGTATTTGCAAAATCGTCAGTTATATGTATCTTTTTAGGGTTACAAATCGTTTGTTTTCTCTGCTGGTTCTGGGGTTCCCCAGGGAAGTAACCTTGGGCCTCCGATGTTCAACATATTTGTAAATGACGTAGTAGATGTTCTCAATATTTTGATATATGAAGCTTTTTAGTTGTATTATATCTATTGATGATTGTATATTGTTGCAGAATGATTTGAATTGCTTGAAAAAATGGTGTGATGAAAATCAGCTTAGTTTAAATGTAAAACGAGTTCGCACGTAGCACGCTGACGTGAGGGAAGTGAATTTCCACATAAAAACTTTTAAAACTCAAAATCAGTGTAAAAACATACATTTGTCCAATTTTTATTGAAATCTGAAAACATTGATTTTTTGGCTGTTCTGATACTCCTGGTTTCATTTACTTGCAAAGCTGGGAATTCAATTTTGCGCATTATAAGGTTAGGAGAAGGTCCATACAGGCTTGAAAGTAGGCGTGAGGTTGCTGGGAATAATAAAAGTACTTTAACAAAAGAATAACTGGCTTTTCTAGTGTAAAACCCCCATAAGACAACGTACTGTGTTTAGCCGATACACATTTTCTTTTATAACTCGGTAAATATTGATGCTAGAATGACGAGAGATGGCTTAAAAATTCGCCTCTCTAATTCCCATCTTTTTACATGTATTAACTTTACATCTGGGGCTTTTCTGACCCTTTTTGGGCCCAAAAACTCAAAATTTGAAAGATTAATCCCCCAAAAATGGGTTTAGAGTTTTCCGATTGTTTTGCCCAACGAACTTGTCCAACAGATTAAAGAAAGGAACGTCCCTACCAAATTTGAAGTAAATCGGGCAAAAAATGCGACCGCTAGAGTGCATACACATATATATATATATATAAAATTTTGAACGACCCCCCAAAACGTGTTCAGGGGGTCACGTTAGGAAATTCTATGGTGGTCCCGGGCTTAAGTTTCACCGTGCGGGTCATGCTAATAGTTCAATTCCATAGGAAATTCACTAAAAATGTGTTATTATGTCATATGATAGAAAATCAAACCCCATAATTTTTGCCTATTCAGTAAATCATGTTTCTTTAAGTCGGGTTAATTTATACAGGGATATAGGAGTTGATGGAAGGTGATCTCTCTTTCAAAACTCATATTACATCTACTGCAAAAAAGGCTAAAGTGCACTAGGTTTTATTTTAAGGTTGTCAAAGTTATTTTCTGACTCTTTCAAAATTAAGTTATTATATAAATCGTTGGTCCGTTCAAAGTTGGAATTTGCTAGTATCATCGGGTCTCCTTACAGTACATTTTCTATCACTATAATAGAGAAGGTACAGAAACATTTTTTACGTTCAATGTATTACCGAACGTTTGGTCCAAATCAGTACACAATTTGGGTTTTACTGTATTCGGAAAGGTTGGCACTATTTGAGTTTGAGTCATTGGTGAACAGGACGAAGGTAGCCATGCTTTGTAATCTGAGAGACGTATTATCAGGTGCCGTCGATGACCCCTTGACCCTGGCTAATGTCTTGTGACACGTGCTGGCGAAGGGCGGGCGCGCCAGTTCTACCCAATTTTTGCAAGGACATGCGCTAACGCTAATTCTACCCTTGTCTCAACGATAACGTTGTTTAATACGCTCAGAAATGAGCTTGATGTGTCGATGAGTCGTATTGTGTTTAAGAAAAAAATGTTCTAATTTAATTAGAGTATTAAATTAAATTTATAAATAATTAGCAGTTCATCCAGCATGTTTTAGAATGACATTTATGTAAATAATATCGTTACATTTTAAATCAACTTAAACAACTGTAAACTTATTTAAATCTCTTGTGTAAAAATTTATTTAGTTTTATATGTAATTTATTTAGTTACATTTTGTAAAATAATCTTAAAATAACTCCTTTTTTTGTTCAGTCAATGGCGGTACTAGTTTTATTTTTTTTGCTCCCCCAGTAATTGGGTCTCATGCCTGTTGGGGCGGCATTTGCAGAAATGTTTAAATCTAAAAGGATATACAGCACATGTATTTTTGTTTTGATGTATTTTTCTGCAGTAAAAATTTATTTATTATTTCTTATATTTATTAAATATAGGATAAAGATCGTATTGTGGCTGTCTCAAAATCCTTGCTCACTGCTAAGATAATTAGTAAATATAAAGGCATATAAGGACACTGCATTTTAAGGATTAGTGGATGCCGTGGGTACGAGGCCAACGAAAAATCTGTATATTGCTAATATGTTAGTTTTATCAATACTTCTACACCAGTAGTGCCGTCTCTACACCAGTAGTACCGTCTCTACACCGGTAGTGAAGTCTCTACACCAGTAGTGGCCTATAAACACTACTCCACCTATCTAACATTACCATCGTTTGTTTAATCCTGTATTTATATATCATATATTCATTCCACAATGTATTCTAAGTAACAGTATTTGTTCATTGTGGCGATAAAAAAATCCTTTATCTTTTTACGTTATTAGTAATTGTTCATTCTTTACATTAAAAATACTAATGGAGTGAGCGACTTCTGCTCTACCATGTGAAAATGAAAGTCAACCCACCTGCTATATTATTTATAGACTGATTAGCGAAGTGAATCTATCCTTCATGATTATTTAATAAACTGTGTGATGATATATACATATCTAACAATCCTCTTCGGGCTGACTTAAATACAAACACTCACTCATATTGCCTTCCGTGTCTACTGTGCATTATTAAAAGGATCAACAAGCTGAAGGCACCAGTCAATAGTCATTTGCCATCTATTGACTTGGGTTGTTGGGTATCAAAGTATCACAGAGTGCTTTTCAGTCACGAAACCGCAGTTTTATTATTTAAATTGGGCAGGAGTTTGAACCCCAACATAACCGTGAGAGGTGCAGATAAAAAGCATCGTCATATTGATTGTTTTCAAAGTAAGCAGTCTCGATAAATGTAGAATAAATTATTGGAATATGTTGAATGCACAATCATATAAGACGCTATCTAAGGGAGGAACGTTTTAGGAGGTGTGAGTTTTACAAGTACAATAAATAATGTTAAAATTGTATTATGTTATTTAAACTATAGAAATATTTTTTTTATTAATTAATGAATTTACCTTGCTTAATCCAACACCTTAGGCCCGTAGTATAGGGCAAACACTACAGTTAGTATGACTGAGGTTGCAGGCCAATAACAATAACTAATGTTTTTGTTTCGATGTATTTTGAATACCAGCTGATGTTAACGTTTTTTACCTGCAACTGGAGATGCATTTGTAATGATTTTGTATTTTTTTTAGAATAGGGAGCAATTTTTTATGTCTTCAATACAAAAGAGCTATGTTTATCAGTATATCAATTCCAAAAGATCTATTACAAATACAACCTGCCAGATATTTATAACCACCAATGATTATTTAAACTGACTTTAGCGATGGGTTGCCTTTTATATATATTTAGGTTGTTGCCATTGTACAGTTTACAATTGTGGCTAAAGTAGACTTTGCCACTTAAGTCTTTACCGCTATATTTAATCACATGTTTGCTGGTTTGATCTGTTCAAAATGTTTAATTTTTGTTCTTGATTGATTTCTTACTTTTTCAATACAAGTTTCACATTATTTACTTTGGGTTCAAAAAGAGTTGTTTAATTAACTGTGAACTAAATTATTTACAATGATTGAGCATACAAATGTAAAGTGTTAAGAAATCATCTTAGTTTATTGTATAATTTCTAAAATATAAGTAAATATTTCATACAATTTACTAAATATTATCACGCATTAATTTGTTATGAGTGATACGATCACATGAGGCAACTGACGTTATAACTCAAATATCATCCTAATGTGAAGTTTGCTAATTGGAAACCCCGCATCTGCACGTAACTTTTGGCGGTGGGCTGTTATTGCTAGCTTCACTGCCAATGTGACTTATCTGCCATTCCTGCATCTAACATAATCCTTACTTTAGTTTTACTAATCAAATATACCGTTGCACTTAATTAAATATATTATGTTAAATTCATATTTTCTGCTTTCATATTTCCAGTGAAAGATTCCTATCAGTTTTGAGACAAAATGTGTAATACAGTATTTTGTAAAATATGAACTTTCAAATACAAATTATATGAATAAATAAAAATTAGATTTCGTGGGTACCTACATAATTTTGTGAGGTTTAGGGAGTATCATAACAAATATTTCGACCAATAACTCAAATCTGTAGATTTTTACGAATACAGTATTTCGTAATATAGAAAGGGATATATATATAATATATATATATATCTATATCTATATATATATATATATATATATATATATATATATATATACTACGTATAAAAATAGAAGGAAAAGTCAGTCTCGCTTGTAACTTACCGAAAAACTTCGAAACAAATAGTTAAATTCTTTAACTTTACATATATTAATAACAATTGGTATTAGTGAGTCTCATTAAATGGGTAGTTATATCATTATGAATAAATTTTTCATTTCTTTTGAATAGAACATATTCCGATAGAATTTTGAATAGAAAATACAATTTTAAAATAACTTACATATGTAACGTTCCAAACAACCAGTAAACCTGTAATGTGATTAATGTACAATTATAGTCTCTATAGTCAAATAAGTTGAAAGATTAACTCTTTTCAATAGGGCAGGTAGATTGTGGTTTTAAAGATGTAGAAAACCTAGCTCATTTCGTTTCTGCTTTATAATAAAAGAGAGAAAAACTGTTGCTGTAGTAATCGAATTCAGGCCATGTCACACAACACACCTATCCATTATATTGTTTTCTTACCCTTGGGAAATATTTTTGACAGTGCCACCGACATATATTTACTTGGTTAGCTAAAATAATAATAGTAAATTTTAGGAAAAATAAACTTTATACTGTATGAGAAAAATGTTGTAACCACCTTCATATACAATTTCTGAAGGGTGTTTTTTTTACAGTACTACATATCTCCCGTGATACTTTATGAAAATCAATAATTGAAATGTGACTGCGAAGATAAAATTAACAGCTAAATGCGAGAAAAAACAGATAATTAAGATGATTATTTAATAAGTAATTTTTAAAATTTTTGTCAACGTACAGTTGGAACATCTTACAGAAATAATTTAAACTTTTTTGATAACTATCAGCTGTAAATTATTAAAACCTTTCCCTGGAACTACCATAATGCTGAAATTATTTACAGTTTAACATTAGGTACTAAACAATAAACAGGTCAAGACATTTAAGTATTAAGAGCTTTAGAAGCGGAATTGTAGGCAACAGTCAAAATTAAATTAAACACCAACATTCCAAAGATTTGTATGTTAATTTTATGAATTATACAAATCATAATAAATTAAATAAAACATTGGTCTTCCCAGATGAACTTGGCCCACTGATTATACACAGAATTTGATCAGGTACTAAAATACCATGTTTATTCTTTTTAACCACACCCGGACCGATATAATCATCAAATCGTTGAACGGGAAGCATGACCTCCTAATTCTCAACCCGCACCCTGACTGAATACTCACGACCGATTACGTGATATATACTTCCCGTTTAAGTTGTGTTCATGATATATGCTTCATTTACGTTAGAAGTTAAATCAGGTGAAAATTTCAGCATTTGTCACTACGCATAATTTATTTTGGAATATTGTACAGCCACCAAAATAAAGGGATCCATAGAAGTGGGAAATTTAAGAAGGCAAGCCACCCCAAATTGGAGAGTACATTATTTGTCTCTCTATTAACACTTGGTCTGGGTGTTGAGGAACTCCAAGTCGATCCACTCTCCACCCCAACCAGGAAATTCTAAGCCTAACAGAAACTCCCTCCCAGGGACACCTGCATCGATTAGTATCCAGAACCCTTGTTAATCTTTTTTCTCCCCCAAAATCGGTTTACCCTCTAGGCTGTAAGACGTCAAGAGTCTGTCGGTAAGCAAGAGCCTTTCCTACCAGGCACTCCCAGGTAGTGTCTGCCTGGCAAGGAAGATCTGTTACTCCCTCCATAGCTCAGAATTTAATAGGTTTAGCCAGGAGATTTAGATATAAAGAAACCAGATCCAGGAGACACAGGGAGACACCGAGGCGAACAAGGCTCAATACGCTAATGGACTTGCGATTCGTTGTTTTGGTTCTATTCAAAGTCAACCTTAAATTTGTATAGACCAGTCCGAAAGCCATATGAACATGGACCAATCTGAAGTGGTCATAAGATAAGTAGGGCGTTGCTTTAGCTTCGAAGTTATCTTGTTTGTTACAAAGTTTTAAATTTGGATTTAAGACAAAATTAAGTACACATACATATATATATATATATATATATATATATATATATATATATATATATATATATATATATATTGAGTTTACTAATCAAACCAGACTTTGAAATTGCTGCAAAATTATGTGAGTTCATTTGAATGTATGTAGTATTTTGAAAATCATAATATTCATACCGCATAAGTAACATAAGTGACCGCATAAGTACCGCATAAGTACCGAATAAGTGCTTCTATGTCAAAGCACATTGACAAGTTGATTGTCATGTAAGTGTACGGCTAGTAAAAAATAGTAACTTTATTCATGCAGTAACATATTCACATAAAGACTTGATTTATTTGTGACACTTTATTGTAATTTAAAGGATAGTTTTGTTAGCCAGTAGGTTAATGTTATAAATTGTTGAGTTAGTTTTATGATTGACATCATTAGAACTAAAACAAACGAGGTGAAAGTGTCGTCTGTTATTATAAAGATATTGTTAAGTTTCTTCTCAGTATAAAAATAAATATAAAATATATTGGACTAAGAGTCTGGATATTTTTTGTGGAAACACAAAATAAACCTACAAAAATATATTTAAACATATACAGGGTGAGTCAGACCACCCGTCCAGCATGTATAACGGGATAACGGTTTGGTCTAAAGTACTAACATAAAATTCTTCCCACACTAAAACACATATGGGCTATCTATTGAAAATATTTTCATCAAAATCTATGTACGGATTGTTCCAAAACTGAAGGTCACGAGTTCGAATCTAAAAACTTTCTTACGTAAAGATGGGGCAAATTACATATCGTTTTAAAGGACTCGTTAAAAGAAACATTTTTGACGAAAACAAATTTCACTTATCTTTATATGTTTCAAAATGGCGGCCATTTTATTATAAAATATTGACATTTACGGAATACTCTGTATTTTATAAACCACTACTCGTATCTCCTTTCCGACTTGGATTTCTTACTCGTGATAAACTCAGCTTTACTCTGGTATGCTACATGACAGGTCTTTTAGAGAAAATCTATATTTAAAAAAACTTTTATTTTGAAAATGCCTATATGCACAAAATAAAAAAAGGCAAATGGTAGCATATATAAATAAACGGTATCAGGAAACTGACACATACTTTCTCCCTTTTAGCCTAACTTTAATTAAAAAATTGCTTTTTATTTTCTATATATATAATATAACGGTACGGTTGAATGTACAGAAAATCTTCTAAATAAGTTGTCTTCAAAAATATCCACCCAAATCCCTTTTATGGAGACACTACAGCATCCTTTGCTACACACAGTGGTTAAAAGAGGGGCAATGCCCCCTCATGCCCTACAGGGTTAAGTGGCAACATATTTCAAACAAGTCAATGCTAACTTGACCTGCATATCAAGTTTTAATGAAATTGATTAGTAAATAAGAGGAATATAGTAAGTTTTGTATTCCCTATAAGAATATATTGGACTGCGTTTACCGCAAAATGATAATTTAAATTTTCTCCGCAACCAGCAATCGTAGAATAGTAATTCAAATACTAATTTATTTAGTTTTTTGAGTTATTTTTAATGGTAAATAGTAATATTTTGTTAAGTTACTTTTTCTATGACAAATCAAAAAACTGAATTTTGGATGTTTTAAGTCCTGTAATTTCTGAACCTAAATTTTTCCAGAAATGAGGTTGGTGTCATTTTGTTAGAATCCTAAAGCTCTACAAACCACTAAAGTTTAATGAAAATCCTTTGAGCTGTTTTCGTTGAGCTGCTTTGGGCTGAATATTGATTTTTCTGGTTTTTTGCCATTTTGGGGGATAATTACCCGTTAACCATTGAATAGGTCTTGTAAATCCTAGTAACTTTCTAATTTACACCAACATTGTATCTATTTTAGTTTTCTCGCAACCAGCAAAAAAAATTAGTTTCCCATATGAAATGCATGTTAATTGTACATAACACATAAAACGAAAGTGGCCACAGAATACATGCAAGTGTTATGCATATTAACATGCATTTCATATAGGAAAATAAAGTTTTTTGCTGACTGCAGAAAAACAAAAATAGATACAAGGTTGGTGTAAATTAGAAAGTTACTATGATTTACAAGACCTTTTCAATGGTGTGATTTTTTATATACGCTGCTATTTGAATTTTTAGAATTTTGGGCATATAGGCATTTTTAAAATAAACAATTTTTTGAAATACAGATTTTCTCAAAAATACCTATCACGTAGCATACAAGAGTAAAGCTGAGTTTATCACGAGTAATAAATCTGAGGTGGAAACAAGATACGAGTAGTGGTTTATAAAATACAGTTTATTTCGTAAATGTCAACATTTTACACAGAAATGGCCGCCATTTCGAAACGGATGAGGGTAAGTAAATTATGTTTTAAACCAAATTGTTTCTTTTAACGCGACTTTTAAAAAGATGTATAATTTGCTCCATGATTACATAAGAAAATTTTTAGATTCGAACCCGTGACCTTCAGTTTTGGAACATTATGTACATAGATTTTGATGACAATATTTTTAATAGATAGCCCATATGCGTTTTAGTGGAAAATAATTTTATTTTATGACTTTTTGGTCTGACTCACCCTGCATATAGGCCTAAATAATAAATAATTTATCCATCGTCAGTATATTTTATCTTTACGAGGTTGCGGTAAATATTTTCCAACAATATCCATTTTTAAATAACACAAACGATAACTCTTTACCTCCACCAACGAGTGGTGTATAGCTCTTCACAAACAATTAACGTACCCTCTGAACCAAAAGTAATGGAAATGTTTTCTCATCCAGTATTTTTCATCTCGTTTCAAAAAACAAAGGTTGAATAAAGTTACCCACTGTCATATTTAGCTTAATAAACCTTCACATATATGTGAATTCAATTTTTAATAACGTTACTTGTAAATATATCGATCAATATAAGTGTTGGAAATTTTAATTTATTAGACGCGAAGGTTTACTTATTATTGGAATCCCTGAGCGGTTGAAGGGAATTTAAAACTCTATAATGAGACAGTTAAAAGTATTTTAAAAGTAAATACATCCTCAATTAGTTGTTGTGAACTGCATTTATTAAGACATTTTACAGTATTTATAGTGAAAACTAATGCATAGTAATAAATTGGGCACATTGAACATCAACAAAACGAGATAAGGTGATATTGTAAAAGTCAAGGAATATGTGAATGTCAAGCAAGGAAATGACGCCTCGGGGCCTGTCAGCTGAAGGTGTCTTCTAAAGCAGATTCAGTTGAAGGGGGGGGGTTGGTGATAGGGGGTGTTGCAATATATCTTTGTTGCTGTGTAGAGAAAGAGATAGTAAGTACGCACTTTTAAAATAGCTGCATGGGGTGCCCTAACAACACTTTACCATACCCCAGAATTGGGCTAATCGAGTGAACTGAATGATTAGATTAGATTGTTGTGGACTATGACGAAGGCGATAAATGCAGCGGCAATCATGAGCAAAGGTTGCAAAGTAGAACTAAATTTAAGAGCTTATTTTATATAAAATAAATCAATTACACGATGTTACTGAATTAAGGAACAAAAATTGTTTCCCCAATTAATATATATTATTTATAGAGTAACAACTAACTAGTAACCGATATATCCTCAAAACATACATCTTGAACTCGTAGTCACAGGATGTTCCACGTTACAAGGAGAATATTCATTACCACGCTCGTTGCACATGTGTTTAACCTGTGCTCAACACCAAGAGTTAGATATGGATCGTGGAGGATCATGGCATAATTACACTGAAAACAGAGGATCAAAATGTGTTATTACGGTGCGCTCTTACATTTACACAAACATACATTTACACATACATATTAATATAATGGTTACTTAATTCATCTATATGTTGTTACATTGTTGTTGCAGTGTAAATAATTATATACCTTATTGTATACTTCGAATATATGTTGCTTTGTGCTTATAATGGAGGAAAATTGAAAATGTATTACTATTTCTGAAGACAACAAATCAAAACATAAATGTTGATAACTAAATAGAAATGTCACGTGTTTCTAAGAAAATGCTGTATATGACCTGGAAAAACGGTGTTTAGCTAAAACATCGCAAATGACAAAATATGGTTTTAGTATTTTAAAATAATATCTTTGTAATTTTATTGTAATTACTTATTGAACATAAAACATTATTTATATTTTATACGGTGCCCGATACCTTAGATTAAACATTTATACTACTGTCGAAATAATTGAAAATTGGATGAACATTACATTGATAAATCTAAAAAAGTTGTTAAGTCTTTGTTATTTAAATATAAACGTTTACCTGTTAGATTACGTTTCTATTCCATAGATTAGTTGATTTAAGGCTACACTTTTCCATTTCCCTACCTAGGGTTATCGTTGATGTTTGTACAGAAAAGTTGAAATACACTTTTCATTGTTGTAAGACGTAATTTATAATCCTGTCTACCCTACATCAGTATAAACGAAGATAAATAAACCATGTCGTATTTTAAGACTAATGTATCGACTGATTATTTCGCCAGGATCATTAATAATACTAAAATGATCAACGCCAGCGGATCCAGTTTCAAACGTAATCTTTAGATTGTCTCTAGGATCGATCTGGAGAACCTCCGATCGTGAGGTGAGCATTATAATCAATACGACATCCAGCTAATTGAACGATAACTCACATGAATATGTACATTAATAAACCATTATTAAACTATCAATATAACTGAACCAGTTGAAGCTACATACCAAGTTCTCTTAATTTAGGTTTATAATTAAGCGAGATATACAACTTTACTTATTCTCCATATGAATAATATGGGGGCCGAGTATGCAGGTTTGCTGCTACGGGGACTATAAAAAACATGTTTTTTGTGCTAATATAAATATACCACAACCAGTTGAAGCCACATACCAAGTTTCATCAATATACATTCATAAATAATCGATATATCAAATTTTATTTATTCTCCTTAAGGATAACATTGGACAACGTACTGTTTTTAGCACTTTGAATATCTCTGCAACGGTTGGACGTAGGACAACGATTAAAACACCAAAATGTTTTTTTTGTTGAGCTAAATATACTAATAAAAATAAATGTGAAGATTTTACTAAAATTATCTGAGAAAAATTTAAAAACCTTTTCCCCATAAGATTAACATGTTACACGTTTTTTCGATTTTCTCCGCAACCACTTAACCTAGGTTAATGATTTAAAATACTAAATTATTTGTTTTTTTAAACTCCAAAATGGTTATAACCAAAGTTGAGTGTTTTTAACATTTTGGGGTAAAAATTGTAAAAAAACGATTTTTTTGGAAAATTGTAAACCCCCATAAAACCCCCTTTCCATAGTCCGATCGATCTGGTTTTCGAACTTAAATTCATAAATGCTACTCTCCACATTTGTAAGAAATTTCATCAAAATCGGGTGTTTCTTTCAAAAGTTATCGCGGTAACGGACACATATATATAAATTTGAACGAATGGTATTTTTGGCATCTGGGGGCCTCAAAACGAAAAGTTATCATGGTATCGGGCTTAAGTCTTACCATGCCACCTACGGTAATAGCTTCTTCCCTATAGGTGAAATTGGCTAAAAAGAAGATAAATAAACCATGTCGTATTTTAAGACTAATGTATCGACTGATTATTTCGCCAGGATCATTAATAATACTAAAATGATCAACGCCAGTGGATCCAGTTTCAAACGTTTACTACATCTTTAAATTGTCTCTGGGATCGATTTGGAGAACCTCCGATCGTGAGGTGAGCGTTCTACCACTACGCTATCCAGCTAATTGAACGATAACTCACATGTTTATATACAGTAATAAAATAAGGAAACAATCACTTAATCACTGTTTGAAACGACAACTCAACTAGAGCGTGGTTTAAGGCGAAAACAAATAAATTATTCATGAGTGCGTAGAATGAGTGAGATGACTTGTGTAGTCTTCTTACTGACTAAGACCGACTGATTGTTTAGCCAGGATCATTAATTAATAGCCAAATGACTAATATAAGCTAGATTCAGTGTTGAACATTCACAATATTTTCTCAGGATTTTGCTCAGAATCAATATAGAAAACTTAAAATTATGAAGCGAGCACGCTAACCACTGTGCTACACAGCTAATGGTGAAAATGTTGAAGATCCATCATTAAAATGTCCACTATATAGTTACTGAGATCGGCATTATGAATCTATGCAACATGCCAGGTATTATATGAAGCAAATAGTCATAATAACTTCAAAACACAAGTAAACGTATAATGGTAAAAAATAAAAACATTACGATACAACGGAGGAACCACTTTTAGTGATATACGTTGTTAGTATAATGTTTAGTATAAATAATATTATATCAATAAATATTTTAATGTTAAACTGCAAAAATAACGCTTTAGTACAATAAATAAATACATTTTTTTTGTTCCGAGGGCGATAACATAAACCTTCATTCTGAACACACCCCAGCTAAAAGTGCGGAGAAAAGCATGACCCTTGAGATAACCCAAATTTATTGAACCGTTTACGCTCCTTTGTGTAAATATGTTTTACACTTTTATACGGTTGATCTGATTTGTCCAAATACCTCGTCTAACATTATAGCTTGACCCTACTATGTATTTATGTCTAAGTGCTCAATTGAAAAATATACTTGATATTGACACTATCTATGTAAAAGCTAATGTCGAATTCATCCGTTGCGTTCTAGAACAACAGATCGATCTTCAAGATAATGCGATGTGCTTGGCATGATGTTTGGCTGCCTTGACGGTGCAAATAATAGAATGATCTAGAACTTTGAACGATATATCAAACAAATTATATCATTATCTCAACACTCCAGGTATTATCCTCCCCCACACCTTATACAGGGTGTCTGACGTAGAACCTGAGACAAATTTTAAAAAAAGGTAGCTTGAGGTTATAATGGTGTAAATCCCCTGGTCAAAGTAGCAAAATATACATGACATAGTAAATGCCCCCGTCACAGCAAACCTGCACACTCAGCGAATTTCGAATGGAGATATAATGTCTTAATACTACAAAAAGCCACTTACCAAGTTTCATAAAAATATATTCACAAATAAGCGATATATACAATTTTAATTATTCTCCATAGGAATAACATTGGGGCTGAGCACGCAGGTTTGCTGCAACAAGGAACACAAAAATGGGTTTTTATGCTAATATCAATAAAACTCAACTAGGTGAAGTCGTATACCAGTTTTTATTAATTTATGTTCATAATTAAGGGGGACATAGCATTTAATTATCCTCCATAAGAATAACATGGGAGTTTATCAGCACATCGGCTGATAACGCAGGGGAGCATTTACTACGGGAACCTTTGGCAAAACATTTTTTTAGCTAATATCAATAGACCACAACGAGATGAAGCCGTATACTAAGTTTCGTCAGAATACGTTCATAAATAAGCGAGATATACAATTCTTCTTTCCCTCCATAAGAATAGCATTAGACAACGTACTGTGTTTAGCACTTTTAATATCTCGGTAATCAATTGACGTAGAGGAATGATCAAAATACAAAATTGTGTGTTTTTAAGCTGAATCCAATGGTAAAAACTAATATTTGACTATTTCAAAAATTACATGTAAAAAATTCATAAAACACATTTTTGGGATACAAACCCCCCAAAATACCCTTTCTGATGGAGCGATCTGGCTGGTTTTCGAACTCAAAGTTTAATCAAAATCGGATCATTTTTACGAGAGTTATCGTGCTCACGGACACACACACACACACACACACACACACACATATATATATATATATATATACACACACACACACACACACATAACCATGATTAAAAAAATGATGTCTACCCAAAATAACGACACTTTACCATACCCCAGAATTGGGCTAATCGAGTGAACTGAATGAGTAGATTAGATTGTTGTGGACTATGACGCTGAGTCATAGTCCACAGACTGCGCTTAACGCGTGGTTAAGCGTTGTTTTAATGTATATATATATATAGTTTCGAACGAATGGTGTTTTTGGGGTCTGGGGACCTCAAAACTAAAAGTTATCATGGTCCCGGGCCTAGGTCTTACCATGCCGACTACAGTAATAGCTTTTTTCCTATAGAGGAAATTCGCTAAAACAAGACAGCTGATAATCGACAGGTACCAGATACAATACTAGAGCACTGCAAGGTTTTGGGACGTGTTTAAACACCTACTTTTAGTTTTTACAAACTAATTTTTAGTATGAGCTACATGATTCACAATGTGGGTGAAATGTAAATTAGGTATGGGATTGTATTGTTGCCAAATGATTTTGGGTGTAGCGGGTTCTTTATGGAATATGCGTTGGAAAATAAAATTTTCGAAAAAATAACAACGCAAATGAAATGTAAATACAGTTTGGGATTGAGATCAAGCGGGGAAACCAATGGTTTGGGGATTAGATTCACAAGAGTAAACATGAATTTAAATTTTGAAAAAAAGTTTTATTTAAAATTTATGCAAACTAAGTTGTTTCGATGTTTTAACAATTTTTTAAAAAGTTACACTATTGCATTAAGGTAAACGGAGTTGTAAAGATGTGTCAAATATGGTTTGCTGCCCTTCGGATGCTTTCCATGACAGTCACTAAAATATATATTAGTTAGCCAAAATAATGGAAAAAGAAGAGTCCTGGACGCTGCACAACAATCACAGTTACCACGCGTGACGATATCGTTCGGACTGTAAGGTAAAGGGCAGATTGAGACAATTGCAAAACATACTCAAATACCACAGGAAATTAATAAATTAAACTTGGATGTAAACGCTCTAACGCCGTCTGTAATAAGACATTTTTACCCCGTCTGTAGTCAAAGATTAATGAAAAAATATCAAATCTTACAGGAATATAACATTGAAATAAGCTTGAGTAAGCTTAAATAAGGTTTAAATAATGTGATAAGCCCAACTGAAGCAAAAGATTTATTCAGATCCAAGAAAACTATACAAAACATATAGAAAAGATTATGGTGACAGTTAAAGAAAATATCAGACCAATGTGTTTTGGCATTTAATTATAATCTCAAATACACATTTTAACACTAATACCATTTTTATTGTTGTTCTTGAGATAATATTATATATGGAAAAAATTTACAAGCACAATACATGTACGGATTGTTTTCCTAAAAAAATGTAATCTCAAAACCAAATAAAAGGACATTTTATCAGTTAATGGTTTTAAAGGTTCGATTTTTCAGTTGACTGTATCCCAAGGTCAAGTGACCTGGATATCTTGATATCTCAGCAGGAGGAATCATTACCTCCTACTGCGACTTCTGAACGTCAGCTGCAGGTACAATTACACCGAGTTGCCTTCTTAATCTCAAATAAATTACCGTTATGTTATTTCTTATTTTACCTTAAGCACAACTGCTGTAACAATCATATTGCAATAAAAGCATCAGTTCCAAACGTATAACTAAAACAGCGAATAGAATATATGCCCTTCACACCCGTTGCTAATTTACCTGCAGCACCTGCATGTCGTTTTACGGTTATTCTTTCCGTGAGAGTAGAACAAAGTTTTGTTCATAGCTCCTTTTATTAAATTTTAAACTATTAACAATCGGTTGAAGCAGTATTTACATCAAACTACAAATTTATAAATTGTTATAGATCTTGTTACATTATAAATTGTCAATGGAAGCTCACCAAATATGGGAATTTATAAATACATATAATTTTAACAAATGGTTATTGAAATGTTATAAAACTAAGTCGCATTGCAACCATTCTCAAGCTTACTGTTAACGTTTAATACAATTATGTTACAACATTGCAATTTTTCTAAATTTTAAATAAATAATTCTATCTGTAGTTAATGTAATAAACAAAAACTATTATTAATTACTTAATAAAAAATAAAAACTTGCTAGAGCAGGTAAATTGTTCTCTTTGCTGCAACTCAAACCTCAAATTTATTTCTAAGGTAAAGGTAGGAAGCGTTGTAATTATAATAATTTCAAGTACTTGGTTCGAGCCGCACGGCTCTTCTCTCTGGGTGGACGAGATTCTTTTGACATGTGGACACGTAGGAAAGATCCAGCCACTACTCTCTCATTACTTCCGTAAATACCGAAAACCTCGGGATTGTGGTTGCTTCCTTTCAATAACGTTAAACTATAATTTGTGCATAATTTATACATTTTATTTGACAATCGTCAACGTGGAATCTGAAAAATTAGTTTTTGACATTAGTTTTGTACATTAGCTCTTAAAGGGCTAAAGTAATAATTGTAATAATGTATATATAGTTTCGAAAGAATGGTGTTTTTGGGGTCTGGGGACTTCAAAACTAAAAGTTATCATGGTAACGGTATTATGTGTGTGGTAACAGGTAATAAGAGTGATATGAAAGTGGTTACAAAACAATATTATTATTATGTAAAATATAGTGAGCAGTAAAGTAATCTAATCATATTTTCAATCTGAGTATTGGTAACGGAGTTGCATTTTTCAACAATTTCAAAGGGTAGAGGATATAGTTGGATAAGCTAGTTAGTTTATACAACCTTAGCTAAAAATAAAAATGATATCGTCTGCCAAATTTCGCTGAAGTTAAATAAAGCGTTCTTGAGTTAATCGGCAAAAACACAAAAACAATTTTTGTTGTTAAGTATATGGATTCTCTACGTTCAAGAAATTATTTTAAGAATACAACTTTAATGTATTTGTGGGGTCATTAGGGGGTATTATAAGCCCCCTATTAAATTAACTGCAATAAATAGTTTGTGAATTTTTACGGAGGACCAGCCGATACCTCAAATGCTCAGCAATTAATGGTCAAAAGAGTTTTGGTAATTTAAATACAGTAAAATGTTTACTCGTAAATATTAATTAAAACATAATGTTTAACAATACCTTGGGCTTATCCACAGAGGGGGGGGGGGAAATATCCGACACTTGGTTCACTGTGCCGGTGATGTGGGCAGTGGAGTTTCCCAGGTCTTGGTGACCTTGGGCTAGGTCTTGGTGACCTGGTGATGTTGAGTTGAGAAAACGGAGTCGCACTAATGTCTACATCACTTTCTTCTTGAGCGACTGGTTGGAGACGAATTAGCAGTCTGTCATTTCTTCCCGCGTACCACGCACAAACGAAGTTCTGGAAGAGTAGAGCTGTAGCTCTTGGGCACTGACACTGAGTTTATAAATTGAAATGATTTAAAAGGTTACAGATTTAAAATTAATAAAATGTATGAAACATGGAGTTTGACAAATTGAGTTTAGAATGGGGAGAGAAATCAGGACTATGACCAAGAGAAAAAATTGAGAGCTTGACTATCGCGGGATTAATAGCAAGACCACCCGAAATGAACTGTGTTGAGGAAAACTCCGGTTGCGATCGCATGGTTTTTGGGAGAGTCCATGTTCAACCAATGGGAGATCGTAGAAAAGTGTTGCATGATATTTTGAGGGGTTTAAGGGGAGTATCGTATGACATTGTGCGACAAAGAGGGAAGCATGCTCTATATCCGTCTCTCTCTGTGCTCACAGAACGTTTTGAATTTCTTATAGCTAATGCAAACTTATTTAAACATATAAAATAAACATTACAGTAAAGGCTCCAGGTTAATTATATACAATTAAATACTAAACAGTATTATTTTGTCCAGTATTGTTTCGTAAAATTACACCACTGAAATGAAATACAATCTTTCTACGGAATTTCTCTAAGACTCTGATTTTGTTTCAATTAAACGCTTAAACCTTTCAATAAGGCTAAGTAATTTTAAAAGCACCCCTGAAAAATTACAGTTGCCTAGAGCCCCTCGCCTTAATATGCTAATTTAAGATATATTCATGCAAATGTACAACGCAAAATTACTTTGCATTAGCAATGTGGATATGATTTTAATTCAATGTAATGTAACAACAAGAATATAATGATGCTATAGTTTCAACAAAAATTTGATAATAAAAAAAACTTAATCTTTCATACATTTACCAACATTGGCTCAAGAACAATATTTAAAAATAAAAATGTAAACTGTATATTATATCGTGTTGAAATTGTTAAACCAATGCGTATTTTATTTTATTATTTTTGATTGTTTTTAATTTATTATTTTAAAAAAATGTATGGTTTTGTTATCCTGGGAATCAATATTTGCAATTATAAACTAACTACATTTTCGTGGAGCATAAAATGTTGTATTAATCTTCCGAGAGGATCGTATTTAGTTTAATAACTGAAACACATTGAACCGTATTTGCTTCGCTGAATAAAACAATTAAAATATTATCTAAACTGTCTCCCTGGAACTTTATAAAAAAATTACTTTACTTTATTCATTATTGTGAAAGAAAAAAAATTGTTAAATCAAACTACACAAAAATAGTAACACTATAAATTAAAGTGAATATCAAAGTTTTCTTTTCATATATAAGATTGTATGAAATTAAGTTTCCTGTCGTTACTGAAACATTAAATTTTATTCACTAAACATATTAGTAAATTAGTGCTTTAGCGGCGTTATTTTAATGTCAGATATTTCCTTTTATATACAAGTGTGAATTACATAACGTTTCCTAATTTTACTAAAACATCCAGTTTTATTCACTAAATATATTAGTACGTTAGTACTTTATTGGCGTTATTTTTAAGACAAGTAGTTATTTCGATTTTAAGTTTAATCTAACATACAAATAATTTTACATTTTATCTAAATAATTTACATCTCTGAATCAGATTTTTGATACATTTGTTGTTATAATGGTTATTCAGAAAAATGGAGTTGCTGTACTTGGTATCTGGAAAATATAGGATTTAAACTTGGGATGAAACTACACGAAACCCTTCTCAAAGGAGATCGACAGCGATAAGATTACGGATGGATGGTCAGTACAAAGAATGGTGCACTATATTGCTAGCCCTAATGTTGAGGTGAGGGAGTTTCGAAAAACAACTATTTAATAAACTTGAATATCATTAAAAATTCACATCAGTTGGAATATTGATTAATATATTGATGCATTTTCTTTGCAGAAATAGTATGAACTTTAATGTATTAAAAACTCTGTAATGAAATGATTTCTGGTTTCTGTTTCAGTAACATAATCTGGGGATGTATTTACTTCTGGAATAATATGCATGATAAATAAATTTAAGTATGTATGTAAGAAAAAAGTAAATGTTAGTACATTCTACAGTAATGCTTTTGAATGGTTACTAAAAGCTCAAGGCGAATTCGATGCCGTTTATGTTAATGCCCTTACTTAAGGGTTCAAACTCTAGTCAGAACTTATCGAAAAGACCTCAGATAATACAAATGTATTAATTTGAAATTTAAAGAGCAAGCAATAGTTAGCAATACAAATGATAGCAATTAATCCCTTATAGGCCTATTCACACGATACTAGAACTACCTGCAATTCGACAAACAACAGCAAATAAACGACTGGCGTTGTATGAACGTATAAAGTATGCATACTACTAACGGTTATCACCAACATTTGGGTTTGAATAAACATGTTATGAATTTTGTCAGGGGTTTCAATGCACGTAAGTGTAATGTTACACCTATACTATTATCTTCCTTTTCCACAATAAAGAAGGGTGTGCTTAGGCAACTGCTATTAAAACAGATTTAACGTAGACACATTTTTTGATTTAATACAATATTCTACAAACAGAAGGTTATTCAATTTTACGACTTCTGCGTAACTTTAATATACGTGTATGTTGGTCGAGGAATAACACAGAGAAGAAGGATTCTTCCTTAGATGTGGCCTTAAACATGGTTTTATCTTTTTTCAAGGAATTGCATATATGACAGTGAAAGCATTCCCAGTTACTAAGCAAAATATTACAGCTTAAGCTTACTAATGTAGCATTACGCCATCAAAATATATGTAAAATAAATAAGTTTCGGTAAATTTGTTAGTAAGTTTATCGAGCGATACAATTTGGCAACATTAAGCTAAAAGATATTACTTAAAAAAACAGTTAACTTTATAAACATTACGTAACTAAAAGTATAAATGATTTCCGCCATTAACTTCCAGGATGTTGTGATAAAATGTTCAATGAAACTTTGGGGTTTAAAGTTTATAATTGACAATATCCGATTTCCAAATTACTTGCTCCTAGGAAGCTGAACTATCCTATCACTTAATAATTAGTAGTATGTATTAATATTGTTTTGTAAGATATGTCTACAAGCAAAAAAAATATAATACAAACTGTTTGACTGTACAGAGTAAGCTCTTTGTACCTATTTGTAAAATAAGATATTTTGTTAACCATACTATTTTTATTTATTTTTAGTGCGTATAGTTTTACCGGTTCAAAAAACTACCGGTTGGTTTTAAATACGTAAATGAAAATCAAAAACTCTCATTACAATATTAATTTATTTTAAAATATTACAACCTAATAAGTCAACCGCTTTGCTAAGCATTGATTGAAACTTATAAGTGTGGTTTAACAAGAAAACAATTATGCTACGTAAACAAATATTTAAAACTCAGACTGCATCAAAGCAAACGTAAGCGGGTTCGAATTTTATATGGACAGTCATTAATAATTGAGCAAATAAATAAACACTTAGGATAATCCATCAGATCATTCTATCCAACTTATTTACATACTGAATTGTCTAAGTTGTATTAAATTATTGTGTTCATAGTTCCATTATCATTGACTATCTTCTATTGATATGAGCTGGCATGTGTTTTAGACTATAAAGCCATGATCATAGGACATTAGGTCATTAGGTCACGATCTTAGTTGTATTAAATACATAACCCTTCTAAAAAAGTAAATCTATTATTAAAAATAATATAAATAAAGTAACTACTAACATTACACACTGAAAGTAAGTTTCTAAATTTTATTTTTAAAGTATTTTACTATATACTAACATTAATATATTTTATTAATAAAATGATCAGCACTTAGATGCGTATTCATAAACATTTACGATCATCTTATTTATTATAAAATATAATTACATACTGTAAATCAAATAATATTTCATTTACAAAAAAAATCACAACTCACAAGAAGTGTACAGATTAAAAAATAATATTTGACCAGACTATAATTATAAACTTATTTGTATCGAAGGAATTGACCTTAAGTGTTACAATTCCGCCTCAGAGTCATATACCACACACACAAATGATTTCTTATCAGGCGTTTTTAAGTTTTTATTTTACAGAATTCCGGTAAGTATTTTATTTTAATATTTTTGGCTTTATAACCTCTAACATTGTCTTATAATATAATTTTAATTTATAATGTCAGTACTACAACTTTATAATTAAATAAGCTAACTTGTGGTAATAAACAACTTGTGGTTCTTACCATGATATCCGTAGCAGATTTTTTCGTTGCTACAATCTCCAAACATACCTGAAAAATATTACATTACATTATTACACAGATAATACAACATATTTAGCGTTTAATTTCAACTACTTTATACTTCAAGCAGTTAGCTAACTATCGTAGCTCATAGAACATATCGCGTCTATTTGAACTGTCAGTTTTAAGTAACGTTTTAGACCTAAAATTTTGGCTATTCATAATATTGTGTTTAGAAACAGTACTCATTTTAAATATTTTGTTTATAAATAATTACTGGATTTGTCCCTGCCTGGCACGCTATTCGTAATAACCATTTGTTTGATTTGTGTTCGTGTTCCCGTCTGTGAATGATACGATAAGTTTAATTTAATGAAGTTTTGGAAACTACTACTCGTTAATCTATTAGACACATGGATTTGAAAATGGGGCAGCAGTTTCAAAACTAATCTTCTAGTATTTGTAGGGTTGACGATGAACAAAGTACTTCCCCCATTACGTCAATATACAGTACCAATACGTCGAATCCAAGTTTTATTGATTTTGCCTCTAAATCGTGTGTAGAATCATTCCTGAACTCTATAAAATAATACACTATGGCCCCAATCATAAATATCACCATTAAAATGTGATTTCGTGACATAAAATACAAATTGTAAACCCGTTAATTTACCATAAACACAACTATTTAATTGTTAAACCAGTAGTTTGATAAATATATAGCTCTCATAAATTAGATGCATTAGATATACATTCTTTCACGCAACTAAGTTCAGTAAAACGAATTTTAATAAGGGCTTTTAGAAACATTAATCTTAAACTTGGCCATGGAAAAGTAAAATTTTGAACAATAAAAAGGGAGGATAACTTACCTTTCCTTTATATAATAGTTCAGGCAAGTTGTCATCTTAAATATAAATATAAATAATAAGTAACTAACCTAATCTAACCTATCATTATAAATATATTTGATTTTCAAATCCGCGATTGTTAACGCACTTATTCTTACATTATCATTTATCGTCAATAGACGTGGCAACCCTAGTTACACCACGATTCCCATAGAGAGTAAAAAACAGTTGGGTTGTAACCCGTGGTAAAACTCATGACATCTTACGCCTAATAAACGTTTGTAAAATAAACACCTGATATAATACAATCCAATTATCCATTCAATAATCATTTCAAACTTAAAAGCATATGGGGCGAGGCCTCAAACAATTATTTAAATAATTTTACAACTTGAATTTAAATTGGAATCATAGACGGTATTGCTACGATATGTGTAAGTTGCCTCAAAATGACATCCTCAAGATTGGTAAGGTGGGTTCCCATTTAACTACATATATTCTAAATTTAGGTTTTCGAGTGACACGACAGCTGAAAATAAAATAATAGTAAAAGTGGAAAAAATAACGTTGGTTTGAATCGGAAATGGGTTTTATGACCTATTATAACATTTGCTTAGAGTAAATTGTATTACCTATGTTATTCGGTAAAATATGGTATATTTGATCACTAGCATGTTTTACGAATGTACTTTGAAATTCTGGGTTTTAATTTATAACACAGTTCATGGACTCATCTCGTTGGGGTTGATGATGATCGGTGTGACTGGTCGAAAGCGATTGCCTTGTACCATATTTTTATATATGGTATTGAATCAAAATTATGTTTCAGTTTAGACTTTATAATTTCCAACACTGTTAAATGTCTGTTATCCGGTAGCACATTGGTTTAGTGATAAACTATCGAACTGACTTCAGTTGTCTTTAAAAATGATCACCTAGGATATGTTTTTATAGAAAAATGCACAAATGTAATCGTTTTAAAAATTAGACACCCATTATATTTGTTTTAGTTACAAGTTTATTTGCAGGAATTAATTCTAAAATAGTTTTAAAGACTACCGCTTAAAATATACATCACTGGTGTTACATCGTATATTAAATAATACTTATATCCATTCAGAGAGTTATTAGTTTATTTGTTACCTATAATAATTGTCTTCAAAGGTAACTGTCCTTGTACCTACGATGATGATAAAGGTTCACTAAGTGTCTAGTATAGGTAATCTTAACTAGTGGCTTGAAACGGCCATAGCCCCTAACCTTGCTCCATAACTCTGCCTAATTTGATTTGTTTACTCTTTACATGCTGAGGAAATTTAAAAAATGTAAGTAGGATATTAGATTGTAAACAAAGTAGTCACGTAACCACCACATGTTTTAATGTAAATAAAGCAGTCGTTTTTAATACCCAATACTTTACTTATGGGGGATATTTTACGCTATTTATCGTTTTCTGGTAACATTTTGGAATTACTTTTATTTTTCCCGAGTCCCAGGGATCAAAACCTTTCATTTAAGCCGTCTCCCATCATCCTGCATTTGCCAAACTCCAACAACTTCACAATTTCACTATAAAGATGAGTTTGTAATGGTAATTGTGAGCTCATCCCCTTACGCGATAAAATAGTGTACTCCTAGCAAACCTAGGTTGAATAAGTTTTAAATAGCCTTTGCTTACCTATGTTATTGTTTTTAACAATTAATTCAGAATAAATAAATGCATTTCAACAAACCATCAACATTCATCGCATCATGTTCATCATATGATGGTATTATACTCATAGTATGATGGTACTTTACTTCTCGTATCACGATATTAAGTTTATTGTAGTGAATATGTGATGTTCATTGTGTAAAGAGATGGTGTCAATTATGATGATATAATGTTCATGGTATAATAAGTGAAGATATTAGTTTGATACAGTTAAAACAGATACATATTTATTAGATAAATAGAAAATATCCTTACGTAGTAAATTTTGCAATTTTAGTAAAATGTCCAACTGTTTCAATAGAAAATATGCATTCTATTGTCGCTGTCGTCATTAAATACGTTGTTACATTAATGAGCATTCTTATACCGAGAATTGTTATATCTAACACATAATCCTGGAATGGAATTAGCCACACGTGAGCTAACTCTGATAAGACCACTCGCTTTCTTTGGGCACACCTCTATGACTAATTGATTTCTTTTTCTTCACATTGCAATACAAATTTATCTGTTTAATTTTGCTTCGGTATGATATAGAACCCTTTAAAAACCGAGTTACCAGGTTGATTTTGACATTACTAAGTTTTAGCTAAGCAAAATGACTTTCCAACCTTTGAGTTTGGTTTTCTTAACTCTTCTACTCTCTCTGAGTTCCGTCTTGGGTTCTTTAGTAAGGTAGGTTTCTTCCCCTAAATAATCTTACTTCCCCTAAATCAGAAAAATGACTTGGCGTCAACTAAAATTTGTATATATATATATGTGTGTCTTACATTCCAAAGGTTTTCCATTGACGCAGCTTTAAACAGTACAAAGGAGAGTTATCTTCTAACAAAAGCGATCCAACATTAAATTCAAATCAGCTTTTATCTCAATATTCATTGTTGTTTTATATTATAATTATGTTTCTCGGATAATTTGAGGAAGATTTCCAAAGATTGTCTTTAAGTTAACAAAGCTAAAACATTTCTTACTGTTGATATATCCGGTAGCCTGTTAATTTTAGCAGAATGTCTATATGAAGGTAAACTTAAATCGATTATATGTAACCTAAATAGTTAAAAGTTTCGATTTCTTAGATGGAAACGAGTTACTTGTTTATCATGAGAAGAAAATGTTATTTTCACTTATAACACAATTCTTTTTAGAAAACCAGCTAATTGAATTCAAGCAACATTTTTTTTTAATTTTGCAAATATCCAGCTAATATACCCCTTATTAGTTTCCATTGAGATACCATGCCATAATTTTTCTTAAAACAGTTGATCTTTCATCTCTACTGTTTGTTAGTATCAACAGCTACTGTTAAATGTTCAATTGCATTCTTTCATAAGAATAACAATGGAGCTTTGAGAGCCCAGGGGCAGAGCCCTGAAGGGAAACGTTTTTCAACCCCCCAAAAGGCACATTTAGACGCCAAGGGCTTTCAAATAACACGTCAAACATAATTTTAGACCTAATAGTTTCACAAGTAGCCTGTTCACCAAAATCGCCTTTTTCAATATAATGATGATATTTAAATAATATTTTGCTCCTATTAAAAAACAATTACGCCAATAAAAATGCATGAGATGAACTTTAAATGACTGTAAGTAAAAAAAAATCTGTACATAGTTAATTTATGATTGTAGAGTGCCACTGTTCACGATGAAGCATATTGAAAATCAATTTCAAGATATTGGGTTTAAATTTGCCGACAACTCAACACAACTACCATTGAAAAACTTCAACAACGTACGTAAATATTTGGATTTAGACAGTTTCTTAAAAAAAATTTTCTTTTGATGTAAAAGCAGTCTGTATAAACTTTATCTAAGGAATAATCGAAAAGTGTTCTTGAAAGGCGTTTTACCACTGGTATGATTATCGTTGGGGTATTAAGGCCATTTAATGTATTTCTTATTGCTATCCCTAGGTTGTTATACTTTATAAAGTCTAAGATTATATGAAAACAGAATTTATTTATGTATGTATATAAATTGTTTGAATTTTGGCATCTTAACTGAGATTTATTGTGGGCATACCTTTTTTAGTTCTAAGCCTAACTATGATTCAAAATTTCTCTCACATTTTCTGCGAAAAAAATACTATATGCCACTGATCTATCGATTCAAAAAGATTGTATAGTGGGATTGTCTAGATATTAACCTTTCAGAGATTGTATCTTTTACATACACGTAACACAGTATACTGTGCATAAAGTTTAGTTGTTAATCCATATATGATTTTAATTTAACCATACTAAATATAATTAAATATACATATACATATATTAAACAAACAAAATATCGTTTTAATTCAACCATACTAAATATAATTAAATATACATATATTAAACAAACAAAATCTGTCTTTTCGAAATGCAGATAGTTTAATTCGAATCCGCTTAAATTCTGAGAAGGTAGAGGATAGCAAATTCCTATGTTTGAACAAGTGAACAAGCGAATTGGCCCTCCACAAAACAAACTACCCGTGTGGGTAAAATCTACCTATATTGTGTTGCCTCAGAAAACTTTGTCATCAGCTTAGTTTGTTTAACCTTGGATTTTATTTAATTTAATTGTGCAGGTGCAATATTATGGTCTCATTTCAATCGGAACTCCCCCCCAGAGTTTCAAGGTGGTGTTTGATACTGGATCGTCCAACCTGTGGGTGCCGTCGAAGAAATGTCCTTTTTTAAATCTTGCTTGCTGTAAGTTTCTTCAATTTAATTTAATTGAATAATTTTCTAGCGAATTGTTTTAATTAGTTTTAACTTAAGTTTTAATAGATTTAATTTTAAAACTTACATTGAATTTTAAAATTATTTTCATATTTGCTTTTCTTTATTTTTTGGAGCACCAACGATTTAGGTATTATATATATTCTATGCTGTTTTATTGGTCATTGGGCTATTAATTAATTATTCTGGCCAAAGAATCAGTCGGTCTTAGTCACTAAAAAGGCTAAACAAGTCATCCCATTCATTCTACATTTATCATTCATTTATATCCGCCTTAAAATACGTCCTAGTTGCTACGGCAGTCAGTCTTAGTCAGTAAAGAGGCTAAACAAGTCATCCCATTCATTCTACATTTATCATTCATTTATATCCGCCTTAAAATACGTCCTAGTTGCTACGGCGGCGGCGTCACAAACAGTGATTTGCCAAATTCTAAATTTTAAAACATTATGGATCGATGTTTTTTTATACATCTGTGACTAAACGTAATTCAATATCTGCGTTGTGACTATTTTAAAATGTCTGAAGTTTGTTGAACAATAAATTATGATGAAAAATTATAGATAAAGAGTCACTTAAACGAATAAAATTATGGATACTTTTAGTTTTATACCTTCTTAAAGTTAAAACTGCTAAAGGGAAATTTAAATTATTTATTCACCAATAGATGCATAAAATGTACAAATATAGCTACTGAAATATTTACCCTCAATGACAGATATATGGGGGAAATAGATATATGGGGGAAATATGGGGAGACAGATTTGGGGGAAATAGTCCATTAGCCTTCACTGGATTGAAATATCCACGATATAAAATCACAAACAAACTATGAAACTGGTAATGCAATTTTATATTTCTGGTTGAAACCAAGGAAAAGGTAACCCGAATACAAAACGCGATGGTAAAATAGTAGCTGGTATTGAATAAATGAATAAAAAATGTGAAAAATGCATGAACATGGTGTGATTAATGCACTAACTAAAATCATGGTGTGAATTAAATGATTGTTGGTTAATATAAAATTAAAAATGTATACATGAAAATGTTTACTATTATGTAACCTATTGTCATATAAACCTTAAACCTATCATACCCTCCTTTGATTTAAAAATAACAAACATTTGAATAAAGAACATTTTACGTGTTACTATTCATTTGTGGGTTTGATATTCTACGTTTTATATGAATAAACATGAGGAGTTTAATGAACCTTATTATTATTTTGTTCAAGGATTTGCACATGATTAACTCGTCAAACCCAGAATACTTTTCAACTAACCCCTTATATATCTTCCTTAATTGTATCTAAAACAAGATTTTGTGTTATTGTAGTAGTTCAAATCATAGACATACTTGCCTCAAAACTGTCTGTGTTAGAGTGTCCAACAAAAACTTTTTGTATGCGTATAGAGTGGCCCAAAAGGACCGATGGTTGGCTATAGTGTAAATAAACGGTAATGTTTAATTATTTTCTAGTTGCATACACTCAATTCAAATTTCAATAAATGTTACTAATGTGTGTGTTTGTGTGTGAGGCATAAACAGTTGATAAATTTACTATACACAAAAACAAATATGTTTAAATTAAACAACAAATATATTCCAGTCATAACAAGTTTTATTCTCCGCCAAAACACCAAACCACTTGAAGAATTAAGCTAGCTTCTGATTGAATTATGCAGATAAAAAGAATAATTGTAATATTTAATTTTAAAATTATTTTAGAACTACATACATAAAATATAAATATACAATACTTTTAAAACTCTTGAGTTATGTTTGCTATATCAGCGGCAGATTAATCTAAAGAATTGAAAAAAAACAGAAACCTTAGGCTTCTAAAGGCTACAAATGGGACTTTTAATTATTCCTCCTTGTTTTGGTCTTGTAAAACCTAACTCAAAAATAATATGTGATTATAGAAATTTCAAACAACATATGGACTTATTCTTTCGTAAGTAGAATCCCTGCAAATTTCGTAATTTTAATTTTTCTCTTCTCAGGTAATTAAAATGTCTACATTAATCCTTACTACCTTATTTAATTTTGGCTTGAGATGTATAGTATCTTTATATGTGACAGTTGAGTTCAAATGATAAGTTGAACGAAGACTTTCTATGATTTACTAAAATTATATGGGTAGACTTTAATTAACACTCTGCAGGACTTGATAGTTAGAAGTGTTTTAGTTTAAAGGTTTTATTTACATTAATAAAATAAAAAATAAAAAGGATAAAGTATGAACAAAAGTATAAATGTAAGTATGTATGTTCTTTAAACTTTGAATTAAAAAATAAAATAATTTAAAATATTTATTAAGGAGCGTATACATTTATATCATTTTTAGATTACTTATGGTTGATATTTGCATCAAATGATGACTCAAACGCTACAATATTCTTATGTTTAGACGAATTCAATTAAAACAAATAACTATCAAAACTCGAATTCATAATAGTTTATAAAAGGATCTACAATTAAGTATAAATTCAATTTTATATTACAGTACTTCACAACAAGTACAACAGTAAGAAATCCTCCACCTACCAGCCAAACGGAGAGCAGTTCAAAATTCGTTACGGAACTGGGAGTATGACTGGCTTCCTATCAGAAGATACTGTCACTGTAAGTTTACTGCATTTGTAGATGTTATAATAAATAAATAACAAAAAAAAGATTAATTAAATATAATAGGAAGTACTTATTAACATCTCAAATTTAAAGTGTATAAACGTTATTTCTTTAACACTCTGCAGGATTTGACAGTCAGAAGTGTTTTGGTTTAAAGGTTTTATTTACATTGATAAGATAAAAAATCAAAAAGAATAAACAAAAGTATAAATGTAAGTATGTATGTTCTTTAAACTTTAAAAATAAAAGAATTTAACACATTTATTAAAATTTATAAACGTTATTTCTTTTACAATATGAATGTTTAGATTTATGTAAAAGAATTCATTTAAACTGCGAAGGTCGTATCAAAGTTTAACAATTGAAATTTCTACCGATTACCAAGGACTTATGAAACTTTGAAGGATCTTGCATTATTAATTAAATTATCTAACATCATAGTTCGCACTTATCATCAATAAAGGTTTTAGATAGTTTGTATAACTTCTATGTCAATAAGTAATTAGACTATGTAGACTCTTTCTAGTCTCAATAGCAACAGTTGTGATTTTAACAAAATTACATCATACGGTAGATTTTTATCTCTTTATCAGATATTTCGAAACAGATGTTCCCAAGTCAACACTTTTTAAATATTGCAATAATAAAGTATACTTACTGAGGATAAAAGTTTCACCGAGCTATCAAATTCGTAGATACATTTTCCACTAACAGATTGGCGGACTCGCGATCAAAAACCAGACATTTGCGGAGGCAATGACGGAGCCGGGGTTTGCATTCGCGTTTGCCAGATTTGACGGCATCCTCGGACTTGGGTACCAGGCAGGCTCCGTCGACAATGTGGTGCCACCGTTTTACAACATGGTAAAACAGAAACTAGTGGATAAAGCCGTCTTCTCGTTCTATCTCAACAGGTACAGAATGTTTAAAATATGTAGAAATGTCCAATCTGTACGGAAATGAATATATTTCCACATAGAGCGTGGTAAGATTAAGATTAACCAAGTGGGTCAATACTGATCAATCCATAAACAATGCTAATATATCCCTGATCAATACTGATAATTCCCTGATCAATAGTGATAAATCCCTGATCAATACTAATAAATCCCTGATCAATACTGATAAATTCCTGATCAAAAGTGATAAATCCCTGATCAATAGTGATGAATCTATTGGACAGACAGGTAGATCGTTTCAGTCAAGGTTTAAGGAACATATACAAGAACTAAGAAGCAATAACAAAACCTCAATGAAATCCAATTTTGCCGAGCATCTCCTGACAACAAACCATAGTTATAAGAGCATAGACGAGAATTTAAAGATAATAAACTGTATGTCCAAAGGTGAGAAAATGAACTCAGCAGAAGAATTGAATATCTTTGTCGCTCACAAAGAAATGCCTCAGGAATTACTAAATACTCAAATTAATACAAGTAATCCAATATTTTAAAAGCTAAGGAAAATGAGAATAGATAGATAAAAAACTTTTTCATCAAAGTGAAACATCTGCTAAGTAATTACCTCATATCTCTGTTTTTGTAATATTTTTAATATCATAAAACTAGGTTAGGTATTTGTTGACCATGATGATGGGCTTATAAAAGTAAAAATAAAGAAATTCCTTAAGGGTACTCAGTTGAAAAAATGTTTCATTTGATTATTATTAATATATACATATATATATATATATATATATATATATATATATATATATATATATATATATATATATATATATGTGTGTGTGTGTGTGTGTGTGTGTGTGTGTGTGTGTGTGTGTGTGTGTGTTTGCACTCTAGCGGTCGCATTTTTTCCGATTTATTTAAAATTTGGTAGGGACGTTCCTTTCTGTAATCAGTTGGAGAAGTTCGTTGGGCGAAACAATAGGAAAACTCTAAACCCCTTTTTTGGAGATTAATCTTTAAAATTTAAGGTTTTTGGGCCCAAAAAGGGTCATAAAAGCCCCGTATGTAAAATAATGCATGCAAAAAGATTGGATTTAGTAAGGCGAAAGTTTTAAGCCCCCTCTCGTCATTCTAGCATATATATGTACCAAGTTATTATAGAAAATGTGTTTCGACTTAACACAGTACGTTATCTTACGGGGGCTTTACACTAGAAAAGCTTGTTATTCCTTTGTTAGAGTACTTTTATCATTTCCAGCAACCTCACGCCTACTTTCAAGCCTGTCTGGACCTTCTCATAACATTACAATGAGCAAAATTGTATTCCCTGATTTGCAGGTAGATGAAACCAGGAGCATCAGAACAGCCAAAAAATCACTGTTTTCAGATTTCAATAAAAATTGGAATAAATGTATGTTTTTACACTGATTTTGAGTTTTAAAAGTTGTTTATGTGGAAATTCACTTCCCTCACGTCAGCGTGCTGTGTACGAACTCGTTGTTGGTTATAAGTATCACATTGTGGAATGCACTGATACTGATATGCACTGTTTATTCACACCATTGGCGTTTCGTTTATTTATTTATCTTTGTTTCATATAGAAACATCACAGCTGATAATTGTTAAATTCTTAATCATATATGTTTACTAACTGATCGTAAATAAAAATAAAAATGTTTTGCAATTTGGTTTGACTTATTTAAAATCTATTAGATAGTGTATGTAGTTGAGGCATGTATGTAACGTTATAGAGTAATGAATGCAATATAACTTGATATAAAGTAATGTATAGTGCGACATATATTTTAACTCGACTATGTTATGGATGGATTTTCTTAGAATATAGTTATAAAGCTTGAGAGTAATCATGTACCTATTCTAAGGCTTGGAGATTATTTATCAATACAGACGAAAACTCAACAATATTTTGCAATCCAACAAAATTTTTCATCTAAGGTAAATTTAGCTTGGAAATAAATATTGTAATAATTGTACATTATTAACGAGTACGAATGAATATTCTATTTTATCCTGAGTTGTGAAATCAAAATTCTGTTAATTAGTATGGAACATACCTAGTAAAATATGAAAACTGTAACAAAACAACAAAATCACTACCTTGTGTTACACATTTTGTGATCCTATAAGTTATATCACAGTAGTTGTTACGGCAGTTTGTGTAGCCTAAAGTTAGTGAAGAGACAGAAGAAGTTGTTTCGAGGGAAATGCAATACCATTTCACTTGTACACAGATAACAAACAAAATAAAAAATACAGAATACACTGAATAAAAAAAATTGACAAATGTAAAATAATTATTACAAAATTATATTTTAAACAATTAATTATCCCTACAAACAAATCATAGAGTGAACCTAGCCTAACCGCTGTAGGGACAGGTTTGACATGGATGTATAGCAAATCTGAAGAAAAGGGGAAAGTACAATATATTAGTTATGTGTACAAACAATTATAACCAATGCAAAATAACGTATTGTAAAAGAGAAATATAATTAGAAATAAAAGAAAATTAGCATTGAAACAAAATCTTCTTTACAACGATCAAACTACTACCCTAAACACCTGCGAACCCTAAATGTAAAGAAGATCTTCACTCCCCCATCCAAGTATAGGGGTGTACAGGCTATGTAATATTGTCATAGTATAATCAAATTGGGTTAGAATAGTTGCATAGTATTTATTTAAAGCATGTCTTATGTGAGAAAGGTGAGCTGTTATTAATATTTAATTGCTATATAGAGTATATACGAGTATATTGTCCCAGGACAACCATAACACTGGTCTATACCAGTTTTGAGTTTACATATCATTTGGCTGTCCATTATGAAAAGGTTCCTTTCCCATTTGGTCCCTCCATTTGCAGCGCGGCTGGGGACGGAAACTCTGGGTATGGTCCCCGACCTGAGAATGTGGTCCCTGGCTGTTATACATGGATACACTGTCAGTTGAATTGGCCAGTTGGAGGGCAGAGCGGGTCCGCCTGTTTGAGGAGTTGGCTCTCTGAAAAGTCAGTTTAGCTGCCTGACTCATCCCATCCTTCCCTTTCTTTCCTGATATTTCCTATCCTTCCGGTAACCTGCAAAAAAATCCCGCTGCAACATTGAATCCCGATTGTAAATTTAAAGCTTTAGCTATAATTACTTTATTAATGTTCATTGTCCCACTTGTTGCTGTTTTAATATTTCTAATATAGGTATTTGTGTGTTTTATTTTTATCTGGAATTTATTCAAATGATTTTATCATTGAAAAAGTTTTTTTTTTGTATGACTTTCAGCGAAGTTTTTGTTAAAATATTAAATAAGCTTTAACACAAGATTTCTGGATATTTTAGAAACTCATCGGCAGAAGAAGGTGGTGAAATCATCTTTGGAGGATCTGACCCCGAGAAGTACAGTGGTAACTTCACATACGTGACTGTAGACAAGCAGAAGTATTGGCAGTTCAAAATGGACAAGTCAGTATCGTTGTAGATATTTATAAGGCCATAAAAATCTTAAGTCACAATAATTTTATATAAAAATTTAATCTTAATTTATTTATAAGACTGAGACTTTTGAACTAGCTTTATTGGCACATGATTGTTCACAGGGTAGTTTGATATAATCATGCAAACCAGGAAAATTACGTTCCTTTAATTTGGGAAAAAGGAACCAGTTTAATAGTAGTAGAGGAAATTGCCACAAATAGAGGAAATAAGTTATGTAGATTTGTGATAGTCGCTATTTATGGAAGTATCTCTAAAAACCACACCAATAAACGTAATTGCTTGAATTTTGTATTTAGCTCTGGAATACACTCAATAAGTTATTGGTTTCCACACCTATTAAGCTTTAGCGAATTTTCCCTATAGGGAAGAAACTATTACCGTAGGTGGAAAGGTCTTACCATAGTAAGACCTAGGCCCGGGACCATGGTAACTTTTTATTGAGGCCCCCAGATGCCAAAAACACTATTCATTCAAATTCATATATATATATATATATATACATATATAAGTATATACACACACACATATATATATCACACATATACAGGGTGTCCAAAATGTCCCGGGTCGGTTGAATATTTTTCGAAATATTTAAAATAGAGCTACAAAACTTTGCACAAAGTTACTGGACATACAAATCTATTTTAACACATATTCAGTGATCCGCTACTTCCTCAGGGGGACGGCCCGCTAGGAGTCAGAAGAAAATCTTAAATGTAAGCATAGGTTGATATGCATATCAAATAAAAGGTCTTTATTAGTTGAGTACAGAGCCATAAACCCGACCTCAAACGGATAACCGAGTAAAAAATGACAACCCTTCAAAGATGGCTTGAGTTTGCAACTTAGGTAAATGTAATCAAGTTCATGGAACACACTATCAGTCACAAATAACTTTCTCTTTTAGGTTTATCATGGCTCATTCATTTTTCTTGTTTGTTTTATTTTCGATGCCTCTTGTTGTAGAATAATAATGAAACTTATTATTCTACAACAGTATTAATTGTAAACAGTTTTGTGTTAGTAATGTTAAAATCAAAAAGCTCGTCAGTTTATTTCTACATTAACCTATAAGTTGCAAACTCAAGCCATCTTTGAACGGCTGTCATTTTTGACTCGTTTCTCCGTTTGAGGTCGGGTTTGCGGCTCTATACTCTACTAATAAAGACCTTTTATTTGATATGCATATCAACCTATGCTTACATTTAAGATTTTCTTCTGACTCCTAGCGGGCCGTCCCCCTGAGGAAGTAGCGGGTCACTGAATATGTGTTAAAATAGATTTTTATGTCCAGTAACTTTGTGCAAAGTTTTGTAGCTCTATTTTAAATATTACGAAAAATATTTAACCGACCCGGGACTTTTTGGACACTCTGTATATATATATATATATATATATATATAATATTTGTGTCCGTAGGCACGATAACTTTCGTAAAAATGGTCCGATCTTGATGAAATTTGGTATAAACATGTAAGGCAGCATTTATTTTCATGGGTTTGAGAACCAGACAGGTCGTTCTATTTTAAGAGGGGTTTTGGGGGGGTTTTGTACCTCGGAAATGGGTCTTTTGAACTTTTTACATATAATTATTTTTAAACCCTAATTTCGATTTACACCAATAAATTCAGCTTAAAAAACAAACACTTGGTATTTTTATCATCGCTCTACGTCAATTGGTTACCAAGATATTGAGAGTGCTAAACACAGTACATTGTCCAATCTTAATCTCATGGAGAATAAGTAAAATTGTATATCTTGCTTATTAATGAACATATATTAATGAAACTTGGTATGTGGCTTTAAATGGTTAGGTTGCAATGCTATTTGCATTAAAAACTCATTTTTGTGATCCCCATGGCAGCAAACCTGCGTACTCAGCAGCTATAATGTTATTCTTATGGAGAATAATAAACATGTGATATCGTGCTTGCTTATGAACATAAATTGGTAAAACTTGGTACCTTGCTTTGTCTAGTGGTGATTCGTTGGGATTTGTATAAATACCCCCGTAGCAGCAAACCTGAATACTCAGCGAATTTCCAATGCATATTAATTTATATTAATACCACATAAAGCCACATACCAAGTTTCATCAATATACATTCACAAATAAAGGATTTATGACATTTTAATTATTCTTCATTAGAATAATATGGCAGCTGAGTATGCAGGTTTGCTGAAATAAGGAACATTAAAAATGGGCTTTTGTACAAATATCAATATAACTCAACTAGGTAAAGCCACATACTAAATTCTATTAATTTATGTTCATAATTAAAGGAGATTACACGTTAATTATTCTCCATAAGAATAACATGGGGCTGAGTATGCAGGTTTGCTGCTACCGGAACTATCGGCCAAAAAATGGGTTTTTGTGCAAATATCAATAGACCACAATGAAATGAAGCAATATACCAAGTTTAGTCAGGATAAGTTGATAAATAAGCGACATATACAATTTTTCTTATCCTCCATAAGAATAACATTGGACAACGTACTGTGTTTAGCACTTTCAATATCTCAGTAACCAATTGACGTAGAGCAATGATTAAAACATCAAATTGTGCGTCTTTTTAAGCTGATTCCAATGAAAAAAAATTTACTTTCTCAAAAATTGTATGTAAAAAACTCAAAAAAAATTTTTGGGGTACAAAACCCCCCCAAAATACCCCTTCGGATAGATCGATATGTCTGGTTTTCGAACTTAAAGTCATATATGCTGCTTTACACGTTTGTACCAAATTTAATCAAAATCGGACCTTTTTTACGAGAGTTTTTGCACCCACGGACACATATATATATATATATATATATATATATACAGTTTCGAACTAATGGTGTTTTTGGGGTCTGGGGACCTCAAAACGAAAAGTTACCATGGTCCCGGGCCTAGGTCTTACCATGCCGACTACGGTAATAACTTCTTCCCTATAGAGGAAATTCGCTAAAACCAGATTTTTGTGGTTCTTGGTGCAGCAAACCGGCATACTTAATCCTAATGTTTTTCCTATGGGGAATAAATAATATGTCATATCTCGCTTATTTATGAAAATGCTTTGATTAAAGTTGGTAAGTGGCTTCATGAATTAGTGAAGTACCATTTGAAATTCGTTGAGTATGCAGGTTTGCTGCAACGGGGGTACTTTGTTTATGTCACTTTTAGAATGGAATTTGGAAAGTAAATTCGATTTAAATTTAGTTTAATTGCCCTAGACCCAAATTTTTATGTTACAAATTTTATTTAAATGTTACATATCAGCAAATTATTAAGACTAATCCCAAAAACATTTTCCTGCAGGATTGTAATCGGGGGTTCCAGGGATTTTTGCAAGGATGGGTGCGAGGCTATCGCGGACACGGGCACTAGCCTCATCGTAGGGCCCCAAGAGGACGTCTCAGCCATTAATAAGGCTATTGGGGCTTATCCACTCAAGGCCGGGTCATCAACGTATGTGGTGAGTATTTGCAACATTTAAGGTATATACTTTAAGGTAAATTTGTGAGTTATAGAAAATAGATCAAATCTGATATATGTATCAAGATTTTATTATTTACAGGGTTTTGTAAAACGTGTGGAAACCACCATATTAACTTTTCAACGGGTAGATATAGGTAAACAAAACTCAACACACCTCTATAATAAAGAAAAATTCACTTTTTGCTCAGTGTCAAAACTTTGCGCGTTTTATAAGCAGTCGTTATATAAAGTAGTGAAAAACATGTATATAAATAAAAATAATTCAATGCCTATTCGTAAGTGGTTTCTCTAAATACTCGTCACTTGGCAAAAACGAATATTTCAATTGAGCTCCATTTTTTACTGGCATGAGATCCTTTAGTTTTCGTTATTATTCTTATTTTATAAATACCTTCATAATGATGTATCGCTCAATGGGGATTTCAATTATTTTTTACCTGGGCTGCGCCCCAAATGGAATTTGAAATTGTCACTTTTATCCAATGATAATTATTGAGAGAAAACACTTACAAATCTAGGAATTGCATAATTTTTTGATATGCATGTTTTTGTCTATTTTATATAAGGACTGCTTATAGAATGGCAAAGTTGTGACACTGACCAAAAAGTTTATTTTTCTTTATTATAGAGGTGTGTTGAGTTTATTTTCCTATCTCAAACCATTCAAACGTTATCAGGGGGTATCCACATATTTGTATAAACTTATAGTTGTTATGATATTTTTCCGAGGCGAGGTAAAACCATTTGAGGGCATATTTTGAGCAACTACAACTTTTTGCTGGTTTTACAGATGGATATACAACCTAGTCAGTGAGATTTATTACAAACAACCACAACAGTGCCTCACACTCCATAGTTAAGGTTCCGAGATTTCAGGGGGTGGTTAATTCACGGCCGCACTGGGTCTGGTTAGTCCATGGCATGGATAGCATAAAAGACCAGCGTTTAGTGTGTTGTATGGTTCGTCCGTGTGTATGTGAATTTGTGTGACAAATGTCGGACTAGGTTAGACTTCCAGCTGTAAATTGGCTTTATGACCCCGCATAAACTTATAAACAAGGTTAGTAATGACCAACATAGTTCCTGAAATGAAAAAAAACTCATTGTGAAGTAAATACGTGTGAAAATATGTAAAATAAAAATAAATATATTTACACCTAATTTACTTATAATTATGAGGTTGATGTTGAATTATTAAAAATACATACACTTGAGAACGTACTCTTGGTTTATTAAAATATTCTCCTAGATAACCAAGGTATACTATCATATTTACTAAGCTGCTTCTTGTTATTATTTACTTTGATGTATATACATACAACTGTAGTATTGTTATGGTATTAAGTCAGGTATTTAAGCGTATATAGAAAAAAGTTACGATTTATATGTTCAAATAAAAATTGTTTTGTATTGGTCCAGTTAAAGAAACAGTACGTTAATGCGATGGTTAGAATAGTAAATGTGAAAGCAAAGTGCAAGTGAGTAACGGAAAAAAAACCTCCCACTCAAACATGGGTCATTGTGGGTATTAATTCCAAAAACACTTTGGTTTCTTAACCGTATTGCGAATGCATTTAATCAATGGAAATTAATCATCTGACTCTGAATCTAAGCTGTTGCAAGTACATGTTATAGAAGAATTTATTTTAACATCATTGATATGAAACATATTTTCAAGGTTGACTGCAAAACTGTATCGAAACTGCCCCAAATAGATTTCGTTTTTGGAGGAAAATCTTTTACTTTAAAAGGGAAGGACTATATTGTACAAGTAAGTAATTAATTTTATTAAATTATAACAACTTATATAATGATTCCAAGTATTTTTAGACGTTTAAATTCATATTAGGCTTATGATGCATGAAAACTCTCTAAAGACAAATTTTTAGAATTTCTAGGACCTTGAACATAGATTTTACAGTTAAGTATTATTGGTAGCAGCTAAATCTTTATTACTTGTCATGGTTCACAAACAAATAATTGTTTTTACACGATAGTGGAAGTCACTTCTTATCAAGCTATGCTGTTAGCGGTACTAGTCACTGGGTGTGTCAGGATTTATAACACATTTTCTTGTAACCTAAAAAAAAACTAATTGTAATAAATCACACAGTTTCGTAGTTGAGCATGTATATTACACCAGCCTACGGCCAACACCAACCGACGTCTCCCAGCCTGGAGCTAATGGCATCGCCTTCAAACATATTGGGCATTCATGATTCAATAAACTCCCAAAACAAATACAGTTAAATCCTTGGACACTCCTTGGATACTGGATATTGATTCTTTTTAGTTTTAGTGGTAAAAAGTAACTTGTGTGTGTGTGTTTTTTATGTAGATAATTTGTAGGTGATTTCTTTCTGATCTAATCTTTTTTGCTAACGAAGTTTGTTAAACTTTCAATAAATTGTGAAATGACTCTTGAATTTTCTTATATTAACTCTAGTATACAAGATTATAATTATTCAAAATTAACCAACTATTTAACTGCATAACGTAGTGGTTAAAAAGTTAATAGTTATTTAATTTTCATTACTTTGTCTCTAGTTTGTTGGTTTTAAGACTTATTTTCAAACCATTTCCCAGATTAGCCTCTTTGGCTTGACTACCTGCATTTCCAGTTTTCAAGCACTCGAAGGTTTGAAAATGTGGATCCTGGGTGATACTTTCATAGGCCGCTACTACACCGAGTTCAACATGGAGAACAACCGAGTTGGGTTCGCCGATGCCAAATAATACCAAAACCCTCTAATAGTTACAATATTAAACAAGTAAATTGAAATATACATACATCACCTTCTTATACAGTGTCAAAATTTTTATTATGTAATGTCAAAATTATTGTAACGTGGAAAAAATAAATTATTAGATCATACAGTGTTTATTTTAAAGCCTGATGTGCCATTATCCCTACTCTGTTTTTAACTCACATATTGTTTACAAAATCTTACCACGACGAGTTTCATTGGTAATTATGTCATATATTCTATTATTACAGGATGCAAACACCCATTAACCATTTAAAGTTCTAAAAGTTAATGAATACGAATTCTTTACAGTTTAACTAACAAGGTAGTATTAAAGTATTTGATTTTAGGTACAGCTTGTTTCTGAATAAAACACATGCTCTGGAAACAGTGCTTGTTGGATAGGAATTTAAGCTCGGGGCCAATGAAAAATTATCTTGAAGTACAATGTTGTATGGTTCTTTTCTAAATACATTAACTTAAAAATTATTAGTTTTCATTATTTACATCTGAAACCAATCTAGATATCTTATTTTAATTATTAAGTGCTATTGTAAATATAGTGCATATATAGTAAAAAGTGTCAAATTTGCATGTACTTTGCTAAAAGACGTGTTATGGTTGACCCGCATTGTAATATTTATAGTACAAATTCTGTAAATATGTTAACAATTAGGTGTCTAACCCAGAACCACTCAGTGAATATTAGAAATGAATTTTCAGTTGGTTAAATATCACTGTATTATGATATATCAATACAGTTAGCTTAAAATTGTCATAAGATAAAATTTATCTGTGTCTTAAAGTTATTACTGTTCCTCAAAAATGCGTCCCTATAAAAATTTGACTTGATTTTAAAGTACATAAAATAAATGTTAATAATCACTTAGCATCAACCTAAAAGGTTTTAAATAGGCGCCAATGCTAACTTATAATCTAATTTAATTTGATTAATTTTATTAGAACTCTTAGAACGGCCAGTAGTATCATTTATCATTTTTCTTGGATTCTTTGGGTTAGTCTTTACATCTCTTAATAGCTAAAGAATTTAAAACAACATCAAGTATAGATGTATTTATGAATCCTGTACATTAAATTTAATAATAAAGGTATACTCAATTAAAATATGTAACATTGCTTAGTATATAATTTAATTGATTCGATATCTAAAAAATCGTGCTCATAATCTTGTGTGGTGCGAAACATGGTTGAAATATAAATTTTAAAATTTAATACAGTGAGGAAACTTTTCCCTGAGTCCATATCAGTAGGGATCTAATGATACATTTAGGGTAAATAAGTTTAATAACAAATACATTTCTACTAATAAATAATATACTTATCATGTTTAACGACCATTCTTGAAAATTATGGAATTAATTTTGTAAGAAAAATCTTCTTCGTTCCAGAAATGTTTCAAGTATGTTGTTTCACAACTAATCAATTTACATTTTTCTGTGTTTTAGTTTATGAAAATTATTTTTTCGTCATACTGCTTCAAAAACAACTATTTTTGACAGATGCGTTGAGATTCAAAAGTTCTTCTTTTTAGTCTTTGGATGATAACATATGTTTTGATGATCATTATCGTACTAGTACTAAAAAGGTCATTGTTGATGATACTTTTGATTCGAGGTCGTCATAAATCGATTAAAATTCATTCGATTATAAAAAATCTAAACATTCATTGTTATTATCAAAACATTCATTGTTGTATTGTTATTATTTTTGCGTTCGTTTCCCGTACACCACTGGTGAGTGACAACTGTGAGTGACACGATGGACGAAGTTAGTAGTAGGCCTAACGATTCGTATTGAAATGACACGGTGACAATGACAACCGTGCCCAAATCGAATGTTTGTTTTGAAGAACAACCGATTGATTCGAACTACAATGATTGGTTTGAAGTGATCGACTCAACAACCGATAGATATGAATGAACCGAAGTTATGCATGTGCAACAGCTGATTGTTTCAAGAGACAAGCTGAAAGAAACATTTGAGGTTATGAAGACACAGTATGTACATTTTACTTTTGTTTTTATTTAAGCCTTAAGTTTTTTGGCAGTATGAAGAAAAATATAGTTCGTCACTCGGATCAAAAGTGTTTTTTTAATACTCGCTCATTTCCCAGCCTCGGCTTCGCCTCGGCAGTTAAACTGGAGCTCGTATTAAAAAGATCCACTTTTGATCCTAGTGACGAAATATACTATTCTGCACAAATAAATAGTGCAGTTGCAAATTACTCTTCATCGTTAGTGTTTTTAAAGCGCTCATCAGAAATACGAGAGGAAACTTTATCGTCATAACTGGACACACAGAAAACCAATTCACACTTCGATGAGTGCCCTTTATTCAGGTAACATTTGATTTGATTAACCCTCATCATTTTTTATACAATTTTTAAACAATATACTATAAAAAATTGTATTAAATAGTGCTATAAAATTAAATAACCGTAAATTCAAAATTGTATGTAGTTTTCATCTTTGCACTTTAAAAATAATAACAAAAATTACAAAGCAACGACCTACAAAGCAAATCACCATGATACTCCTTCATGTCTAATCCAACCCACTCAAAATGAAAGAGTTTATTAACAATTTTAAAACAATAATGTTTCTCGAATAAAATTTATAATATTAAATATTTTTTTCAGTACTCTATGCACTATTACATATGCACGAAAACACATTATGCTTATTATAAAGTATGTCTCTCAACCATTTGTACACACTCTACTACATTATTCAGCCGGCCAATACTAGCAAACACCACATAGCATTTATGTGTGTTCCATCTCGTTCACTTTTCTGATTCTTATTATGTTTAACAAAACCCTCGATGATAAGAAATGGTTTTTGAGTTATCTAAAATAAATGGATATATTTATTTGTTTACTTTTAGCGAATTTCCCCTATATAGGGAAGAAGCTATTACCGTAGTCGGCATGGTAAGACCTAGGCCCGGGACCATGATAACTTTTCGTTTTGAGGTCCCCAGACTCCAAAAACACCATTAGTTCGAAACTGTATATATATATATATATATATATATATATATATATATATATATATATATAATATGTCCGTGAGCACGATAACTCTCGTAAAAATTATCCGATTTTGATTAAATTTGGTATAAACCTGTAAATCAACATTTATGACTTCAAGTTCGAAAACCAGCCAGATCGCTTTATCCGAAGGGGTATTTTGGGGGGGGGGTTTGTACCCCAAAAATGTTTTTTTTGAATTTTTTACATATCATTTTGGAAATAGTCAAATTTTAGTTTTTCCCATTGTTTTCAGCTTAAAAGAACACACAATTTTGTATTTTGATAATTTCTCTACGTCAATTGGTTACCGAGATATTGAAAGTGCTAAACACAGTACGTTGTCCAATGTTATTCTTATGGAGGAAAATACAAATTTTATATCTTGCTTATTTATGAACATATACTGACGAAACATGGTATACGGCTTCATCTGGTTGTGGACCATTGATATTTGCTCAAAAAAACAATTTTTTGCCAAAGGCTCTTGTCGCAGCAAACCTGTGTACTCAGCCCCATGTTATTCTTATGAAGAATAAGTAACATGTTATCTCCCTTAATTATGAAAATAAATTAATAACATTTGGTATGTGACTTCACCTAGTTGAGATATATTGATATTAGCATAAAAGCCCATTTTTTGTGTTCCTTGCTTCAGCAAACCTGCATACTCAGCCGCCATGTTATTCTTATGGAGAATAATTAAAATGTCATAAATCGTTTATTTATGAATGTATATTGATGAAACTTGGTATGTAGCTTAATGTTGTATTAAGATAAATATATATGCTTTGGAAATTCGCTGAGTACGCAGGTTTGCTGCTACGGGGGTATTATTTAAATATTAAGTAATATTCAGTTTTTAAATGAATTTTGTTTAAAAATGTCGTGTCATGTATTTTATTTTTAGGTTTTTATTGTTGCTTGGATATTTAACTTTCACAATTTTAAACCTGCCACCATTTTAAAACAGAGTATTGCAGGAAAATTAAATTAAAATTTCAGTTTCATGATTTTATCTTTAACCGCCTTAAAATATTAAGGTTTTTTGTAAAAAAGTCAAACAAAAAAACCACTTGCACATAGAAAAAGGTACTATACAGGACCCCATTATTGTATTATTTGCTAGCTTTGACCTGCCAAATAACAATGTAAAGCTTCATTAAATAGTTGCGATACACTCTGTATATTTGTTATAACTAACAAAAACATTATTATAATCTGAATAAAGGAATGAAAATTAATAGTGAATACAAATTTTAAAGTGTAAACGATTGACATTATTTTATCAAAACCATCAAAGTCATGCGCCACATGTATTTTAAATAACTGTTTCTCTAAAAATTAATTTAAGAAACGACATATTTAATTAATTATGTATTTTTGAAATGGCTAATCTATTAAACTAGTTTCTTGTAGGAGTTGTAGGCTCTAAAATTGTTTTTTGTGTAAGTCGATATTCTGTTTTAATTTACTGTTAGCATGCCTGAGGAAGGTAAATCTTTAGAGGACTATGAGCACATGGCAATAAATAAACAAAGCAGAAGCTAAAAGCGCATCATAAATAATCACAGATGATCAACATTTTTTTTGCTTATTAATAAAAACACCATAGTGATACTTCCATATGAAAATCATTGGATGTTTGAAGTCCAAATGTCATGTTTTTGACATTTCTGATATTTGTCCAACCGTTCTTTGCCCTCAACCTCTAAAATGAGTGATCATAAGCTATCTTATCTTCGTCTTAACTCAAGGAATTTTCTGGGGACCGATTCACTTTAGTCATTAAATATTAAGATTACCTCAAGAAAACTGTGATATATAGTTAAAAAAATAGGGAACACATAACACCATATCATAATCACAACAATTATAAACTGACATGTATTTTACAAATCAACCAACGATTATTCAATTTCAGAGCTATCGATTACATAATAGCCTAGCTTTATTATTCAGTCTATCTTCACCAACAGAACATCAGTTTGAGACGTTTCGTGCATTATTCAATATCTGGCTCCACATTCGTGACATTGTTCTTTATGTATTTTTATTCTGATGTCATGCTATCCACTTTCCTTGAATAATAACCAATCTTGATTAGTTTATTCTCGTCTCTACTAAACAACCTTTTCTACATGAAACTAAGGCCAGATATTTAAACATAGCCAAACTAATCTTAAATGAATATGATTAAATGCAGTTTAAAATGTTTTTAAACTTTTAAGACTTTAAACACATATTAAGTGTTTAATTAATGATGTATTTTTCATAGTATTTTTAATAATTTTGTTACCATAGTTTTATAATTTAATTACGTTAATAGACTAATATACAGTATTATTATAATATGCTGGCTGCAAGAATCATACAAGTTTTTGTTAACCCCTTCAACAGTTCAATTTAATTGATAAAATTTGTCTTGGCCCTTTATTTGTTATCTTACACGAAAATCTGATTGTTCATTACATTCCTCTGGTCCAAGTTTATAGGATAGAGTTTCGGTAGTACTTTGTCCTTTACATTTGGCTAACCAATAAAAATGTTCATTTTAAAACGGAAAAATAATTTGCTGTCGTTTTTGTGCCTCACAGTACAATCCTTACATTTTTTTAAAATTTAGACTCAATATCTCTTCGAGTAATATTTCTTCGAGTAATACCTCTGACTTGTCCTCGATAGAACCTTAACATGGATTGACCACCAAGTCCAACTCTGCAGTAGGTTAAAGTCAAGCTAATTTTGCTCTCAAGTATTTGTATCCTCTTCTGCCTACAGAACGCAGTAATGGTGATGTATGGCTGTTTATTTTTGGTTATGCTACTCTTAATCTCTTCAACTCTTCTAAGGGACTTTTGAGACAAAAAAAAACAGTATGACACTGAGTCTTCGTTCGTAGCACATTCTCTACTGTGGATAATTGTTGTTGTTTAAAGTTCACAATTGAACAGCTGATCGTCAGACGATATTAAAATAACCTTTATGAGTTTTCCTAACATATGGTTATCTTTAAAATCAAAATAATCGCAGTCAGGTTATATCGGTTTTAAAGGTTGTGTATTTTATTTTGTTTAAGTCACCCATGATATGTACTCATATACTTTTAGAAAATAATGTTACTTTGTTTATCGAAATTAAAAGTTTAACAAGTACACTAGATGACCTTACCAAGAACCCCAAGTTCTCCTATATAAGTGTTTGAAGAGGGTCGTCCTTAAACTCCCACTGCTAAAGGACTGTTTAAGGACTGTTTACAGGACTGCCTCTCTAAGCTTAACTTTTATGCTACTTTGTGTTCATGGTCAACGGCAGTTTACTTTTTGTTATTATAATTAGTAACACATTTCGGTAAATATTCGAAAAGGTAACATCTTTGATAGAAATTGTAATATTTTTTATTAATGATTCGGATATTATACTGTAATTATAACGAAAACATCATGAAAACTAAACTTTACTTCAGTCGGCCTTTTAGCTATAATAATATTATAATGGGGAGTGACCTGATATATTCTCCTATATAAGTGTTTGAAGAGGGTCGTAGCTAGCTTAAACTCCCACTGCTAAAGGACTGTTTAAGGACTGTTTACAGGACTGTCTCTCTAAGCTTAACTTTGATGCTACTTTGTGTTCATGGTCAACGGCAGTTTACTTTTTGTTATTATAATTAGTAACACATTTCGGTAAATATTCGAAGAGGTAATATCTTTGATAGAAATTGTAATATTTTGTATTAACGATTCGGATATTATACTGTAATTGCAACGAAAACATCATGAAAACTAAACTTTAATTCAGTCGGTCTTTTAGCTATAATAATATTATAATGGGGAGTAGCCTGGTACAATGTTGGGTGATTGTAGCTACCCCAAGGTCCCAGGGATGAGCTCTCAAATAAGCAATGGCTATTAGCTACACAATAAAGGAAAGCAAATTAGTTGCCCAAGTAACCCTGTGGGTTCAACTATCTAAAATATTATAAAATAGGACTCCGAGTTGATCATAACTATGTATGTATGAGTTATCAGGCTCCACTAGGACCCTAAGTAAAAGTATTTACTATATAATACTTTATAAGGCAAATAGCAAACAGTGTTTAAGATATTAAGTTTTATAATAGATACTATAATATTACTATGATGACTTTATGCCATCACTATAACAACATAATCATAAATCACAAAAACCTGAACTTTTTACTCTTGTACATGAAAACCAACGGTTTAAAAAAAAAATTTAATGGTTTTATTAATCTTATGTACACCAGAATAATGTAACATACGAGTTAAAAAGCTTATGAAAACATCACTAAACATTCAATAATGCCAGATCAATCCTGATCAAAATCGCAAAATTCTGAGAAGGTTCTAAACTAGACCCAGCTGCCATTAACATCATTAAACATTCAATAATGCCAAATCGATTCCGATCAAAATCACAAAATTCTGAGAAGGTTCTAAACTAGATCCAGCAGCCATTAACATCATTTAACATTCATTAATGCCAGATAGATCCTGATCAAATTCACAAAATTCTGAGAAGGTTCTAAACTAGATCCAGCTGCCATTAACATCATTAAACATTCAATAATGACAGATCGATCCCGGTGAAAATCGCAAAATCTTTAGAAGGTCCAAAACCAGACCTAGCTACCTAAATAAATCTTCAGGAAGTATGAATATACAAGTAACATAAAACCAACTGTAAGAAAAATTTCTAAAATTATATACAAATAGAGTTTATTTAATTTTTTTATAAAAACTTTCATTCCAACCGTGCAATTGAATTCCTCACTACATAACCTCTAATTAATTGTTTTTGATACAAAAATTGTTAGTACCTGGTGACCTGATAGTCACCTGATTTCTTACATCTTTGTTCAGTACAGTTCGTGTCATAAAATAAAGCAACAATAACTCAACCACGGTCCATGAGGTTGAGTTATGGCTTGGCCTCCTCCCAGATTGTCTTGCAATATTAATGGACACTGGACCGAGAAGACCTCTGGGAACCAATATTTTATTTCTTTCATCTGTTTGATTTTATATACATTCCAAAATATATATGAACAAAATTGTTGTTGTTGTACTTACATTTATTATTATTATATTATATTATTTAAATAATAGTACTATAAATAATGTTGCAAATTCTAATTTTTATCAGAGTTTCATAAAAATATACTAAACAGTGTAATATATTATGATTATTATTATATGTTGTGTGTATTATTATTATTATGTGGTATATATATTATTATTATTTAACTATTATTACCGTCAATCTTTTCATGTTACTTCTTTCGGTCTCGTATCATGTAAGGCAGAGTAAGTTATTTGTTAACACCAGTACAATATTGGAATATGTACTGTAAATTTCATTGGTTCTGCATACTAGTAGTAAAATGTATTTTCCTTTAAGCTAGAATTGAACTTTCACCCAACAAAGTCTAATTTGTTCAGCGTATTTATAAATAATTACAAAATTACTCAAAAGTGTAAATAAGACTTAATTTAATAAGAAGATGGCAATATAATGTCGATATAAACATAATATACAAATTAATTTTTTAACTTAGTTATTTAAGTACAGCAAAATTAAAAATTAAAATCTGACATTGTTCATTTGGCTATTAATGATCCTGGATAAATAATGAGTTGTTCTTATTAAAAATTCTACACAGGGAATCTCAACCATTCTATACTCATCATTTATTCGCATTCACCTCAAAATACACCCTATTTGCGATGGCGTCTTTCTCAGTGTTTATAAGTATTTATCAAAACAAAATTTCAAATAAATACAACTTTAGAAGATTAAGTAGATTTAAATATAATGCTTGTTAGCTAAAGCTAGATTATAGTTTGCTAATATAATCTAGCAAAGACAAATACAGTTAGAACAGTGGATGTTTACACGGCACAAATGGAAACGTAAACATGGAGCTCCGTCCTTGGTCACAAATAATCCTCCGTAGTTGTCTCGACTGTTGAAACGCTTTGCTTAAGAGTCGTCCTATGTGTTAATCTCTTAACATCCCATGTTTACTGTTTAAAACAACCGAAGCTAGCTTTTAATGGTATCATAAATAGTGACGGATGTATCACAAGTTTAATTTGAACACCTTTGTATTCAATTATATTTGAAAAATTAAATTAAAAATTACTAATTGGAAATGTTTTAATGCAACTAAGCGGATGTATATAGGGTTTGTAAATCTAATTGGTATTGACTATATAGTTATCAGATCGGTGAAACTCATATCGATACATTGTGTGTAATTTAAAGTAAATATAACCAAATCTGTATAACAATCGATTGACCTGATGTTGACACCTAAGGTGGTCGTGGCATATCTTAACAAATTACTCTTTCCTACATAAAATCAAAATGTTGATTAAAATCATATAAAAATAATCATTCTTGATTTGTATTTTACCCTCCAGTGCCAAATCCTACATGAGTTGAGCTCTCAACTACTCTAGATTGTCCCCTATTATTAATGGCTGTCCGACAGGGATGATCGCACCTCTTGGGAAATCCTACATTTATAATACTCCAGTAAAAACTAAGTAGTAGTTTTATAAACTCAAATATAACCCAACATTGAACCGAAGTATACAAGAAAAATGGTTATATTACCCTGAGAACTAAATAAAAGTTGAATACCTGTAAAAATCCTTTTTTTATGGGTAACATTTATTTATTTATTTATAATCTTAGATTTTTTCGTACATTAGTAAACGTATTATTCATAACAGAAATGTAAGTTTACATTAAGAAGAACACAAAAGTTGTAACATGGAAAGTTAATGCACGTGTTAAAATACCTCATAACTTATAAAATAGCTCTTTAAACCATTTAAACGCGAAAGTTATCATATAAGTAAAGTGTCGCCCTTTTAAAACGTATCTGGTACCCGTACTTGGTATCTGGGAAAGATAGGATTTAAACTTGGGATGAAACTACGAGAAACCCTTCTCAAAGGAGTTTGACAGCGATAGATTACGGATGGATCGTCAGTACAAAGAGTGGTGTACTATATTGTGAGCCCTAATGTTGAGGTGAGGGAGTTTTGAAAAACAGCTATTTAATAATCTTGAATATCATTAAAAATTTACATCAGTTGGAATATTGATTAATATATTGATGTATTTTCTTTGCAGAAATAGTATGAACTTTAGTGTATTAAAAACTCTGTAATGTAATGATTTCTGGTTTCTGTTTCAGTAACATAATCTGGGGATGTATTTACTTCTGGAATAATATGTATAGTAAATAAATTGAAGTATGTATGTAAGAAAAAAGTAAATGTTAGTAAATTCTACAGTAATGCTTTTGCATGGTTACTAAAAGCTCAAGGCGAATTCGATGCCGTTTATGTTAATGCCCTTACTTAAGGGTTGAAACTCTAGTCAGAATTTATCGAAAAATAAGAACTCAGATAATACAAATGTATTAATTTGAAATTTAAAGAGCAAGCAATAGTTAGCAATACAAATGATAGCAATTATTAATCCTTTATAGGCCTATTCACACGATACTAGAACTACCTGCAATTCGACAAACAACAGCAAATAAACGACTGGCGTTATATGAACGTATAAAGTATGCATACTACTAACGGTTATCACCAACATTTGGGTTTGAATAAACACGTTATGAATTTTGTCAGGGGTTTCAATGCACGTAAGTGTAATGTTACACCTATACTATTATCTTCCTTTTCCACAATAAAGAAGGGTGTGCTTAGGCAACTGCTATTAAAACAGATTTAACGTAGACACATTTTTTGATTTAATACAATATTCTACAAACAGAAGTTTATTCAATTTTACGACTTCTGCGTAACTTTAATATACGTGTATGTTGGTCGAGGAATAACACAGAGAAGAAGGATTCTTCCTTAGATGTGGCCTTAAACATGGTTTTATCTTTTTTCAAGGAATTGCATATATGACAGTGAAAGCATTCCCAGTTACTAAGCAAAATATTACAGCTTAAGCTTACTAATGTAGCATTACGCCATCAAAATATATGTAAAATAAATAAGTTTCGGTAAATTTGTTGGTAAGTTTATCGAGCGATACAATTTGGCAACATTAAGCTAAAAGATATTACTTAAAAAAACAGTTAACTTTATAAACATTACGTAACTAAAAGTATAAATGATTTCCGCCATTAACTTCCAGGATGTTGTGATAAAATGTTCAATGAAACTTTGGGGTTTAAAGTTTATAATTGACAATTTCCGATTTCCAAATTACTTGCTCCTAGGAAGCTGAACTATCCTATCACTTAATAATTTAGTAGTATGTATTAATATTGTTTTGTGAGATATGTCTACAAGCAAAAACAATTATAATACAAACTGTTTGACTGTACAGAGTAAGCTCTTTGTACCTATTTGTAAAATAAGATATTTTGTTAACCATACTATTTTTATTTATTTTTAGTGCGTATAGTTTTACCGGTTCAAAAAACTACCAGTTGGTTTTAAATACGTAAATGAAAATCAAAAACTCTCATTACAATATTAATTTATTTTAAAATATTACAACCTAATAAGTCAACCGCTTTGCTAAGCATTGATTGAAACTTATAAGTGTGGTTTAACAAGAAAACAATTATGCTACGTAAACAAATATTTAAAACTCAGACTGCATCAAAGCAAACGTAAGCGGGTTCGAATTTTATATGGACAGTCATTAATAATTGAGCAAATAAATAAACACTTAGGATAATCCATCAGATCATTCTAACCAACTTATTTACATACTGAATTGTCTAAGTTGTATTAAATTATTGTGTTCATAGTTCCATTATCATTGACTATCTTCTATTGATATGAGCTGGCATGTGTTTTAGACTATAAAGCCATGATCATAGGACATTAGGTCACGATCTTAGTTGTATTAAATACATAACCCTTCTAAAAAAGTAAATCTATTATTAAAAATAATATAAATAAAGTAACTACTAACATTACACACTGAAAGTAAGTTTCTAAATTTTATTTTTAAAGTATTTTACTATATACTAACATTAATATATTTTATTTATAAAATGATCAGCACTTAGATGCGTATTCATAAACATTTACGATCATCTTATTTATTATAAAATATAATTACATACTGTAAATAAAATAATATTTCATTTACAAAAAAAATCACAACTCACAAGAAGTGTACAGATTAAAAAATAATATTTGACCAGACTATAATTATAAACTTATTTGTATCGAAGGAATTGACCTTAAGTGTTACAATTCCGCCTCAGAGTCATATACCACACACACAAATGATTTCTCATCAGGCGTTTTTAAGTTTTTATTTTACAGAATTCCGGTAAGTATTTCATTTTAATATTTTTGGCTTTATAACCTCTAACATTGTCTTATAATATAATTTTAATTTATAATGTCAGTACTACAACTTTATAATTAAATAAGCTAACTTGTGGTAATAAACAACTTGTGGTTCTTACCATGATATCCGTAGCAGATTTTTTCGTTGCTACAATCTCCAAACATACCTGAAAAATATTACATTACATTATTACACAGATAATACAACATATTTAGCGTTTAATTTCAACTACTTTATACTTCAAGCAGTTAGCTAACTATCGTAGCTCATAGAACATATCGCGTCTATTTGAACTGTCAGTTTTAAGTAACGTTTTAGACCTAAAATTTTGGCTATTCATAATATTGTGTTTAGAAACAGTACTCATTTTAAATATTTTGTTTATAAATAATTACTGGATTTGTCCCTGCCTGGCACGCTATTCGTAATAACCATTTGTTTGATTTGTGTTCGTGTTCCCGTCTGTGAATGATACGATAAGTTTAATTTAATGAAGTTTTGGAAACTACTACTCGTTAATCTATTAGACACATGGATTTGAAAATGGGGCAGCAGTTTCAAAACTAATCTTCTAGTATTTGTAGGGTTGACGATGAACAAAGTACTTCCCCCATTACGTCAATATACAGTACCAATACGTCGAATCCAAGTTTTATTGATTTTGCCTCTAAATCGTGTGTAGAATCATTCCTGAACTCTATAAAATAATACACTATGGCCCCAATCATAAATATCACCATTAAAATGTGATTTCGTGACATAAAATACAAATTGTAAACCCGTTAATTTACCATAAACACAACTATTTAATTGTTAAACCAGTAGTTTGATAAATATATAGCTCTCATAAATTAGATGCATTAGATATACATTCTTTCACGCAACTAAGTTCAGTAAAACGAATTTTAATAAGGGCTTTTAGAAACATTAATCTTAAACTTGGCCATGGAAATTAAAGTAAAATTTTGAACAATAAAAAGGGAGGATAACTTACCTTTCCTTTATATAATAGTTCAGGCAAGTTGTCATCTTAAATATAAATATAAATAATAAGTAACTAACCTAATCTAACCTATCATTATAAATATATTTGATTTTCAAATCCGCGATTGTTAACGCACTTATTCTTACATTATCATTTATCGTCAATAGACGTGGCAACCCTAGTTACACCACGATTCCCATAGAGAGTAAAAAACAGTTGGGTTGTAACCCGTGGTAAAACTCATGACATCTTACGCCTAATAAACGTTTGTAAAATAAACACCTGATATAATACAATCCAATTATCCATTCAATAATCATTTCAAACTTAAAAGCATATGGGGCGAGGCCTCAAACAATTATTTAAATAATTTTACAACTTGAATTTAAATTGGAATCATAGACGGTATTGCTACGATATGTGTAAGTTGCCTCAAAATGACATCCTCAAGATTGATAAGGTGGGTTCCCATTTAACTACATATATTCTAAATTTAGGTTTTCGAGTGACACGACAGCTGAAAATAAAATAATAGTAAAAGTGGAAAAAATAACGTTGGTTTGAATCGGAAATGGGTTTTATGACCTATTATAACATTTGCTTAGAGTAAATTGTATTACCTATGTTATTCGGTAAAATATGGTATATTTGATCACTAGCATGTTTTACGAATGTACTTTGAAATTCTGGGTTTTAATTTATAACACAGTTCATGGACTCATCTCGTTGGGGTTGATGATGATCGGTGTGACTGGTCGAAAGCGATTGCCTTGTACCATATTTTTATATATGGTATTGAAACAAAATTATGTTTCAGTTTAGACTTTATAATTTCCAACACTGTTAAATGTCTGTTATCCGGTAGCACATTGGTTTAGTGATAAACTATCGAACTGACTTCAGTTGTCTTTAAAAATGATCACCTAGGATATGTTTTTATAGAAAAATGCACAAATGTAATCGTTTTAAAAATTAGACACCCATTATATTTGTTTTAGTTACAAGTTTATTTGAAGGAATTAATTCTAAAATAGTTTTAAAGACTACCGCTTAAAATATACATCACTGGTGTTACATCGTATATTAAATAATACTTATATCCATTCAGAGAGTTATTAGTTTATTTGTTACCTATAATAATTGTCTTCAAAGGTAACTGTCCTTGTACCTACCATGATGATAAAGGTTCACTAAGTGTCTAGTATAGGTAATCTTAACTAATGGCTTGAAACGGCCATAGCCCCTAACCTTGCTCCATAACTCTGCCTAATTTGATTTGTTTACTCTTTACATGCTGAGGAAATTTAAAAAATGTAAGTAGGATATTAGATTGTAAACAAAGTAGTCACGTAACCACCACATGTTTTAATGTAAATAAAGCAGTCGTTTTTAATTCCCAATACTTTACTTATGGGGGATATTTTACGCTATTTATCGTTTTCTGGTAACATTTTGGAAATACTTTTATTTTTCCCGAGTCCCAGGGATCAAAACCTTTCATTTAAGCCGTCTCCCATCATCCTGCATTTTCCAAACTCCAACAACTTCACAATTTCACTATAAAGATGAGTTTGTAATGGTAATTGTGAGCTCATCCCCTTACGCGATAAAATAGTGTACTCCTAGCAAACCTAGGTTGAATAAGTTTTAAATAGCCTTTGCTTACCTATGTTATTGTTTTTAACAATTAATTCAGAATAAATAAATGCATTTCAACAAACCATCAACATTCATCGCATCATGTTCATCATATGATGGTATTATACTCATAGTATTATGGTACTTTACTTCTCGTATCACGATATTAAGTTTATTGTAGTGAATATGTGATGTTCATTGTGTAAAGAGATGGTGTCAATTATGATGATATAATGTTCATGGTATAATAAGTGAAGATATTAGTTTGATACAGTTAAAACAGATACATATTTATTAGATAAATAGAAAATATCCTTACGTAGTAAATTTTGAAATTTTAGTAAAATGTCCAACTGTTTCAATAGAAAATATGCATTCTATTGTCGCTGTCGTCATTAAATACGTTGTTACATTAATGAGCATTCTTATACCGAGAATTGTTATATCTAACACATAATCCTGGAATGGAATTAGCCACACGTGAGCTAACTCTGATAAGACCACTCGCTTTCTTTGGGCACACCTCTATGACTAATTGATTTCTTTTTCTTCACATTGCAATAAAAATTTATCTGTTTAATTTTGCTTCGGTATGATATAGAACCCTTTAAAAACCGAGTTACCAGATTGATTTTGACATTACTAAGTTTTAGCTAAGCAAAATGACTTTCCAACCTTTGAGTTTGGTTTTCTTAACTCTTCTACTCTCTCTGAGTTCCGTCTTGGGTTCTTTAGTAAGGTAGGTTTCTTCCCCTAAATAATCTTACTTCCCCTAAATCAGAAAAATGACTTGGCGTCAACTAAAATTTGTATATATATATATGTGTGTCTTACATTCCAAAGGTTTTCCATTGACGCAGCTTTAAACAGTACAAAGGAGAGTTATCTTCTAACAAAAGCGATCCAACATTAAATTCAAATCAGCTTTTATCTCAATATTCATTGTTGTTTTATATTATAATTATGTTTCTCGGATAATTTGAGGAAGATTTCCAAAGATTGTCTTTAAGTTAACAAAGCTAAAACATTTCTTACTGTTGATATATCCGGTAGCCTGTTAATTTTAGCAGAATGTCTATATGAAGGTAAACTTAAATCGATTATATGTAACCTAAATAGTTAAAAGTTTCGATTTCTTAGATGGAAACGAGTTACTTGTTTATCATGAGAAGAAAATGTTATTTTCACTTATAACACAATTCTTTTTAGAAAACCAGCTAATTGAATTCAAGCAACATTTTTTTTTCATTTTGCAAATATCCAGCTAATATACCCCTTATTAGTTTCCATTGAGATACCATGCCATAATTTTTCTTAAAACAGTTGATCTTTCATCTCTACTGTTTGTTAGTATCAACAGCTACTGTTAAATGTTCAATTGCATTCTTTCATAAGAATAACAATGGAGCTTTGAGAGCCCAGGGGGCAGAGCCCTGAAGGGAAACGTTTTTCAACCCCCCAAAAGGCACATTTAGACGCCAAGGGCTTTCAAATAACACGTCAAACATAATTTTAGACCTAATAGTTTCACAAGTAGCCTGTTCACCAAAATCGCCTTTTTCAATATAATGATGATATTTAAATAATATTTTGCTCCTATTAAAAAACAATTACGCCAATAAAAATGCATGAGATGAACTTTAAATGACTGTAAGTAAAAAAAAATCTGTACATAGTTAATTTATGATTGTAGAGTGCCACTGTTCACGATGAAGCATATTGAAAATCAATTTCAAGATATTGGGTTTAAATTTGCCGACAACTCAACACAACTACCATTGAAAAACTTCAACAACGTACGTAAATATTTGGATTTAGACAGTTTCTTAAAAAAAATTTTCTTTTTATGTAAAAGCAGTCTGTATAAACTTTATCTAAGGAATAATCGAAAAGTGTTCTTGAAAGGCGTTTTACCACTGGTATGATTATCGTTGGGGTATTAAGGCCATTTAATGTATTTCTTATTGCTATCCCTAGGTTGTTATACTTTATAAAGTCTAAGATTATATGAAAACAGAATTTATTTATGTATGTATATAAATTGTTTGAATTTTGGCATCTTAACTGAGATTTATTGTGGGCATACCTTTTTTAGTTCTAAGCCTAACTATGATTCAAAATTTCTCTCACATTTTCTGCGAAAAAAATACTATATGCCACTGATCTATCGATTCAAAAAGATTGTATAGTGGGATTGTCTAGATATTAACCTTTCAGAGATTGTATCTTTTACATACACGTAACACAGTATACTGTGCATAAAGTTTAGTTGTTAATCCATATATGATTTTAATTTAACCATACTAAATATAATTAAATATACATATACATATATTAAACAAACAAAATATCGTTTTAATTCAACCATACTAAATATAATTAAATATACATATATTAAACAAACAAAATCTGTCTTTTCGAAATGCAGATATTTTAATTCGAATCCGCTTAAATTCTGAGAAGGTAGAGGATAGCAAATTCCTATGTTTGAACAAGTGAACAAGCGAATTGGCCCTCCACAAAACAAACTACCCGTGTGGGTAAAATCTACCTATATTGTGTTGCCTCAGAAAACTTTGTCATCAGCTTAGTTTGTTTAACCTTGGATTTTATTTAATTTAATTGTGCAGGTGCAATATTATGGTCTCATTTCAATCGGAACTCCCCCCCAGAGTTTCAAGGTGGTGTTTGATACTGGATCGTCCAACCTGTGGGTGCCGTCGAAGAAATGTCCTTTTTTAAATCTTGCTTGCTGTAAGTTTCTTCAATTTAATTTAATTGAATAATTTTCTAGCGAATAGTTTTAATTAGTTTTAACTTAAGTTTTAATAGATTTAATTTTAAAACTTACATTGAATTTTAAAATTATTTTCATATTTGCTTTTCTTTATTTTTTGGAGCACCAACGATTTAGGTATTATATATATTCTATGCTGTTTTATTGGTCATTGGGCTATTAATTAATTATTCTGGCCAAAGAATCAGTCGGTCTTAGTCACTAAAAAGGCTAAACAAGTCATCCCATTCATTCTACATTTATCATTCATTTATATCCGCCTTAAAATACGTCCTAGTTGCTACGGCAGTCAGTCTTAGTCAGTAAAGAGGCTAAACAAGTCATCCCATTCATTCTACATTTATCATTCATTTATATCCGCCTTAAAATACGTCCTAGTTGCTACGGCGGCGGCGTCACAAACAGTGATTTGCCAAATTCTAAATTTTAAAACATTATGGATCGATGTTTTTTTATACATCTGTGACTAAACGTAATTCAATATCTGCGTTGTGACTATTTTAAAATGTCTGAAGTTTGTTGAACAATAAATTATGATGAAAAATTATAGATAAAGAGTCACTTAAACGAATAAAATTATGGATACTTTTAGTTTTATACCTTCTTAAAGTTAAAACTGCTAAAGGGAAATTTAAATTATTTATTCACCAATAGATGCATAAAATGCACAAATATAGCTACTGAAATATTTACCCTCAATGACAGATATATGGGGGAAATAGATATATGGGGGAAATATGGGGAGACAGATTTGGGGGAAATAGTCCATTAGCCTTCACTGGATTGAAATATCCACGATATAAAATCACAAACAAACTATGAAACTGGTAATGCAATTTTATATTTCTGGTTGAAACCAAGGAAAAGGTAACCCGAATACAAAACGTGATGGTAAAATAGTAGCTGGTATTGAGTAAATGAATAGAAAATGTGAAAAATGCATGAACATGGTGTGATTAATGCACTAACTAAAATCATGGTGTGAATTAAACGATTGTTGGTTAATATAAAATTAAAAATGTATACATGAAAATGTTTACTATTATGTAACCTATTGTCATATAAACCTTAAACCTATCATACCCTCCTTTGATTTAAAAATAACAAACATTTGAATAAAGAACATTTTACGTGTTACTATTCATTTGTGGGTTTGATATTCTACGTTTTATATGAATAAACATGAGGAGTTTAATGAACCTTATTATTATTTTGTTCAAGGATTTGCACATGATTAACTCGTCAAACCCAGAATACTTTTCAACTAACCCCTTATATATATTCCTTAATTGTATCTAAAACAAGATTTTGTGTTATTGTAGTAGTTCAAATCATAGACATACTTGCCTCAAAACTGTCTGTGTTAGAGTGTCCAACAAAAACTTTTTGTATGCGTATAGAGTGGCCCAAAAGGACCGATGGTTGGCTATAGTGTAAATAAACGGTAATGTTTAATTATTTTCTAGTTGCATACACTCAATTCAAATTTCAATAAATGTTACTAATGTGTGTGTTTGTGTGTGAGGCATAAACAGTTGATAAATTTACTATACACAAAAACAAATATGTTTAAATTAAACAACAAATATATTCCAGTCATAACAAGTTTTATTCTCCGCCAAAACACCAAACCACTTGAAAAATTAAGCTAGCTTCTGATTGAATTATGCAGATAAAAATAATAATTGTAATATTTAATTTTTAAATTATTTTAGAACTACATACATAAAATATAAATATACAATACTTTTAAAACTCTTGAGTTATGTTTGCTATATCAGCGGCAGATTAATCTAAAGAATTGAAAAAAAAAACAGAAACCTTAGGCTTCTAAAGGCTACAAATGGGACTTTTAATTATTCCTCCTTGTTTTGGTCTTGTAAAACCTAACTCAAAAATAATATGTGATTATAGAAATTTCAAACAACATATGGACTTATTCTTTCGTAAGTAGAATCCCTGCAAATTTCGTAATTTTAATTTTTCTCTTCTCAGGTAATTAAAATGTCTACATTAATCCTTACTACCTTATTTAATTTTGGCTTGAGATGTATAGTATCTTTATATGTGACAGTTGAGTTCAAATGATAAGTTGAACGAAGACTTTCTATGATTTACTAAAATTATATGGGTAGACTTTAATTAACACTCTACAGGACTTGATAGTTAGAAATGTTTTAGTTTAAAGGTTTTATTTACATTAATAAAATAAAAAATAAAAAGGATAAAGTATGAACAAAAGTATAAATGTAAGTATGTATGTTCTTTAAACTTTGAATTAAAAAATAAAATAATTTAAAATATTTATTAAGGAGCGTATACATTTATATCATTTTTAGATTACTTATGGTTGATATTTGCATCAAATGATGACTCAAACGCTACAATATTCTTATGTTTAGACGAATTCAATTAAAACGAATAACTATCAAAACTCGAATTCATAATAGTTTATAAAAGGATCTACAATTAAGTATAAATTCAATTTTATATTACAGTACTTCACAACAAGTACAACAGTAAGAAATCCTCCACCTACCAGCCAAACGGAGAGCAGTTCAAAATTCGTTACGGAACTGGGAGTATGACTGGCTTCCTATCAGAAGATACTGTCACTGTAAGTTTACTGCATTTGTAGATGTTATAATAAATAAATAACAAAAAAAAGATTAATTAAATATAAAAGGAAGTACTTATTAACATCTCAAATTTAAAGTGTATAAACGTTATTTCTTTAACACTCTGCAGGATTTGACAGTCAGAAGTGTTTTGGTTTAAAGGTTTTATTTACATTGATAAGATACAAAATCAAAAAGAATAAACAAAAGTATAAATGTAAGTATGTATGTTCTTTAAACTTTAAAAATAAAAGAATTTAACACATTTATTAAAATTTATAAACGTTATTTCTTTTACAATATGAATGTTTAGATTTATGTAAAAGAATTCATTTAAACTGCGAAGGTCGTATCAAAGTTTAACAATTGAAATTTCTACCGATTACCAAGGACTTATGAAACTTTGAAGGATCTTGCATTATTAATTAAATTATCTAACATCATAGTTCGCACTTATCATCAATAAAGGTTTTAGATAGTTTGTATAACTTCTATGTCAATAAGTAATTAGACTATGTAGACTCTTTCTAGTCTCAATAGCAACAGTTGTGATTTTAACAAAATTACATCATACGGTAGATTTTTATCTCTTTATCAGATATTTCGAAACAGATGTTCCCAAGTCAACACTTTTTAAATATTGCAATAATAAAGTATACTTACTGAGGATAAAAGTTTCACCGAGCTATCAAATTCGTAGATACATTTTCCACTAACAGATTGGCGGACTCGCGATCAAAAACCAGACATTTGCGGAGGCAATGACGGAGCCGGGGTTTGCATTCGCGTTTGCCAGATTTGACGGCATCCTCGGACTTGGGTACCAGGCAGGCTCCGTCGACAATGTGGTGCCACCGTTTTACAACATGGTAAAACAGAAACTAGTGGATAAAGCCGTCTTCTCGTTCTATCTCAACAGGTACAGAATGTTTAAAATATGTAGAAATGTCCAATCTGTACGGAAATGAATATATTTCCACATAGAGCGTGGTAAGATTAAGATTAACCAAGTGGGTCAATACTGATCAATCCATAAACAATGCTAATATATCCCTGATCAATACTGATAATTCCCTGATCAATAGTGATAAATCCCTGATCAATACTAATAAATCCCTGATCAATACTGATAAATTCCTGATCAAAAGTGATAAATCCCTGATCAATAGTGATGAATCTATTGGACAGACAGGTAGATCGTTTCAGTCAAGGTTTAAGGAACATATACAAGAACTAAGAAGCAATAACAAAACCTCAATGAAATCCAATTTTGCCGAGCATCTCCTGACAACAAACCATAGTTATAAGAGCATAGACGAGAATTTAAAGATAATAAACTGTATGTCCAAAGGTGAGAAAATGAACTCAGCAGAAGAATTGAATATCTTTGTCGCTCACAAAGAAATGCCTCAGGAATTACTAAATACTCAAATTAATACAAGTAATCCAATATTTTAAAAGCTAAGGAAAATGAGAATAGATAGATAAAAAACTTTTTCATCAAAGTGAAACATCTGCTAAGTAATTACCTCATATGTCTGTTTTTGTAATATTTTTAATATCATAAAACTAGGTTAGGTATTTGTTGACCATGATGATGGGCTTATGTCCCGAAACATGTAGTCTTAAAAGTAAAAATAAAGAAATTCCTTAAGGGTACTCAGTTGAAAAAATGTTTCATTTGATTATTATTAATATATACATATATATATATATATATATATATATATGTGTGTGTGTGTGTGTGTGTGTGTGTGTGTGTGTGTGTGTGTGTGTGTGTGTGTGTGTGTTTGCACTCTAGCGGTCGCATTTTTTCCGATTTATTTAAAATTTGTTAGGGACGTTCCTTTCTGTAATCAGTTGGAGAAGTTCGTTGGGCGAAACAATAGGAAAACTCTAAACCCCTTTTTTGGAGATTAATCTTTAAAATTTAAGGTTTTTGGGCCCAAAAAGGGTCATAAAAGCCCCGTATGTAAAATAATGCATGCAAAAAGATTGGATTTAGTAAGGCGAAAGTTTTAAGCCCCCTCTCGTCATTCTAGCATATATATGTACCAAGTTATTATAGAAAATGTGTTTCGACTTAACACAGTACGTTATCTTACGGGGGCTTTACACTAGAAAAGCTTGTTATTCCTTTGTTAGAGTACTTTTATCATTTCCAGCAACCTCACGCCTACTTTCAAGCCTGTCTGGACCTTCTCATAACATTACAATGAGCAAAATTGTATTCCCTGCTTTGCAGGTAGATGAAACCAGGAGCATCAGAACAGCCAAAAAATCACTGTTTTCAGATTTCAATAAAAATTGGAATAAATGTATGTTTTTACACTGATTTTGAGTTTTAAAAGTTGTTTATGTGGAAATTCACTTTCCTCACGTCAGCGTGCTGTGTACGAACTCGTTGTTGGTTATAAGTATCACATTGTGGAATGCACTGATACTGATATGCACTGTTTATTCACACCATTGGCGTTTCGTTTATTTATTTATTTTTGTTTCATATAGAAACATCAGAGCTGATAATTGTTACATTCTTAATCATATATGTTTACTAACTGATCGTAAATAAAAATAAAAATGTTTTGCAATTTGGTTTGACTTATTTAAAATCTATTAGATAGTGTATGTAGTGGAGGCATGTATGTAACGTTATAGAGTAATGAATGCAATATAACTTGATATAAAGTAATGTATAGTGCGACATATATTTTAACTCGACTATGTTATGGATGGATTTTCTTAGAATATAGTTATAAAGCTTGAGAGTAATCATGTACCTATTCTAAGGCTTGGAGATTATTTATCAATACAGACGAAAACTCAACAATATTTTGCAATCCAACAAAACTTTTCATCTAAGGTAAATTTAGCTTGGAAATAAATATTGTAATAATTGTACATTATTAACGAGTACGAATGAATATTCTATTTTATCCTGAGTTGTGAAATCAAAATTCTGTTAATTAGTATGGAACATACCTAGTAAAATATGAAAATTGTAACAAAACAACAAAATCACTACCTTGTGTTACACATTTTGTGATCCTATAAGTTATATCACAGTAGTTGTTACAGCAGTTTGTGATGCCTAAAGTTAGTGAGGAGACAGAAGAAGTTGTTTCGAGGGAAATTCAATACCATTTCACTTGTACACAGATAACAAACAAAATAAAAAATACAGAATACACTGAATAAAAAAAAATGACAAATGTAAAATAATTATTACAAAATTATATTTTAAACAATTAATTATCCCTACAAACAAATCATAGAGTGAACCTAGCCTAACCGCTGTAGGGACAGGTTTGACATGGATGTATAGCAAATCTGAAGAAAAGGGGAAAGTACAATATATTAGTTATGTGTACAAACAATTATAACCAATGCAAAATAACGTATTGTAAAAGAGAAATAAAATTAGAAATAAAAGAAAATTAGCATTGAATTAAAATCTTCTTTACAACGTTCAAACTACTACCCTAAACACCTGCGAACCCTAAATGTAAAGAAGATCTTCACTCCCCCATCCAAGTATAGGGGTGTACAGGCTATGTCATATTGTCATAGTATAGTCAATTTGGGTTAGAATAGTTGCATAGTATTTATTTAAAGCGTGTCTATTGAGAAAGGTGAGCTGTTATTAATATTTGATTTGCTATATAGAGTATATACGAGTATATTGTCCCAGGACAACCATAACACTGGTCTATACCAGTTTTGAGTTTACATATCATTTGGCTGTCCATTATGAAAAGGTTCCTTTCCCCTTTGGTACCTCCATTTGCAGCGCGGCTGGGGACGGAAACTTGGGTATGGTCCCCGACCTGAGAATGTGGTCCCTGGCTGTTATACATGGATACACTGTCAGTTGAATTGGCCAGTTGGAGGGCAGAGCGGGTCCGCCTGTTTGAGGAGTTGGCTCTCTGAAAAGTCAATTTAGCTGCCTGACTCATCCCATCCTTCCCTTTCTTTCCTGATATTTCATATCCTTCCGGTAACCTGCAAAAAAATCCCGCTGCAACATTGAATCCCGATTGTAAATTTATAGCTTTAGCTATAATTACTTTATTAATGTTCATTGTCCCACTTTTTGCTGTTTTAATATTTCTAATATAGGTATTTGTGTGTTTTATTTTTTATCTGGAATTTATTCAAATGATTTTATCATTGAAAAAGTTTTTTTTTGTATGACTTTCAGCGAAGTTTTTGATAAAATAGTAAATAAGCTTTAACACAAGATTTCTGGATATTTTAGAAACTCATCGGCAGAAGAAGGTGGTGAAATCATCTTTGGAGGATCTGACCCCGAGAAGTACAGTGGTAACTTCACATACGTGACTGTAGACAAGCAGAAGTATTGGCAGTTCAAAATGGACAAGTCAGTATCGTTGTAGATTTTTATAAGGCTATAAAAATCTTAAGTCACAATAATTTTACATACAAATTTAATCTTAATTTATTTATAAAACTGAGACTTTTGAACTAGCTTTATTGGCACATGATTGTTCACAGGGTAGTTTGATATAATCATGCAAACCAGGAAAATTACGGTCCTTTAATTTGGGAAAAAGGAACCAGTTTAATAGTAGTAGAGGAAATTGCCACAAATAGAGGAAATAAGTTATGTAGATTTGTGATAGTCGCTATTTATGGAAGTTTCTCTAAAAACCACACCAATAAACTTAATTGCTTGAATTTTGTATTTGGCTCTGGAATACACTCAATAAGTTATTGGTTTCCACACCTATTAAGCTTTAGCGAATTTCCCCTATAGGGAAGAAACTATTACCGTAGGTGGAAAGGTCTTACCATGGTAAGACCTAGGCCCGGGACCATGATAACTTTTTATTGAGGCCCCCAGATGCCAAAAACACTATTCGTTCAAATTCATATATATATATATATATATATATATATATGTATATATAAGTATACACACACACACACATATATATATATCACACATATACAGGGTGTCCAAAATGTCCCGGGTCGGTTGAATATTTTTCGAAATATTTAAAATAGAGCTACAAAACTTTGCACAAAGTTACTGGACATCAAAATCTATTTTAACACATATTCAGTGATCCGCTACTTCCTCAGGGGGACGGCCCGCTAGGTGTCAGAAGAAAATCTTAAATGTAAGCATAGGTTGATATGCATATCAAATAAAAGGTCTTTATTAGTTGAGTACAGAGCCGTAAACCCGACCTCAAACGGATAACCGAGTAAAAAATGACAGCCCTTCAAAGATGGCTTGAGTTTGCAACTTAGGTAAATGTAATCAAGTTCATGGAACACACTATCAGTCACAAATAACTTTCTCTTTTAGGTTTATCATGGCTCATTCATTTTTCTTGTTTGTTTTATTTTCGATGCCTCTTGTTGTAGAATAATAATGAAACTTATTATTCTACAACAGTATTAATTGTAAACAGTTTTGGGTTAGTAATGTTAAAATCAAAAAGCTCGTCAGTTTATTTTCTACATTAACCTATAATTTGCAAACTCAAGCCATCTTTGAACGGCTGTCATTTTTGACTCGTTTCTCCGCTTGAGGTCGGGTTTGCGGCTCTGTACTCTACTAATAGACCTTTTATTTGATATGCATATCAACCTATGCTTACATTTAAGATTTTCTTCTGACTCCTAGCGGGCCGTCCCCCTGAGGAAGTAGCGGATCACTGAATATGTGTTAAAATAGATTTTTAAGTCCAGTAACTTTTTGCAAAGTTTTGTAGCTCTATTTTAAATATTACGAAAAATATTTAACCGACCTGGGACTTTTTGGACACTCTGTATATATATATATATAATATTTGTGTCCGTAGGCACGATAACTTTCGTAAAAATGGTCCGATCTTGATGAAATTTGGTATAAACATGTAAGGCAGCATTTATTTTCATGGGTTTGAGAACGAGACAGGTTGTTCTATTTTAAGGGGGGTTTTGGGGGGGTTTTGTACCTCAGAAATGGGTCTTTTGAACTTTTTACATATAATTATTTTTAAACCCTAATTTCGATTTACACCAATAAATTCAGCTTAAAAAACAAACACTTGGTATTTTTATCATCGCTCTACGTCAATTGGTTACCGAGATATTGAGAGTGCTAAACACAGTACATTGTCCAATCTTAATCTCACGGAGAATAAGTAAAATTGTATATCTTGCTTATTAATGAACATATATTGATGAAACTTGGTATGTGGCTTTAAATGGTTAGGTTGCAATGCTATTTGCATTACAAAACTCATTTTTGTGATCCCCATGGCAGCAAACCTGCGTACTCAGCAGCTATAATGTTATTCTTATGGAGAATAATAAACATGTGATATCGTGCTTGCTTATGAACATAAATTGGTAAAACTTGGTACGTTGCTTTGTCTAGTGGTGATTCGTTGGGATTTGTATAAATACCCCCGTAGCAGCAAACTTGAATACTCAGCGAATTTCCAATGCATATTAATTTATATTAATACCACATAAAGCCACATACCAAGTTTCATCAATATACATTCATAAATAAACGATTTATGACATTTTAATTATTCTTCATTAGAATAATATGGCAGCTGAGTATGCAGGTTTGCTGAAATAAGGAACACTAAAAATGGGCTTTTGTATAAATATCAATATAACTCAACTAGGTAAAGCCACATACTAAATTCTATTAATTTATGTCCATAATTAAAGGAGATTACACGTTAATTATTCTCCATAAGAATAACATGGGGCTGAGTATGCAGGTTTGCTGCTACGGGAACTATTGGCCAAAAAATGGGTTTTTGTGCAAATATCATTAGACCACAATGAAATTAAGCAATATACCAAGTTTAGTCAGGATAAGTTGATAAATAAGCGACATATACAATTTTTCTTATCCTCCATAAGAATAACATTGGACAACGTACTGTGTTTAGCACTTTCAATATCTCAGTAACCAATTGACGTAGAGCAATGATTAAAACATCAAATTGTGCGTCTTTTTAAGCTGATTCCAATGAAAAAAAATAAAATTTTACTTTCTCAAAAATTGTATGGAAAAAACTAAAAAAAAAACATTTTTGGGGTACAAAACCCCCCCAAAATATCCCTTCGGATAGATCGATATGTCTGGTTTTCGAACTTAAAGTCATATATGCTGCTTTATACGTTTGTACCAAATTTAATCAAAATCGGACCTTTTTTACGAGAGGTTTCGCACCCACGGACACATATATATATATATATATATATATATATATATATATATATATATATATATATATATATATATATATATATACAGTTTCGAACGAATGGTGTTTTTGGGGTCTGGGGACCTCAAAACAAAAAGTTACCATGGTCCCGGGCCTAGGTCTTACCATGCCGACTACGGTAAAAGCTTCTTCCCTATAGAGGAAATTCGCTAAAACCAGATTTTTGTGGTTCTTGGTGCAGCAAACCGGCATACTTAATCCTAATGTTTTTCCTATGGGGAATAAATAATATGTCATATCTCGCTTATTTATGAAAATGCTTTGATTAAAGTTGGTAAGTGGCTTCATGAATTAGTGAAGTACCATTTGAAATTCGTTGAGTATGCAGGTTTGCTGCAATGGGGGTATTTTGTTTATGTCACTTTTAGAATGGAATTTGGAAAGTAAATACGATTTAAATTTAGTTTAATTGTCCTAGACCCAAATTTTTATGTTAAAAATTGTATTTAAATGTTACATATAAGCAAATTATTAAGACTAATCCCAAAAACATTTTCCTGCAGGATTGTAATCGGGGGTTCCAGGGATTTTTGCAAGGATAGGTGCGAGGCTATCGCGGACACGGGCACTAGCCTCATCGTAGGGCCCCAAGAGGACGTCTCAGCCATTAATAAGGCTATTGGGGCTTATCCACTCAAGGCCGGGTCATCAACGTATGTGGTGAGTATTTGCAACATTTAAGGTATATACTTCAAGGTAAATTTGTGAGTTATAGAAAATAGATCAAATCTGATATATGTATCAAGATTTTATTATTTACAGGGTTTTGTAAAACGTGTGGAAACCACCCTATTAACTTTTCAACGGGTAGATATAGGTAAACAAAACTCAACACACCTCTATAATAAAGAAAAATTCACTTTTTGGTCAGTGTAAAAACTTTGCGCGTTTTATAAGCAGTCCTTATATAAAGTAGTGAAAAACATGTATATAAATAAAAATAATTCAATGCCTATTCGTAAGTGGTTTCTCTAAATACTCGTCACTAGGCAAAAACGAATATTTCAATTGAGCTCCATTTTCTACTGGCATAAGATCCTTTAGTTTTCGTTATTATTCTTATTTTATAAATACCTTCATAATGATGTATCGCTCAGCGGGGATTTCAATTATTTTTTACCTGGGCTGCGCCCCAAATGGAATTTGAAATTGTCACTTTCATCCAATGATAATTATTGAGAGAACACACTTACAAATCTAGGAATTGCATATTTTTTGATATGCATGTTTTTGACTATTTTATATAAGGACTGCTTATAGAATGGCAAAGTTGTGACACTGACCAAAAGTTTATTTTTCTTTATTATAGAGGTGTGTTGAGTTTATTTTCCTATCTCAAACCATTCAAACGTTATCAGGGGGTATCCACATATTTGTATAAACTTATAGTTGTTATGATATTTTTCCGAGGCGAGGTAAAACCATTTGAGGGCATATTTTGAGCAACTACAACTTTTTGCTGGTTTTACAGATGGATATACAACCTAGTCAGTGAGATTTATTACAAACATCCACAACCGTGCCTCACACTCCATAGTTAAGGTTCCGAGATTTCAGGGGGGTGGTTAATTCATGGCCGCACTGGGTCTGGTTAGTCCATGGCATGGATAGCATAAAAGACCAGCGTTTAGTGTGTTGTATGGTTCGTCCGTGTGTATGTGAATTTGTGTGACAAATGTCGGACTAGGTTAGACTTCCAGCTGTAAATTGGCTTTATGACCCCGCATAAACTTATAAACAAGGTTAGTAATGACCAACATAGTTCCTGAAATGAACAAAACTCATTGTGAAGTAAATACGTGTGAAAATATGTAAAATAAAAATAAATATATTTACACCAAATTTACTTATAATTATGAGGTTGATGTTGAATTATTAAAAATACATACACTTGAGAACGTACTCTTGGTTTATTAAAATATTCTCCTAGATAACCAATCATATTTACTAAGCTGCTTATTGTTATTATTTACTTTGATGTATATAGATACAACTGTAGTATTGTTATGGTATTAAGTCAGGTATTTAAGCGTATATAGAAAAAAGGTACGATTCATATGTTCAAATAAAAATTGTTTTGTATTGGTCCAGTTAAAGAAACAGTACGTTAATGCGATGGTTAGAATAGTAAATGTGAAAGCAAAGTGCAAGTGATTAACGGAAAAAAACCTCCCACTCAAACATGGGTCATTGTGGGTATTAATTCCAAAAACACTTTGGTTTCTTAACCGTATTGCGAATGCATTTAATCAATGGAAATTAATCATCTGACTCTGAATCTAAGCTGTTGCAAGTACATGTTATAGAAGAATTTATTTTAACATCATTGATATGAAACATATTTTCAAGGTTGACTGCAAAACTGTATCGAAACTGCCCCAAATAGATTTCGTTTTTGGAGGAAAATCTTTTACTTTAAAAGGGAAGGACTATATTGTACAAGTAAGTAATTAATTTTATTAAATTATAACAACTTATATAATGATTCCAAGTATTTTTAGACGTTTAAATTCATATTAGGCTTATGATGCATGAAAACTCTCTAAAGACAAATTTTTAGAATTTCTAGGACCTTGAACATAGATTTTACAGTTAAGTATTATTGGTAGCAGCTAAATCTTTATTACTTGTCATGGTTCACAAACAAATAATTGTTTTTACACGATAGTGGAAGTCACTTCTTATCAAGCTATGCTGTTAGCGGTACTAGTCACTGGGTGTGTCAGGATTTATAACACATTTTCTTGTAATCTAAAAAAAAACTAATTGTAATAAATCACACAGTTTCGTAGTTGAGCATGTGTATTACACCAGCCTACGGCCAACACCAACCGACGTCTCCCAGCCTGGAGCTAATGGCATCGCCTTCAAACATATTGGGCATTCATGATTCAATAAACTCCCAAAACAAATACAGTTAAATCCTTGGACACTCCTTGGATACTGGATATTGATTCTTTTTAGTTTTAGTGGTAGTAACTTGTGTGTGTGTGTTTTTTATGTAGATAATTTGTAGGTGATTTCTTTCTGATCTAATCTTTTTTGCTAACGAAGTTTGTTAAACTTTCAATAAATTGTGAAATGACTCTTGAATTTTCTTATATTAACTCTAGTATACAAGATTATAATTATTCAAAATTAACCAACTATTTAACTGCATATCGTAGTGGTTAAAAAGTTAATAGTTATTTAATTTTCATTACTTTGTCTCTAGTTTGTTGGTTTTAAGACTTATTTTCAAACCATTTCCCAGATTAGCCTCTTTGGCTTGACTACCTGCATTTCCAGTTTTCAAGCACTCGAAGGTTTGAAAATGTGGATCCTGGGTGATACTTTCATAGGCCGCTACTACACCGAGTTCGACATGGAGAACAACCGAGTTGGGTTCGCCGATGCCAAATAATACCAAAACCCTCTAATAGTTACAATATTAAACAAGTAAATTGAAATATACATACATCACCTTATTATACAGTGTCAAAATTTTTATTATGTAATGTCAAAATTATTGTAACGTGGAAAAAATAAATTATTAGATCATACAGTGTTTATTTTAAAGCCTGATGTGCCATTATCCCTACTCTGTTTTTAACTCACATACTGTTTACAAAATCTTACCACGACGGGTTTCATTGGTAATTATGTCATATATTCTATTATTACAGGATGCAAACACCCATTAACCATTTAAAGTTCTAAAAGTTAATGAATACGAATTCTTTACAGTTTAACTAACAAGGTAGTATTAAAGTATTTGATTTTAGGTACAGCTTGTTTCTGAATAAAACACATGCTCTGGAAACAGTGCTTGTTGGATAGGAATTTAAGCTCGGGGCCAATGAAAAATTATCTTCAAGTACAATGTTGTATGGTTCTTTTTTAAATACATTAACTTAAAAATTATTAGTTTTCATTATTTACATCTGAAACCAATCTAGATATCTTATTTTAATTATTAAGTGCTATTGTAAATATAGTGCATATATAGTAAAAAGTGTCAAATTTGCATGTACTTTGCTAAAAGACGTGTTATGGTTGACCCGCATTGTAATATTTATAGTACAAATTCTGTAAATATGTTAACAATTAGGTGTCTAACCCAGAACCAACTTGTGAATATTAGAAATGAATTTTCAGTTGGTTAAATATCACTGTATTATGATATATCAATACAGTTTGCTTACAATTGTCATAAGATAAAATTTATCTGTGTCTTAAAGTTATTACTGTTCCTCAAAAATGCGTCTCTATAAAAATTTGACTTGATTTTAAAGTACATAAAATAAATGTTAATAATCACTTGGCATCAACCTAAAAGGTTTTAAATAGGCGCCAATGCTAACTTATAATCTAATTTAATTTGATTAATTTTATTAGAACTCTTAGAACGGCCAGTAGTATCATTTATCATTTTTCTTGGATTCTTTGGGTTAGTCTTTACATCTCTTAATAGCTAAAGAATTTAAAACAACATCAAGTATAGATGTATTTATGAATCCTGTACATTAAATTTAATAATAAAGGTATTCTCAATTAAAGTATGTAACATTGCTTAGTATATAATTTAATTAATTCGATATCTAAAAAATCGTGCTCATAATCTTGTGTGGTGCGAAACATGGTTGAAATATAAATTTTAAAATTTAATACAGTGAGGAAACTTTTCCCTGAGTCCATATCAGTAGGGATCTAATGATACATTTAGGGTAAATAAGTTTAATAACAAATACATTTCTACTAATAAATAATATACTTATCATGTTTAACGACCATTCTTGAAAATTATGGAATTAATTTTGTAAGAAAAATCTTCTTCGTTCCAGAAATGTTTTAAGTATGTTGTTTCACAACTAATCAATTTACATTTTTCTGTGTTTTAGTTTATGAAAATTATTTTTTCGTCATACTGCTTCAAAAACAACTATTTTTGACAGATGCGTTGAGATTCAAAAGTTCTTCTTTTTAGTCTTTGGATGAAAACATATGTTTTGATGATCATTATCGTACTAGTACTAAAAAGGTCATTGTTGATGATACTTTTGATTCGAGGTCGTCATAAATCGATTAAAATTCATTCGATTATAAAAAATCTAAACATTCATTGTTATTATCAAAACATTCATTGTTGTATTGTTATTATTTTTGCGTTTGTTTCCCGTACACCACTGGTGAGTGACAACTGTGAGTGACACGATGGACGAAGTTAGTAGTAGGCCTAACGATTCGTATTGAAATGACACGGTGACAATGACAACCGTGCCCAAATCGAATGTTTGTTTTGAAGAACAACCGATTGATTCGAACTACAATGATTGGTTTGAAGTGATCGACTCAACAACCGATAGATATGAATGAACCGAAGTTATGCATGTGCAACAGCTGATTGTTTCAAGAGACAAGCTGAAAGAAACATTTGAGGTTATGAAGACACAGTATGTACATTTTACTTTTGTTTTTATTTAAGCCTTAAGTTTTTTGGCAGTATGAAGAAAAATATAGTTCGTCACTCGGATCAAAAGTGTTTTTTTAATACTCGCTCATTTCCCAGCCTCGGCTTCGCCTCGGCAGTTAAACTGGAGCTCGTATTAAAAAGATCCACTTTTGATCCTAGTGACGAAATATACTATTCTGCACAAATAAATAGTGCACTTGCAAATTACTCTTCATCGTTAGTGTTTTTAAAGCGCTCATCAGAAATACGAGAGGAAACTTTATCGTCATAACTGGACACACAGAAAACCAATTCACACTTCGATGAGTGCCCTTTATTCAGGTAACATTTGATTTGATTAACCCTCATCATTTTTTATACAATTTTTAAACAATATACTATAGAAAATTGTATTAAATAGTGCTATAAAATTAAATAACCGTGAATTCAAAATTGTATGTAGTTTTCATCTTTGCACTTTAAAAATAATAACAAAAATTACAAAGCAACGACCTACAAAGCAAAACACCATGATACTCCTTCATGTCTAATCCAACCCACTCAAAATGAAAGAATTTATTAACAATTTTAAAACAATAATGTTTCTTGAATAAAATTTATAATATTAAATATTTTTTTCAGTACTCTATGCACTATTACATATGCACGAAAACACATTATGCTTATTATAAAGTATGTCTCTAAACCATTTGTACACACTCTACTACATTATTCAGCCGGCCAATACTAGCAAACACCACATAGCATTTATGTGTGTTCCATCTCGTTCACTTTTCTGATTCTTATTATGTTTAACAAAACCCTCGATGATAAGAAATGGTTTTTGAGTTATCTAAAATAAATGGATATATTTATTTGTTTACTTTTAGCGAATTTCCCCTATATAGGGAAGAAGCTATTACCGTAGTCGGCATGGTAAGACCTAGGCCCGGGACCATGATAACTTTTCGTTTTGAGGTCCCCAGACTCCAAAAACACCATTCGTTCGAAACTGTATATATATATATATATATATATATATATATATATATAATATGTCCGTGAGCACGATAACTCTCGTACAAATTATCCGATTTTGATTAAATTTGGTATAAACGTGTAAATCAACATTTATGACTTTAAGTTCGAAAACCAGCCAGATCGCTTTATCCGAAGGGGTATTTTGGGGGGGGGGTTTGTACCCCAAAAATGTTTTTTTTGAATTTTTTACATATCATTTTGGAAATAGTCAAATTTTAGTTTTTTCCCATTGGTTTCAGCTTAAAAGAACACACAATTTGGTATTTTGATAATTTCTCTACGTCAATTGGTTACCGAGATATTGAAAGTGCTAAACACAGTACGTTGTCCAATGTTATTCTTATGGAGGAAAATACAAATTTTATATCTTGCTTATTTATGAACATATACTGACGAAACATGGTATACGGCTTCATCTGGTTGTGGACCATTGATATTTGCTCAAAAAAACAATTTTTTGAAAAAGGCTCTTGTCGCAGCAAACCTGTGTACTCAGCCCAATGTTATTCTTATGAAGAATAAGTAACATGTTATCTCCCTTAATTATGAAAATAAATTAATAACATTTGGTATGTGACTTCACCTAGTTGAGATATATTGATATTAGCATAAAAGCCCATTTTTTGTGTTCCTTGCTTCAGCAAACCTGCATACTCAGCCGCCATGTTATTCTTATGGAGAATAATTAAAATGTCATAAATCGTTTATTTATGAATGTATATTGATGAAACTTGGTATGTAGCTTAATGTTGTATTAAGATAAATATATATGCTTTGGAAATTCGCTGAGTACGCAGGTTTGCCGCTACGGGGGTATTATTTAAATATTAAGTAATATTCAGTTTTTAAATGAATTTTGTTTAAAAATGTCGTGTCATGTATTTTATTTTTAGGTTTTTATTGTTGCTTGGATATTTAACTTTCACAATTTTAAACCTGCCACCATTTTAAAACAGAGTATTGCAGGAAAATTAAATTAAAATTTCAGTTTCATGATTTTATCTTTAACCGCCTTAAAATATTAAGGTTTTTTGTAAAAAAGTCAAACAAAAAAAACACTTGCACATAGAAAAAGGTACTATACAGGACCCCATTATTGTATTATTTGCTAGTTTTGACCTGCCAAATAACAATGTAAAGCTTTATTAAATAGTTGCGATACACTCTGTATATTTGTTATAACTAACAAAAACATTATTATAATCTGAATAAAGGAATGAAAATTAATAGTGAATACAAATTTTAAAGTGTAAACGATTGACATTATTTTATCAAAACCATCAAAGTCATGCGCCACGTGTATTTTAAATAACTGTTTCTCTAAAAATTAATTTAAGAAACGACATATTTAATTAATTATGTATTTTTGAAATGGCTAATCTATTAAACTAGTTTCTTGTAGGAGTTGTAGGCTCTAAAATTGTTTTTTGTGTAAGTCGATATTCTGTTTTAATTTACTGTTTGCATGCCTGAGGAAGGTAAATCTTTAGAGGACTATGAGCACATGGCAATAAATAAACAAAGCAGAAGCTAAAAGCGCATCATAAATAATCACAGATGATCAACATTTTTTTTGCTTATTAATAAAAACACCATAGTGATACTTCCATATGAAAATCATTGGATGTTTGAAGTCCAAATGTCATGTTTTTGACATTTCGGATATTTGTCCAACCGTTCTTTGCCCTCAACCTTTAAAATGAGTGATCATAAGCTATCTTATCTTCGTCTTAACTCAAGGAATTTTCTGGGGACCGATTCACTTTAGTCATTAAATATTAAGATTAGCTCAAGAAAACTGTGATATATAGTTAAAAAAATACGGAACACATAACACCATATCATAATCACAACAATTATAAACTGACATGTATTTTACAAATCAACGAACGATTATTAGTGAATTTCCTTTGGAAAGTGAACTATTAGCATGACCCGCACGGTGAAACTTAAGCCCGGGACCACCATAGAAGTTCCTTACGTGACCCCCTGAACACGATTTGGGGGGTCGTTCAAAATATATATATATATATATATATATATATATATATATATATATATATATATATATATATATATATGCGTGTGTGTGTGTGTATGCACTCTAGCGGTCACATTTTTTGTCCGATTTACATCAAATTTGGTAGGGACGTTCCTTTCTATAATCTGTTGGACAAGTTCGTTGGGCAAAACAATCGGAAAACTCTAAACCCCAATTTTTGGGGATTAATATTTCAAATTTCGAGTTTTTGGGCCCAAAAAGGGTCAGAAAAGCCCCAGATGTAAAATTAATACATGTTAAAAGATGGGAATAAGAGAGGCGAAAGTTTTAAGCCCTCTCCCGTCATTCTAGCATAAATATCTACCGAGTTATTAAAGAAAATGTGTTTCGGCTAAACACAGTACGTTGTCTTAAGGGGGTTTTACACTAGAAAAGGGTGTTATTCCTTTGTTAGAGTACTTTTATTACCCCAGCGACCTCACGCCTACTTTCAAGCCTGTCTGGACATCCTATTAACCTTATAATGTGCAAAATTGTATTCCCAGCTTTGCAAGTAAATGAAACCAGGAGTATCAGAACAGCCAAAAATATCAATGTTTTCAGATTTCAATAAAAATTGGACAAATGTATGTTTTTACACTGATTTTGAGTTTTAAAAGTTTTTATGTGGAAATTCACTTCCCTCACGTCAGCGTGCTGCGTGCGAACTCGTTTAATTTAAGAGCTATCGGTTACATAATAGCCTAGCTTTATTATTCAGTCTATCTTCACCAACAGAACATTAGTTTGAGACGTTTCGTGCATTAGTCAATATCTGGCTCCACATTTGTGACATTGTTCTTTATGTATTTTTATTCTGATGTCATGCTATCCGCTTTCCTTGAATAATAACCAATCTTGATTAGTTTATTCTCGTCTCTACTAAACAACCTTTTCTACATGAAACTAAGGCCAGATATTTAAACATAGCCAAACTAATCTTAAATGAATATGATTAAATGCAGTTTAAAATGTTTTTAAACTTTTAAGACTTTAACCACATATTAAGTGTTTAATTAATGATGTATTTTTCATAGTATTTTTAATAATTTTGTTACCATAGTTTTATAATTTAATTACGTTAATAGACTCATATACAGTATTATTATAATATGCTGGCTGCAAGAATCATACAAGTTTTTGTTAACCCCTTCAACAGTTCAATTTAATTGATAAAATTTGTCTTGGCCCTTTATTTGTTATCTTACACGAAAATCTGATTGTTCATTACATTCCTCTGGTCCAAGTTTATAGGATAGAGTTTCGGTAGTACTTAGTCCTTTACATTTGGCTAACCAATAAAAATGTTCATTTGAAAACGGAAAAATAATTTGCTGTCGTTTTTGTGCCTCACAGTACAATCCTTACATTTTTTTTTAAATTTAGACTCAATATCTCTTCGAGTAATATTTCTTCGAGTAATACCTCTGACTTGTCCTCGATAGAACCTTAACATGGATTGACCACCAAGTCCAACTCTGCAGTAGGTTAAAGTCAAGCTAATTTTGCTCTCAAGTATTTGTATCCTCTTCTGCCTACAGAACGCAGTAATGGTGATGTATGGCTGTTTATTTTTGGTTATGCTACTCTTAATCTCTTCAACTCTTCTAAGGGACTTTTGAGACAAAAAAAAAAACAGTATGACACTGAGTCTTCGTTCGTAGCACATTCTCTACTGTGGATAATTGTTGTTGTTTAAAGTTCACAATTGAACAGCTGATCGTCAGACGATATTAAAATAACCTTTATGAGTTTTCCTAACATATGGTTATCTTTAAAATCAAAATAATCGCAGTTAGGTTATATCGGTTTTAAAGGTTGTGTATTTTATTTTGTTTGAGTCACCCATGATATGTACTCATATACTTTTAGAAAATAATGTTACTTTGTTTATCGAAATTAAAAGTTTAACAAGTACACTAGATGACCTTACCAAGAACCCCAAGTTCTCCTATATAAGTGTTTGAAGAGGGTCGTAGCTAGCTTAAACTCCCACTGCTAAAGGACTGTTTAAGGACTGTTTACAGGACTGCCTCTCTAAGCTTAACTTTTATGCTACTTTGTGTTCATGGTCAACGGCAGTTTACTTTTTGTTATTATAATTAGTAACACATTTCGGTAAATATTCGAAAAGGTAACATCTTTGATAGAAATTGTAATATTTTTTATTAATGATTCGGATATTATACTGTAATTATAACGAAAACAACATGAAAACTAAACTTTACTTCAGTCGGCCTTTTAGCTATAATAATATTATAATGGGGAGTGACCTGATATATTCTCCTATATAAGTGTTTGAAGAGGGTCGTAGCTAGCTTAAACTCCCACTGCTAAAGGACTGTTTAAGGACTGTTTACAGGACTGTCTCTCTAAGCTTAACTTTTATGCTACTTTGTGTTCATGGTCAACGGCAGTTTACTTTTTGTTATTATAATTAGTAACACATTTCGGTAAATATTCGAAGAGGTAATATCTTTGATAGAAATTGTAATATTTTGTATTAACGATTCGGATATTATACTGTAATTGCAACGAGAACATCATGAAAACTAAACTTTAATTCAGTCGGTCTTTTAGCTATAATAATATTATAATGGGGAGTAGCCTGGTACAATGTTGGGTGATTGTAGCTACCCCAAGGTCCCAGGGATGAGCTCTCAAATAAGCAATGGCTATTAGCTACACAATAAAGGAAAGCAAATTAGTTGCCCAAGTAACCCTGTGGGTTCAACCATCTAAAATATTATAAAATAGGACTCCGAGTTGATCATAACTATGTATGTATGAGTTATCAGGCTCCACTAGGACCCTAAGTAAAAGTATTTACTATATAATACTTTATAAGGCAAATAGCAAACGGTGTTTAAGATATTAAGTTTTATAATAGATACTATAATATTACTATGATGACTTTATGTCATCACTATAACAACATAATCATAAATCACAAAAACCTGAACTTTTTACTCTTGTACATGAAAACCAACGGTTTAAAAAAAATTTTAATGGTTTTATTAATCTTATGTACACCAGAATAATGTAACATACGAGTTAAAAAGCTTATGAAAACATCACTAAACATTCAATAATGCCAGATCAATCCTGATCAAAATCGCAAAATTCTGAGAAGGTTCTAAACTAGACCCAGCTGCCATTAACATCATTAAACATTCAATAATGCCAAATCGATTCCGATCAAAATCACAAAATTCTGAGAAGGTTCTAAACTAGATCCAGCTGCCATTAACATCATTTAACATTCATTAATGCCAGATAGATCCTGATCAAATTCACAAAATTCTGAGAAGGTTCTAAACTAGATCCAGCTGCCATTAACATCATTAAACATTCAATAATGACAGATCGATCCCGGTGAAAATCGTAAAATCTTTAGAAGGTCCAAAACCAGACCTAGCTACCTAAATAAATCTTCAGGAAGTATGAATATACAAGTAACATAAAACCAACTGTAAGAAAAATTTCTAAAATTATATACAAATAGAGTTTATTTAATTTTTTTATAAAAACTTTCATTCCAACCGTGCAATTGAATTCCTCACTACATAACCTCTAATTAATTGTTTTTGATACAAAAATTGTTAGTACCTGGTGACCTGATAGTCACCTGATTTCTTACATCTTTGTTCAGTACAGTTCGTGTCATAAAATAAAGCAACAATAACTCAACCACGGTCCATGAGGTTGAGTTATGTCTTGGCCTCCTCCCAGATTGTCTTGCAATATTAATGGACACTGGACCGAGAAGACCTCTGGGAACCAATATTTTATTTCTTTCATCTGTTTGATTTTATATACATTCCAAAATATATATGAACAAAATTGTTGTTGTTGTACTTACATTTATTATTATTATATTATAATATTTAAATAATAGTACTATAAATAATGTTGCAAATTCTAATTTTTATCAGAGTTTCATAAAAATATACTAAACAGTGTAATATATTATGATTATTATTATATGTTATGTGTATTATTATTATTATGTGGTATATATATTATTATTATTTAACTATTATTACCGTCAATCTTTTCATTTTACTTCTTTCGGTCTCGTATCATGTAAGGCAGAGTAAGTTATTTGTTAACACCAGTACAATATTGGAATATGTACTGTAAATTTCATTGGTTCTGCATACTAGTAGTAAAATGTATTTTCCTTTAAGCTAGAATTGAACTTTCACCCAACAAAGTCTAATTTGTTCAGCGTATTTATAAATAATTACAAAATTACTCAAAAGTGTAAATAAGACTTAATTTAATAAGAAGATGGCAATATAATGTCGATATAAACATAATATACAAATTAATTTTTTAACTTAGTTATTTAAGTACAGCAAAATTAAAAATTAAAATCTGACATTGTTCATTTGGCTATTAATGATCCTGGATAAATAATGAGTTGTTCTTATTAAAAATTCTACACAGGGAATCTCAACCATTCTATACTCATCATTTATTCGCATTCACCTCAAAATACACCCTATTTGCGATGGCGTCTTTCTCAGTGTTTATAAGTATTTATCAAAACAAAATTTCAAATAAATACAACTTTAGAAGATTAAGTAGATTTAAATATAATGCTTGTTAGCTAAAGCTAGATTATAGTTTGCTAATATAATCTAGCAAAGACAAATACAGTTAGAACAGTGGATGTTTACACGGCACAAATGGAAACGTAAACATGGAGCTCCGTCCTTGGTCACAAATAATCCTCCGTAGTTGTCTCGACTGTTGAAACGCTTTGCTTAAGAGTCGTCCTATGTGTTAATCTCTTAACATCCCATGTTTACTGTTTAAAACAACCGAAGCTAGCTTTTAATGGTATCATAAATAGTGACGGATGTATCACAAGTTTAATTTGAACACCTTTGTATTCAATTATATTTGAAAAATTAAATTAAAAATTACTAATTGGAAATGTTTTAATGCAACTAAGCGGATGTATATAGGGTTTGTAAATCTAATTGGTATTGACTATATAGTTATCAGATCGGTGAAACTCATATCGATACATTGTGTGTAATTTAAAGTAAATATAACCAAATCTGTATAACAATCGATTGACCTGATGTTGACACCTAAGGTGGTCGTGGCATATCTTAACAAATTACTCTTTCCTACATAAAATCAAAATGTTGATTAAAATCATATAAAAATAATCATTCTTGATTTGTATTTTACCCTCCAGTGCCAAATCCTACATGAGTTGAGCTCTCAACTACTCTAGATTGTCCCCTATTATTAATGGCTGTCCGACAGGGATGATCGCACCTCTTGGGAAATCCTACATTTATAATACTCCAGTAAAAACTAAGTAGTAGTTTTATAAACTCAAATATAACCCAACATTGAACCGAAGTATACAAGAAAAATGGTTATATTACCCTGAGAACCAAATAAAAGTTGAATACCTGTAAAAATCCTTTTTTTATGGGTAACATTTATTTATTTATTTATAATCTTAGATTTTTTCGTACATTAGTAAACGTATTATTCATAACAGAAATGTAAGTTTACATTAAGAAGAACACAAAAGTTGTAACATGGAAAGCTAATGCACGTGTTAAAATACCTCATAACTTATAAAATAGCTCTTTAAACCATTTAAACACGAAAGTTATCATATAAGTAAAGTGTCGCCCTTTTAAAACGTATCTGGTACCCGTACTTGGTATCTGGGAAAGATAGGATTTAAACTTGGGATGAAACTACGAGAAACCCTTCTCAAAGGAGTTTGACAGCGATAGATTACGGATGGATCGTCAGTACAAAGAGTGGTGTACAATATTGTGAGCCCTAATGTTGAGGTGAGGGAGTTTTGAAAAACAGCTATTTAATAAACTTGAATATCATTAAAAATTTACATCAGTTGGAATATTGATTAATATATTGATGTATTTTCTTTGCAGAAATAGTATGAACTTTAGTGTATTAAAAACTCTGTAATGTAATGATTTCTGGTTTCTGTTTCAGTAACATAATCTGGGGATGTATTTACTTCTGGAATAATATGTATAGTAAATAAATTGAAGTATGTATGTAAGAAAAAAGTAAATGTTAGTAAATTCTACAGTAATGCTTTTGCATGGTTACTAAAAGCTCAAGGCGAATTCGATGCCGTTTATGTTAATGCCCTTACTTAAGGGTTGAAACTCTAGTCAGAATTTATCGAAAAATAAGAACTCAGATAATACAAATGTATTAATTTGAAATTTAAAGAGCAAGCAATAGTTAGCAATACAAATGATAGCAATTATTAATCCTTTATAGGCCTATTCACACGATACTAGAACTACCTGCAATTCGACAAACAACAGCAAATAAACGACTGGCGTTATATGAACGTATAAAGTATGCATACTACTAACGGTTATCACCAACATTTGGGTTTGAATAAACACGTTATGAATTTTGTCAGGGGTTTCAATGCACGTAAGTGTAATGTTACACCTATACTATTATCTTCCTTTTCCACAATAAAGAAGGGTGTGCTTAGGCAACTGCTATTAAAACAGATTTAACGTAGACACATTTTTTGATTTAATACAATATTCTACAAACAGAAGGTTATTCAATTTTACGACTTCTGCGTAACTTTAATATACGTGTATGTTGGTCGAGGAATAACACAGAGAAGAAGGATTCTTCTTTAGATGTGGCCTTAAACATGGTTTTATCTTTTTTCAAGGAATTGCATATATGACAGTGAAAGCATTCCCAGTTACTAAGCAAAATATTACAGCTTAAGCTTACTAATGTAGCATTACGCCATCAAAATATATGTAAAATAAATAAGTTTCGGTAAATTTGTTAGTAAGTTTATCGAGCGATACAATTTGGCAACAGTAAGCTAAAAGATATTACTTAAAAAAACAGTTAACTTTATAAACATTACGTAACTAAAAGTATAAATGATTTCCGCCATTAACTTCCAGGATGTTGTGATAAAATGTTCAATGAAACTTTGGGGTTTAAAGTTTATAATTGACAATTTCCGATTTCCAAATTACTTGCTCCTAGGAAGCTGAACTATCCTATCACTTAATAATTTAGTAGTATGTATTAATATTGTTTTGTGAGATATGTCTACAAGCAAAAACAATTATAATACAAACTGTTTGACTGTACAGAGTAAGCTCTTTGTACCTATTTGTAAAATAAGATATTTTGTTAACCATACTATTTTTATTTATTTTTAGTGCGTGTAGTTTTACCGGTTAAAAAAACTACCGGTTGGTTTTAAATACGTAAATGAAAATCAAAAACTCTCATTACAATATTAATTTATTTTAAAATATTACAACCTAATAAGTCAACCGCTTTGCTAAGCATTATTGAAACTTATAGGTGTGGTTTAACAAGAAAACAATTGTGCTACCTAAACAAATATTTAAAACTCAGACTGCATCAAAGCAAATCTGCACCCGCCTGAACGTAAGCGGGTTCAGATTTTATATGGACAGTCATTAATAATTGAACAAATAAATAAACACTTAGGATAATCCATCAGATCATTCTAACCAACTTATTTACATACTGAATTGTCTAAGTTGTATTAAATTATTGTGTTCATAGTTCCATTATCATTGACTATCTTCTATTGATATGAGCTGGCATGTGTTTTAGACTTTAAATCCATGATCATAGGACATTAGGTCACGATCTTAGTTGTATTAAATACATAACACTTCTAAAAAAGTAAATCTATTATTAAAAATAATATAAATAAAATAACTAATAACATTACACCCTGAAAGTAAGTTTCTAAATTTTATTTTAAAAGTAGTTTTACTATATACTAACATTACTATATTTTATTAATAAAATGTTCAGCACTTAGATGCGTATTCATAAACATTTACGATCATCTTATTTATTATAAAATATAATTACATAGTATAAATAAAATAATATTTCATTTACAATAAAATCACAACTCACAAGAAGTGTGCAAATTAAAAAAATAATATTTGAAGAGACTATGATTATAAACTTATTTGTATCGAATGAATTGACCTTAAGTGTTGCAGTTTCGCCTCAGAGTCATATACCACACACACAAATGATTTCTTATCAGGCGTTTTTTGTTATTTGTTTTTTTTGTGTTTGTGTTCCCGTCTGTGAATGATATGCGATAAGTTTAATTTAATCAAGTTTTGGAAACTACTACTCGTTAAGCTATTAGACACATGGATTCGAAAATGGGGCAGCAGTTTCAAAACTAATCACCTTCTAGTATTTGTAGGGTTGACGATGAACTAAGTACTTTCCCCATTACTTCAATATACAGTACCAATACGTCGATTTCGAGTTTTATTGATTTTGCCTCTAAATCGTGTGTAGAATCATTCCTGAACTCTATAAAATTATACACTCTGGCCCCAATCATAAATATCACCATTAAAATGTGATTTCGTGACATAAAATACAAATTGTAAACCCGTTAATTTACCATAAACACAACTATTTAATTGTTAAACCAGTAGTTTGATAAAGATATAGCTCTCATAAATTAGATGCATTAGATATACGTTCTTTCACGCAACTAAATTCATTAAAACGAACTTTAATAAGGGCTTTTAGAAGCATTAATCTTAAACTTGGCCATGGAAATTAAAGTAAAATTTTGAACAATAAAAAGGGAGGATAACTAACCTTTCTTTTATATAATAGTTCAGGCAATTTGTCATCTTAAATATAAATATAAATAATAAGTAACTAACCTAATCTAACCTATCATTATAAAGATATTTGATTTTCAAATCCGCGATTGTTAACGCACTTATTCTTACATTATCATTTATCGTCAATAGACGTGGCAACCCTAGTTACACCACGATTACCATAGAGTGTAAAAAACAGTTGGGTTGTAACCCGTGATAAAGCTCATGAACTCTTACGCCTAATAAACGTTTATAAAATAAACACCTGATATAATACAATCCAATTATCCATTCGATAATCATTCAAACTTAAAAGCATATGGGGCGAGGCCTCGAACAATTATTTAAATAATTTTACAACTTTAATTCAAATTGGAATCACGGACGGTATTGCTACGATATGTGTAAGTTGCCTCAAAATGACATCCTCAAGATTGGTAAGGTGGGTTTCCCATTTAACTACATATATTCTAAATTTAGGTTTTCGAATATAGAGAGTGATACGACAGCTGAAAATAAAATAATAGTACAAGTGCAAAAAATAAAGTTGGTTTGGATCGGAAATGGGTTTTATGATCTATTATAATATTTGTTCATAGTAACAAAATTATAGAAACAAAATTATGTTTCATTTTAGATTTTATAATTTCCAACACTGTTATAATGTTTGTTATCCGGTAATGCATTGGTTTTAGTGGTTGAAATGACTTGAGTTGTCTTCAAAAATGATCACCATGATATGCTTTAAAAAAATGCACAAACGTAATCATTTTTATAATTAGACACCCATTATATTAGCAAATTTCTTCTATAGGGAAGAAGCTATTACCGTTGTCGGCATGGTAAGACCTAGGCCCGGGACCATGATAACTTTTCGTTTTGAGGTCCCCAGACCCCAACAACACCATTCGTTCGAAACTGTATATATATATATATATATATATATATATATATGTGTGTGTGTGTGTCCGTGGGTGTGATAACTCTCGTAAAAAAGGTCTGATTTTGATGAAATTTGGTACAAACGTGTAAAGCAGCATTTATGACTTTAAGTTCGAAAACCAGACAGATCGATCTATCCGAAGGGGTATTTTGGGGGGTTTTGTACCCCATAAATGGGTTTTTTGAGTTTTTTACACATAATTTTTGAAAAAGTGAAATTTTATTTTTTTCCATTGGAATCATCTTAAAAAGACGCACAATTTCGTGTTTTTATCATTGCTCTACGTCAATTGGTTACTGAGATATTGAAAGTGCTTTACACAGTACGTTGTCCAATGCTATTCTTATGGAGGATAAGAAAAATTGTATATCTTACTTATTTATCAACTTATCCTGACGAAACTTGGTATATTGCTTCATTTCATTGTGGTCTATTGATATTTGCACAAAAACCCATTTTTTGGCCAATAGTTCCCGTAGCAGCAAACCTGCATACTCAGCCCCATGTCATTCTTATGGAGAATAAGTAGCGTGTTATCTCCTTTAATTATGAACATAAATTAATAGAACTTGGTATGTGGCTTTACCTAGCTGAGTTATATTGATATTTGTATAAAAACCCATTTTTAGTGTTCCTTACTTCAGCAAACCTGCATACTCAACCGCCATGTTATTCTTATAGAGAATAATTAAAATGTCATAAATCGTTTATTTATGAATGTATATTGATGAAACTTGGTATGTGGCTTTATATGGTATTAAGATAATATTATATGCATTGGAAATTCGCTGATTATACAGGTTTGCTGCTACGGGAGTATTTGTTTTAGTTACAAGGTTATTTGCCGGAATTAATTCTGAAATAGTTTTAAAGTCTACCGCTAAAATATATATCGTTTGTGTTACATCGTATATTAAATAATACTTAGATCCATTTAGAGAGTTATTAGTTTATTTGTTGCCTAAAATAATCGTCTTCAAAGGTAACTGTCATTAATATCCTTGTACCTACAATGACGAAAAAGGTTCACTAAATGTCTAGTATAAATAATCTTAACTAGTGGCTTGAAGCGGTCATAGCCCCTAACCTTGCTCCATAACTCTGCCTAATCTGATTTATTTACTCTTTACATGCTGAGGAAATTTAAAAAATGTAAGTAGGAATACACATTAGTTCGTAAACAAATTGGTCACGTAACCACATGTTTTAATGTAAATAAATCAGTCGTTTTTAAGTCCCCATACTTTACTTATGGGGGATGTTTTACGCTATTTCTCGTTTGCTGGTAACATTTTGGAAATACTTTTATTTTTCCCGAGTCCCAGGGATCAAAACCTTTCATTTAAGCCGTCTCCCATCATCCTGCATTTGCCAAACTCCAACAACTTCAATACAATTTCGATATAAATATGAGTTTGTAATGGTAATTGTGAGCTCATCCCCTTACGCGATAAAATAGTGTACTCCTAGCAAACCTAGGTTGAATAAGTAGTAAATAGCCTTTGCTTACCTATGTAATTGTTTTTAACAATTAATTCAGAATAAATAAATGCATTTCAACAAACCATCAACATTCATCACATCATGTTCATCATATGATGGTATTATACTCATAGTATGATGGTACTTTACTCCTCGTATCACGATATTAAGTTTATTGTAGTGAATATGTGATGTTCATTGTGTAAAGAGATGGTGTCAATTATGATGATATAATGTTCATCGTATAATAAGTGAAGATATTAGTTTTATACAGTTAAAACAGATACATATTTATTAGATAAATAGAAAATATCCTTACGTGGTAAATTTTGCAATTTTAGTAAAATGTCCAACTGTTTCAATAGAAAATATGCATTCTATTGACGCTGTCGTCATTAAATACGTTGTTACATTAATGAGCATTCTTATACCGAGAAATGTTATATCTAACACATAATCCTGGAATGGAATTCGCCACACGTGAGCTAACTCTGATAAGACCACTCGCTTTCTTTGGGCACACCTCTACGACTAATTGATTTCTTTTTCTTCACATTGCAATAAAAGTTTATCTGTTTAATTTTGCTTCGGTATGATATAGAACCCTTTAAAAACCGAGTTACCAGGTCGATTTTGACATTACTAAGTTTTAGCTAAGCAAAATGATTATCCAGCCTTTGAGTTTGGTTTTCTTAATTCTTCTACTCTCTCTGAGTTCGGTCTTGGGTTCTTTAGTAAGGTAGGTTTCTTCCCCTAAATAATCTTACTTCCCCTAAATCAGAAAAAATGACTTGGCGTCAACTAAAATTTGTATATATATATGCGTGTCTTACATTCCAAAGGTTTTCAATTGACGCAGCTTTAAACAGTACAAAGGGGAGTTATCTTCTAACAAAAGTGATCCAACATTAAATTCAAATTAGCTTTTATCTCAATATTCATTGTTGTTTTATATTATAATTATGTTTCTCGGATAATTTGAGGAAGATTTCCAAAGATTGTCTTTAAGTTAACAAAGCTAAAACATTTCTTAATGTTGATATATCCAGTAGCCTGTTAATTTTAGCAGAATGTCTATATGAAGGTAAAATTAAGTCGATTATATGTAACCTAAATAGTTAAAAGTTTCAATTTCTTAGATGGAAACGATTTACTTGTTTATCATGAGAAGAAAATGTTATTTTCACTTATTACATAATTCTTTATATAAAACCAGCTAATTGAATTCGAGCAAAATTTTTTTAATTTTTCAAATATCCAGCTAATATACCCCTTATTAGTTCACATTGAGATACCATGCCATAAGTTTTCTTAAAGCAGTTGATCTTGAATCTCTACTGTTTATTACTATCAACAGCTGCTGTCAAATGTTCAATTACATTCTTTCATAAGAATAACAATGAAGCTTTGAAAGCCCAGGGGGCAGAGCCCTGAAGGGAAACGTTTTTCAACCCCCCAAAAGGCACATTTAGACGCCAAGGGCTTTCAAATAACACGTCAAACATAATTTTAGACCTAATAGTTTCACAAGTAGCCCGTTCACCAAAATCGCCTTTTTTAATATAATGATTATATTTAAATAATATTTTGTTCCTATTAAAAAATAATTACGCCAATAAAAATGCATTAGGTGAACTTTAAGTGACTGTAAGTACAAGTTTTATTTCAAATCTGTACATAGTCAATTTATGATTGTAGAGTGCCACTGTTCACGACGAAGCATATTGGAAACCAATTTCAAGATATTGGGTTTAAATTTGCCGACAACTCAACACAACTACCATTGAAAAACTTCAACAACGTACGTAAATATTTGGATTTAGACAGTTTCTTAAAAAAAATTTTCTTTTTATGTAAAAGCAGTCTGTATAAACTTTATCTAAGGAATAATCGAAAAGTGTTCTTGAAAGGCGTTTTACCACTGGTATGATTATCGTTGGGGTATTAAGGCCATTTAATGTATTTCTTATTGCTATCCCTAGGTTGTTATACTTTATAAAGTCTAAGATTATATGAAAACAGAATTTATTTATGTATGTATATAAATTGTTTGAATTTTGGCATCTTAACTGAGATTTATTGTGGGCATACCTTTTTTAGTTCTAAGCCTAACCATGATTCAAAATTTCTCTCACGTTTTCTGCGAAAAAAATACTATATGCCACTGATCTATCGATTCAAAAAGATTGTATAGTGGGATTGTCTAGATATTAACCTTTCAGAGATTGTATCTTTTACATACACGTAACACAGTATACTGTGCATAAAGTTTAGTTGTTAATCCATATATGATTTTAATTTAACCATACTAAATATAATTAAATATACATATACATATATTGAACAAACAAAATATGATTTTAATTCAACCATACTAAATATAATTAAATATACATATACATATATTAAACAAACAAAATCTGTCTTTTCGCAATGCAGATAGTTTAATTCGAATCCACTTAAATTCTGAGAAGGTAGAGGATAGCAAATTCCTATGTTTGAACAAGCGAATTGGCCCTCCACAAAATAAAGTACCCGTGTGGGTAAAATCTACCTATATTGTGTTTCCTCAGAAAAAATTGTCATCAGCTTAGTTTGTTTAACCTTGGATTTTATTTAATTTAACTGTACAGGCGCAATATTATGGTCTCATTTCAATCGGAACTCCCCCCCAGAGTTTCAAGGTGGTGTTTGATACTGGATCGTCCAACCTGTGGGTGCCGTCGAAGAAATGTCCTTGGACAAATCGTGCTTGCTGTAAGTTTCTTCAATTTAATTTAATAGAATAATTTTCTAGCGAATAGTTTTAATTTAAGTTTTAATAGATTTAATTTAAAAACCTACATTGAGTTTTTAAATTATTTTCATATTTGCTCTTCTTTTAATTTTTGGAGCACCAACGATTTAGGTATTATATATATTCTACGCTGTTTTATTGGTCATTGGACTATTAATTAATTATCCTGGCCAAAGAATCAGTCGGTCTTAGTCAGTAAAAAGGCTAGACAAGTCATCCCATTCATTCTACATTTATCATTCATTTATACCCGCCTTAAAACATTCCCTAGTTGTGACAGCGTCACAAACAGTGATTTACCAAATTCTAAATTTTAAAACATTATGGATCGATGTTTTTTATACATCTGTGACTAAACGTAATTCAAGATCTGCGTTGTGACTATTTTAATATGTCTGAAGTTTGTTGAACAATAAATTATGATCAAAAGGTAAAGATAAAGAGCCACTTAAACGAATCAAATTATAGATAATTTTAGTTTTATACCTTCTTAAAGTAAAGATAAAACTGCTAAAGGGAAATTTAAATTATTTACTCACCAATAGATGCATAAAATGCACAAATATAGCTACTGAAATATTTACCCTCAAGGACAGATATATGGGGGAAATAGATATATGGGGGAAATATGGGGGGACAGATATGGGGGAAATAGTCCATTAGCCTTCACTGGATTGAAATATCCACGATATAAAATCACAAACAAACTATGAAACTGGTAATGCAATTTTATATTTCTGGTTGAAGCCAAAGAAAAGGTAACCCGAATACAAAACGCGATGGTAAAATAGTAGCTGGTATTGAATAAATGAATAAAAAATGTGATTAATGCACTAACTAAAATCATGGTGTGAATTAAATGTTTGTTGGTTAATATACAATTAAAAATGTATACATGAAAATGTTTACTATTATGTAACTTATTGTAATATAAACCTTAAACCTATTATACCCTCCTTTGATTTAAAAAGAATAATCATTTGAATAAAGAACATTTTACGTGTTACTATTCATTTGTGGGTTTGATATTCTACGTTTTATATGAATAAACATGAGGAGTTTAATGAACCTTATTATTATTTTGTTCAAGGATTTGCACATGATGAACTCGTCAAATCCAAAATATTTTTCAACGAAACCCTTATATATCCTCCTTAATTGTATCTAAAACAAGATTTTGTGTTAGTGTAGTAGTTCAAATCATAGACATACTTGCCTCAAAACTGTCTGTGTTAGAGTGTCCAACAAAAACTTTTTGTATGCGTATAGAGTGGCCCAAAAGGACCGATGGTTGGCTATAGTGTAAATAAACGGTAATTTTTAATTATTTTCTAGTTGCATACACTAAATTCAAATTTCAATAAATGTTACTAATGTGTGTATGTGAGAGACATAAACAGTTGATAAATTTACCATACATAAAACAAATATGTTTAAATTAAACAACAAATATATTCAAGTCATAACAAGTTTTATTCTCCGCCAAAACACCAAACCACTTGAAAAATTAAGCTAGCTTCTGATTAAATTATGCAGATAAAAAGAATAATTGTAATATTTAATTTCAAAATTATTTTAGAAATACATAAAATATAAATATACAATACTTTTAAAACTCTTGAGTTATGTTTGCTATATCAGCGGCAGATCAATCTAAAGAATTGAAGAAAAACCAGAAACCTTAGGCTTCTAAAGGCTACAAATGGGACTTTTAAATTATTCCTCCTTGTTTTGGTCTTGTAAAACCTAACTCAAAAATAATATGTTATTATAGAAATTTCGAACAACATATGGACTTAATCTTTCGTAAGTAGCATCCCTGCAATTTTCGTAATTTTTATTTTTCTCTTCTTAGGTAATTAAAATGCCTACATTAATCCTTACTGCCTTATTTAATTTTGGCTTCAGATGTATAGTAACTTTATATGTGACAGTTAAGTTAAAATGATTAGTTAAACGAAAAATTTCTGTGATTTATCAAAATTATATGGGTAGAATTGGTTTAACACTCTGCAGGACTTGATAGTCAGAATTGTTTTAGTTTAAAGGTTTTATTTACATTAATGAAATAAATACCGCCGTCACAGAAAATCTGCGTACTCAGCAAATTTCTAATGCATAATATATGTCTTAATACCATATAAAGCCACATACCAAGTTTCATAAAATATATATTCACATATAAGCGATATATACAATTTTAATTATTCTCCATAAGAATAACATTGGTAATGAGTACGTAGGTTTGCTTAAACAAGGAACACAAACAATTGCTTTTTATGCAAATATTAATTGAATTTAACTAGGTGAAGCCACATACCAAGTTTCATCAATTCAATCATAAATAAGCACTATATAACATTTGTATTTCTTTCCATAAGAATAACATGGGAGCTGAGTAAGCAGGTTTGCTGCGACAAGGAACAAAAAAATAAGTTTTTTTGCAAATATCAATATAACTCAACAAGGTGAAGCCACATACCAAGTTTTATTAATTTATGTTCATAATTAAGGGAGTCATTACATTTTACTTATTATCCTTAAGAATAACATGGGGGCTGAGTACGCAGGTTCGCTGCTACGGGGACAATCAACAAAAATAAATTTTTTGTGCAAATATCAATATGCCAGTACTACGTGACGCCACATGCCAAGTTTCATCAATATACATTCATTAATAATGGAGATATCAAATTTTATTTATTCTCCATAAGGATAACATTGGACAACGTACTGTGTTTAGTACTTTGAATATCTCTACAACGGTTGGACGTAGAATCACCAAATGATTGTTTTGTGGAGATGAGTTGATTGGTAAAAGCAAATGTGAAGTTTACATTAAAATTAACTTAGGAAAAGGTAAAACCTTTTTCCCTTAAGATTAATATGGTTTTTATGAGCAGGTTTTTTTTTTCTCCGCAACCACTTAACCTTGGTTAATAATTCAAAATACTATATTATTTGTTTTTTAAGCTCTATAACATGGTTCAAACCAAAATTAAGTGTTTTAAAAATTGTAGGTTAAAAAATGAAAAACTCATTTTTGGAAAATTTAAAACCCCCATAAACTCCCCTTACCATAGTCCGATTTTCCTGGTTTTCGAATTTAAGGTCATAAATGTCACCTTACACATTTGAGCCAAATTTCATCGAAATCGGACGTTTTTTACTCAAGTTATCGCATTCACGGGCACACACAAACACACACACACACACATATATATATATATATATATATATATATATATATATATATCAATATGTCATCATATATATATATATATATATATATATATAATTTGAACGAATAGTGTGTTAGTCATCTGGGAACCTAAAAAAAAAGTTGTCATGGTCTCGGGCTTAAGTCTTACCATGAGACCTACAGTAATAGCTTCTTCCCTATAGGGGAAATTCGCTAAAAATAAAAAAGGATAAAGTATGAACAAAAGTATAAATGTAGTATGTATGTTATTTAAAATTTGTTTAAAAAAATAAAATAATTTAAAATATTTATTAAGGAGCGTATACATTCATATCATTTTTAGCTTATTTATGGTTGGTATTTGCATCAATTGATGACTCATATGCTACAATATTCTTATGTTTAAACGAATTCAACTTAAAAAAAACTATCAAAACTCGAATTCATAATAGTTTATAAAAGGATGTACAATTAAGTATAAATTCAATTTTATATTACAGTACGTCACAACAAGTACAACAGTAAGAAATCCTCCACCTACCAGCCAAACGGAGAGCAGTTCAAAATTCGTTACGGAACTGGGAGTATGACTGGCTTCCTATCAGAAGATACTGTCACTGTAAGTGTACTGCATTTGTAGATGTTATAATAAATAAATAACATAAAAAAGATTAATTAAATATAATAGGAAGTACTTATTAACATCTCAAATTTAAAGTGTATAAACGTTATTTCTTTAACACTCTGCAGGACTTGACAGTCAGTAGTGTTTTGGTTTAAAGGTTTTATTTACATTGATAAGATACAAAATCAAAAAGAATAAACAAAAGTATAAATGTAAGTATGTATGTTCTTTAAACTTTAAAAATAAAAGAATTTAACACATTTATTAAAATTTATAAACGTTATTTCTTTTACAATATGAATGTTTAGATTTATGTAAAAGAATTCATTTAAACTGCGAAGGTCGTATCAAAGTTTAACAATTGAAATTTCTACCGATTACCAATGACTTATGAAACCTTGAAGGATCTTGCATTATTAATTAAATTATCTAACATCATAGTTCGCACTTATCATAAATAAAGGTTTTAGATAGTTTGTATAACTTCAATGTCAATATTTAATTAGACTATGTAGACTATTTCTAGTCTCAATAGCAACAGTTGTGATTTTAACAATATTATATCATATGGTGGAATTTTTATCTCTTTATCAGATATTTCGAAACAGCTGTTTCCAAGTCAACACTTTTTAAATATTGCAATAATAAAGTATACTTACTGAGGATAAAATTTTCACTGAGCTATCAAATTCGTAGATACATTTTCCACTAACAGATTGCCGGACTAGCGATCAAAAACCAGACATTTGCGGAGGCAATGACGGAGCCGGGGCTTACATTCGTGTTTGCCAGATTTGACGGCATCCTCGGACTTGGGTACCAGGCAGGCTCCATCGACAATGTGGTACCACCGTTTTACAACATGGTCAAACAGAAACTAGTGGACAAAGCCGTCTTCTCGTTCTATCTCAACAGGTACAGAATGCTTAAAATATTAGCAATGTCCAATCTGTACGGAAATGAATATATTTCCACATGGAGCGTGGTAAGATTAAGATTACCAAGGGGGTCAATAATGATCAATCCATAATCAATACTGATAAATCCCTGAACAATACTGAAAATTCTTTGATCAATAGTGATAAATCCCTGATCAATACTGATAAATACCTGATCAATACTGATAAATACCTGATCAATACTGATAAATCCCTGACCAATACTGATAAATCCCTGATCAATACTGATAATTCCCTGATCAATAGTGATAAATCCCTGATCAATACTGATAAATCCCTGATCAATACTGATAAATCCCTGATCAATACTGATAATTCCCTGTTCAATACTGATAATTCCCTGATCAATACTGATAAATTCCTGATCAATACTGATAATTCCCTGTTCAATACTGATCAGTCACTGATCTTAACTGATTAGGTTTATTCGTGTTGCCACCCGGATTGAAAATCGACTTGAAGTAATATGTTAACGTACCTTATTCGTCGTCAATCCTACATCAACCCGAAACTAGTCATCTATTAGTGATTTAGAAATGACGACGGATAAGGTACGTTAACCTATTACTTCAAGGTGATTAGGTTTGACCAGTTTGGGTCAAAACCTAATCCGAAACTCCTACAACCATACCAAACTCTAACCACGTTTAGATCAAGTATATTTAAATATTTTCATGGGAGGTGAAATGCACAAATTACCTTATTCGATAGACCTTATTACCTTAGTCTTTATTTTTGTGTAATATGATTAAAGTTGTTTCATATTTTTGTAAATGCAAACATTGTACTGTGAAAGTTTATATATATACCGAATGAGTACAAACAAATTATACATTGTGTTCTTTTTTGTATGCTCACCATTGTGATCTCTTAGTAGTTAAAACTAAGGTTAAGTGAGCAAAGTAGTGCATAATTATAAACTAAATAAAATGGTGCAAATAAATCGAAAATATTCTACCAAACTTGTAGAATAAAAGGTTTCACCAAAAACAAAAATTGCTTATAACTCTTCATATTTTACTAGATACAAAAAAACATGTCGGATCAAAGTTGCGTGACATTTTACGTATACCACATATGTGATATTTTTGTCATAAAACAAGTCTATAATTTATGAAAAACCTCTTTTCGGCAACTATATGATGGATATTTTGTAATGGTTCCAACATAAAAGAATTAAATTTATGTTTTACAGCTGATTTACATAAAACATATGATTCACGGAGAAATCAGCTGTAAGAAAATAACTAAGATTTATTTTTCAATAACATGCTATTACAAAAACCTTATTTACTTACATTTTGAAATATTTAATACATATAGTTGCTAAAAAGAGGGTTTTGCTAAATTATGGACTTATTTTATAAATAAAATATCCCATACATGTAATATATATATATATATATATATATATATATAATTGCAATCAGGGAACGAATGTATTTCACTTACAAATATAAAACACTATGCTTGCGATAAAGATTTTATACTTGACCATTTTATGTAAAAAACCAATTATATTATTTAATTTTAAGCTAAATATTCAAATCTTAGGTAAACTTTCACGGAAATTTTATCCGGACTTGTTTTTTTTTTATCTAGAACAATACGAGAGTTATAAGCAATTTTGGTTTTTGTTCAAAAGTCTTTATTAGGGTAGCGAACGAGTTTGGTGGAATACTTTAGATTTCATTGCGCCATTTTATTTAGTTTATAATTAAGCACTTTGATAATTTAAACTTCCTTGTAACTATTAAGGTTTACGAGATCCTAATGGTGAGCATAACAAAATGTTCACACTGTATACACTGATTCAATGGCAAAAGTGATGTTTTGTATTATTTGACTTTTAATAAATATTGTTAATGTTGTTGTTGGTTATAAGTATCACCTTGTGGAATGCACTGATACCGATTTCTACTGTTTATTCACACCATTGGCGTTTCGTTTATTTATTTATTTTTGTTTCATATAGAAACATCACAGCTGATAATTGTTACATTCTTAATCATATATGTTTACTAACTGAACGTAAATAAAAATTAAAATGTTTTGCAATTTGGTTTGACCTATTTAAAATCACTTAGATAGTGTATGTAGTGGAGGCTATAGAGTAATGAATGCAATATAACTTGATATAAAGTAATGTATAGTGCGACATATATTTTAACTCGACTATGTTATGGGTGGATTTTGTTTTTAGTTTTCTTAGAATATAGTTATAAAGCTTGAGAGTCATCATGTACCTATTCTAAGGCTTGGAGATTATTTATGAATACAGACGAAAACTCAATAATATTTTGCAATCCAAAAAATTTTTCATCTAAAGTAAATTTAGCTTGGAAATAAAGATTGTAATAATTGTACATTATTAACTTATACATTGAACGAATGAATATTCTATTTTAACCTGAGTTGCGAAATTAAAATGTTTTTTAATTAGTATGGAACATATCTAGTAAAATATGAAAATTGTAATAAAACAACAAAATCACTACCTTGTGTTACACATTTTGTGATCCTAAAAGTTATATCACAGTTGTTGTTACGGCAGTTTGTGATGCCTAAAGTTAGTGAGTAGACAGAAGAAGTTGTTTCGAGGGAAATTCAATACCATTTCACTTGTACACAGATAACAAAAAAATCAATCATACAGAATACACTGAATAAAATAAATTGACAAATGTTGTAAAATAATTATTACAAAATTATATTTTAAACAATTAATTATCCCTACAAACAAATCATAGAGTGAACCTAGCCTAACCGCTGTAGGGCCAGGTTTGACATGGATGTAAAGCAAATCTGAGGAAAAGGGGTAGGTACAATATATTAGTTATATGTACAAACAATTATAACCAATGCAAAATAATGTATAAGAGAAATATAATTAGAAATAAAAGAAAAATTAGCATTGAAACAAAATCTTCTCTACAACGTTCAAACTAGTACCCTGAACACCTGCGAACCCTAGATGTACAGAAGATCTTCACTCCCCCATCCAAGTATAGGGGTGTCCAGGCTATGTCATATTGTCATAGTATAGTCAAATTGTGTTATAATAGTTGCATAGTATTTATTTAAAGCATGTCTTATGTGAGAAAGGTGAGCTGTTATTAATATTTTATTTGCTATATAGAGTATATACGAGTATATTGTCCCAGGACAACCATAACACTGGTCTATACCAGTTTTGAGGCTGACGATGGGTACAGCAAATGAAGTTGCCATCACATATGGTAAGACATTTGGCTGTCCATTATGACAAGCTTCCTTTCCCCTTTGGTCCTTCCATATGCAGCGCGGCTGGGGACGGAAACTCCGGGTTTGGTCCCCAACCTGAGAATGTGGTCCCAGGCTATATATGGATACACTGTCAGTTGAGATGGCCAGTTGGAGGGCAAAGCGGGTCCGCCTGTTTGAGACTGATCACAGCTGTCAAAGGAGCACGAGAGTTGGCTCTCTGAAAAGTCAATTTAGCTGCCTGACTCATCCCATCCTTCCCTTTCTTTCCTGATATTTCCTATCCTTCCGGTAACCTGCAAAAAATTCCCGCTGCAACATTGAATCCCGATTGTAAATTTATAGCTTTAGCTATAATTACTTTATTAATGTTCATTGTCCCACTTGTTGCTGTTTTAATATTTCTAATATAGGTATTTGTGTGTTTTATTTTTTATCTGGAATTTATTCAAATGATTTTATCATTGAAAAAGTTTATTTTTGTATGACTTTCAGCGAAGTTTTAGTTAAAATAGTAAATAAGCTTTAACACAAGATTTCTGGATGTTTTAGAAACCCATCGGCAGAAGAAGGTGGTGAAATCATATTTGGAGGATCTGACCCCGAGAAGTACAGTGGAAACTTCACATACGTGACTGTAGACAAGCAGAAGTATTGGCAGTTCAAAATGGACAAGTCAGTATCGTTGTAGATATTTATAAGGCTATAAAAATCTTAAGTCACAATAATTTTATATACAAATTTAATCTTAATTTATTTATAAAACTGAGACTTTTGAACTAGCTTTATTGGCACATGATTGTTCACAGGGTAGTTTGATATAATCATGCAAACCAGGAAAATTACGGTCCTTTAATTTGGGAAAAAGGAACCAGTTTAATAGTAGTAGAGGAAATTGCCACAAATAGAGGAAATAAGTTATGTAGATTTGTGATAGTCGCTATTTATGGAAGTTTCTCTAAAAACCACACCAATAAACTTAATTGCTTGAATTTTGTATTTAGCTCTGGAATACATTCAATAAGTTATTGGTTTCCACACCTATTAAGCTTTAGCGAATTTCCCCTATAGGGAAGAAGCTATTACCGCAGGTGGCATGGTAAGACCTAGGCCCGGGACCATGATAACTTTTTATTGAGGCCCCCAGATGCCAAAAACACCATTCGTTCAAATTCATATATATATATATAGGTATACACACACACATACACATATATATGTATATATATAATATTTGTGTCCGTAGGCACGATAACTTTCGTAAAAATGGTCCGATCTTGATGAAATTTGGTATAAACATGTAAGGCAGAGTAGGGGGCATTGGAGCGTTCAGAACCAGCATAGGCGCGGTGTGGACGCGTGGACGCGAGGACGTCCCCCCCCCCCCCCGACCTTCCCCATAGCCAAGCTCCGACCCCCCCCCGACCTTCCCCATAGCCAAGCTCCGACCCCCCCCCCTGACGTCATCCCCCCCCCGACGTCATCCCCCCCCCCGACCTTCCCCATAGCCAAGCTCCGACCCCCCCCCCCCGTTTGCAACATTTTTCATGATGAGGAAAAACTTTCAAAAATTAATAACTAGCCTATTTACTCACCGATTCCCACGGGACTTTTTCCAGAATGTAGGCCTATCCCAGAGGAAGCAAATGACGAAAGAACCCCATAGATCCACCATCAAACAAGGCCGCTATTAATTTTTAAACGCGTTTTCCTTATGGGATTTCAGCTGTTTACCGACCGATTTTGATGAAACTTCACCACATGCCGGGTGCCCTCCTAAGTAAACCATCCCTTAAAGAAAATTGAAAATCCGCCTATAAACGGGCCCGCTATTAATTTTTAAACGTGTTTTCCTTATGGGATCTCGGCTGTTTACCGACCGATTTTGACGAAATTTCACCACATGCCGGGCGGCGGCCTAAGTAAACCATCCCTTAAAGAAAATTGAGAATCCACCCTTAAACGGGCCCACTATTAATTTTTAAACGCGTTTTCCTTATAGGATCTTAGCTGTTTTCCAGACCCCTCACAATGGTTCAAAACTAGCAAAGGTGCGGTGAGGATGCGAGGCTGCTAGGGTCTACGTGACCGCCCGGGGTTGTTTACTCATCAGCGACCTTCTAGACCCCTCATCACTCCCTCACTCCTCCGGCAAGTGCGCGCCGCATGAGGCCTCCTCCCGACCAGAGTGTTATTTATAAGCGAGTCCTTGAGGGTTTCGCCAGTTTGTCTTTGGAGCTCTTACTGCGCGGACGAAGTATTGCCGTCTCCGAGATACACTTTACAACCTGTGCTTGTGCGACTGTGTGGAGTTTTCTCTTTGAATATCTTAAAATGTAAGTAACATTTAATATGTCTTTTCATCAGCCGATTTGCCAATGATCTAAATCCCAATTAGCTAAAATTAATATTTAATATTTTACATATCCCAGTGCAAAATAAAATTTGGTTTTGCTTTTAAATCGAAATTTCAAGTGGCTAGTAGAATTATAGACGAGAGTAAAATCGCCATGTGCGACTGAAACAAAGATAAAGACGTGTAACAGTGTTAGGAATGTCATAGGAGCCATTCTTGTAATTTATTTCTGTCTACTATTAGAAGGGTACTGCTACAGATACCCGATGTTGTAGATGGCTGTTCCTCGTATGTGTGAGGTCTGCGGTCGCGTCTTCGCTGGAAACCTGGTTCGTCACATGGCAGCTGCTCACAGGGACCGCCATTTCGACTGCAACGTCTGCGGGAGACGCTTCGGGCGAAGCGACAGCCTGCGACGCCACCTCACAGCAGTTCATCCTCCCACTCCTCACGACCAAGCGCCAGGTACGGTTTTTACATTAAACAAGAAACCGTCAGTACTAATGACTTGTTTTCGAGAGAGAGTAAACGGCTTTAGCTGAGTAAACAGATTCAAGTAGTAAACAAGGGGCTGCCAGCCTCTGTTCAGTTCCTCACCCTTGTATTACTGGGCTCAAACTGGCGTTCGAGATGAGGAAGAGGTCGTCAGGCCTCTATGCAATTCCTCACCCTTGTATTACTGGGCTCAAACTGGCGATTGAGATGAGGAAGAGGTCGCCAGTCCTCTATGCAGTTCCTCACGATCAAGCGCTAGGCACGGTTTTTACATTAAACAAGAAACCAGTACTAATGACTTGTTTTCGAGAGAGTAAACGGCTTTAGCCGAGTAAACAGATTTAAGTAGTAAACAAGGGGCTGTCAGCCTCTGTTCAGTTCCTCACCTTGTATTACTGGGCTCAAACTGGCGATTGAGATGAGGAAGAGGTCACTAGGCCTCTGTGCAATTCCTCACCCTTGTATATACTAGGTTCAAACTGGTGAATGAGATGAGGAAGAGGTTTCCAGTTCCTCACCTTCATGTATATTGAGGTAACTAATAGAACTTGTTTTTCCTGTTCACAGACCATCCATGCCCGTTGTGCTCCGTCGCCCTGGCGAGCCCCGAGGATCTTCACCACCACATGGAAGCGGTCCACGGTGCGATCCCGTCAGCTTCGACCTCCTCCTCCGCAACGCCACCTGTCAGAGACCCACGGCCCGAGTGCGACGCGTGCGGGCGGCGATTCGACCGCGAGGACCTGCTCCGGCGCCACGTGCAGCTGGTGCACGCCAACGGGGTCCGCTGTCCCGAGTGCGGCGCCCTTTTCCGCAGGGCCGCGTACCTCCAGCGGCACATGGAGAGCGTCCACCGCGGCATGAGGTTCGCGTGCGCCTACTGCGACCGAGGCTTCACCCGGCGCTACAACCGGGACCAGCACGAGGCCCACAACTGCCCCATCGTGAGGAACCTCGTTGTGGACGAGATGCCGCACCTACCCGTCCTGTCACCCGAGCCCCGGCCCGGCCGCGAGCCTCGACCCAGCCATGAGCCCCAGCCTCGACCCAGCCACGAGCCCCAGCCTGGACCCAACCACGAGCCCCAGCCCGGACCCAGCCACGAGCCCCAGCCCGGACCCAGCCGCGAGCCTCGACCCAGCCGCGAGCCCCAACCTGGATCAAGCACGGCACCCGACGGGATGGTGGGTGGCGGACTGCCCGCGTTCCGCACCATCCAACGAGGGTTCCGCGGACGCCTCCTGACCTTCGGTCTGTCCCGGCCCATGGAGGACTTCTTGTCCGTGGAGGACGCGCTGGTGCTGCTGTTCGACAGCGTCCTGGAACTGCTGGCTGACGTCAGGACCCGACACCCAAACATCAAGGTCAACATGTTCCTGGAGTGCGAATTCTCCAACGTTCACGGAGCCACCTGTCTGCGGGCCTTCAAGACGAAGAACGTGCCTCTCACCGCCGCGTCCAACTTGGAGGACTTCCTGTCAGCGTCCTTCCACAAGCTGGAGGAAGAGAAGGAGCAGTGCCTGCTAGTGGGCAGCGGGTGGAGCTATCTCCGGATACGGGACCTGGAGATCCGCGTCAACCTCTACACCCCGTTGGGAGAACGCGGAGCCCGGTTCATCCTGCTTCCCAGGACCATCTGCGACACGCATGCCGTTATCAACGTGCAAAACGTCGATGACATGTGCTTCGCGTACGCCATCCTAGCCAAGTTCGTCGCGCAACGACCGGAGAGGCCCGCATCGTACACACCGGACGTCATGGCACGCTACGACTGGGTCGGCCTACGCTTCCCCGTAGCCGTGAAGGACATTAAGGTCTTTGAGAGGAGGAACCCCATCAGCGTCAATGTGTACGGGATCGAGCGCGCCATGGTGGGGAGACGCCCCGATGGATCGCCAAAGTTCCAGGACCGCGTGTTCCCGCTGAAGATCTGCAAGCGGGAGTTGGAGGATCATCGGGACCTGCTGTACGTGACCACCGGCGGGGACAGTCACTACGCCTACATCGCAAACATGAGTAGGCTTGTGCGACCCCAGCTGACGTCCCGCAACGGCGCTATTCACGTGTGTAAGCGATGCTTCGCTTACTTCGACAACCGGCCCAACAAGCTGCAGCTGTCCGGTGCCGAGCGTCTGGAGGAGCATATGCGATACTGCACCGCCAAGGCCCCCCTCCGCTTGGACTTGCCGAAGAAGCAGCAAATCCGCTTCACCCACCCCGAGTACACTCGGCGCGAGCGCTTTTGCGTCTACGCCGACTTTGAGTGTGCTCTACAGCCCGTCGCCGCTGACCCTGCGGAAGCGCCGCCCGGCACGAGGCCCCTGCAACTGCACGTCCCGTACGCCTTTGCCTACCAGATCGTGGACTCGCTCGGCTTGGAGGAGTTTGAGCCCCGCGTCTACTTCGGGGCTGACGCGTCCAAGGTCTTCATGGAAAGGTTGAAGATGGACGTGCTGGCGCTGTGGGAGTTCCTATTCAGCATGAGAGCTCTGCACCCTTCTCTGACCCGGCAGGAGATGGACGAGTACCTGGCAGCGACTCACTGCTACCTCTGCGGGAAGGAGTTCACGGACCAGGACGTTAAGGTGCGGGACCACAATCACGCCCCACCCTACGAGTTCCGAGGAGCCGCCCACCGCTCGTGCAACCTCAGGTACCGGGAGCAGCGACACATCAACTGCTACTTCCACAACCTGTCCAACTACGACGCCCACTTCGTAGTGCGCGAGCTGGCCATCGACCCCGGTGACGTGGACGTGTTGGCCCACACGGAGGAGCGGTACATCGCTTTTACCAAGCGATTCCACTTTGGTCAGCCTGGGGACAACCAACGTCAGAGCAGTTTCGCGGTGCGCTTCCTAGACACCTACAGGTTCCTGTCCATGAGCCTGGCCAACCTGGCTGCGGGACTTCCCACGGACAGGATGCGTGAGACGAGGAAGCGCTTCCTCGACGACCGGCTGTTCGACCTGGTGCGTAGGAAGGGCGTGTTCCCCTACGACTTCGTTACGTCCTACGACACACTGTACAGGACCAGGGAGTTGCCGCCCAAGGAGGCGTTCAGGAACTCCATGACCCTGGAGGACATCAAGGACGAGGAGTACGAGCACGCCCTCAACGTGTGGCGAGCCTTCGAGTGTCGACACCTCAAGGACTACGCGGATAAGTACCTGCGATGCGACATCGCCCTGCTCACCGATGTCTTTGAGCAGTTCCGCGACACCTCGTTGGCAGAGTACGGGCTGGACCCCGCCCACTACTACACCCTGCCGTCCTACGCCTGGGATGTAATGCTCAAGACCTGCGGTGTGGAGTTGGACACGCTGCAGGACTTTGACATGTACCTGTTCGTGGAGCAGGGGATCCGGGGAGGCATCTCTCAGTCCATCACCCGTTACGCCAAGGCCAACCACGACAGGTGCCCGGACTACCACCCGGACGAGCCCACGCGCTTCCTCCTGTACCTGGACGCCAACAACCTATACGGCTGGGCCATGTCCCAGTGTCTGCCGACCGGAGACTTCGAGTGGCTCAGCCGTGAAGAAATACAGGCGTTGGACATTGCGGCGCTGGACGCAGAGGCTGATCGAGGCTACATCTTGGAGGTGGACCTCCACTACCCCGCGCGCCTACACGACCTGCACAAGGACCTTCCCTACTGCTGCGAGACGAAGCGTCCGCCGATAGGGAAGTTCCCCAAACTGTTGACGACCCTGGACGACAAGACGCACTACATCTGTCACTACAGGGTCTTGCAGCAGGCGCTGCAAAACGGATTGGAGCTGGTCGCGGTGCATCGGGCGATCTCCTTTCGCCAGTCGCGGTGGTTGGAACCGTACATCCTGATGAACACGGAGCTGCGGAAGAGGGCCAAGACCAAGTTCGAACAGGACTTCTTCAAGCTCATGAATAACGCGGTCTTCGGCAAAACCATCGAGAACGTACGGAAGCGCCTCAACGTGAAGCTGGTGTGCACCCCGGAGAGGTTTTCCAAGTACGTCGCCAGATCCAACTTCCTGGACCGGACGTACTACACGGAGGACGTGGCCCTGGTGCATCTGTCCAAGGTCAACATCGTGTTGGACAAGCCCGTCTACGTAGGCATGACAGTCCTGGAGCTGAGCAAGTGGCTCATGTACGAGTTCCTGCGCAAGATGAAGGAGCGCTACGGTGACCGCCTCACCGTGGACTACATGGACACGGACAGCTACGTCTTTGACATCGTGTCCCAGGACGTCTACGCCGAGATGAAGGAACACCTGGACGACTTCGACACCAGCGGCTATCCGAGGTCCCACCCCTGCTACAGCCCCGTCAACGCCAAGGTCATTGGAAAGTTTAAGGACGAGTGTAACGGTCTGTCCTTATTCGAGTACCTCGGCCTGCGGTCCAAGCTGTACTTTATGGACATCGAGGACGCAGCGACAGGCGGCAGCAAGGCTCTCAAGCGGGCCAAGGGGGTGGCGAAGGGCGTTGTCAAGAACGTCCTCACCCCCGACGACTACAGAGAGTGCCTGTTTGAGGGGGTCCAAAAGCGCACCACCAACGTCCGCTTCCAGTCCCACTTACACCGGGTCTACACCGTGGAAGTGGACAAGCTGAGCCTCAGCCCGACTGATGACAAGCGGTGTGTCCTCCCCGACGGCATCCACACTCTGCCGTGGGGACACAAGGACGTCCCGCCGCTACCAGCCAGGAGAGGAGATCGACGGATGGAGGTGGATGGTGAGGAGGAGGAGGGGCAGCCCCAGGATGAAGACGAGGAAGAGGAATTCCCAGTTTAGTTTTAATATTAATTTTAAGAAAAATTTGTAAATAGTATTTGTAAGAAAATATAATAGCTTTATGTACAGCATTAACCCGAGTTGTTTATTTCCTCCCCTTTGCTCACTCAAAAGCCGGTAGGCTCAGAAAAACTAAAGTGAAAGGCGTTATGGGCCGTTTGGCCCGAGCCGTGCAGCTTAAAAAGCCCCCGCCAACCGGGAGCGGTTGGCGGCGCGTGTCGGGGGATGGCCCTGAAGGAGTTGCCCAGGAAGGAATTACTTAGCGGTCTGCTGACGCTCGAGGTTGCACCCTTGAATTGCTCAGCGGCTTGCTGATGTCCGAGGGGCCTCGTAACGCGCCCTCTTTGGCGGCCTTCACTGCCGCTTGGCGGGGGCTCAGCCAGTGACACGAGCCGCCGGTATATAAACCTGAGGTCCAGCCCCGCTGCCTCAGTTTTGCTAATTTATTTTATAAAATTTAGTAAGGAGAAAGGAGAAATGAAAACACAAGCTTTATCATTATGAGGCATGTATTGTACAGTAATAAGGTTACAGACACATATTACAAAAAACCTTACAAACTAGTTTTAAGCGAATATGGAGTGGAAGAGCCTGCGGACCAGAGCGTCGTTGGCGGCGGGAGCGGCAGGGTCGAAGAGCTGGACGTAGTCGCTGAGTGACGTGCGGAGAACAGCCCGGCAGTACAGGTAAGTGAGGCAGTAGTAGCCGCAAACAGAAGTATCGTAGCCCTGGAGTCGATACCTGTTGTAGACATAGTGGCGGTGATGAGGATTGCGCCTCAGGAACATTTGAAAGTCGGCCTGGTATGGCGGCCTTCCGTAGCTGTCCAGGTACTCGAGTCTGTCCTCTTCCGAGCAGTAAAACGCCACCCAGTGTTCGCCTCCCTCGGTGTGCGCCACTGTGTTGGACACGATGGCAGTGAGAGGCTTGACCGGCACGTCCGGTAGTTGGTCAGAGGCGTAGACCGCAACGTTCCTCAGTCCGGGGATCCTCACCAGGCATTCTCTGATCTGGACGGTATTCATCGTGGACGGAAGCAGCACAGGCAGCTCGAGGTGGACGGGTCTGGACTGTCGTTAGCCACGAGCCAGTCCCGCAATACTATGCAGTTATGAAGGGCGCAACGGTTGTGGGAGCTCTTATGGTGGCGACAGCGCAGGGTCCGGTAGGTGGGCGCACCGTTGAGCGACCCGCAGCCCAGATCCTCCATGTCCTGAGCGGTGGTGGCGGCGGGCTCGGTTATGAGGTGGCGTTGTACAAAGTCCCTCTTCTGCGATCCTTTGACGTAGACCAGGGGGCGGTGGATGAGGCAGGAGCGCAGCTTGTCCAGCAGGGCGACGTACGCGATGTCCCCCTGGTCCCACTCCAAGCCGTGGCAGTGGCGAGTGACCCAGACGCTCTCGCGCTGTTTCTCGGAAGTCAGGAGGTCCTTACTGAAGGGCGGGCGGGCGATGTGATGTAGGAGCAGCGTGCCGGTAGTCACGTCCACCACGCAAACCTCTTTCAGTAGAAAGTCATTATCACTGTCTTTAAAACACTGCATATCCATCACCACGCTTCCGTGATGACAGCGCGCTGGCGGCGGCTCGTTGTAGATCGGTGGCGGCACGTCCATCCCGTACGGCTGACTGAACTCGACTGAGCGCTGGCGGGAGCGCGCCTAGCGGGTTAACCTTGGGTGCGCGCGCCGCCATCACCTAACGGTCCGCGCACGGTGACCTTGAGCGCGCGGCAACTCGTTTACCCGCCAAAACCTAACGGTCCGCGCGCGGTGACCTTGAGCGCGCGGCAACTCGTTTACCCGCCAAAGTCGACTGTGACGTTGCGATGACGGTCCACCTCCACGACGTTGTCCAACTCGGCGTACACTATGCAGTTGAACGCCTCCGCCAAGGCTTCGGAGAACCCAATCTCTATGCGCAGGTTACCGTTGCGCACCAGGTTCCAGTGGCTGGATTGAGAGGCCGCCATATCGGGTGTCAGATCAAACGCCATCAGGCAGTATCCGTAGGGGTATTCGTTGCGACTGACTTCGTTACCACAGTCTGAGAAATTGATGCCGGTGCCAGTGTACAGCGTGTGGTAGGCGAGCACGCACAACTCCTGACCGAACGTGTAATCCGGTTGAAGCGGCTTACATGGCACTTGCTCACCATCTATGTACAGCGCGAAGAAGTTCACGTGGCTGTGGGTGAAGTTGAACGGGTTCTTCTTGTAGTCCCCGTTGAACGCCTGATTGCTGACCAGACCAACTATAACGCGTTTCGGCAGTTGACCCAGAAACACACTGTCCAGAGTCTTGCTGCTGATACCGGAGGGTAGTGTGAAGGATTTCACTTCCACGCGCGTAATGGGATATTTGGCTGTGCCCGACTCCAGCGTCCTGCTGTGAGCCAACAGCACGCTCGGGTTGATCTTACAGCGGCGCATGAACAGGTTGACTTCGGCGATGTCCACTTTGTAGTCTGTCACGGTTTTGGACATGATGGAGAATGAGTTCTTTGACCTGATCAGGCGAAAGCGCATCTCCACGCCGTTTAACATGAACTTCTCCTGGTTGCACAGGTCGACGTGCAGATGTCCGACCATGTCCGCGTACCGGCTGCCCTTGACAAACTCCCTCCGGTTCTTGAGCCCGGCATTATCCTCCTCAGTATTGTCCATGTACCCGGCATAGTCCTCGTAGAACAACTCCGCGGTGAGGTGCGATGTCTTGGCATCACCGCCATAGGACAACAGGTTCTCCAGGTAGGCGCGATAGGCGTACGTGTTGTTCTGAGGAGACACCAGTTTGTTGTTCAGGTACAGGTCCACTTGACTGAACAGCGAGTGCAGCCAGTTGTTAATCGGACCCACCTCTTTTATCGCTTGATCACCCGTTACAGCGCCTCCGTTAGCCGTTCTAATGGTAGCCTTCACATGCAGTAGCGTCTGTGACAGATCCGTGTACTCGTCCCCGTGACCCGGAACTATGAACTCCACGGGCGAGTCGTCTGTCAGGGAGGAGATGGGCTTGTACTGCACCCATTTACCGCTCTCTATACTGGTCTGCGTGGGCGGTAGCGAGAACAGGTCCAACTCGGTCTTGACACACTCGCACGACTTCTGATGTAGAAACGCCATTATCCAAAAATGTCCTTCACGGTACTCTCACTCTTCTTGCTTCTCCTCTTCTTAGCGACACGTTTTGCGGGCTTCCTCTTGGGCGCAGCGCTCTTCTTCCTCGCTCCGAGGAGTTTCGCCAGAGACTGAGGAGTAACCTGCTGTACACGCCTCTTCTTATAGGCACCACCACCGCTCAGCACGCGATCCAGTTTTTCATCGGCCTTACGTTTCAGCGACCCGGTAAACTGTCTGAGCCGGGTGTTGGCCGCGACTCGGGGGTCGGCTGTGCCCGCTGCCACGTCGCCCAAGAAGCCCACACCGGACCTCAGCGCCTCCTTGCCCAGCGTCGATGCGCCGGATCTGATCAAAGGGACCACTGTACGCATCAGCCCGCCTAGGAAACTGCCGATGCCGTGTCCGCGTTGGAAAGCGGCTCCTCTGAATACGGAGGATACGCCATGGCCTGCCTGCTGGTGGCGGTAATACGCCAGATAGGGATCGCTCGGATTCGTTGCCGCTGCCTCTCTTTCCTGAAATGAAGCTTCATGCACGTAGTCCCGAAGTGGAATGGCAAGTGTCGCCCTTGGTTGTCCCTTAAATCGATTTCCACGCTCTCGAGTGAGGTTTTAATCACCGGCACGTAGTGCGGGTCTATTATATACACTGTCGTGTTGGCACCGTACGTGTAATTCCTGATGTCGATGTTGAGGATCTTCAGTAGTGGCGCCACAGCGTCGCCCACCAGTTGGGGTTCCACCAGGTCGCAATACACGTACATGTGTGATGGCAGACCGGCGAAGAGGTTAGCCGGCCTCACGGACCTGTGACGCTTGACGATATCCGTATCCACCTCGTAGCCAAACTGTAGCGCCAAACTGGGGCTCAGTTTGAGGCTCTGAACGGCTGAAGACGTGGACATCAATTCCACCCTGGAGGACCTCTCGTCATACGAGAAGGCGCACAGGTTACTCTTCATTTGAGGGTGGTTGTTGATTGCGTGCACGAGTTCCTCGGTACTACTGTAATTGCCCGGCTCCACTTTGATTAACAACTTGTCCACCACGGCCAACCCGCCTTTCGAGTCCCTCATTCCCAGCACTAGTTTGATGTAGGTTCCCTCACCGACGGTCAGAAAAGAGAAGGGGTAGTGCGCCTCCGCCAGAGTGACCTCCCACTCGCCGTCTGACAGATCAACGGTCGAGGGTAGATGGGTCGTGTAGTTTGTCACCATGTTGTTGGGATAGTAATTCATTGAACTGTTACTGGGCAACGTCAGGTAAAACTGGTCGTGCCTCGTCATCGCAGCTGTTGCACGTCCGCTGCGGGTACCCACGAATTGAAGTCCTCTCCGTAACCGGCCCACTTGACTAGGTAGCGCTTACTGGAGCCTCGCCCTTTAGTGTCCAGTATTTTATCTATTTGATACAGGCGATCCGGGGCGATCGTCACCTTTTGCATCTCGTGCTCGTAGAAGCGCCCTTCCAGCGGCGTCCCGTTCAGGTCGCGCAACACGTACAATGGCAGAGGATGCGACCCGTATACGTGGTCCACCACGAACAGCTCCTTACTCCAATTGGTCTCGTAACCTTTGGCGAACGTACTCTTCTCCTTGGCTATGCGCACCGTGTCGCCCGGCTCGAACCTGGGCTTGTGTTGCCGGATCGCCTTTCCATACATGTGACGCCACACCTTGTACACCGTTTGACCATCGCCGCTGTCCGCGTCCACGGGTCGTAGGCCACCTAGGCTCTTGTGCGGGCTGCGGTTGTAGGCGTCCACAAGCCTGTCCAACACGTCCACGTAGCGATACGTGTTCTTGTAGGTCAGGTAGCGCCACATGCGGGTCTTGAGCGTGCGGTTGACTCGCTCCACCACCGTCGCCTTCACGTCGGGGTTCTGCGTGGTGAAGTAGTTTACACCGTGACTCTTGAACACTCGCTTGGTCGCGGCCCCGGTGAACTCCGTCCCCTTGTCGGTCTGTAGGCAGCGAGGAGTCGCCTCAGCGAATATCCTCTCGAACGCAGCAGCCACCTCAGGCCCGCTTTTCCTCTTCAGTGGTACCGCGAACAGCCGCTTACTGAATACGTCTATCACAGTCAGCAGGTAGTTGACTCCGTCGTTGTACCGGCTCAGGCCGCGCATGTCGTTCAGGTCCGCCTGCCACAGCTCCCGGGGCCCGAACACGGCGTAGCGGTTGCGGGGAAACCGCTTGCGCGCAGGCTTGTGCAGCGTGTAGGTGTCCTGGGCGCGCAGCCAGTCGGCTACCCGACGTTTCGGTAGGCGCGCGGCTCTGGCCAGGGCGGCCACCCCGCCGAGGGAACCGGGCTGGCTCGGGTCGTAGTACAACTTCTCCATTACGGTGTGAACGGCTCCCAGTTGTCCAATGACGATTCCCGGTCAGGTTCCTCGGTTATTATCCTTCTCCTGGCCGCTGGGGGCCGCGGTCTCAAGCGGTCCAGTATCGGCGTCAACCTCGGTGAGAGGGGTGTCGACGAGGCTGTCGTCGTGTCTCCCCAGGGGCTCGATGCCGAGTCCAGTCCCACGCCTAAGTAACGCAACGCCGTGGGATTGCTCACGTATTCTTTGGGCACGTTCATGTCCTTCAAGGCGGCCATCACTTGATGCCAGCCGGTAGGCAATCGGTCCGCCCTTCGCGCTCTCACTATGCTGTGCGCGATGTCCACTATATTGGAATCGGGGATCTTCACCTTGTCCACGTACACCGCCCCACTGGCGTCCCAGGAGATGGGGCTGCCTTGACGGGTCATGAATCGCAACAAGTTGCGCGCCACCGACCTGTAAATTTTTGAGAACGATTCCACAATGTCCTCCTCCGCCGAGGCGCTAGACTCGCGCTTCATCTAACTCGGACCTCCCGTCGCTTCCTCCTCCCTCTCCTCACCCTCGATGATTGACAGACCTATGGGTTGACGTTTAGCCGCGGAAAAGTGCAGGAACCGCTGTAACACCTGCTGATATTGTTTCCATTTCTCCGTATCGTCCAGCCACTTGTCGCTCAATATGCGATGCATCTCAGCATCTAGGCTGGCTGGCTTATTGGCGCTACCTCCTCCTCTTGGTCCTGGTCCCGGTCCTTCTCGCAATCTCTCGATGAGCTCCTGCGGTACAACCACCATTTTCCTAGCGTACTCCATGTCCGATTAGCTTCTGCGCTAGAATGGGCAGAACAGCGTTCAACAGCAGAGGTAGGAAGATCCCTCCGCCCCGTTGGACGAGGTAGTGTCGCTTCTTGGTCCAACCCTCGCCGCGTTTCACCAGCCGTCTGAGCGCCTGTTTGTGTTTGCTCAATTTGCGTTTGAGGCAGGGAGAAAGCGGTACGTTTCCGCGTAGCACGTTATACGCGCACTCGCACAATGACTTGATGCGACTCTTGTCGCACGCTTTTAACAGGGCCTTGCGTTCTTTGGGCGTAGCGTGTATTAGGGCCCTCAGCAGCGCCGCGTCCTTCTTCACGCGGTGTGACATGATGACTGACGCTGGCGCGCGCTCGGCCTATTTATCACTTCTTCTTGGGCAGGTACACGTAGTTCACCGGGTCGTCTGGGAAAATGGCTGAACGTATGCGCATCTCCTCGGGCGTGGACTGTTTCAAGTCTATGAGCAGGTAGGCGTGCGGATCACGCGTAGCGTCCGCGTAAGCCTCCTCCACAAATTTGGGGTTCTCCGGGTATACTTGACGGGCGAGGTGTTTGATCTGAGCGCGGTCCCTGGGATTCTTGAAACACACTATGTAGTGGGCGTTCAGCGATATGTCGCGCTGACCCCTGCCCTGGTGAAAAAGGTTTTGCGTGATGAAGAACACGCTCAGGTTGCGGTGGTGTGAGCCCTTGGTGAACAGGTCCGCTACGCCGGGGCCAGCCTCGCGCATCATGTCGTCGATGATGACCAGGGCGGGCTCGCTACCGTCATAGTCGTCCAGGTCTGGCAGGCCGGCTACGTAGCGCACGGCAGAGTCCGCACGGCTCTTGCTACCGCCACTGCCATAGTGCCAAGAGATACGGGCGAACCGTGTATCGCACATGCGGTCGGCGTGCTCTATGAAGCGAGCCACGAAGTGCGACTTGCCGCTGCCCGAAGGCCCGGCCACGATGGCGGTGAACGGGTGTTTCCACCTCAAGTCCATGGCGTCTACTGACTGCCATGCACCGCCACCTCGGCTCTTAAAACTAAATTCTTTTCTCGCTTTTTTTTATTTGATTTTTTTATTGAAGGAAATAAGGGAATAAGGAATACCATTTATTTATACAAATTCTAGGAGAGGACTTTTACTGCCTGGAGAGCTGCTCCTCTTCACAAGGCTCATCCTCGGCCTCACGCCAACGTTATACTGCGTGATGGTGTTATCGTCCAGGACTGCAAGGTAACGCCGGGGCATGTATATCCGGATCGGGTCGTCACCAACAAGACCCTCCAAGGTGGCCATCACCGCCTCGCCGTATGGTGTATCCACCCTCTCAAACGAGCGGATCGGGTAGACCACGTTGTCCTGCAGGTCTACGATGCGGGTATAACCCGCGGCCTTGCAGCTGTTAAGGGCTGTCCTGAGGTCCATCTTCTGGTCCGTGTTGAGCATGACACAGCGGCTGGATGCAGAATGACTGGCTCTCACTACCGAGTCGCCTTTTGTAGACAACCGCGGAGGAGGCGTAGTGATGAAAACATCAACTGGCGGAGTGGAGGAGGAGTGGAGGAGGAGTGGAGGAGTGGAGGAGTGGAGGAGGAGTGGAGGAGGAGTGGAGGAGTGGAGGAGTGGAGGAGGAGTGGAGGGATGGTGGAGTGGAGGAGTGGTGAGGCTGGATATGTATCTCGAGGAACACGCTCATTCGCTTTATTACGTTATTTATTTATTTTATTTTTTATAATAGTGTACTTTAAGGAAAAGTAGGAAAGGGAAGGATCGAATTACTTAGTTTATTTCATTTATTTTTTCGTCTTTTTCCGCTTTTCGGGGATGGCGACAGCGGCGGTGGAAACGCACCGATCCGCGATCTTCCTCCAGGTGGGCAGCGGACTGACGGTCCTGACGATTCCGTCGAATCTAGGCTCTCCCGTCTCGCTGTTGGCCAACCATAGGTTCTGCAGCCTAGTCAGCAGATCCGTCAGAATCATGCAGATCTCGTCGTCCCGCTGCTCGTCCAAATACAGGCCGCAGGCCCAAGTCGAGCGACCTCCTTGGAAAACGTTCATCTTCAGAAGGACGTTGCCATTGTTGGTAGGGTTCTTCACCGTATACTGGCGCGCGCCCGCGGTCCAACTCAGTGTAGGGGAATCGCCAGGCACTTCTTTATTCGCGGTCCACCCGCCATTGGACTTCCTCTTTTTAGCTGTCGTCCGTTGTTGCTGCGGTGGTATGGGGGTGGTGGCGTTGGCGTTCTCTTCGTTGATCGCGTTCCACTCCTCCATAAAACAGCGGATCGTTCGATCCACTTCGGCCGCGTTGCTCATGCCGCTGCTGTGACCGCTCGTGAAGAAGTCTCGGACGAAACTGAGACCGTGCGCCACCGGACCTAGGGTCTATTATCATAGATTAAGCATACTCCTTAGGAGATCACCCATCGTAATGGGACAAGCGTACACGGTCTGCTTGTACGTCCAAGGCGACGGCGGAGCTAGTTCGGAACGTCTACGCTGCCGCGCTGCTGTCGCTGCCCTTCCCCTCTCCCCCTTCGGCCGCGCGCCCATCCTAACAGCCCCTCCGCTAACCCCTCTTAAATCTCCCATCTCCCAACCCCCAACACACACACTCCGCTGAGGGCACCGACCGAAGCCCGTTACCACGTCCCGCCACCGCCAACGACCGAGGCGCTCGCCGAGGTGGTGTACTGCCTGAAACTGCCGCAAGCGTCTTTCGATTTTCATAGGAATGTCATGACCCATTCACATTACAATGTTATATTATTATACGCTAGTTATTAGCAGGTGAAGACTGAGAAAGAATATGTTCGACCTTGCCTTATAAATCTGATTAATGATTATATTAATTGTTTTTGAGTTTTCCCAATAAATTTAATTTAGTTATTTTTATTTTTTGCGAACCATAAATTTAAACATTGGTAGTTGCAACATATTTTAATAATGGATGATGTTTTTTTTTTTCAAAGCAAGTACCGAGTCCAAAGTGGTTGTGAAATCACTGTGATTTATGAAAGTCCAAAATTTATGAAATCTTAATAATCTCAGATGATAATAAATTCACTGTTCCTTAATTATGTCCGCATTGTTCTTCACTGTTTCCTGCTTCATCCCTCATAAGCAATAAGCATAATTAGTTGTGGTCCAGAAATGTCAAGAAGTCTACCATTTATGAGTAATAAAGTACATGAAACACTGAACTGCAAGAAGGAAAAAATGAGTAACAGTACAATTTTAACAGGTGATAAAATGCAGGTCAGCTATTAACAGAAAAATAAAAATGGATTGTAACCATCTTTATGAGATTTAGCGTATTTACAGTAAGATTATCGATTTCAAAATTAAAATATTAAAACTATTTTTTCATAACATTTAATTGTTATTATTAACCTGTTCACATTTATTTGTAATGGTTTATCTTTATTAAAAGCTTAAGGATTGTTAAGCGTAATTCTGAGTTCAATTTTAATCTTTAAAATCACCACAACTTCTTCTTTTGTGGACTGATTAATAAATGAGGTGTCGTTGGATTTGTATTAAGAATTACTCAATATTTTGTTTCTTGCAACATTTCATTCAAGTTACTGGTTTTCATGAAATTTGACTTTACAATTTTCAAATGACTGTCATTTTTTAATTAGATAAGTTTTGAGAAAAATATGTTTGGAAATTTTAGGTATCAACGGTTTAAATACAATGTTTCATAAAAATATCTAGTAGGGTTCTTAAAATAATAATTATTTTAAAGAAAATACAAAATGGTGGATTACGGCTAAACTTAGCTGAAATTGAAACAATTGTAGTAGATAATTTTGACTTATTTTCATATGTGGAATCAAATTCTGCGAAGCACACCACGCTTTTTTGTGACGCCTGTATATATACTTTGAATTACACATATTTGCCTGATTACAATTAAGTTTATTTTTATTATATAGGTAGTCATGAATTCCTTTCATGAAACGTGACAAAAGTGTTTTTAAATAACCCTTATATACGCCATAACAATTTTAAGCAGATACGTTTACTTGATATTTTGTAATAATCGTTTAAATTTGAGATTTACTCACACATTGTAAAAAACACCGATATTTTACACTTTTTTCCTTATATAAATTTAAAAAATCGATGTAAAGATTTGAAACTCCGTAATATAAAATTTGACAATATTTACGTTTATTTGATAGGTCTCTCGTTAAAATCGGACTGGCCGTTTCGTAGGTGTGATACCGTAAACTCGAGTATCCATAATTTCTGCGCGAACAGTTGTCACTTTTACGCTAGGGTTGTAGTGGTGACCTTGGCGAAGATGAGTCACTCACAGTGTTGGCGGGAAATTCGCGGTCTGAATTTGGCTAAAAATAGCCTTAGACAGCCTGACACCCCTTTCCCAAGGAATACCCCTCTTTCCCCAGTTTGATTCCTCACCTACACCACCTTCTCGATTCGTCATTTACAGTGCGATCTTTGTTGAGTCTGCATCGAAATTGGTTTACCATTGTTTTATTCAAGTGCGCTCCCTAGTTGGTGTATTGTGATACAGTTAAGTGTTACTGAGTGTCAACCTCCTTCGAGTTAACACACTTATTCTCTGCAGTTGGTAAGTAACCATTATTATTATTATTATTATTATTATTTAATGTATGTTTGCCTTTTTGGCAACACTCTTCAATAACCGATATGAGAGGTTTTTCTGTTGTTCAAAGACATTTACACTATTTGCTGGAGGGAGGAGTTATGAAATGTACATCAGCATGGACATGAACAAGTCTGGTTTACTGTTGCTTTACCATGCTATACATTTTTATAAATCTTAGGCCCGAGTCGGTGGCCGTTTCATGTGTTTATTAATTAACTCAGAACTCAAAACGACCGCCCGTGGGCTTTCCCTGAGGACTTTTCTAAACTGCAATAGGCCTATGCCCCTTATGGATATATACCGGTTGCCTAGATTCGCGCAAAACTTCAGCAGAATTGGTCCAGTGGCATTGGCGTGATGGAACAATAGACAGACACCACCTCATTGATATAATAGTAAATGTAGTAAATATTATATGTAGGCGTAATTAATTGACACAGTTTTCAATTTTATAATGAAATTTTTAACAACAAAATAATGATCACACTTTGATTACCTAGGATTTCAGCAAACCTGTGTAGGCCCCTACTCAGCTCCCATGTTATTTTTATGGAGGATAGTTAAAATGTGATATATTGCTTATTTAATAATGTATATTAAAGAAACGTGTTAAGCGGCTTTATGACATATATATGCATTGGAAATTCGCTAAGTACGTAGGTTTTCTGCATTGGGTTTCTTTACACATTTAAATTACACATTGATGGTGTCATTCTTTTACATTACATCATGTGTTTTAGGGGAAAATGGCGTCGACCTCTTGTGATGTTAAAAAAAATACAGTCGCAACTTGTGTTCCTTCACCGGCTGTGGAAGAAGTAAAGCTCGTTATCCAATGCTACACTTTTTTAGATTTCCTGTAAAAAGACCTTCAATTTGTGATGTTTGGATCCATAATTGTGCAAATGAGGCTTTAGATACGGCCACGAAGAAAACTTTGGATAGAAGAGTGGTGTGTGAAAAGCACTTTGAAGACAGTTGCTTTTTAAGCACTCTGAAAACTAGATTACACGCATGTAACAGTTGAAACAACAGAGGTAGTGGACATCGTGCTAACAGTTTTGGATCATATATTAAAGACCAAAATACACGTTGTTTGGTTTAAGAAAAATGTCATTCTAAAATCAAAACAAAGAATTTTCAAGACCCACCCAGACTGGATGAGAGGTGGCACTGAGTGTTATAAGCACAGGGAGTTCATCATGAACAAGATCGTCTCTGCCAAAATCAAAAGAACTCTACAAGCCATGTCCAAAGAACTGCGCCAGCCCGGTGGAAAATATGGTGGCCATTGGGAAAAAGTAATGAAACTGCAAAACAAGTAGGCTATTGCTTTCTTTCAATGCCCAGATCATTTGTTTAAAAATTTTAAAGTAATAAAACTTAACCAAAGCTAGTAATTGTACAAAATTATTAACAATACAAGTCCTTTTAAAATCAGATGGGTATCTTAAAATCAGCCAAAAAAGAATGTGATACGCTATATCGTAAATAAATATTAGATAAAAACCTTGCTTTGAATTGATGAGTAAATCACGTTTCATAATAATTACTGATATTCTTTAATTTCAAACCTGTATAATTTCTTAATTTTTCTAAATTTTTTTTCAAAACGAACATACATTTTATTTGAACTCAATAAATGTTTTCAAAGTTAATTACACAAATCACAGAAATTACTTTATTTATTTTAATAATTTTAAATTTTTCGCGGAGTTTTTTTAGCCGGTAAAAGTCCGGCACTACTCTCGAATACGGATTTTTGAGTGTCCATGAGGATTTCCTCTCCGCCCGACGAAATTAAAAGGAAAAAAAATTGTGAAAAGAATTAAGTGGGATTTTAATAAGGAAATATTGTATGTTATGAATTCACTGAATCATTGGTAATGAAATATCGGTTATACATACTATACACCTATTACACTAATTTGTAATTATAACAGTAAGAGTATTTTCACAAGCGAACGTAGAACATTTATTTATCAAGGGAGAAGCCGCGATTTGACGAAAGGAAGGCACTGGGGCTGGTGGCTCGCAGACGCCCTGCGTGCGAGCCACGGCACTAGGGCAGTGTCGCGTCGGCAGCGCCTATCTTTCTCACTTCCTCTCTCTCTATCGCACAGGTACTCCCGCTCTCTCTCGCACACGGATGTCGTATCCCCTCCTAGCCCGCGGATCGTTGGTTCCTCACGTGGCCACGAGCTGCGCCACTGCGCTGATGCCGTCGGCACTAATTCTATGATAGTACTAGAAAGTCCCGCAGGAGCACGCCACTGTTCACCCGTCTTCGTCTGACAACTTGCTAATGCAATATCTCCTAAGGAGTATGCTTAATCTATGCTATTATACTCCTCCAGAGGCGCCCTCTCAAACCAGGTGATGTCGGGGGGGGGGGGGACCTGATCTGTTTTGAGGAAATTTCCGACTATTGTTTATCTAGGGAAAATTCCTACTGTTTATTTGTGCAATCGTCCCGCCACCACCGTCGTCAGTCTCTCCGCAACCGCCCGACACTATGTACCCCTGCCCCTACTGTTCAACACGCTGCAGCCGCACAGACAACCTGCTCCGACACGCGCGGAGATTTCACGGTCATGCGCCGCTGTATGACTGTTCCGTCTGCGGATCGGCCTTTCAAAGTCTGGCTGAGGCGAGGAGACACACACGAACGCATGAGGTGGCTGAGGTACGGGCGATTCTACCCACCTCGACTCCGCCCGAGCCGCAGCGACCCCCGCCGCCGCCTTACCCCTTTGCGGACGCCGCTCCCGTCGAGGACGCCACCGCCCTTCCCCGGTACCCTGAGTAGGACCTCTTGACGTTGCTCCAGGACGTGGAGGACATGTCTGGGATGCCGGACGTCGCTCCCGTCGTGGACACCGCCGCTCCCGTCGGGGACACCGCCGCAGCCGCGCAGATGGATGAGGAAATGCGGAGGCTGGAGGAGCAAAGCGAACTCCTACTAGCGCAATTATAAAATGTAATTGCGGAAAAATTCGATAATAAATAAATATACCTTTAAACCCTTTCCTTAATTACCTCTTCTATGGTAAAATACACATTATAAAACTAAAAGAAATAATAGAAACGAAAGCGAGGTTTACAGATGCAGGCTAAACGGGGGGGGGGGGATGGTTTACTTAGGCCGCCGCCCTACATGTGGTGAAATTTCATCAAAATCGGTCGGTAAACAGCTGAGATCCCATAAGGAAAACGCGTTTAAAAATTAATAGCGGCCTTGTTTAATGGCGGATCTATGGGTTTCTTACGTCATTCGCTTCCTCTGGGATAGGCCTACATTCTGGAAAAAGTCCCGTTGGAATCGGTGAGTAAATAGGCTAGTTATTAATTTTTGAAAGTTTTTCCTCATCATGAAAAATGTTGTAAACGGGGGGGGGTCCGAGCTTGGCTATGGGGAAGGTCGGGGGGGGGGGGGGTCCGAGCTTGGCTATGGGGAAGGTCGGGGGGGGATGACGTCATGGGGGGGGATGACGTCATGGGGGGGGTGACGTCATGGGGGGGGGGGTCGGAGCTTGGCCATGGGGAAGGTCGGGGGGGGGTCGGAGCTTGGCTATGGGGAAGGTCGGGGGGGGGGACGTCCTCGCGTCCACGCGTCCACACCGCGCCTATGCTGGTTCTGAACGCTCCAATGCCCCCTACTAGGCAGCATTTATTTTCATGAGTTTGAGAACCAGACAGGTCGTTCTATTTTAAGGGGGGTTTTGGGGGGGTTTTGTACCTCAGAAATGGGTCTTTTGAACTTTTTACATATAATTATTTTTTAACCCTAATTTCGATTTACACCAATAAATTCAGCTTAAAAAACAAACACTTGGTTTTTTTATCATCGCTCTACGTCAATTGGTTACCAAGATATTGAGAGTGCTAAACACAGTACATTGTCCAATCTTAATCTCATGGAGAATAAGTAAAATTGTATATCTTGCTTATTAATGAACATATATTAATGAAACTTGGTATGTGGCTTTAAATGGTTAGGTTGCAATGCTATTTGCATTAAAAACTCATTTTTGTAATCCCCATGGCAGCAAACCTGCGTACTCAGCAGCTATAATGTTATTCTTATGGAGAATAATAAACATGTGATATCTTGCTTGCTTATGAACATAAGTTGGTAAAACTTGGTATGTTGCTTTGTCTAGTGGGATTTGTATAAAAACCAGATTTTTGTGGTTCTTGGTGCAGCAAACCGGCATACATAATCCTAATGTTTTTCCTATAGGGAATAAATAATATGTCATATCTCGCTTATTTATGAATATGCTTTGATTAAAGTTGGTAAATGGCTTCATGAATTAGTGAAATACCATTTGAAATTCGCTGAGTATGCAGGTATGCTGCAACGGGGGTATTTTGTTTATGTCACTTTTAGAATGGAATTTGAAAAGTAAATTTGATTTAAATTTAGTTTAATTATCCTAGACCCAAATTTTTATGTTAAAAATTTTATTTAAATGTTACATATCAGCAAATTATTAAGACTAATCCCAAAAAAAATTTCCTGCAGGATTGTAATCGGGGGTTCCAGGGAGGTTTGCAAGGATGGGTGCGAGGCTATCGCGGACACGGGCACTAGCGTCATCGTAGGGCCCCAAGAGGACGTCTCAGCCATTAATAAGGCTATTGGGGCTTATCCACTCGAGGCCGGGTCATCAACGTATGTGGTGAGTATTTGCAACATTTAAGGTATATACTTCAAGGTAAATTTGTGAGTTATAGAAAATAGATCAAATCTGATATATGTATCAAGATTTTATTATTTACAGGGTTTTGTAAAACGTGTGGATACCACCCTATTAACTTGTCAACGGGTAGAGATAGGTAAACAAAACTCAACACACCTCTATAATAAAAAAACTCACTTTTTGGTCAGTGTCAAAACTTTGCACGTTTTATAAGCTCCATTTTTTACTGGCATGAGATCCTTTAGTTTTCGTTATGGGAAAGTCAAAATGAGTCAAATGAAATCAAATGAATGTCAAAAGAATGGGCTTTTTTTAGACTATTATTTTTTATGTGCAAAATTTGAAAGTGTACAAAAATGTAATATTTTTTGGAGAAAATAAATTATTCTTATTCTTATTCTTATTCTTATTATTCTTATTTTATAAATACCTTCATAATGATGTATCGCTCAATGGGGATTTCAATTTTTTTTACTTGGGCTGCGCCCCAAATGGAATTTGAAATTGTCACTTTTATCCAATGATAATTATTGAGAGAAAACACTTAAAAATCTAGGAATTGCATAATTTTTTTGATATGCATGTTTTTGTCTATTTTATATAAGGACTGCTTATAGAATGGCAAAGTTGTGACACTGACCAACAAGTTTATTTTTCTTTATTATAGAGGTGTGTTGAGTTTATTTTCCTATCTCAAACCATTCAAACGTTATTAGAGGGTATTCACACATTTGTATAAACTTAGAGTTGTTATGATATTTTTCCGATTAGGAGAGGTAAAACCATTTGAGGGCATATTTTGAGCAACTACCACTTTTGTGCTGGTTTTACAGATGGATATCCAACCTAGTCAATGAGATTTATTACAAACAACCACAACAGTGCCTCACACTCCATAGTTAAGGTTCCGAGATTTCAGGGGGGGGGGTGGTTAATTCATGGCCGCACTGGGTCAGGTTAGTCCATGGCATGGATAGCATAAAAGACCAGCGTTTAGTGTGTTGTATGGTTCGTCCGTGTGTATGTGAATTTGTGTGACAAATGTCGGACTAGGTTAGACTTCCAGCTGTAAATTGGCTTTATGACCCCGCATCAACTTATAAACAAGGTTAGTAATGACCAACATAGTTCCTGAAATGAACAAAACTCATTGTGAAGTAAAAACGTGTGAAAATATGTCAAATAAAAATAAATATATTTACACCTAATTTACTTATAATTATGAGGTTGATGTTGAATTATTAAAAATATCATACAGTTGAGAACGTACTCTTGGTTTATTCAAATATGCTCCTAAATAACCAAGGTATACAATCATATTTATTAAGCTGCTTCTTGTAATTATTTACTTTGATGTATATACATACAACTGTAGTATTGTTATGGTATTAAGTCAGGTATTTAAGCGTATATAGAAAAAAGGTACGATTCATATGTTCAAATACAAATTGTTTTGTATTGGTCCAGTTAAAGAAACAGTACGTTAATGCGATGGTTAGAATAGTAAATGCGAAAGCAAAGTGCAAGTGAGTAACGGAAAAAAACCCTCCCCACTCAAACATGGGTCATTGTGGGTATTAATTCCAAAAACACTTTGGTTTCTTAACCGTATTGCGAATGCATTTAATTAATGGAAATTAATCATCTGACTCTGAATCTAAGCTGTTGCAAGTAAATGTTAATAGAAGAATTTATTTTAACATCATTTATATTAAACATATTTTTAAGGTTGACTGCAAAACTATATCGAAACTGCCCGAAATAGATTTCGTTTTTGGAGGAAAATCTTTTACTTTAAAAGGAAAGGACTATATTGTACAGGTAAGTAATTAATTTTATTAAATTATAATAACTTACATAATGATTCCAAGTATTTTTAAACGTTTAAATTCATATATCTGTTAGGCTTATGATGCATAAAACTCTCTAAAGACAAATGTTTAGAATTTCTAGGACCTTGAACATAGATTTTTACAGTTAAGTATTATTGGTAGCAGCTAAATCTTTATTACTTGTCATGGTTCACAAACAAGTAATTATTTTTACACGATAGTGGAAGTCACTTCTTATCAAGCTATGCTGTTACCGGTACTAGTCACTGGGTGTGTCAGGATTTATACCAAATTTTCTTGTAATCTAAAAAAAAACTAATTGTAATAAATCACAGTTTCGTAGTTGAGCATGTGTATTACACCAGCCTACGGCCAACACCAACCGACGCCGACGTCTCCCAGCCTGGAGCTAATGGCATCACCTTCAAACATATTGGGCATTCATGATTCAATAAACTCCCAAAACAAATAAAGTTAACTCCTTGGACACTGGATATTTATTCTTTTTAGTTTTAGTGGTAAAAAGTAACGTGTGTGTGTGTGTGTGTTTTTATGTAGATAATTTGCAGGTGATTTCTTTCTGATCTAATCTTTTTTGCTAACGAAGTTTGTTAAACTTTCAACAAATTGAAAAATGACTTTTGACTTTTCTTATATTAACTCTAGTATACAAGATTATAATTATTAAAAATTAACCAACTGTTTAACTGAATAACTTAGTGGTTAAAAAGTTAATATTTAATTAATTTTCATTACTTTGTCTCTAGATTGTTGTTTTTAAGACTTATTTTCAAACCATTTCCCAGATTAGCCCCTTTGGCTTGACCTGCATTTCCAGTTTTCAATCACTCGAAGGTTTGAAAATGTGGATCCTGGGTGATACTTTCATAGGCCGCTATTACACAGAGTTCGACATGGAGAACAACCGAGTTGGGTTCGCCGATGCCAAATAATACCAAAACCCTCTAATAGTTACAATATTAAACAAGTAAATTGAAATATACACATCACCTTCTTACACAGTTGTTCTGTAATGTCAAAATTATTGTAACGTGGAAAAAATAAATTATTAGATCATACAGTGTTTCTTTTAAAGCCTGATGTGTCAATATCCCTACTCTGTTTTGAATTCACATACTGTTTACAAAATTTTACCACCACGAGTTTCATTGGTAATTATGTCATATATTCTATTATTAATGGATGCAAACATTCATTAACCTTTAAAGTTCTAAAAGTTAATGAATATGAATACTTTACAGTTTAACTAACAAAGTAGTATTAAAGTATTTGATTTTAGGTACAACTTGCTTCTGAATAAAATACATGCTCTGGATACACTGATTGTTGTATGGGAATTTAAGCTTGGGGCCAATAAAAAATTATCTTGAAGTACAATGTCGTATGGTTCTTTTTTAAATACATTAACTTAAAAATTATTATTTTCATTATTTACATCTGAAACAAATCTAGATATCTTATTTTAATTATTAAGTGCTATTGAAAATATAGTGCATATATAGTAAAAAGTGTCAAATTTGCATGTACTTTGCTAAAAGACGTGTTAAGGTTGAACCGCATAGTAATATTTATAGTACAAATTCTGTAAATATGTTAACAATTAGTTGTCTAACCCAGTACCACTCTATTGTTAAACCCAGTGAATATTAGAAATGAATTTTCAGTTGGTTAAATATCACTGTATTATGATATATCAATACAGTTAGCTTAAAATTGTCATAAGATAAAATTTATCTGTGTCTTAAAGTTATTACTGTTCCTCAAAAATGCGTCTCTAGAAAGATTTGACTTGATTTTAAAGTAAATAAAATAAATGTTAATAATCACTTAGCATCAACCTAAAAGGTTTTAAATAGGCGCCAATGCTAACTTATAATCTAATTTAATTTGATTAATTTTATTAGAACTCTTAGAACGGCCAGTAGTACCATTTATCATTTTTCTTGGATTCTTTGGATTAGTCTTTACATCTCTTAGTAGCTAAAGAATTTAAAACAACATCAAGTATAGATGTATATATGAATCCTGTACATTAAATTTAATAATAAAGGTATTCTCAATTAAAGTATGTAAAATTGCTTAGTATATAATTTAATTGATTCGATATCTAAAAAATCGTGCTCATAATCTTGTGTGGTGCGAAACATGGTTGAAATATAAATTTTAAAATTTAATACAGTGAGGAAACTTTTCCCTGAGTCCATATCAGTAGGGATCTAATGATACATTTAGGGTTAATAAGTTTAATAACAAATACATTTCTACTAATAAATAATATACTTATCATGTTTAACGACAATTCTTGAAAATTATGGAATTAAATTTGTAAGAAAAATATTCTTCGTTCCAGAAATGTTTCAAGTATGTTGTTTCACAACTAATCAATTTAGATTTTTCTGTATTTTAGTTTATGAAAAAATATTTTTCTGCACAAAAAATAGTGCAGTTTCAAATTACTCTTCATCATTAGGGTTTTTGAAGCGCTCGTCAGAAAAACGAGTGGAATCTTTATAGTTAGTCATAACTGGACGCACATAAATCCACTTCACACTTCGATGAGTGCCCTTTATTCAGGTATCATTTGATTTGATTAACCCTAATCATTTTTTATACAATTTTTAAACAATATACTATAGCAAGTTGTATTAAAAAGTGATATACAATTAAATAACTGTGAATTCAAAATGTATGTAGTTTTCATCTTTGCACGTTTAAAAATAATAACAAAAATTAAAAAGCAACGACCTACAAAGCAAATCACCATGATACTCCTTCATGTCTAATCTAACCCACTCAAAATTAAAGAGTTTTTTAACAATTTTAAAACGATAATGTTTCTCGAATAAAATTTATAATATTAAATATTTTTTTCAGTTCTCTATGCCCTATTACATATGACAAAAACTCTTTATGCTTATTATAAAGTATGTCTCTCAACCATTTGTACACACTCTACTACATTATTCGGCCGGCCAATACTAGCAAACACCACATAGCATTTACGTGTGTTCCATCTCGTTCACTTTTCTGATTCTTATTAACAAAACCCTCGATGATAAGAAATGGTTTTTGAGTTATCTAAAATAAATGGATATATTTATTTGTTTACTTTTAGCGAATTTCCCCTATAGGGAAGAAGCTATTACCGTAGTCGGCATGGTAAGACCTAGGCCCGGGACCATGAAAACTTTTCGTTTTGAGGTCCCCAGACCCCCAAAACACCATTCGTTCAAAACTGTATATATATATATATATATATATATATATATATATATATATATGTGTGTGTGTGTGTGTGTGTCCGTGAGCACGATAACTCTCGTAAAAATTATCCGATTTTGATTAAATTTGGTATAAACGTGTAAAGCAACACTTATGACTTTAAGTTCGAAAACCAGCCAGATCGCTTTATCCGAAGGGGTATTTTGGGGGGGTTTTGTACCCGAAAAATGGGTTTTTTGAATTTTTTACATATAATTTTGGAAATAGGCAAAATTTCAGTTTTTCCCATTGGTTTCAGGTTAAAAAGAAACACAATTTGGTATTTTGATCATATCTCTACGCCAATTGGTTACCGAGATATTGAAAGTGCTAAACACAGTACGTTGTCTAATGTTATTCTTACGGAGGAAAATAAAAATTTTATATCTCGTTTATTTATGAACATATACTGACGAAACTTTGTATACGGCTTCATCTGGTTGTGGACTATTTATATTTGCTCAAAAAAACAATTTTTTGCCAAAGGCTCTTGTAGCAGCAAACCTGCGTACTCAGCCCCATGTTATTATTAAGAAGAATAAGTAACATGTTATCTCCCTTAATTATGAAAATAAATTAATGACATTTGATATGTGACTTAACCTAGTTGAGTTATATTGATATTAGCATAAATGCCCATTTTTGTGTTCCTTACTTCAGCAAACCTGCATACTCCGCCGCCATGTTATTCTTACGGAGAATAATTAAAATGTCATAAATCGTTTATTTATCAATGTATATTGATGAAACTTGGTATGTAGCTTTATGTGGTATTAGGATAAATATATATACTTTCGAAATTCGCTGAGTACGTAGGTTTACTGCTACGGGGGTATTAATTAAATATTAAGTAATATTTAGTTTTCAAATGAATTTTGTTTAAAAATGTCGTGTCTTGTATTTTATTTTTAGGTTTTAATTGTTGCTTGGATATTTAACTTTCACAATTTTAAACCTGCCACCATTTTAAAACAGAGTATTGCAGGAAAATTAAATTAAAATTTAAGTTTCATGACTTTATCTTTAACCGCCTTAAAATACTAAGTTTTTTTGTAAAAAAATCAAACAAAAAAAACCACTTGCACATAGAAAAAGGTACTATACAGGACCCTATTATTGTATTATTTGCTAGTTTTGACCTGCCAAATAACAATGTAAAGCTTTATTAAATAGTTGCGATACACTCTGTATATTTGTTATAACTAACAAAAATATTATTCTAATCTGAATAAAGGAATGCAAATTAATAGTGAATACAAATTTTAAAGTGTAAACGATTGACATTATTTTATCAAAACCATCAAAGACATGCGCCACGTGTGTTTTAAATAACTGTTTCTCTAAAAATTAATTTAAGAAACGACATATTTAATTAATTATGTATTTTTGAAACGGCAAATCTATTAAACTAATTTCTTGTGGGAGCTCTAGGCCCTAAAATGTGTTTTTTGTATAAGTCAATATTCTATTTTAATTTACTGTTTGCATGCTTGAGGAAGGTAAATCTTTAGAGGACTATGAGCACATGGCAAAAAATAAACAAAGCAGAAGCTAAAAGCGCATCATAAATAATCACAGATGATCTACAGTTATTTTTGCTTATTAATAAAAACACCGTAGTGATACTTCCATATGAAAATAATTGGATGTTTGAAGTCCAAATGTCATCTTTTTGACATTTCTGATGTTTTTCCAACCGTTCTTTGCCCTCAACCTTCAAAATGAGTCATCATAAGCTATCTTATCTTCGTATTAACTCAAGGCATTTTGTGGGGACCGATTCACTTTAAGCATTAAATATTAAGATTAGCTCAAGAAAACTGTGATATATAGTTAAAAAAATACGGAACACATAACACCATATCATAATCACAACAATTATAAACTGACATGTATTTTACAAATCAACGAACGATTATTAGTGAATTTCCTTTGGAAAGTGAACTATTAGCATGACCCGCACGGTGAAACTTAAGCCCGGGACCACCATAGAAGTTCCTAACGTGACCCCCTGAACACGATTTGGGGGGTCGTTCAAAATTTTATATATATATATATATATATATATATATATATATATATATATATATATATATATATATGCGTGTGTGTGTGTGTGTATGCACTCTAGCGGTCACATTTTTTGTCCGATTTACATCAAATTTGGTAGGGACGTTCCTTTCCATAATCTGTTGGACAAGTTCGTTGGGCAAAACAATCGGAAAACTCTAAACCCCAATTTTTGGGGATTAATATTTCAAATTTCGAGTTTTTGGGCCCAAAAAGGGTCAGAAAAGCCCCAGATGTAAAATTAATACATGTTAAAAGATGGGAATTAGAGAGGCGAAAGTTTTAAGCCCTCTCCCGTCATTCTAGCATAAATATTTACCGAGTTATTAAAGAAAATGTGTTTCGGCTAAACACAGTACGTTGTCTTAAGGGGGTTTTACACTAGAAAAGGGTGTTATTCCTTTGTTAGAGTACTTTTATTACCCCAGCGACCTCACGCCTACTTTCAAGCCTGTCTGGACATCCTATTAACCTTATAATGTGCAAAATTGTATTCCCAGCTTTGCAAGTAAATGAAACCAGGAGTATCAGAACAGCCAAAAATATCAATGTTTTCAGATTTCAATAAAAATTGGACAAATGTATGTTTTTACACTGATTTTGAGTTTTAAAAGTTTTTATGTGGAAATTCACTTCCCTCACGTCAGCGTGCTGCGTGCGAACTCGTTTAATTTAAGAGCTATCGATTACATAATAGCCTAGCTTTATTATTCAGTCTATCTTCACCAACAGAACATCAGTTTGAGACGTTTCGTGCATTAGTCAATATCTGGCTCCTCATTCGTGACATTGTTCTTTATGTATTTTTATTCTGATGTCATGCTATCCGCTTTCCTTGAATAATAACCAATCTTGATTAGTTTATTCTCGTCTCTACTAAAAAACCTTTTCTAAATGAAACTAAGGCCAGATTTTTAAACATAGCCAAACTAATCTTAAATGAATATGATTGAATGCAGTTTAAACTGTTTTTAAACTTTTAAGACTTTAACCACAAACTAAGTGTTTAATTAATGATGTATTTTTCATAGTATTTTTAATAATTTTGTTACCATAGTTTTATAATTTAATCACGTTAATAGACTCATATACAGTATTATTATAATATGCTGGCTGCAAGAATCATAAAATGTTTTTGTTAACCCGTTCAACAGTTCAATTTAATTGATAAAATTTGTCTTGGCCCTTTATTTGTTATCTTACACGAAAATCTGATTGTTCATTACATTCCTCTGGTCTAAGGTATAGTTTATAGGATAGAGTTTCGGTATTACTTGTGTCCTTTACATTTGGCTAACCAATAAAAATGTTCATTTGAAAACGGAAAAATAATTTGTTGTCGTTTTTGTACCTCAAAGTACAATCCTTACATTTAAAAAAATTTAGACTCAATAACTATTTCTTCGAGTAATACCACTAACTTGTTCTCGATAGAACCTTAACAAGGATTGACCACCAAGTCCAACTCTGCAGTAGGTTAAAGTCAAGCTAATTTTTCTCTCAAGTATTTGTATCCTCTTCTGCCTAAAGAACGCAGTAATGGTGATGTATGGCTGTTTATTTTTGGTTATGCTACTCTTAATCTCTTCACCTCTTCTAAGGGACTTTTGAGACAACAAAAAAACAGTATGACGCTATGTCTTCTTTCGTAGCACATTCTATACTGTGGATAATTGTTGTTGTTTAAAGTTCACAATTGAACAGCTGATCGTCACACGATATTAAAATAACCTTTATGAGTTTTCCTAACATATGGTTATCTTTAAAATCAAAATAATCGCAATTAGGTTATATCAGTTTTAAAGGTTGTGTATTTTCATATGCTTGAGTCACCCGTGATACGTACTTATATACTTTTAGAAAATAATGTTACTTTTTTTATCGAAATTAAAAGTTTAACAAGTACACTAGATGACCTTACCAAGCACCCTAAGTTCTCCTATATAAGTGTTTGAAGAGGGTCGTAGCTAGCTTAAACTCCCACTGCTAAAGGACTGTTTAAGGACTGTTTACAGGACTGCCTCTCTAAGCTTAACTTTTATGCTACTTTGTGTTCATGGTCAACGGCAGTTTACTTTTTGTTATTATAATTAGTAAAACATTTCGGTAAATATTCGAAGAGGTAACATCTTTGATAGAAATTGTAATATTTTGTATTAATGATTCGGATATTATACTGTAATTACAACGAAAACATCATGAATACTAAACTTTACTTCAGTCGGCCTTATAGCTATAATAACATTATAATGGGGAGTTGCCTGGTATAATGTTGGGTGATCATAGCTACGCCAAGGTCCCAGGGATGAGCTCTCAAATAATCAATGGCTATTAGCTACACAATAAAGGAAAGCAAATTAGTTGCCCAAGTAACCCTGTGGGTTCAACTATCTAAAATATTAAAAAATAGGACTCCGAGTTGATCATAACTATGTATGTATGAGTTATCACCCTCCACTAGGACCCTCAGTAAAAATATTATGATAAAGCAAATAGCAAACGGTGTTTAAGAAATTAAGTTTTATAATAGATACTATAATATTACTATGATGACTTTATGCCATCACTATAACAACATAATCAAAAATCACAAAAACCTGAACTTTTTACTTTTGTACATGAAAACCAATGGTTTAAAAAAAATTTTTAATGGTTTTATTAATCTTATGTACACCAGAATAATGTAACATACGAGTTAAAAAGCTTATGAAAACATCACTAAACATTCATTAATGCCACATCGATCCTGATCAAAATCGCAAAATTCTGAGAAGGTTCTAAACTAGATCCAGCTGCCATTAACATCATTAAACATTCAATAATGACAGATCGATCCTGATCAAAATCGCAAAATTCTGAGAAGGTTCTAAACTAGACCCAGCTGCCATTAACATCATTAAACATTCAATAATGACAGATCGATCCTGATCAAAATCGCAAAATCTTTAGAAGGTCCAAAACTAGACCTAGCTACTTAAATAAATCTTCAGGAAGTATGAATATACAAATAACATAAAACCAACTGTAAAAAAATTTCTAAAATGATATACAAATAGTGTTTATTTTATTTTTTATAAAAACTTTCGTTCCAACCGTGCAATTGAATAGCTCACTATATAACCTCTAATTAATTGTTTTGCATACAAAAATTGTTAGTACCTGGTGACCTGATAGTCACCTGATTTCTTACATCTTTGTTCAGTACAGTTCGTGTCATAAAATAAAGCAACAATAACTCAACCACGGTCCATGAGGTTGAGTTATGGCTTGGCCTCCTCCCAGATTGTCTTGCAATATTAATGGACACTGGACCGAGAAGACCCCTGGGAACTAATATTTTATTTCTTTCATCTGTTTGATTTTATATATTTTCCAAAATATATATGAACAAAATTGTTGTTGTTGTACTTACATTTATTATTATTATATTATATTATTTAAATAAAAGTGCTATAAATAATGTTGCCAACTCTAATTTTTATCAGAGTTTCATAAAATTATACTAAACAGTGTAATATATTATGATTATTATTATATGTTATGTGTATTATTATTATTATGTGGTATATGTATTATTATTATTTAACTGTTATTACCGTCAATCTTTTCATTTTACTTCTTTCGGTCTCGTATCATGTAAGGCAGAGTAAGTTATTTGTTAACACCAGTACAATATTAGAATATGTACTGTAAATATCATTTGTTCTGCATACTAGTAGTAAAATGTATTTTCCTTTAAGCTAGAATTGAACTTTCACCCAACAAAGTCTAATTTGTTCAGCGTATTTATAAATAATTACAAAATTACTCAATAGTGTAAATAAGACTTAATTTAATAAGAAGATGGCAATATAATGTCGATATAAACATCGTATACAATTAATTTTTTAACTTAGTTATTTAAGTACAGATAAATTAAAAATTAAAATCTGCCATTTTTCATTTGGCTATTTATGATCCTGGATAAAGAATCAGTTGTTCTTGGTAAATATTCTACACAGGGAATCTCAACCATTCTATATTCATCATTTATTCACATTCACCTCAAAATACGCCCTATTTGCGATGGCGTCTTTCTCAGTGTTCAAAACAAAATAACAAATCAAAAATTTCAAATAAATACAACTTTAGAAGAATAAGTAGATTTAAATATAATGCTTGTTAGCTAAAGCTAGATTATCCTTTGCTAATATAATCTAGCAAGACAAATACAGTTAGAACAGTGGATGTTTACACGGCACAAATGGAAACGTAAACATGGAGCTCCGTCCTTGGTCACGAATAATCCTCCGTAGTTGTCTCGACTGTTGAAACGCTTTGCTTAAGAGTCGTCCTATGTGTTAATCTCTTAACATCCCATGTTTACTGTTTAAAACAACCGAAGCTAAGTTTTAATGGTATTATAAATAGCGACGGATGTATCACAAGTTTAATTTGAACACCAATCAATTAAATTTGAAAAATTAAATTCAAAATTGCTAATTGGAAATGTTTTAATGCAACTAAGCGGATGTATATAGGGTTTGTAAATCTAATTGGTATTGACTATATAGTCATCAGATCGGTGAAACTCATATCGATACATTTTGTGTAATTTAAAGTTAATATAATCAAATATGTATAACAATCGATCTACCTGCAGTTGACACCAAAGGTGGTCGTGGCATATCTTAACAAATTACTCTTTCCTACATAAAATCAAAATGTTGATTAAAATCATATAAAAATAATCATTCTTGATTTGTATTTTACCCTCCAGTGCCAAATCGTACACGAGTTGAGCTCTCAACTACTCTAGATTGCCCCCTATTATTAATAGCTGTCCGACAGGGATGATCGCACCTCTTGGGAAATCCTACATTTATAATACTCCAGTAAAACTAAGTAGTAGTTTTATAAACTCAAATATAACCCAACATTGAACCGAAGTATACAAGAAAATGGTTATTTTACCGTGCGAACCAAATAAAAGTTGAATACCTGTAAAAATCCTTTTTTTATAGGTAACATTTTTATTTATTTATAATTTTAGATTTTTCGTACATTAGTAAACGTATTATTCATAACAGAAATGTAAGTTTACATTAAGCAGGACACAAATGTTGTAACATGGGAAGCTAATGCGCGTGTTAAAATACCTCATAACTCATAAAATAGCTCTTTAAACCATTTAAACACGAAAGTTATCATATAAGTAAAGTGTCGCCCTTTTAAAATGTACATTGCAGCATATGACAGCCAGAATTGGACAGAAGGCCAACTTGTGTGCGTTCTGTCTATCCTATTTCCATATCCATCTGTTTGTAGAGTCGGCTGTCGCATGTCCTTCAGAAGTTGCGTAGCAGATGTTCTTAACGTTATAGGCTGTATGGCTTGTTATTATTTGTTAAATAAAAGTGCTAAATATATAACAACTTTACTTTTGTTATATTTATGGAAATCATGAACATAAATTATACACGGTTAGTGGTAAACCATTTGATATTTATAAACCAATCCTCGTAAATCAATATTTGTTTAGTAATATTAATAAACAATTTATATGTCCCAGGACTACCTTAAGACTGGTCTATACCAGTTTTGAGGCTTACATTGGGTACAGCAAATGAAGTTGTCATTACATATGGTAAGTCTTTTGGCTGTCCATTATGACTAACTTCCCTTTCACCTTTGGTCCCTCCATTTGCAGCGGCTAGGGACAGAGTCTCCGGGTTTGGTCCCTCCTGCCAACCTGAGAATGAATGGTCCCTGGCTGTTGTACTTGGATACCCTGTCAGTTGAGTTGACGTGTTGGAGGGCAAAATGAGGGTCCCCTGTTGAGAGCCTCATCCCAGCTGTCACAGGGGCACGGGAATTGGCCCTCTGAGGGGTCGATTTGGCTGCCGTCCCTTCCCACCCTTTCCTTTCCTGCTATATCCTATCTTTCCGGTAACCTTCGCAATATTCCCGCTTGTGGAAGAGGTGAATAGCAGCAAAGCTGGGGTTTCCTAATCCGCCAATAACAACAACAACAACAACAACAAACAATTTATTTTATCAATATTTTAAACTAGCCTAACCAGTTATATTTACCAAGCCTAGATATATTACTTGTGGACTGATATTTACTCTCCGAATAATGAACTGGGTACCTATTTTTAGGACACTACGCCTTCATTACTATGATTTAAAAATGCCTACAAAGAATAGGATAATTCGAGGAAAGTAACAAAATTATGTTGACATTTTTATAGTTTTCTAATGAAAAGATAACATTCTTATCGACCCTATATTGTTTCGTGAATTGCCAAGGTTTTTTTTTAGGTATTGAACCGTATTTCGTTTTGATATTCATATTTTGTTTTTAAGAGACACTGTAATTGATTGTTTTGCTAAATTTTATTTTTATTTTAGTCTCTTACTATGCCTGGGGTCATCATAGTTTATTGTGAAGAACTATGGTGACCTGAATGTGATTAAGCTTCTTCTTTGTAAAAATGGTGTCATTCCATATAATAAAAAAATAAACATTAAATACCCCACCCTATTCCCTTTCTATATTCAGCATCCCACTTGTAAGTTAGAAAATAATATAATTCCATACACGCACATGCACCAAACGGATTTCATAGATTACTGAATTAAATAGACTTGCCAGCAGTTGTGTAAAAACCATCAAAAATATTCATGAAAATAATGGTTTATTGCAAACCGATGTCAATATCAACTTTCAGACATAAGGAGGCAGACATGCAATATGACCTCCCTCTGATGAGGCACGCACGGAGTCTACAATACTAACAATACTAACATGGGTCTGGACTGAACTGACAGGCCTCTAACTACTTACATTTGTATCAAGTCAATATTCAGATTCGTAGTATGTTTAAATTGAACGAGGAATTAAGTTGGTACATATTCATATTTGCTATTTTAGAATTGTCATAGTAAAACTAAACAAATGATATCAGAAATGTAAATATATTTACTTTTGTAACACAGTTTCATGTAATTTTTTTGCTTATACAAATCCATAAACATCGAGGTATTTTTTCTCAGAAGAATGTAATAGATAATAGAACTAGATATATTACAGCCAATGGGGCTGACAATGCTTACTACATATTATGAAATACATTCCAATAGTTGGTGAAAACCCATCTGCATTTTAATTGTATATTATTGATGCAAAATTTAATTAGCTAACATACAGCGTACAGTATAAATTGATTTGACCCTAAAAACTGCCTTAATAACATATTACGCAATCATTATTGTGACTAAGAGCAATAAATCACATTATCATGAATATTAGGGTTAAAATAAATGCATATGGCTGTTTAGAATTAGATATTAAAATTTGCTCAAGCATGTTCCTTATTGGAGTTAAAATTAACGTCACTTTAATTTAGATTAAAAAATAGTAATAGTTATCTGCGTTAAATGTGTCTTTCTCCTTTGTATCTTGAACATGAATAATGTTTTTGAATGTAATATCAGTTTGTAATAACAAATTTAAAGTTATAGTTCATTAGTGTATATAAACTTCCATTTTAGAAGTATAAGACGAAAATAACTCTAAATATTGTAAGTAATTACTTTATTACATTTTATTAGCGAATTTCCCCTATAGGGAAGAAGCTATTGCCGTAGGTCTCATGGTAAGACTTAAGCCCGAGACCATGATAAATTTTCGTTTTGAGGTCCCCAGATGCCAAAAACACCACTCGTTCAAATTTATATATATATATATTTATATATATGTATATATGTGTCCGTAAGCACGATAACTCTCGTAAAAAAGGCCCGATCTTAATGAAATTTGGTACAAATGTGTAAAGTACCATTTATTTGAACGAGTTCGAAAACCAGACGAATCACACAATCCCAAGGGGGGTTTTGTACCCCAAAAATGGGTTTTTTGGAGTTTTTACATGTAATTACCATTTAAATCAAATTTTAATTTATACCATTGAATTTAGCTTAAAAAAAACCTATTTGATATTTTGATCATTGCTCTACGTAAATTGGTTACTGAGATATTGAAAGTGCTAAACACAGTACGTTGTCCAATGTTATTCTTATGGAGAAAAAGAAAAACTTTAGATCTCGGTTATTTATGAACATAAACTGTGCGAAATTTGGTATATCGTTTCATCTGGTTGTGGTTTGTTGTTGTTTGAACAAAAAACTAATTTTTCGCCTATGGTTCCCGTAGCAGCAAACCTAGGTTATCGGTCCCCATGTTATTCTTATGGAGAATAATAAAGATGTTATATATCGCTTATTTATGAATGTATATGGATGAAACTTGGTATGTGACTTCAGTTAGATGAGTTCTATTGATATTTGCATAAAAACCCATTATTTTTTGTTCCTTGTTGCAGCAAACCTGCGTACTCATCCCTAATGTTATTCTAATGGAGAATAATGAATATTTTAAATATCGCTTATTTATGAATATATTTCTTATGAATGCTGGTAAGAGTCTTAATGTGTTATTAAGACATATATATTCATTGGAAATTTTCTGAGTACACAGGTTTGCTGTGACGGGGGTATTATTTTTATTATTTCTATTACATCTGTCACAGATTACTAAAATCTAGATGTTTATATTGAAAATAATTTACGTTTACACCTTACATCAGTTTAATGAATAGGGAGTTTCGTTTGGTTCAAGCGGATCGTGTTTTAGGCCCGTGCAGACTAAACAAATACATTAAATTGCTTTTCTATTTAGTCCTAGTTGTAATCAACAGCAGCAATAATAGCAATTAGTAAAGAAGTAAGGTCTTCTAATTAAGTTATTCCAAAAATATAACTTTTAATTTCGGGAAATGTTTTTAAATATCCTAGTTTATGGAAACTACAGCCTAAAACTGTTTACTAATCGATTATGATGTGTGAAAATGTTACTCGGTGAATTTAAATTACATTTAAATGAACATAATGTTAAATAGCAAAGTGTTTTTTCGTAAATTCCCTCTTATTCCTGAAATATATGCACAGTAAAAAAGTATAATAACATAAAACATGTAAAACTTCACTTATTGCATTTTATTAAGATACAATTATTTACTGCTACTGTTGCAAATTTCAATAAAATAAATAGTTTTGCTTTTATGAAGTAAACATTAAATCATATTGTTCCGTTAGTCTAGATAAATATAGCTAACAGGATTGAGTGGTCTTTATCACGAAGAGCACTGTGGAATGTGTAATGCCTTCACAAAGCTACTCTGCGTGATATATTAAACTCTCTCTAAGTTCTAAGTATCATCTTAAAATTAAATTAAGTTTATGATTTTAACAAGTGGTTCAGTTTGAACAATACATTATCACTCGAGAAAATATGGATGCATGGGTTTTTTATTACGATCTAAATTTCTTCACCTTTATTCTTTTTCTTATTGGTTCAAACTTCATATTCACCCATATCTTTGTCCAAAAGTTAAATAAATTCGATCAAGAACTTTTTTCACAGTTAACTTTTTTTATTTAAAACATAAAATGCGTATTAGCTAATGTTGTAATGTTGTCCATTACTAAACAATTTAACCTTATTCCAAACTGTAATCTGTTTTGAAAATACAATAATGTTAGTTTAACACTAAAGGGCAACCGTCTAGAGTTTTAACACTATAAAGTAACACGTTTAAGCATTTTGTTTTATTTTAAAGATTTTCTTTGATTGGAATAATCAAACTAACTCATCCTATAATACCATAACCCTACAAAAAATCTAACAGGAAAAAGTTATGACAATATTGCTTTAAATCGTATGGTTACGCTTACAGTGAATAATGAAACCCAAAAGTGATTGAAAAAAGAAAACCAGTATAAGAGTCAGTAACTTATCTCATACCTTATGTCTTCTAATCATCTAAGTGTAAACCTGATTTAAAACCGTTGAAGTAAGTTATCTTTAAATAATATTGTCTAGGAAGTTAACTAGCCTGGTTCATTGTCTTGGAAGTTATTTTGGATAGAGATTCGATATAACAAAACGCTCATTTTAAAGTCCATCAATGAATTAACTCATAACGTTGGTTTCATAAAAGTCAAGCTATTTTTGTCAAATATTAAAAATATCTTAGAAACTTGTTTTGTTATAATATTTTACCCGACCCATTTACATAAAAAAATTTGTTTGGAAAAAATCTTTTTCATCCTAATTATTTTCGTTTGAACTCCAACACATTATAAAAGCTGAAATATTAATTAATAACTGCACAAATTAATTAAATAAATTATATTTTATGTTAACCATTCCCGAAAACAATTTGAATTAAATTTGAATGAGCAATTTAAATAATTTACGCTTTTGGTTAATTTAAAGTACACGTTTCAACATTAATGATTATTCTAGAGCTATTTGAGTGTAAGTAGATCGAGTTATTTATTTAGTAATACCTGGCTCGGTAATAAGAGGAGTTTTTGTACTGGTTGCAACATATATTGAGTTATGTAGAACATACACATATGAGATTAGAAAGTTATAAGTTAAACATACAAACTCCGCCCCAGTCCAAGCGAAAAACCCGCTTGTAAGGGGACTTTTCAGTATATGTAAACTGCCTTTTTTATTTTGTATAAAACAAAACATACTTTAAACGATATAAACGTTTTCTTTTCTATCAACGTTTTAGTTAAATTACTGATGCAATAAAATCCCTCTATTCCAAGGAAAACACTGACTATAGAAAGTTTTGTTTGTAGTTACCTCCTTTTGATGCAATAAAAGGTTATGAAATAGAGATAACTCGATCATTATTTTCAATTTTTGTGATTCAATTTATAACTCAAAGGCTCTAAAGCATCTGAGAAATTTAAAAGAGCTGTCTAAAGTATCAAGCCTCTTTAAGTTATACACCAATCATTCCATTATTTTATCTAATGATTTAGTATGAGTTATTTTTGGAATTGATTATAAATTGCTTTATTTTTAAATCGGTCCCTCAAAACTAATTATTTTATAAAATTAAAATAGCAAACAAAGAATAAATGATTATCTCTCCAATAAATTAGAGAAATACACAAGAGAGAAATTGAGGAATGGATTTCTATTGTCTATGAGAAAATAGTTATCTCTATGTTATGTAAATTGTATATAATTGCAACAAAACGGGGTGAATAAAACATGTGTCAAAATAAAGTATTTTTTTGTATAAATCTTTTTAAATATACATCTAAAGATACTATAGTAGAAAAGGTAAACGTAAAACAATAAGTAATTGGAACGTGGTTTAATTTATAAACATTTTAGTCAAGAAACAATTCACAATACAAAATAATATTGAACATTGAAAGAAAATTGTTGCATTTCATGAACGAAAAGTCCAATAAATTAGCATAGGGCATATGAATCCATTGTAAATAATTGTCGATAACTATTAGTTAAACCTAACCACTTTATTTGTTTAAATGTTTTTGTTCGTTTCCTATACAAACATAGAAGGTATTCGTCACAAAATAAATTACACTATGTTAGTATTAAATTTATTTGATTGTTTTAATACACTAATGTAATATTGTTTTAATTTACTTTTTGTTACGTTTATACGATATATTTTAACTATGTCTACCTGTTTTGAATAGGCTATCGTAATTTTACCAGTTTAACGATTTATTTAATTTAAATTTAAAATAAAAATGTCGTAAAGCATACATTTTCTTCTATAACCACAACATTCAAACAAAGAACACAAAAATACTTCGAATTGTTCTTCTATATCCGTATGTTTCAATATGATGCTAAACTATTAGTTAGAACATTTTTACATGATGTAATCACTAACAAGTATTTACTTTGAAACTGATCGAGTATCAACACCGTGCTATTTATTTTTTTACTACCCATTGGTTCATGTATACAAGGTTTTAGTTTGGAGGTTATCGTGTTGTATTTAACATGCAATTTAATAGGGAAACCCAAAACGATGCACCAAGAAAGTTGAAACAAAATCAAAGTATTAAGGAAAATGTATTTATGTAACATTTGTTTATATAATTATAAAAAAGTAGTTAATATCATTAACTGTGCTCTCGGAATTTGTAGCAAAGTTATCATTAGCCCTAAAAAAATGTTACTGATTGACGGTTAAAACTGAGTTATGTTTTATTGGCTATGCTACAAATTATTAAAATGTACGCACAAGTTTGATTTAGAACATGATTATTAGTAAAATGTTAGTTATTTCAATTTCTATCGATAAAACGAAATTTTTTGAGGGTTGAGTATTTTATATAGGTTTCCGAGTATTCTTTTAACATTTAAAAGGTGAGTGTACTTGTTTTTAAGATAACAAATCCTAATTAACTGTAAATAAGAAGCAATGAAACAAACTGAAAATATTAAAAAGCATTACCCTAAATTCTTGAAAAATAATTTGGTTTCATGTAACCTACTTAGTTTCTTAAGAAGAGTTGCTTAGTACTATTATAGTTGATTTAACAATTTTCTATGTATTTAAAAAACCGATAAGAACAAAAAAAACCTTAAAAGTAATATTCAGAAAAATTACATTAATTATAACGCAGAGATAAACTTCATAGCGATATAAAAGTATTGAATTAATTGTATGGAAAGTGTAAAATACATATTTAGAACTGAGGTTCAAAGGTTATTTGCGGATTTAGGCTGTCCAGAAGCCGCAAGTTTGTAAAGCCCCTAGCGGATCTAACATTGTTTGTTACACATTCGAAGCCTCAAATATGGTTTGTAAACTGAGTGATTTTCCCAAAATATATTTGTTGTAAATTTCTTTGTTAGTAAACTTATCCCAAATGACTTATAATTTACCACTATTTCATGAGATAATATTTTAATAATAAATAAAGTTTCCATGACCATAATTAACATTACAGAGGGCATTTAATTCATGTTTATCTCGCTGAGCAAACTAACACAGCCACGAACAATGTCAGTAAAGACAAATAATTAATCATACTTAGAAAAAAATTGTATCAGTAACTTATTATTCAATAAATATATTGACTATTAATTCATTACATTATTTTATCCGAACCACACAAAATGTTACAAAGAAAAGGAAACTGCAAAGATAATGGTAACGAAATAAAAGTTATTAACTTAAATTATAACTAAACATCTTAACAATTTTGCTTCTTTTAGTTTTGGTTGATCCAAAACAAACAAAAAAGATTAAACAAATTAATCAAGACGGGAGCCGTCTGGTGACGAGATTATAAAATGATACACAGTAAAAAGATAAGCCAAAGTTTAATAACAAGTGACTATAATATTTAACTGAGAGAGTTGACTTTGTAATTTCTTTGTACTTGCATATTCCATGAAGCTTAATGTAATATAAATATTAGTAATGAAATTTTGATCATTACAAAATTATTTAAAAGCTGCATCACAGTACTGATTTATTCATTGTTAACCCGTACAATATTAGTTCAGTTATAAGTTAATATAAATCTGGATGTTTAACTTTTCCTCTAATAGTCTTTATAGGACATAGTGAGTTTAAGAAGGCAATTATACTATTTTGCGTACAAGGGTAAATGAGTAATTTTAAAGATGACCAGATCTTTTAAGCTAAATTTGTAATATACATATGAAGAGGCCAGGGGAAAAAAGATGAATGTCCAAGAGGCGACATTCAGAGAAAACGGAAATATAAACTTTCAGTACTCATACCAAAAGGCTGAACAAAAAATTAATGACATTTTAGTAGTTATGTTGTAAAACACATTCAGCTTAAATTGCACACCTACAAGGAAATTTTTTTATAATTTTATTTATTAATAAAATTTATATTTGTATTTTTTTTTACAAATATTTTCAGGAAAAAGGATGAGGGTCCGACCGGTGAAAAAAGATGAGAGTCCTTAGAATTACTAAAAAAACATTAATAAATGTATTTTATTTATTACAAAGAAAGATTTTTAGTTTGAACAATAAAATCATGTATCTTGCTTATAATATAAATGTTCTGAATGACAGTCTTTTTGCTCTTAAAACACTATAGTAAGTACGGTAAGTCCAAAAGATTACATGAAATTACCGAAAAAATTTGCCAAAATTTATTGAAGTTAATGTATCATGAAGTAAGGTTTTATAGTTTAAAAATAAAAATATAGGCCTAAATTTATATATGAGAGGCCTATACACTTATTGAATACCAGTGTTTTTGCAGTTCATAAAACCACTATCCTGAATGTGGAAGGGTATTGAAATACTGTTGTGCTTCTTCATGGCAGAATTTCTTGAGATGCTGCAAATCTTGAAATTTAGCTTCAGACAGTGGCAATTTTTCATGGTACAACATTGATGGTAGTCGAAAACAACCCTCTTCTAAAGTCAGTCTCTTCCGCTTTGCTTTGATCACTACACTTTCAGTTTGTGGTCCACTAAAAGATGATCGGTGAAGAATCATACGGGGATGATGTTCAACTACAGACATTTCTCTTACTGGTCGGCTTTTAAAGGGACATTTTTTTACATAAATGTCAGAAAGGAACTCAGACCAAGCTTTAAAAATCGTTTGGTCTTCACACGAAACTACCTTAAATGGTGAAGGTTTCGATCTAGCATTTTCTACAACAGTGTTCCATTCACATGGCAGCTCGACTCGAGTTTTTTGGTTTATTAAACCCATGTTTTTGTCGCATTCGAGGTAAGAATGTCCCCGAACAGGAAAAACAAGTTTAATAGATTTGAGTCTTCTTGTGAAATGAACAATGTAATGGATCAAACGAAAAACTGTATAGTTCTTATTTTGACCACCACAGGAGTCACAAAAAATGGTCAGCTCTTTTACCTGAGGGTCTAAATGGTTAAAAATAAAATCAAAGAGTACTGATGAAACATCATCTGATCCTTTTCTCCCGCATACCTCTGGATAAGTATAAAAAATTGCTTCTGAGGTAGAGAGTGTGTGTACGTTGAACATGTAGAAAGATAACTGTCGACGGTAATAAACATCGTTCGTTTCAATGTTTGGAACTGGGAGGTTTTTTTCAAAGTCCATTGCAATTGCTTCTTTTTGTGGATTCTTTTGTGCTTCTAGTCTAGCAGCTCTTTTCTTGTCATAAAACATTTTCGCCTTGCGTAAATGTAACTCCTTCTTCGTTTGCAATGATTTCAGTTCTTCATTTAACTGCTTGTACGTTTCCAAATGTGGATTAGTTTTATTGATTTTATTGTTTAGTGCATCAATTGTTACCGTAATCTCATCACAAAAGCTGCAGGTGTCACTTCGGGGATACCCGAAGGAAATGTTAAATTTTGATATAAATATTTCTCTGTACTTTTCGTAGGAAACTTTATGTTCTGGAAACATTGTCTTGAACATATTAAACATTTTTTTAACATTTAATTCTTCAGGTAAGTATAGCTTTTTAGATTTAGACAGACTGTAATGTGATCTCCGTGTTCGGAATGATTTTATGTGCTCAATAATGGAATCAGTAACTTCCACACGAATTCTATTAGGCCTATTCTCGTGCTTTCCCCGATTGTCAACAGGGGCTTTTCCTGTACTTTTAAGGCCTTCTTGCAAGGTTTGCACCCTTTTAGCAGTAATTCCATGGAGTGATAGAAAAGCCTTGTAACAGACCGGTATTTCACAAAGATTATTATTTCTCATAGCTCTTACCTTGTAGTTATATGAGTATGAATGTAAATCAGCCTCATCCTCTGATTTTCTGGGGCGGTGACGGGCAACTTGCTTACAGGTTATTAGTCCACAAAGGTACACTGACTGTTCATCATAGGTCTTAATATTGTTAAAATCAGATATTATAACTTTCCTCATTTCAGGCGTAACACTTTCAAAACATTTCAGTTTTTTGCAATGACAGTCTTCACCAGTTTCATGGCTACTTAACCTCAATTTCTTACCAACATCTGTCATTCTTCCAAATGACTTACGTTTCTTTGAAGACTTCAAATGAAGAGCACACAAAGTTTCATCTTCTTCAGACATTTTAACTTCTTAATATTACCTAAATAAATAAAACTTTAAAACGTCTTACTCGTAAGAGTCATCACTGAACATTCACAAATACAAATCAACAACTAATGTAAACACAGAAAAGAACACTGGTAGCACTGGAAACACGGTAGCCAACATAAGTGGACCCTCATCTATCTTTCCCACATTCACTGGTACCTTCATCTTTCTTCCCTAAACCTACTAAATTTTAAACTGCAATAACATAGCACCCTCATCTTTTATGCTTACGATAAATATACTATGAGATTCTACATGTTATAATGATCAAGAAATCACCTCAAACTCAATATGTGAAAAAAATGGACACTCATCTTTTTTCCCCTGACCTCTTCATATTAATACAAACAACAATACATTCATTGTTTATGCTAAAATTGACGTCGTATAAAACAAAAGATCCAACTAGCCAGCACTACAATATCTGCTTTTCTTTAAAATCCTCCAAAAGTCCTTCTAAAAAAGATATAACAGTCCCAACACTTAAACATACAAATAAAAACGTATTTACCTCAAGGTAACAGGTTACAATCATATGACAGATTTTCAGTATACTTTTACTTTATGAATTTATATTCGATCAATTACAATTCTGCGAATTAAAAAATAAGATGTTTTTATTTATCAAACTGCACTTCGTGCTGGGAGAAGTATCAGTCTACCAAATGTAAGTCGGCACTAGGGATTGGCAAGCCTAGGTAATTTCGGAATACATTGACCCTCGAACGTCCGGGGACTCATGGGAATGATGGCCACATGATCATGTTCTCACCCCAGTAGTTAGTGTTTTCAGAACGACGAGTACCTAAGGCTCTCTACCAAGCAAAAAAGTGCCAGCTCACGTTTGGCCGGAAGGTAACACTCTAGCCTAACAATTATTCTTACTGAACGAGGCCGCTAACCTTGTTTTCCTTGGCCAACCTTGGCAATCCTTGGCCAACCTTATGGCCAACAATCATGGGGATGATGGCCACATGATTAAGTTCTCACCCCAGTAGTTAGTGTTTTCAGAACGACGAGTACCTAAGGCTCTCTACCAAGCAAAAAAGTGCCAGCTCACGTTTGGCCGGAAGGTAACACTCTAGCCTAACAATTATTCTTACTGAACGAGGCCGCTAACCTTGTTTTCCTTGGCCAACTATGGCAACACTTGGCCAACCTTGTGGCCAACAATCATGGAGATGATGGCCACATGATTAAGTTCTCACCCCAGTAGTTAGTGTTTTCAGAACGACGAGTACCTAAGGCTCTCTACCAAGCAAAAAAGTGCTAGCTCACGTTTGGCCGGAAGGTAACACTCTAGCCTAACAATTATTCTTACTGAACGAGGCCGCTAACCTTGTTTTCCTTGGCCAACTATGGCAACACTTGGCCAACCTTGTGGCCAACAATCATGGAGATGATGGCCACATGATTAAGTTCTCACCCCAGTAGTTAGTGTTTTCAGAACGACGAGTACCTAAGGCTCTCTACCAAGCAACAAAGTGCCAGCTCACGTTTGGCCGGAAGGTAACACTCTAGCCTAACAATTATTCTTACTGAACGAGGCCGCCAACCTTGTTTTTAGGTAATTTATGTTGAGAATGAAATAATTGTCAAAGGTAAATGCGATGTAACGAATCTTAACTGTAACTACTGACATAATAACATATTACTATTTTATCTATTAATTAAAATAATCTACATATTTTAGAACACCACTCAATCACAGTCGTAATTCGGGGTTGGCAAGAGTGGGCAGTTCCCCCACCCAATAATTTGGAGGACATATTATTGTAATATATTAAAAGTTACAATAATCATGATCACTTAATAATATATCACCATTTTTCCCCCTCCAATCAAAATACTGAAATCACGCTTATGCACTAAATACATACATTCATCCATTAAGTAAATGGCAATCGATTTCAAGTAACACCGTTTATAATCAGACCCAATGAGGCAATACACATATGTGAAATTTTAAACCTTCCCAACATTTTTCTATTAACAAATTTTACATTCAACCCCAAATGTGGGTTTTCCTATCAGACCAGTTAACAGACCGGCAATGAAAAAGCAACAACTTCAAAGCGGATGTTACGTTATCCTTTATATTCCCACTCCATTGGAAAAAAACTGCGGAAAACTGGTGATCCATCAACGGCAACAATAAAACCTGCTCTCCCGCACAACGCCTCTCATCCGACTGACATAAACAACATAAAGGCGCTTTTGAATATATGGAAATTTAGTTTATGTACTGAGTGTATTATAACATTTTATATTAAATACACTACTTAATATACTTAAGTAGTTTTATATTAAGTTGTAGTCTATACTAATTAATGAAAGGGATCGACATCGAGTAAATAAATTACAAAATTGTTAGTGAACTTTTTTTAGTTTTACAAGGACACTCTTTAGAGCAATATCCTTTGACGAGCTAAGTATCTATATGTAAGTCTCTTGATAGACGACGGAACATTTCACGAAATCCGTACAAAACTGTTAATATTAGGATTGATTGCATAGAACGAATCTAACTTGGACTTTCTTCTTTATGATTTTACAGGACCTATTCTTCAACTGAGATCATTCAACAAACTACTTACAGTAGAGATCATTTTACAATACTCCTTAATCATCATTCTTTCACTCAAAATGTTCTGAAAAACTGAAAACAAAACAAATCCAATCAATTAATTTAACGTAAGCACTACTGAACCAATCAAGTTAAATACTTATATGTAGGTAGATTATTTATCTGGGCTATACATAGGCCTTTTATCATCTTGGCAATCCCTAAGGGCTCCACCCAAGTCGCCCTTAAAGTTACAATGTCATTCGTATGGGCAATATGTTTAATGGGTCAGAAAAATATGTAGTTGCAGCAGGAATTTTAATCAGCTGTCCTTTCCTGAATTATTTGTGCGAAGCACGTGTTATCAGCTTGCTAAATCATATGTTTCCTTAAGAAGTTAATGAGCAAACACTTTTATTTTGATAAGCATAAAACAGTTAGTTTACAAAACCGTTTGTACAAATTGTAATGTAATATAATGCAATTTTCAACATCAATCAAACACCCCAGTTGCAGCACACCTGCGTAATCAGCGAATTTCAAACGCATATATACGTATCTTAATACCACATAAAGCCACATACCAAGTTTCATCAATATACATTCATAAATAAACGATTTATGACATTTTAATTATTCTCCATAAGAATAATATAGCGGCTGAGTATGCAGGTTTGCTGAAGCAAGGAACACAAAAATGGGGTTTTATACAAATATCAGTATAACTCAACTAGGTGAAGTCACATACCAAATTTTATTGATTTATGTTCAAAATTAAGGGAGATAACACGTTACTTATTCTCCATAAGAATAACATGAGAGCTGAGTACGCAGGTTTGCTGCTACGGGAACTATCGGGCAAAACTTTTTTTAGTGCAAAAAATATCAATAGACAACAACAATATGAAGCAATATACCAAGATTCATCAGGATAAGTTGATAAATAAGCGAGGTATACAATTTTTCTTATTCCCCATAAGAATAACATTGGACAACGTACTGTGTTTAGCACTTCCAATATCTCTGTAACCATTTAACGTACAGCAATGATCAAAACACCAAATTTTGCGTACTTTTAAGCTGATTCCAATGGGAAAAACTAAAATGTAACTTTTAAAAAATATATGTAAATATCTCAAATAACCCATTTTTGGGGTACAAAACCCACCCAAAACACCCTTTCGGAGAAGTAGATCTGTCTGGGGTTTGAACTTAGTCATAAATGCTGCTTTACACGTTTATACCAAATTATACCAATCCAAGTTATACCATATACCGGGTGTCCCACGTAAGGTGTCTCAAATTGATTACGGAAAAACGGCTTAACGTACAAGGATGAAATAAAATTATTTCCGGCTAAATCGACCCCAAGGAATAACGTAAAAATATTTTTAACGTTTTTCCGATACAGGGTGTGCCAAAAACTGAGGGTCACTAGTTCGAATCTCGGAATTTTCAAATGTAAACATATGTCATGTTATACATCATTTTAAAAGTATTTAATAGACAAACATTTTGGCGAAAACAGAAATTAATTATCTTTTTCCGTTTCAAAATGGTGGCAGTTTTTTGGGGAAAAATCAATATGTTTTTAATACTCTGTGTTTCCTATACCAATGCACATAGCCCTTCTCCAGTTAAATTTTCTTACTCGTTATGAAATTAGCTTTACTGTGATATGCTACAAGTACCGGTTTTTTTAAATAATAAAAATTCCAAAAAAATTGATTTTTGAAAATTTGCAAATGCCCATTGTTCAAAATTTCCAAATGGCAACATATGTCAAGTGGAATATCATTTTATAGGTTTTTTAATTCTTAACAACTTTCTAATTTACACTTACTTCGTATCTCTTTTAGTTTTTGTGTAAATAACAAAAAACCTAATTTTCCTATATCAAATGCATGTTACTTGGGTTTTACACTAAATGAAATGGGGCCATGATCAGGTTTAGTGTTAAACCCAAATAACATGCATTTGTTATAGGAAAATTAGGTTTTTTGTTATTTACACAAAAACTAAAAGAGATACGAAGTAAGTGTTAATTAGAAAGTTGTTAAGAATTAAAAAACCTATAAAATGATGTGCCACTTGACATATGTTGCTATTTGGAATTTTTGAACAATGGGCATTTGCAAATGTTCAAAAATCAATTTTTTTGGAATTTTTATTATTTTAATAAACAGTTACTTGTAGCATATCACAGTAAAGCTAATTTCATAACGAGTAAGAAAATTTAACCCGAGAAGGGCTATGTGCATTGGTATAGGAAACACAGAGTATTAAAAACATATTGATTTTTCCCAAAAAAACTGCCGCCATTTTGAAACGGAAACAGATAATTAATTTCTGTTTTCTCCAAAATGTTTGTCTGTTAAATACCTTTAAAATGATGTATACCATGACATATGTTTACATTTGAAAATTCCGAGATTCGAACTAGTGACCCTCAGTTTTTGGCACACCCTGTATCGGAAACAAAATACAAATATTTTTACGTTATTCCTTGGGGTCAATTTAGCGGGAAATAATTTTATTTCATCCTTGTACGTTAAGCCGTTTTTCCGTAATCAATTTGAGACACCTTACGTGGGACACCCGGTATATGTTAATACCAAGACCTGTCGTGCTCACGGACACACACACACACACACACACACACACACACACACACACACACACACACACACACACACACACACACACAACACAAACACACACAAACACACACACACACACACACACACACACACACACACACACACACACACACACACACACACACACACACACACACACACACACACACACACACACACACACACACACACACATATATTTAGTTTTGAACGAATGGTGTTTTTGGCATCTGGGGACTTCAAAACGAAAAGTTATCATGGTCCCGGGCCTAGGTCTTACCATTCCGACTACGGTAATAGCTTCTTACCTAAACGGGAAATTCGCTAAAAAGAACACTGTAGTGTTTCCAATTACTACAGATGTTTTAATTACCAAAATACTAACATTAATTCCTATTATTTTTATAAACTATTTGGTTTTAAACAACAACATACAGTGCTGCTTATTCTAAGCTTAAAAGAATCAGATGCCCCTCTGCATTAGATGCTGTTAGAATTTCGGGTTTTTAATGAATATTGAATTTATAAAACTAATTTATATTATATAAAAACTATATAAACATTTAACTCTCCATTATAAGGCTAGCTAATTTATAATTTGTCATGAAGTTCTCAAGAGTAATACTCGTATTCAGAAATAAAAATCATGATAGGAAGATTTCAGAACGAAAATTGGGTTTTAATATAAGATTAATACGGAAAAACCTTTAGTAATTAGGATATCTGGTCTAGTTTATTAGTAAACCTGTCTACAGAGAAAGATACATTGTCTAGTTCCATTGTTAAACATTTGCGTTAAAGCTATGAATGTCAAGTGATATTATTACTTTTGGTAAAGTGACTATATTGCATGCTCCTATAGTCTACTCTGTTCTATGTTCACCGTGCAATATGGAGTGCAATATGTATTTAAAATTGAAATTTGACTCGTTCCTGAAAGTATTTATTTTAGCGCCTTCACGTGGTATACATTGGTTAATTTATTTTACAATTTAACTAAGACCATCTAAATCGGAAATGTAACCGGTCGACTTTTGTTGTAGTTACTGTAGTTGAAATATATCAGAATTATAGAAAATCATATCCAACTAATACAACTGTACCACCTGTGTATTTTGGATCGGCCAGTTATGCAACATATGCACCATCTCAAGTGGCAAATATATTGGACGAGGCATAAGGTTTTTATAAAATAAAACTATTAGCCTTAAATAAACTACATAAATAATTTTCTTATATTTATACATTTATGGTTTTCATGACTTTTTATTTGGAAATAACTATAGTTGTTATTCTTATCCCAATCCGTATAACAAGCAATTCGTATGATTGAAATTTGGGCACGGATTTTAATGAAATTAACGGAATTTCTATTAGGGTTCAATATTATATACAAAATCCTTTGCACCCTTATAACGTCTGTTAATATTCTAGAGTCCATAGGGCACAATTCGTTCAATGCAATTGACAAAACTGGAATAGAATTTAAACGAAAAGATATTCTGAAGAAATGTATAAAAATGACGTAATATAAAAAAAACTAATATCACAGAAATACAAAGAAAACAGCGTAATTATAACAAAATCCGATAAAAGAATCCGAATGTTGTAATACACATGCAAAACTATAACCAATAAGAAGGAAGCTTCATAAAATAGAACAAATAAAAGAATTATTAATATATTCCATCACAAGAATGCAGTAATGAGAAAAGCAGCTCAATATAATATGTAACCCTTAATCAAACCTTGTCCAAACCTCAGGGTGTAGCATTACAAACACTTATAAATTAAAATATAAGACGCAAATATAACAGTACCAGGTAGTACCACTTGTATTTACTTTACGAATGTTATGTTACAAACCTGTATTCAAACATTCCAATACAATATCCCCTTTAGATTTGTCAGGAAACATTAATTATAACTGATGGAATTACAAAGAATTAAATAAATGGCCCATGAAGTTGTCTAAGGTAGCGAAGAGTCAAAGTTACTTTGATAACAATGATAAAACAGTAATTAAACAAGAAGAAGGATATAAAGGGTACGGTAAAAGTCAGTTAACTGCAGCAGACCAGATGAGCGACATTGTTTATCTCTTGCTCATCTTATCTGACATTGCACGTAGCATTCATAAATTATGTTCAGTCTACCATTGTAACAATTGAAAATTCAATGTTGGTATATGGGGACTACAATATTAACAAATGATGGGTTTTCTTCGAACCTTTACAGTTTAGATCATTTCAGAACGCTAATCACGATTTCAACACTTAATTTACACCACAGTTGTGTTACCAAATGTTTAAATCAGTGATAAAAAGCGCAACTCACGTTTGGTCGTTTGGTTTGGTTTGGTTTAGTTGGTTTGGTGGTTTGGTGTTGGGGTTTGGTGTTTTTGTTGGTATTTGTAAAAATGGGTATGAAAACGAAGGTGGCAAATTTGATTTTTTTTTTAATTATATTTATACTGTTATAATTTTAGAAAATACATGATACATTGAAATATCGTTTTCGGTTAACTGACTTTTCCCGCACTCTGTATGGCATAAATAATTTAATGATGTGTTATGTTTATATGAAGGAAATTATAGATCAAGGTGTTTAGAATATTTGAACTTAATCTTAGCAAACATCAAACTTACAATATAAATTACAGAACGAACAGATAAATGTCCTAGATCTCATATTAATTTAAGAAAATAATATGAAATATCGTTCCTCAAGCTATAAAGAAAACCCACTCAAACCGATTTTATCACAACTTCTGATCTCGATAATGCTTGGGAACTGAACATGCCCAACTTAGTTTAACTTATAGTTCAACGATTAACAAGGCTTTTAGAAAAAAATAATGCATTTAATTTGTTTTGAAAACACTCGATCTGGACATCAAAATCAGCAGATGATTACAATGAATCAGAAACATAAAAAAATAAAAAAATAACAAATTTTTAATTAATGTAAAAACCATTATATACTGTATGACAAACAAGACATTCCAATGTAGATTCAAAACATATAACATATGTATAGGTGATACAGTCTAATAATAACGGGAATTCGAAAATATTCATACGCTGAGCACATACTCCAGACGGATCACACTTAAACTAATGTACTAAAACTCATTATGACCATTTTAGACAACATTTATAAATCTTTTACTTATATTCACATTACACCACTGACAAGCACAACACACAACATATAATGCAGAAACAAAATATATAATATTCAATAAAATTATTAATTCTAGGCTACAATGCTAATTTCATTAATAAGATATAATTTTCCATATATTTTGAAATCAATATCAATGCCCACATTTATTTCCATACCATATCAAATTATTATTTGTTTGCATTAATTTAACTAAGTAGGTAATGTGAACCTTACCATAAATGAATGAAAAACATGTTAGTATTTAAAATAAAATGATTAAAAGATACCAACAAAGTACTACATATTATTAAAATTGGTTCTCACAGGTTAGAATTGCATATTACTTTACTTAAGTTTTTTTTTTACAGTTATTCGTTTAAATCCTTGCACATACGCTTTAAATTAACACAATACAATGTACGATAAATGTACGACAAATCATTCACAGTATTAAGGCTGTGGGCGATTCTTTTGTTTTCCTGCAGTTAAAAGTTACGATGGTGGGAGGGCCCAAGTAAAACAAACGGTGGCAGGCTTGCTTGGAAGTTGATGGGATCGGTTAATTTTTGGTGAGATGCACATGGTCAACACTGATTTTGATACTTTTTATTTATGTCTACTGTGTGTGTGCCAATGCGCGTCTAAAAACGGAATGAAAACAGTATTTAAATGAACATAAACTATTGATCCATTTAAAAACACAAATTTCTATTCCAATTCATAGGTTTAAAAAAATACAAGTAAGGAACGAAACCAGCTCGTATGTCTACGCCAATGGGTTAAATGTCAGTTCGTCATTTTAAGTTAATTTACTAAGTATGAGGTAAAACGCAACCAAAACTCAAGGTGTGAAGCAAAACGAACAACAATATCAAACATCACTAAGCGATCAACCATTTCCTCTCCCCTCACGTCATTGGGGTACCATTTTGGATATACTGCACCTTTATTGTCTTTGCACACGAAACAAGACCAGGTCCTTATCAATTTAATGAAATATACACAGTTGGAACCTGATAATTGTATTTGATTGCTCTTTGTTGAAATAGCCAGATGTACCAGTATAAGGTACAGCTAACCTTATTGGTGCCATAGGTAAAAATTATGCTCTATACTGATCTTAGTCAAAATGTTTGTTTCATTGCTAGTCCCTACTTTAACTTATAAAAAGTTGTTTTATCATAGAAACGAGTTCGCAAGCAGCACGCTGACGTAAGGGAAGTGAATTTCCACATAAACACTTTTAAAACTCAAAATAAGTGTAAAAACATACATTTGTCCAATTTTTATTGAAATCTGAAAACATTGATTTTTTGGCTGTTCTGATACTCCTGGTTTCATTTACCTGCAATGCTGGAAATACAATTTTGCGCATTATAAGTTTAGGAGAAGGTCCAGACAGGCTTGAAAGTAGGCGTGAGGTTGCTGGGGATGATAAAAGTACTCTAACAAAGGAATAACAGGCTTTTCTCGTGTAAAACCCCCATAAGACAACGTACTGTTTAGTCGAAACACATTTTCTTTAATAACTCGGTAAATATTTATGCTAGAATGACGAGGGAGGGCTTAAAACTTTTGCCTCTCTAATTCCCATCTTTTTACATGCATTGATTTTACATATGGGGCTGTTATGACCCTTTTTGGGCCCAAAAACTCGAAATGTGAAAGATTAATCCCCAAAAAAAGGGGTTTATAGTTTTCCGATTGTTTTGCCCAACGAACTTGTCCAACTGATTACAAAAAGGAACGTCCCTACCAAATTTGAAGTAAATCGGACAAAAAATGCGACCGCTAGAGTGCAAACACACATAATATATATATATATATATATATATATATATGTATATATATATATATGTCTATATATATATATATATATATACAATTTTGAACGACCCCCCAAAACGTGTTCAGCGGGTCACGTTAGGAACTTCTATGGTGGCCCCGGTCTTAAGTTTCACAGTTCGGGTCATGCTAATAGTTCACTTTCCAAAGGAAATTCACTAATAACCTTAAAGAAGAGGAAAAGGTTGATAGAAAGTATTAAATCATTCAATATTGATAGACACCAGCCAAAAACATTTAGCATCGATTACCCCGTTTGTTTTGGGAAAACTCAGGAGCAATTGAGTGATTGGAAAAAGCCATTGTAATTATTTTGAAGGGATCTGACTTCAATAATTAATCTTTTAACGCAGCTGGGAAAGGCGGTGAATTTTTTTACGGGGTCTCTACTGTGAATGTAACACGAAATGGAGATATGTTTTTCCAAAACTAAGATTTAATTTTAATACTAATAATATTACGTTAATAATAATAATAGCAATCGTAGTTTTTTAGTAGTAATAGCTTTCGAAGTTTTAAAAACGTACATTAAATGTTACTTACAAACGGAAATGTGAAAAGCACTTAATAGAGCAACTGTATACATTCGGATTTGTAAGTATAACGGTGTAGTGAAATTAATTTAGTGGAAAATAACGTTCAGTTTAAAAAAATAACAGTTTACATATTAGTAGGTTGACTACAAATATTAGCTTCACATAAAAACTATTAACTTACCTATAAATACCCCTTTTACATTGTTATATTAATATATACAAAAATAAAAGGTACACTTTCAATAAGATTAGCTGCTAAAACAAGCCCAAACAGAGAGTCGCCTTAGGCCTTTAAGTTCGTAATAGCTAATTTCCGATTACAGATTGGCTGAACTTAGAAGCTGAATAATCTTATCCCTTGGGTGAGCTTGCGTCTTGAAGATTGAGATATGTCCCAAGGCTAGACACATTACACGGTGAAGGTCTATATTCACATCCTGTGTCATTATAGTGTACATGTGCTCTGAATATCCACTTTAATTTAATTTGATGTATCTGTTTTTATATTATTATTTCATTGATTATATGCGCATGCTAAAGATTGGTTGTTAATACAACACAATAAGTACTTTATCACTGGAAAAGCTTATTTGTATGACATTAAGTTATATGAATTTTTCCTTATATTATTGTTTTGATTAGTTTATGTACATTCTAAAGATGTTATGTTAATAAAACACAATAAGTACTTTATCATTGGAAAAGCTTGTCGCTTGGAGCTTATTAGTGAATGTCCTTTGGAAAGTGAACTATTAGCATGACCCTCACGGTGAAACTTAAGCCCGGGACCACCATAGAAGTTCTTATCGTGACCCCCTGAACACGTTTTGGGGGGTCGTTCAAAATTATATATATATATATCTATATAGACATATATATTTATATATGTCTATATTATATGTCCAACTTTGTACAACTAACTTTTTGTATGTCCTGACTGATTATTATAAATAAACTTGGATCAAATAACTTGTATGCTCGATTAGATGATAGTATTTGTGGAGATTGGTAAATATCATTGTAGAACGACCTTTAATTATATTTGGTTCAACATGTTTTGGATTTCTACACTTATCCCTAAACAATAAGAGGAAAACGTTACCAACGTTCAAAATAACTGGAAACAATGGAATATTTGGCAAGTTGTTTATACTACATCCAATTTGATAATAAAGATTAATACACATTCACGAACTATTAGTATAGGTACTTAGTGCTGATTATATTTATTTTTGGTATTGTGCTTTCAACATTTATAAGCTAGTACTATCAAAAAAAATCGGGTGGTTTCTATATATTTTTAAATATTTGTTTATGACATTACATATGAATTAGTAATTTTAAGTGTTCTGTAACAATTTGCGAGTATAGTGTTTTTGTTTGTTTGTTTTATTTAGTTTTAATATATACTGCCTAGAAGTTTTACTTGGGTTTATTAATTACTTAATATACTAGAGAATTTACCTATACAACTAAAAACTACAGATTGAATCGAACAATTTTACGTGTAAAAGAGGGCTTGGTAAAATATAAGTTTGTTAAAGAGATGGTAAACATTTTGTATTTGAGAGGTTAATGTCTTAATTTTTGGTTCAGGAGGTCGTGGGTTCGATTTCTCTTTAAATAATAGGAATTAAAGCTGTCCTAAATATATATGATTAACAATATGCATGTGACATGCATGCCTAGTCAAGCAACGAAAATAAAATGAGCAAGACAAATGTGTATATATATAAAACTATGAGATAGTAGTAATATAAGTTCAATATTTTGTTAAGAACATTTTGATAGAGCTTAATTCTTTAAGTTTTATTAATGAATTTTTCATAAAATTAAATTAAAGATAAAATATCTATTTTGTAAAATATTTGTAGCTCTTAATTTTATTTGGTAATATATTTTTATTTACGATCGTGCTAAAATTGGTGTGCACTTAAAAATGAAATTGTTTGTTATTATATTATGTCATATATTAATTGAAGTAATTGATGTCTGATAATGTTGACAACACTTAAATAACACTTTTCACTTTGAAAACTATCTCAGTATAGACAAATTTACTGGTGTCACTAACATGTTTGAAATATATTGCTTTATTACGTAGGACAAAAAAAAAACGAACTTTTACATGTAGGTGAGTTATTGTGAATTAGTTTCTGATTAGGGCGTTACTATTAAGAGTACAACTCTTTATTGTATTTTAAACTTTAAAGGTCAAGGTCACTCTAAAAGATACATTTTTATACGGTAATTATTTCAATAGCAGTGATGAGTTATGTTTTGATGATGCTGGTGTAGTTATTTGTATTTTCGCGGAAATTAACATTTTATTTGAAACCTGCCACACCTTCCAACCTTTTAGTAGGAGACGTAAAGAGCAAACCTTTTACAAAATTACAATTACAGATTTTAGCCTATGTATATGTAACTCTATTTTTTCTTATGACTACTGTATTGTCAATATGCTATTGTTTGACAATGTCCGGATCATTCGCATACATAAACGGACCTAGTTTTTCATGTGTCTAGTTTTAATTTGATAGTAGCAGTGTCTGATAACAAACTGTAATAATTTTTATTCATGACTACTGGTTCATCCTGTACACATTAAATAAACTATCCGCCGATTTGTATGCAGAGTATCTTTGAAATTACCTAAAGATTGATAAATAATGACAAAACTGTACATTTAGATTATAATATATTCTGTAAATGCAATATAAATTTAACGTTATTGATCTTTTACCGCGAGTGGGATTGTTGTTATTGAAAAGTACAGAGAAAGCTATAGCTGGTTCATAGGGTTTTCCTTGTTACCATTCAAAAACCATACTCTCAATACCAAAATGTATACATTTTACGATAATTAAAATAAGAATGTAGATACAAATAAAAGTCATATTAATTTGAATTTCTGTACCAAAGGGTTTATATTGTAATTAATTAAAATTACAAGAAATGTACATCTTAGGTAATAATTTGTGTTCAGGAAAGCAACAATTTGAGTGCATGAAATCATTATTAACATCCATTGACAATTCAATATACAGGGTGATTACAAATGAAATGACGGTTTGGATAGCTTGTAGAAAATTAATTATTTAAAAGTTTAGATCATTACTTACATGATTATATAGAAGAATTCTTTAAGTTTTTATTGAAAATATTTACAGAAGTTCAATGTGTGCACCATTTGCAACACGACAGATATAAACACGGTAGTCGAATTCTGACCACACACGACTAAGCACCTCACGGTCAACTGTAGCAAGAGCATTTGTGATTCGTTGTTTAAGATCATCGATATCAACAGGAAGCGGTGGTATGAAAACTCTGTCTTTTACATAGCCCCACAAGAAATAGTCGCAGGGCGTTAGGTCCGGACTACGAGGTAGCCACGGCTGAAACACAACGTTTTCCTCACTTGCACGGCCGATCCATCGTCTACCAAGATGTTCATCCAGATACCCTCTGACGTCTGAGTGCCAGTGAGGCGGAGCAGCCAACAACAATAGCCAGCAACAGTTGTACCAACATAAACTTTAAGAAATTCCCTACAAACCTATATCACTTACTATGTTGAAATACACCAGTTTAATTTTGTAGAGGCTATTGAAGTTGTCTATTTCATTTGTAATCACCCTGTATATAAGTATTAATGCCCGTAATCTTATTCATGTACTTCAATTGTTGTAATTGTAGTTGGTTTAAAAATATTTAAAAAACAATATTCACCTCATCACCTTAAAAGAACAGTTTAGGGAGCTCGTTCTCGAGAACTATTCTTCAAATAAAAGCTGTGGAAGTTGTAAGGCAGAACACATTGCCAGAAACACTGTGTGTAGTCATTTGAAGTCTCGTAAGAGGACTGCCGAGCATTCGGGCGGGAGATCTTAAAAGGATTACACTAACACTGTTGCCGTGAGAGGCTAGCAATTTAGGGATTAACTTGTACCTCGGGTCAACATGTTTAGGCGTTGAGAGCTTACTGCAGGTTCATGTTATTCGTAAGAGCATATTGTATTATTTTAATTACATTATATAGTAATTAAAACACTACAATAGGAAGTTAAAATATATTTTAAAAGAAAACAAATATGCACCAATAAACATTTTACATACCTTATGAATTTTTTAATATTTAAAAATCTTAATTAAACATATTAATTAAACGCCATTAGACAAGATTTTAAAACGTCGATGAAAATAATGGCTGTTACAAAATGAATACATTTAGTTCACCATTATTTAAAACTTCAAAATCAATATTGCAAGTAGGGGGAATTAGAGTCTCCGGCGTGTGGCGGGTGTGTGGGTGACGTCATGCGGGTGAGGTCAATGACCTCCGCCTCCGCCTCCGCCTCCCTCCACCCCCCGCCCCACCCCGCCTACTCCTTCTGCTCTTTCTACGCAGTTGCTCTTTCTACGCGTCACTTCTGCGGGTGAGGTCAATGACCTCCGCCTCCGCCTCCGCCTCCGCCTCCGCCTCCCTCCACCCCCCGCCCCACCCCGCCTACTCCTTTTGCTCTTTCTACGCAGTTGCTCTTTCTACGCGTCACTTCTGCGGGTGAGGTCAATGACCTCCGCCTCCACCTCCGCCTCCCCCTTCCACCACTTTGCTCTTTCTACGCAGTTGCTCTTTCTACGCGTCACTTCTGAGAACAATGGACTTCTAGGAAATGGAGACAGGCACCGACGGCTTGGAGTAAACAACTTTAAGAATCTTGGCGCCTTTTGTCTGTCACTTTCCCGCAGCTCCTTTGTATTCCTCGATCGCTTCAGAGTGTATCGGGAGCTCACAGTGTTCGGACGCATGTTCTCAGTGCTGTGCCGATTTACATTGTGACTTGTGGTTTTTGTATTTTTACTTGGATTATTAAACGTAAGTGTATTTTTTTAATTATTATTATTATATATACTGTAGACAAATATTAAATTTTCTAAATTCATTAAAACGAAAATATATTCTTGTATGCATGATGTAATAATGTACAATCTTCAACTTCCATGTTACATTAATGAATGAACACATTTCAATATATAGTTATGGAGATGTTATAACGTTAACGTTTTTATTCTCATATTAATTGTTTTTTCCCCAAGATTTTTGTTTTTTAAATGCATGTTAGCGATTAACCTTAGTTAGCACTTTTCAATTGACATTATATAGAGTGGCGGCTTACACTTCGTTAGTTTATTTCAAAAATTAATTTTTATTTATTCACATTTATTATAAATAAAAATAAATAAAACGAAGTGGGGTTCAGGTCAACCTCTAGTTAATTGAAAAGTACTAACTGTTCATAGTAGAAATTATGTCTCAAAGATAACCTTACATTATTACTATCCATCCCTGGTTCTGTTAGCAACCCTTACTACTGTCCGCTTACGATTTAGTTGGCGCATCTAAACAGAGACAAATAGCTATATCTTCGTTGTTTACCGGTCGATTTAGACGAGACTCGGTATATGAACATTATAATTGATACATATACTGATGACGTCATCATAATTTACCGACTTTGTTTTTCAAGGTCACTTCACGGGAAGCCGAGACCTAAAAATGGCCGTATCTCCGTTATTTCCGGCCCGATTTCAACCAAACTTCGTCCACCCCCAATAACTATTTTCAGGTCTTGTGTAATGCGGGTTGCCTATCCGGAAAATTGAAGGCGCTATAAACTTTAAAAATTCATATCTCACAAACTAATTGGAATTTTTTGACGAAACTCGGTATTTAAGGATAATAAATTACGCTCTATAAGACTAGCTGACTACCGTCTGCCAGAATTATTTGTCAAGGACACTTTACTGGAAGACTGAAATATTTTAAAAATCGTAAAAAATCCGTTTATAGGTGGATTTTTACGAAACTCGGTATTTGGCTTTAGTATTGAATAGCCTAACAAATAATGAGTAAATATTACGTTTAACGTATGTTTCAAGGTCACTTTACTGGAAGAGCGAAATATAAAGAAATCTATAAAAAATCTAGCCATCGGAGGATTTTCACAAAACACGGTATTTAAGTTAACTAATGCACAGTCTAACATGTAACGTACAAACAGTATGTCTATCATATGTTTAAAGATCACGTAACTGAAAGAACAAAGTATAAATTGTATTTTTTTATTTTTCGAAATTTACAGCAGGAACGTGTGTCGTTTTCAGATCATGAATGTCGAAAGACGTTTCACCTGCGGAGTGTGCGGCAGCGCATTTCGGTTGAAACATCATGTAGTGCGTCACGTACGCACGGTGCATGGTGGCGACCCTTTTGTCTGCAACGATTGTGGAGCCGCCTTCAAGAGAAGCGATGACCTTCGGCGTCATGTGACAACGGTTCACCGGCCCCAACCCCCGCAACCTCAGAATCCCGCTTTCAGACCAGGTCATTATTTTATTTGTTGTTTTGAGAGACTAGGTATGGACACTTATCGATTATTCAAGATAATAAGTAATCAACTGCTATTTCCGTTTAGTTAAAAAAAGAAAACGTTATTTTAGAGACAAAATAAAAAAAACTAAAAACTATGATGAATCAAAATACTGTTACAAAGTTCATTATACTCATACTAATATTTAACGGGGATGACTCAGATGTCGCTGCCCGGGTTTTCGAGCCAACACCTTGTCCGTCATCTGCCCCGGACGTCATGCTTGCCCCTGATCACACATTCACTGAAGACCCGCTAGGTATGCATAATTTTTGTATGACACTTCACTCATGTTTTTATATATCGAGGTTTAATAGAAGCTTTTAATGTAAATATTAAATATAAAAAAATAAAAAACAAACAAATAAAAAAAGGACTATTAATATAATTACAGAAGATACTCAGTCAATGGAATGTAAAAATGATTAGTTTGACAATATTTGTGGCTTTTATTTGTTTCATTGTAAAACAATATACCATATATCTTGAAAAGCAAGATCAGAGACTCTGAAATATTATCATTATGTGTATCAATTAAGAATTATATGTACATCAACATTGATGACTTTTATTCAGTTAATCACTGGACACCATACCTATCGAAAGTTATGTCTCCTGTTACAGGATACCCTTGCGAGTACTGCGGCCGCAGTTTCATGAGGAAGGATGCCGCCAAGCGTCACGCGAAACTCTACTGTCGTGCGCGCCATGTACGAGTCCCCTCAGACTGTGCGGCAGGGCCTAGCGGTCTTCAACAAACCGTTCCACCCGCATCACCCTCAACATCGTCCTCATCGCGAGACGGAGCCGATAACGATGATCCTCCGGTGCTGCCCGACTTCTTGGCACCGGAGGGATTCGGAGAAGTCGAGACGGGGTTCCGTGGGCGACTCAAGACCTACGCCTTGCAGGAGCCTGCCGAAGAACACGTTAGTCTCGTGGACTTTTTCAACTCCCTCTTTGTTAAGGTAGTGAGTCTCATGCACCGCGTGCTAGGTTACGTTAACGCCGTCAAAGCTAACCTGTGGGTCGATTGTGAGTTTGAAGATATGCACGGAGAGACCTGCAATCGTCAGTTCAAGACAACTAACGTACCCATTTTTCGTACAACGAATATTGAAGGATTGTGCCGTCAATTATTCGAGAAGATGTTGAACGAAAAGGAGACGTGCGCGATGAAGGGATCCGGGTGGACGTTTGTAAGAGTAATGGATATGGAGATCCGCATCAACGTTTACCGTCCACTCGGCGGAGCTTCCTACATCCAGTTGCCTGAACAGATTTCGAGGAAAGAAGCGGTAATCAACGTGCTGAACGTGGGGGACGAAAGATGTTTCTTGTACGCCGTACTGTCGAAGTACGTCGAGAACCTAAATCGAAATCAATTGCGCGTGGCTGATTTTACAGCTGAAGTTCGCGCCCGCGCAAATTTGGACTTTTCAGGTCTCGACTTCCCGGTACGGCTGGAGAAGATCTCCACGTTCGAGAAGAACAACCCAGGCGTAAGCGTTAACGTGTACGGACTGGACGAGAAGAAAAAGAAGATGGACAACGGACACTTCAAGCTGCAGCACTTTGTTTACCCGTTACGCGTCGTAGACAGGGAGCTGCCCAATCACTTTGATCTGTTGTACCTGACGGACGAGGATTCATCTCACTACGCGTGGATCAAGGATTTTGAGAGGTTGGTTCACAGTCAGGTGACTCATCGTAAAGGACGTTTATACATTTGCAAACGATGTTTTGCCCATTTCGACGATCAACCAATCAAGTTAGGCCTCAGCGGGGCGGAACGTCTACGCGACCACCGTCGGTACTGTTTCGACCACGCGCCACTGCGTACCGACGTGTCAGACGAAACGGAGATCCGCTTTAGACGTCCCGAGCGCTCGCAGAGAAGCCGCTTCACAATATACGCGGACTTCGAGTCTATGCTCGTGCCGCACGAGGCCGACCGACCTCTCGACCCGCCACCGACAGTTCGACCTCCGGCATGGGACCCAGCGACCACCAGAGGAGAGCTGCCGCACCATCACCACCGTCGTGGAGCGACGTTCGATTCCTCGCACGTCAAGACGCGAAACGTCCACGTGCCGTACGCTTACGCCTACTACGTACGCGACGATCACAGGAGCGCCGATGAAGGAGACAACGACGACAACGAGGACCCCGCACAGCGGAACACGTTCTCAAAGACGCGACTTTACAACGGCGAGGACGCCGCAAGGCACTTCATCTCTCAGTTGCGGAAGGATATCGAAAACATCGGGGATATCCTTTACGGGAAACGTCGACCCCGAGACCGACCGCAGTTGAGTGCCGAAGAAGAAGCGGAGTTCCAGGCAGCGACAATCTGCTACATTTGCCGGCGGCCTTTCATCGAGGACGACGACGACATCAAGGTGAGGGACCACCAGCATTCGCCACCCTACATGTACAGGGGCGCGGCTCATCTGACCTGCAACCTTCGCTACAAGGAACAGGATACGGTGAACGTGTACCTGCACAACTTGTCTAACTACGACGCCCACTTCATCGTAAGGGAGCTAGGAGTTGACAAGGGAGACGTTGATATGCTCGCCAACACGGATGAGAAATACATCACTTTCGCCAAGAGATTCAAGTACCCCGGCGCGGGACGGCGGAACGGTATTCGAGTGCGATTCGTTGACTCATACCGATTCTTGCCGATGTCGCTGGCTAGTCTGGCCACGATTTTGCCCGTAGATGACATGATCATCACCCGAGCCCACTTCACTGACCCGGAGCAATTCGACCTTGTGCGGAGGAAAGGAGTCTTCCCGTACGAGCATATCACGTCTCTGAACGTGTTGGATGAGAACGTGTTGCCGCCCATCGAGGCCTTCAAGGAAAACCTGACACCAGAGGATTACGCACACGCCCAACGCGTTTGGACCGAGTTCGGATGCGAAACCCTCGGGGATTATTCCAACGTTTATCTTTTGACTGATGTCATGCTGTTGGCAGACATTTACGAGGGTTTCAGGAAGGGGTGTTTAGAACATTACAACCTGGATCCGGCACACTACTTCACCCTACCGTCTTACGCTTGGGACGTGATGCTGTCAAAGACCGGCGTGGTCCTCGATACCCTTCAGGACGTAGACATGTATTTGTTTTTCGAGAAGGGTATTCGAGGCGGACTTTGCCAATGCGTCACTCGATACGCCGAAGCTAATAACGAATACGCTATCGGCCGAAACGATCAGGGCGCATGTACAAGCGGTGTTGGCGAGGAGAAAGATTTTATCATGTATTATGACGCCAACAACCTGTACGGTTGGGCAATGTCCGAGCCACTCCCTTACGCTGAGTTCGAGTGGTTATCACAGTCGGAATGCGACGACTTGGACATAGGGAGTCTGCCGGCAGACGGTGAGTACGGCTACGTCTTGGAGGTGGATTTAGAGTATCCGCGTGACAAAGCCCTCCACGACAGACACCGCGACTTGCCGTTCTGTCCGGAAACGAGGAAAGCGCCGGCAGACCAACTGCCCTATACGGCAGAAGAGATCTTCAACTCTGGGGCAGGTAAGTCTTCCAAACTAATGGCCACCCTGATGGACAAAAACGAATACGTGATCCACTTCAGGTATTTACAGCAGGCGCTGGAGAATGGACTACGTGTACGCCGCGTCCACCGGGCCCTACGCTTCAAGCAGTCGAGATGGTTGGCCCCGTACGTGGCGCTGAATACCAAACTGCGTCAACAGGCGAAGAACAAGTTCGAGACCCAGCTGTTTAAACTCATGGTCAACGCAGTGTATGGTATGAGCCTCCAGAACGTACGGAAGCACATAGACTTGAAACTGGCGACCTCCCGGAAGATCTACACCAAGTACGTGGCCAAGTCAAACTTCGGAGATAGAGTTTGGTATAACGAGAACTTGGCCCTACTGCACATGCTGAAGACCCGGGTGGTTTTGGATAAGCCAGTCTACGTAGGGATGTGCGTTCTGGACCACAGTAAGTGGTGGATGTACGGGTTCCACTACAAGATGGTAGAGCGGTACGGAATCCGGAACATCAGGATGCTGTACATGGATACGGACGGTATCTTCTACAAAATCCGTACTGCTAACGTCTACGCCGACATGATGGAGCACCGGGACGACTTCGACACCAGCAATTACCCCGAGGACCATATGTGTTACGACAAGAGAAACGCTAGGGTCCTGGGGAAATTCAAGGACGAAGCCGGTGGGGTGGCCATTAGAGTTTTCATCGGCCTGATGGCGAAACTGTACTGCTACGTCTTCAGCGGCGTCGGTCGCGGTGCAGGTAACGGAGATGACGACGACAATTGCGGTCCGCCTCCCGTCAAACGGGCGAAGGGCGTTAACCGTGCCGTTGCGGAGCGTAAATTGACCGTGAAGGACTACGAGGAGTGTGTCCGGCACCACACGATTAAATTTACAGAAAACCAACGTTTTCAAAGCCGCCACCACATCATCTATACAGTTGTGGTGGCGAAACGCTCCCTTGCACCGTACGACGATAAGAGGTACGTGTTGCAAGACGGTAGCTTTGAAACGCTCCCGTGGGGTCACTACGCTATACCGGCCCCACATACGGTATCACCGTTACCGCCGGCACCGTTGCCGCCACCGATGTGATAGTCTTCGCAGTGACCAGCGATTTCGTCACCACCAGCGACGTCAACGGTCATCGAAGAAGATGATGATGTTTGCAGTACAACGACAGTCCGCGGTGCATGAGAGAGTTAGGTGGTGCGTGGGGACGAGTGGCGGCAATAGTAGAGTGCTAGTGTTTTAGTTAAGGATCGAATTTATTTATTGTAGTAGTATTAATTATCGAAATAGTAATTTTTTAATTCAAGTTTCTAATCATTTTAAAAAATGGTAGTAACTCCAAATTTCTAGTCATTAGTTTGTATCGAGTCGTTTTTCCAATAAACAACTTAACAAATGTACTCTGTTTTTTTTTTTCTTTTCCGAGTCAAAATATTCCTGACGCTAGTCTTTTATTTGTGCAAACCATGGGAAAAAAATGAAAACTTTAGTAAATTTTATAATTTATCTTTTTATTTTATAATTCATCTCTTAGTCTAAAATCATTAAAAGCAATAATACTAAGTTTTACCATATATCTTTAAAAAGAAAAAGAAAAAAGTATATTCAGGTGTAGAATAAGTCAAAGAGCTGGTGGACAAGGATGTCGTTGGACGATGTAGCAGTGGGATCGCCGACTTCGAAGAGCTGCACGAAGTCGTTCATGGTCATGTTGTAGACGATTCGGCAGAAGAGGTAAGACAGACAGTAGTGGCCGCAGACCGAAGTATCATATCCCTGAAGCCGATATTTATTGTAAATGTAACGACGCGAATTGCGTCGTAAAAAGTTTTGGTACTCGGCTAGATACGGAGGTCGACCGAAACTGTCAAAGTATTCAATGTGTGTAGAGTCATTGTCCAAGTAGAATACCACCCAGTGTTCACCACTCTGAGTGTGCGGTAATGTATTCACCACTATGGCTGATGATGGCAAAATGTTGGTCGGTAGACAATCGGCTGCGTAGACTCCGGTGTGATTGACTTTCTCACGAGGCAATTTATTCAAAAATGATCGGATAGTAGTAGTGTTCATTCTTCTGAGATGGGAGACAAAATTGTCAAAGATCCGTGATGACAGGTCGAGCAGCAACAGTAGCACGATCCGCAGTACGTCTCGTTCGAGGTGAGCAGTAACCAACCACGTAACAACGTTGAATTGGCCAGCGCGCAACGGGTTTGTACGCTCTTGTGTTGTCCACAACGCAACGTGTTGGTGGCTAATAGATTACCAATCGTGGCGAGTGATCCGCAACCTATATCACCCATATCAATTACCAACACCTGCTCTGTTAATGTATCGATAATAGAGGATGTAGCGTCATTGATTAAATTTTTCTGAACAAAGTCTCTCTTTTCGGGTCCTTTGACGTAGATGATCGATCGATTAGCGAGGCAAACACGAAGTTTATCGATCAAGACGTGATACGGTATATCACCTCGGTTCCAGTCGAGACCGTGACAATGTTTCGTCAACCAATAACTCTCTCGCAGTTTATCCTCCGATAGGAAATCCCTATCGAATGGCGGTCGGGCGATATGATGCAATAGTAACGTGCCAGTAGACACTTCGATCACGCTCGCTTCTTTCACTATATATTCGTTAGCGTTATCCTTGAAGCACTGTATGTCCAACACGACTGCAGACGCGGTGTTTTGATGGTGGCGGCAGCAACGATTCTGCTGTGATTTCGGAGCTTTCCAGTAACAGTCCATTTCGAATGAGTGTCAACACTAGACTGAATCGGTGCGCTGTTTGGCGTTCACTTTTATTCACCCGCTGAAGTCAACTGTTACGTTACGGTGACGATCGATCTCGATAACGTTGTCCAGTTCGGCGTACACTATACAGTTGACGGTCTCGGGCAACGCTTTGGCGAATCCGATTTCGATACGTAGATTACCGTTGCGCACGAGATTCCAGTGACTCGACTCAGCCGCGGACATGTCCGGTGTCAAGTCGAACGCCATAAGACAATTACCGTACGGATAGTCACCTCTCTTGATCTCATTACCTGCGTCGGAGAACTGGATTCCGGTGCCGGTGAACAATGTGTAATAAGAGAGTACATATGTCTCACTATTCAATGTGTAATCGGGCTGTAACGGTTTGGACGGTACTTGTTCACCGTCCACGTACAATGCGAGATAATTCATATCGTAGTGTTGAAAATTGTAAGGATTCTTCTTGAAATCTCCGTTGAACGCAAGATTACTGACCAGTCCAATTATCACACGTTTCGGTAACTGACCGAGAAATACGCTGTCTAAAGTCTTACTCCTTATACCGGAGGGTAGTGTGATGGATTTCACTTCTACACGCGTGATCGGATACTTGGCCGTGCCGGTCTCGAGAGTTTTACTGTGCGCCAACAATACGCTCGGATTGATCTTACATCGACGTACGAAAAGATTAATCTCTTTAATTGTCACCTTGTAAGTAGTTAGCGTTTTGGACATGATACAAAACGAGTTTCTGGATCTGATAAGTCGCAATCGCATCTCGACACCGTTCAACATGAATTTGTTCTGATTGCACAGATCGATGTGCAATCGACCGACCATATCGCAAACATCGCTTTCTTTCGTGTGATCGCGACGCTTATTCAATCCCTCGTTCAATTCGTCACAATCGTCCATTAGTCCGGCCGTATCTTCAAAAAACAACTCGCTGGTCAGATGCGAATTTTTCGCACTACATCCGTAGTTCAATAGGTTTTCCAAGTAGGCACGGTAAGCGTACGTGTTGTTTTGTGGTGACACCAGTTTATGATTGAGATAGAGATCCACTTGACTGAATATCGAGTGGAGCCAATTGTTCACCGGGCCCACCTCTTTAGCAGGTTGCCCTCCGTCCGCTTTAGTGTCGTCCTGTTTCACAATAGTGGCTTTCACGTGCAATAACGTTTGTGTCAGGTCCGTGTACTCGTCACCGTGACCAGGTATTACAAACTCTATTGGCGAATCGTCTGTCAGCGATGAGACCGGTTTGTATTGAACCCATTTACCGCTGTCTATACTGGTCTGCGTAGGCGGTAACGAAAACAAGTCCAGTTCAGTCTTCACACATTCACACGATTTCTGATGAATAAACGACATTTTTATCGAATTAATTGAAAATATCCCTTGTTCTCCTGCGTCGTTTCGTTACAGTTCTACGACGTTTGTCTAACGATCTTATCCTTCTGTTGGTCGGTATCCTCTTTTTAATGACTCTTCGTTTAAACCTTCCACCTACTTGCTTCTTTATAGTTCTCCTTTGTCTTTGCATACGTCCGGTAGACGTCCGTCTTCGAAGAAGTCTAGCGAGAGACTGAGGCGTGACGCGACCCACGCGCCGCTTCTTATAACCACCACCGCTCAATACGCGCTCCAATTTCTCGTCCGCTCTTCGTTTTAACCCGCCGGTGAACTGTTTCAGGCGTTCGTTAGCGGCGAATCTCGGACTCGCGGTACCTGCGGATATATCGCTCAGAAAACCGACACCCGATCTTAATGCTTCTTTGCCCAATGCTGATGCGCCGGACTTCAGTAGCGGAGTAACTGCGCGAACAAGTCCGCCTAGGAAACTTCCAATACCATGACCTCGCTGATATACTGCACCTCTGAATACGGACGACACCCCATGTCCCGACTGTTGATGTCGGTAATACGCTAAATACGGATCGTTATAATTCATCGTTTCTTAATCTATCACTCTGCGTAGGTGTAACTTCATGCACGCAGTCCCGAAGTGGAATGGAAGCTTTTGACCGGTGTTGTCCCTTAAATCGATTTCCACACTCTCGAAACCACCTTTTATTACCGACACGTAATGTGGATCGGTGAAGTGTACTATTTTCTGGGAACCGTACGTGTAACCCGTTAAATCTATGTTGACTATTTTCAGTAATGGCGCTGTTGTATCGCCGACCAATTGCGGTTCGACCAAGTCGCAATACACGTACATTTGTGACGGTAATCCTGCGTATATGTCAGCCGGTCTTTTAGGTTTTTCGTTGTGATAAACGTCCTTTTCTTCGGGATCGAATCCCAATTGTAACGATAGTTTAGTGGACAGACTAACTGCCATCACTTCACTAGTATCTACCATTTCGCTACTGTCTACGTTTATATCGACCAAGTGAGTATCTTTGTTGTAGACAAACTCGATACCGTAAAATGATATATGCTTGTGTTTATTGATCGCATTTATCAGGTCGTTGATATCGTGATAGCTGCCGGGATCTATTTTGCATTCCAGTATAGATGTTACATCCACATCAAACATCATTCCTGCCAGGTTTTTAACGTGTATGTATACGGCCGCATCCGTACCGACAGTCAGAAACGAACAGGAATAGTGCGCTTCTACCAGTGCTACTTCCCATCGACCGTCGTCTAAATTTATGCTCGTTGAAAGATGAGTGATATAATTGGCTACTGTGTTATTTGGATAGAAGTCCATGGAACTGTTGCTGGGCAATGTCAGATAAAACTGATTGCGTCTTGTGGACGACATCATAATTTTGTCACTTCGCTTGCTGGTATCCACGAGTTAAATTCGTCTCCGTAACCGACCCACTTGACGAGGTAACGCTTACTGCACCCGCGACCTTTGGTCTCCAGTATTTTATCTATCGTGTACAGACGATCGGAGTCCAATGTGACGTGTTGTAATTCGTGCTCGTAGAAACGACCTTCCAACGTGGCACCGTTCAAATCACGCAATATGTACAACGGTAGAGGATGCGATCCGTATTTGCGATCCACTATAAATACTTCTTTACTCCAATTGGTCTCGTAACCTTTAGCGAACGTGCCTTTCTCTTTGGCTATGCGCACCGTGTCGCCCGGCTTAAATTTGGGCTTAACACGGCGCGGTATCGACCGTCCTCCGTACATGTGACGCCACACTCCGAATACGATTGGTTTGTTTTCTTTTTTCACATCTATCGGACGTAGACCGCCGCCCAGACTCCGGTGTGGACTGTGGTTGTAAGCGTTGACAAGTTTGTCCAACACGTCGATATAACGGTATGTGTTTTTATAAGTCAAATAACGCCACATGCGCGATTTCAACGTGCGATTCACTCGTTCCACTACCGCGGCTTTCACGTCGGGATTCTGTGTAGTCACATACGTGATACCGCGCGCTTTAAATAATTCTTTTGTCTTGCTACCGGTGAACTCTGTCCCCTTATCTGTCTGTAAACAACGTGGTGTGTCGCCACCAGCACTAAAAAATATCCGCTCGAACGCTTCGGCCACTTCCGGTCCGCTTTTTCTCTTCAACGGTTCTACAAACAATCGTTTACTGAACACATCGATCACTGTCAGCAGATAATTGATTCCGTCATTGTGTTGACTGAGACCTCGCATATCGTTCAAGTCCGCTTGCCACAGTTCGTTCGGTCCGTACACTGTGTAACGATTGCGAGGAAATCGTTTACGAGCCGGTTTGTGTAATGTATAAGTGTCTTGTGTTCTCAACCAGTCAACCACGCGACGTTTCGTAATTCCTTTCTTACGAACAGCTCGCGTCAGAGGTGCGACACCACCGTACGATGCGGGATCGTTCGGATCGAAATACAGTTGTTCCATAACTTATGGATTGAACGGTTCCCATCGCTCTAATGACGATTGGTTCGATTGGGTTGTCTTTCTTATACGTTCGTGATCCGGTGTCGGTTTTGGCATGCGAGATCTTAATCTATGTGCTATTGGTGTTGATTTGGGTGACGGTGTGTACATAGACATACCGGGACTAGCCACTAAACTGTGTACGGAATGATCGCGACCCAGGAATTCTAATGCATGCGGATTACCGATATACTCTGACGGAATGTTCATGTCTTTTAATGCCTGAAGGACTTTTTCCCAACCGGGTGGATGCGCTTGTGGTTCGCGACGAACTCGCACGATACTGTGTAAAATGTCCACTATGTTCGAGTTCGGTATTTTCTCGTTGCGCACATATACTGTACCGTCACTGTCCCATGCAATTAGGTCGCCTTTGCGAGCCATAGCACGTAACAGACTGCGCGCGTCCGACTTGTAAACTTTCGGAAACGTTTCGACTACTTCGTCCACTAAAGCACTGGCCGTACGTTGCATACGGTCTTCGGCCAGACCGGTTTCCGTATCCACAACAGGTAAATTGATCGGTAGTCTTTTGTTGGCGGCGAAATGCAGAAACCGCTGCAACACCTGTTGATACTGTTTCCATTTTTCACTGTCGTCTATACTTTTATCGTTCAATATTCGATGCATCTCAGCGTCGAGACTATTGCCTGCAGACCGATGTGTGATTGATGATTTTCTATCCTCGTTGGCGGTATTCATTTGTAAGCGCGCGATCAACTCTTGTGGTACAACGACCATTTTCTTCGCGTATTCCATGTTCATTATTAATTACTGGCTTTATGAAGTAACGCTTGTAGTACGGTACTCAAAAGTATCGGAAGTATAACACCGCCGCCTTTTTGCACAAGATACCGCCGCTTCTTTGCCCAACTCTCGCCGCGTTTCACCAATCGTCTAAGAGTAGCTTTGTGTTTTTTCAATTGACGTTTACGTTTATCGGACAGCGACACGTTACCACGTAACAGGTTATATGCACACTCGCACACTGATCGTATACGACTGTTGTCACAGGCTTTTAATAGCGCTTTACGTTCCTTGGGTGTAGCGTGTACAAGTGCCGTCAGTAGAGCAACGTCTTTTCTCACACAATGCGACATGATGACTGATACTTATCTCTTTATACGTATCGTATTTATTTACTACTAATTCTTCTTCTTCTTCGGTAGGTAAACAAAATTAATAGGATCGTCGGGAAAGATGGAAGATCGAATGCGCACCTCGTCCGGTGTTGATTGTTTCAAATCGATTAACAGATAGGCGTGCGAATCGCGCGTGGCGTCCGCGTAGGCCTGCTCAATAAACCTCGGATCTTCCGGATACACTTGACGGGCTAAATGTTTGATCTGAGCACGATCCCTAGGATTTTTAAAACACACAATGTAATGGGCGTTCAGCGAAATGTCCCGCTGACCGCGTCCCTGATGAAAGAGATTTTGCGTGATAAAAAACACACTCAGATTCCTGTGGTGAGACCCTTTTGTGAATAGATCTACCACACTACTGTCTGTTTCACGCATCATGTCGTCAACTATCACCAAGTTTGGCACACTGCCATCAAAGTCCTCCATATTAGGAAGACCTGTTCTATATTGTATAATACTGCCCGTCTGAGTGCCGGGATGCGGTTGATACCAGTAAATATTTTCAAACACTGTATCGCACATATCATTTATATTGGTTATAAACCGTACAACAAAGTGCGATTTTCCTGAGCCGGACGGACCGGCTACTATGGCTGAGAACGGATGTTTCCACCTCAAGTCCATCTCGGCTACTGACCACACTGACACGTTACAGTCTAATTTATGCTAAAGAGGAAATAGGAAAAATAAATAAATAAACGACAGTTTATGCTCCGAATGTGGCTATAAGTATTAAACTTACGAATCCTATCAAAGTTACAATATATATTTAAGAACAAAATTCTCGCTTTACAAAAAAAGAAAAAAGAAAAACATATTTATTTACAATGATAAAAAAAAGTAAATAATTATTTACAATATAAAAAGAGATTAAAGAAAATCTTCTTGCTTCTACATTTTTAAAATAAAAATATTTTACTTTTTTATGCAAATTCGAGTGGAGTGTATTTACTTCCGGCCGCGGCGCATCTTCTCACCAGGTGCAGACGTTCTCCTAGTCCCGCGTTGTACTGCTCGATGGTCCTGTCGCTGAGCACCTCGTTGAATCGACGTGGTAGGTAGACTCGGATGTAGTACTCGTCACCGATGAGACCCTCCAGCACGGCCATGACAGTCTCTCCATACGGCGTGGTCACTCGCTCAAATTTCACAATACGATATCCGCACTCCTCGCGAAGATCGGTGATCCGCGTATACGGCAGTGAACTTTGTTTACAAGAGTTCAAAATGTTTTTCAAATCCATGGATGCACTGTTATTCACTGATGGAATTGTCGACATGATGATGATGGTGTAATACTAAAGAGAGTACTAAAAAAAAGACACGTTCGCTCCACACAACGTTCTGACAAAGACTGAGCATATCTCCGGTGTGTCGCTCGTAGGATGGGAAGTGAACACGTGACTTCCGAGAAGCGTTTACAATAGCTAGATCTTTCTAGAGTGTCCCTAATGGCGTCTCTGTATTTTGTTTGTCTGCACCTGCGGGCCGTCACCCTCGGTTCGGGAAGCTTCGACTCCGATTCGACTGGATGATGAAACCGCCACCCTCCTTCGTTTCCCGCCGTTTTGCGTTGTTTTGCAATCGACATGAGGTTTACGCCACGCGGCTAGTGGCATCATTGTCTGTGTTAAACCGGAGATTCTTGGAACTCCTGTGTACCGATCTACCCACATGTCTTCTAATCTTGTTACTAGATCCATAAGCATGATGTAAATCTCATCGTCTCTATTTTCGTCTAAATATATGCCACAACTGTGAACGAGATAACTCTTGTCGTACAATTGAATTTTTAACAACTTATCTCCGCGATTGGTGGGATTCTCCACTGTATATTGATACTTATCGTCTGTCCAAGTGACTGCCGGCGCATCGTTTGTCGGTTTTAACACCCAACGCTTTTTATTAAAAACTTCTGTTTGAAAACTGGTATTTGTAACTTTTTTATTATTTATTTTTCTCTTCTTTTTCTCCGGTACTGATTGCTGTTGAACCGCTGCTGATGTTTCTACTGCAGGTGTCGGTTCATCTGATATCGGTGGTTGTGAAGACGGTAAAAGGAATGAAGCGTTATCGGTCTGACCCATCGATTCCAACTCCTGTAATAACGCGCGAATCGATTCGTCTACTTCTGCCACAGTGGTCATTGTCGCTCCGCACTCTGTGAAGGTTCTCACTGAACTGACGCGATCAATGAAAAAACGTCACATGACTACCTAGAAAATTAATTCTGATTTTCTACGAAAGCGCATTTCGTCGAGTGCAATTTGCATCCGCGATAGTTCATCCTCGCCGCTCGTTTCTTTGACATAAAAGTAGCATTAGTTACGCGGACTATTAAATGTTACTGTTTTCTTTTTACGTGCGTGCTCCATCCCTGCAAACAAAAGGTGTTGTTCACACCGACAGCTCGGCGCCTCGGTTCCTGGAAGTCCGTTGTTCTCTAAAGTGCTGCGCAGTAGGAGCAACTGCGTAGAAAGAGCAAAGTGGTGGAAGGGGGAGGCGGAGGCGGAGGAGCAGTCTGTGACCTTGGACCCGGTCATTGACCCTGCTCACTTTGAAATCTCGAAGATAATCTCCCTGTATTGGGAAGATATTTCTTCCGGCCCTAACTTGAAAAGCTTAGGTGGTCCTGAAAAGGACCGATAGGCCCTAAAAAGAGCCGTTTTTAATCCGAAGAAGGAGGAGGAGGAGGAATAGGAAAAATATTTATTTGTTATCGTTGAAAAATTTGGTTATTTCGTTGGGGTAAAGTTCATCCGTTCGCCGGTTCCACCACATATTGACAAGCATCATGTACTTCTGTTCGTATTCTATGGCGTAGAAGTGCTCCTCTTCAATAGGGTAAAAATTAATTTTGTAGTCCATGTCCCGATGCCAATATTCCCATTCTAAGTCGCTTAACGGACAATGGTTCCACATACTGTTTATTCCCCGTAGTTTGGAGTACAGCTCGTCTTCCAGATCTTGAAGAGTCGAGTGCATTTTTGGTTCATGCACGTACTTGAACTTTTTGTCAATACGCCATAGCCTTTTCTTATGAAAATGTTTCAAGGTGCAATCATCGTCATCTTTTTGATTGTAGAACTCGTCACCTTCGAAGTAATCGTCATCGTCATCGGCTAACGGTCTCTTCTTATTTATTGATGTCTCCGCCACGACGCATGCCTCCTCCAACTCGGCGTCTGTGATGTCGCAATCCCACTCGAAGTTGAACATGATCTTTTCGTTGCTGTTGACGCTTCAAAACTCCAGACTGAACTGAGCGTGGGAGATGTCTGACGAAAGAGGGAGGGTGGGGGTAGACCACGTGGCTTTCACAAATAAAAGGAATTCTGCGAATTGTTTACCAGGAAATCTATAAAGTGGGTCAAGCGAATGCGTAGAAAGAGCAACTGCGCAGTAGGAGCAACTTGACCTTGAACCCGGTGCTCACTCAGTAGGTGGGTGGGGGAGGGGGAGGGGAGGGGGAGCGAGCAAAATGAGTAAATGTGTGGCGGGTGAGGTGGAGGGGGAGTAAGCAACATGTGTCCATGAACTCGGTTATTGACCCTGCTCACTCTTATAGCGATACTGACTCCATTACTAAATTTTTATGTATTTCAGTCTTCCAGTAAAGTAACCTTGAAACATGTGTTGGGTGTACTATTTACAAGCTATACGCTAGAGTGTAAGTTAGTTAACGTAAATCCAGAGTTTTATGAAAATCCGCTGATCAACAGCTTTGTTACGAGTTTTTATGTGTTTCAGTCTTCCAGTAAAGTGTCCTTGAAAAATACTTCTAGCAGACGGTAGTCACCTAGTCTTATAGGGCGTAATTTATTATCCTTAAATACCGAGTTTCGTCAAAAACGTCCAATTAGTTTGTGAGATATGAATTTGTTAAGTTTGTAGCGCCTTCAATTTCCCGGATAGGCAACCCGCATTACACAAGACCCGAAAATAGTTATTGGGGGTAGACGAAGTTTGGTTGAAATCGGGCCGGAAATAACGGAGATACAGCCATTTTTAGGTCTCGGCTTCCCGTGAAGCGACCTTGAAAAACAAAGTCGGTAAATTATGATGACGTCATCAGTATATGTATCAATTATAATGTTCATATACCGAGTCTCGTCTGAATCGACCGATAAACAACGAAGATATAGCTATTTTTCTTTGTTAAGATGCGCCAGCTAAATCGCAAACGGACAGTAGTAAGAGTCGTAAAAGGACAGTAGTGAGTCAACAACCTAATGAAAACCGCCAATAAAAATGAGAACGAATAGTATTGGGTTGGCAACGCATATAGTTAATTATGCATTCATCTAATTAATTATTCATAATCTAGTTAATTATTCATAAATCTAATTAATTATGCATAATGAGTAGTATGAGGTACGCGCACTGTTAAATCTTACTGTTTTCTTCTTCCGTGCCTAGAAGGGCCCTTAATACCCATTGATTGCTACAAAGGGCTTAAAGGAACCACTCAGATACTAAGATGACACCTGTCAAAGAGATAGAAAGCTTTTAAACTGGTTCCCATGATCCTGTCACAATGACAAAACGTTTAAAAACCTAAAAGGTCTAATGGAACCTGTCAACCTGGGACAAAGACCTGCTCCTAATAGACTTCGTCTCTAATTCTTTTTCACCAGGTCCATTGTTTACGTTTAAACTACTGCGTCAACTGCAACCATTCCCTGCTTCAGAGCTTAGTTTGGTGGAAAGACCCGAGGAGTAAAGATGTCTCAAATAAGAGCTAGACCAATTGCAAAAGCAGCGATAGTTTTGGAGGAAAAGTGCTTTTGTTACGGACATCGCAGAGATGTAACACCCTACTTCGTCATGTTGAGAGGGTTGATTCAAAACGGAAAAACATTGACAATACATGAAAGGACATTTCGCAACGAAAGTCTTGATGAAACTTTTTATGAAAGTACACACGAAAATATAACCATGGAATATCTGACAGTCCTTGAAAAAAGAATCAGCACCCGACTTGATGAAATAGTATTTTATTTAAATGTAACAGTAAATGCCTCCAGCCCCAGCCTTTATTGGGATACAGAAACAGTTTAAACACTGTTTAGAGCGCAACTTCAAAAAGGTCCTTCTCAGGACCACCTTTAATTTTCAAGTTAGGGACAGGGGAATCTTCCTACAAAAGGGAGATTTTTTTGTATCAATAACTTCCCTAATTAATTATGCAACATCTAATTAATTATTCATAATCGAATTAATTATTCATAAATCTAATTAATTATTCACAACCTAATTAATTATGCATTCATCTAATTAATTATTCATAAATCTAATTAATTATTCATAACCTAATTAATTATTCATAAATCTAATTAATTGTTAATAATCTAATTAATTATTCATAATCTAATTAATTATTCATAATCTAATTAATTATTCATAAATATAATTAATTATTCATAAATCTAATTAATTATTCATGATCTAATTAATTATGTTTGATCTAATTAATTATGCATACATCTAATTAATTATGTATGCATGTAATTAGTTATGCATAATGAGTAGTATGAGGTACGTGCACTGTTAAAAATGTTACTGTTTTCTTTTTACGTGCGTGCTCCATCCCTGCGAACAAAAGAAATTGTTCACACCGACAGCCCGGCGCCTCGGTTCCTGGAAGTCCATTGTTCTCTAAAGTGCTGCGCAGTAGGAGCAACTGCGTAGAAAGAGCAGGAGGAGGTGGTGGGGGGTGGGGGGAGGCGGAGGCGGAGGCGGAGGTCATTGACCTCACCCGCAGAAGTGACGCGTAGAAAGAGCAACTGCGTAGAAAGAGCAGAAGGAGTAGGCGGGGTGGGGCGGGGGTGGAGGGAGGCGGAGGCGGAGGCGGAGGCGGAGGTCATTGACCTCACCCGCAGAAGTGACGCGTAGAAAGAGCAACTGCGTAGAAAGAGCAACTGCGTAGAAAGAGCAGGAAGAGTAGGCGTGGTGGGGCGGGGGGTGGAGGGAGGCGGAGGCGGAGGCGGAGGCGGAGGTCATTGACCTCACCCGCAGAAGTGACGCGTAGAAAGAGCAACTGCGTAGAAAGAGCAGGAGGAGGTGGTGGGGTGGGGCGGGGGGTGGAGGGAGGCGGAGGTGGAGGCGGAGGTCATTGACCTCACCCGCAGAAGTGACGCGTAGAAAGAGCAACTGCGTAGAAAGAGCAGAAGGAGTAGGCGGGGTGGGGCGGGGGTGGAGGGAGGCGGAGGCGGAGGCGGAGGCGGAGGTCATTGACCTCACCCGCAGAAGTGACGCGTAGAAAGAGCAACTGCGTAGAAAGAGCAACTGCGTAGAAAGAGCAGGAAGAGTAGGCGGGGTGGGGCGGGGGGTGGAGGGAGGCGGAGGCGGAGGCGGAGGTCATTGACCTCACCCGCAGAAGTGACGCGTAGAAAGAGCAACTGCGTAGAAAGAGCAGGAGGAGGTGGCGGGGTGGGGCGGGGGGTGGAGGGAGGCGGAGGCGGAGGCGGAGGTCATTGACCTCACCCGCAGAAGTGACGCGTAGAAAGAGCAACTGCGTAGAAAGAGCAGAAGGAGTAGGCGGGGTGGGGCGGGGGGTGGAGGGAGGCGGAGGCGGAGGCGGAGGTCATTGACCTCACCCGCATGACGTCACCCACACACCCGCCACACGCAGGAGACTCCAATTGCCCCTACTATTGCAGCTTTCTGAAAAATTTTCAACTTTTTTGAATATTTAACATGAAACTAATAATTTATAGTTTCTTGAACGAGTTTCTATCTTTATTTAATCATGTTTTGTACACACTAGTACACTCATTTATTTTGCAAGTTTATAAAAACACTTCGATTAATTACTTCTTAACAGGGATTTGTTACAAAGGTCTACTTTTGACAGGGCCAACAATCGTGGATGTAACACAGCACCTGCTCTCTCGCCCATCGTGTTGCCAGCTCTCGGTTACAAAAACAATAGAAGACTGATGATCCATCAACCTGCAACAATAAAGCCGCTTCACCTAAAGAACAAAACAGGTGGTCATTAACTGATGGTTCCCAAAAAATAACATTTTGGTGTTATTATAAAGTTAATCATCAAGATTTCTTTTTAGCATATATATTTTAATTTAGTTATTACTAATCAGCTACTTAATATTTATTGAAGCCTCCACCAGACATGAAGTTGAGTTACTACCTGGACGCTATCCAGATTGTGATTCATTATTGATGGACATCGGGCAGAGATGATCATAACACTGAGACTGCCCTTCTGTCTGTTTATTATTGTGACATTTATAAATATTGTATACCATGTAAATATAAACGAAAGAGAAACGTACGCAACTATTTTGTTTTGTCAGGGAAAGTCAAGCTCAGTTACTGGAACAATTTGTAAATGTTTGAAGCACAGTTATTTTTTCAACAATGAAAATGGTTTCTGGTATTTTTCACAAGACCACACTTGAGTCTATACAATAACTAAACATTATAAGTATTAGTATTATTAGTATTGCATTATCATGCAATACAGTTTGGCTGTGTTATTTACATTCCCCATATAATTATTGCCGTCTTAGTTTGAATATTATTCACAACTAGTAATGACAAATATTAAATAAATTAAATGCATATTCAATTTTTGTTAAATGAATAATATTGTTTTAACATTATTTTTTTTAATTATTGATAGCAGTGTTTATGTATAAAATACCGGGTTACTTGATCAGTAATCTATAAATATCTGACTTATTCTGGAATTAGTTTTGTCAGTTATTATTAGTGTATCCTTTTTGTCATTATAGGCTAATTTTTTTCTTATAACACTTTCAGTAATATAAATAACAAACAGTTAGATCAGGTGTGATGGGCGTATAATATAGAGTCAGTTAGGGTAGACAGATAAATTTTATTAACTTAAGTATATCGTAAAAGTGATTAATTATAAAATATTATACGTTTTTTTATGTTATTTAATGCTATATTATAATTATAGGTTGTTTTAAAGCATTCTACAATAATTAAAAATATCTGAACTTTATCTTAATACCAGAAAAATTAAAAGTGCTAACTCACTTCACCAATACATTCAAGAGAATACAAAAAAGATGTATTATGCACGAAACAACAACATTGGAAGTCCAAAGAGCACTTAACATGAAAGTGGGGCTCTTGGCTGGAGTGGATTAAAAGCTGTTTGCCGCAACCGTGCAATGTGTAAAAGTAGATCTGTTTTGGACAATCCCCTACGAATCCATTTCAACGTATCTCATTTCTTATAATATATCATTTCACTAGATACGTTTAAGAATCGTTGAAAAAATGCCGCGACAAAAAGCAACGACAACAAAGTGGACAATATGGTTTAGTATAAATGTAATTTACGATGAAAAACTGATAAAAACACACCTGAATTAAAAAAAAAAAACTATTGATTACACATTTTTAAAAAGCTGCCTTGTTAAGCAAGTCCCTGAAAGTTATAATCATTGTAATAATCCTAGAAAAAGTTTGAACAAGAGTATATGGTTGTTGTAACTATTTTTCTAGGCTATTTATTGATATTTTATAATTCATTTTTATTTTTTAAATTTTATATTTATTGATATAAATTATACAAATATGTTTAATTTTTAACATTGGTACTGTCTAAAATCAGCTACATAAAACTACAAATAAAATATGCATGCATGAACAACTCAATATCTACATAATTCCACTTATTCAATGACAGTGTAGGTAGATATAAGGTAGGTATATTTAAGTAAGGTGTATATATTCAGAAGTACGAATTAGAGCACGTTCTGAGCAGCCACCAGGTGACGTCACGGTGTTTATTTGATATTTACCGTGACAGCTGAAGTTACTCTCCCCGACCTGAGTTTTTGGATAGGCTATCACGCTACGATGCGCAATAGCACCTACCTTCATAATAACTTTAATGCACCTAGGTTTTAATAACCAAAAAGTAAGGATAATTCTACCTTTAGCACCATTTATACACAAATATAATAAAGAAATAGTTAAATATAATAAATAAATAATTATAAATATTTTAATGAGTTTTTAAATACGTTTTAAACGGATATCTTATAACATTTTATTTATATTGTTTTATTTTATTATTAATTTTTACTGTTTATATATTTTATCTCTTTTTCTATTTGAGTAACCTAAACTATTTAATTTTAATTTTTTTACTTAGTAAAATAAGTGTTCTCCTTTCACAGAACTTTGATGATGTTAATAGTTTTCCTTTCTTGGACAATATTAGGAAACGAAGTTATACAGTTATACGACTTCTAATGCACAATTTACTGAAAGGAAAAAAAATAATAACAATTTGTATATAACTGTAATAAACCTGAGTTACGTATCAATGATCAACACAAAATGAAATTAACGCTAGATTGGACTAAGGCAAATCTAATACTGGAATGGACTCAACGTAACTGAAGCATAAACATTGAATCCTAGTAATTGGCTGTGTAACTTATAGGTGTTGTTCTACAGCTGGTATAGACCTATGGAATCAACCTAACATGCTAATTCTAAGTTCTTTCTCATTAGTATACAGGGTGATTGATAAACGTGTGCCAGATGTTTTACTTGAAAAGTATAAGAGCTATTTAAAAAAGTTAAAAAGCAACTTACCTGGATTTTTAGTTCTGTTTAATTTTATAATTTTAAGTTTTTTATTTTATCCACAATTTTTTCAATATGGCGGCAAACTTTAGTTTTCCTAATGGAATGCAAATGGTTTTATTATTGGATCAGGTAGAAAATACAATTTTAAAACGTTTTTATTCTTTGTATCTTTTAACAAAACCTAACCGTTAAGGTGATTTTATTGTTTTTAGCAATGAGTATCTCACCTTATGTGCTCTTGGGGCTAAACAGTAAGGTTTAGAAAAGAAACACCAAGTATAAAAAGTTGTAAAATTACATTTTCTACCATTTTAATTTCTTAATATTAGGTTAACTAGAATTTCTAACATTTTCCCAATATGGCAACCAATTTAAATATGTTTCTTATGTCCTTTCCCTAATAATATTAAATAATAGGGTATAAAACATATTTTTAAAACGTTTTTATTACTAGTGTTTCTTTCCTAAACCTAGCTGTTTAGCCTCCAGACTAAACATAAGGTGCTCATTGCTAAAAACATTAAAATTACCTTAACGGTTGAGTTTAGTGAAAACATGCAAAGAATAAAAACGTTTTAAAATTGTATTGTTACCTGATTCAATAATAAAACTATGGGCATTCAATTAGAAAAACTAAAGTTGGCCGCCATATTGGGAAAATGGCGGATAAAATAAAAAATTCAAAATCATAAATTTAAAAAGAACTAAAAATCCAGGGAAGTTGCTTTTTAACTTTTTTAAATAGCTCTTATACTTTTCAAGAAAAACAGCTGGTACACTTATATCAATCACCCTGTATATAAATATGATGATTTTTAAACACTGGTTGAGTTTAAATATGTGGTTACATTAAAAATAAGAGCCAAACAAAATATCAGTAGTTATATTATTCAATTCAATAAAGTATACTTCTTTGTATGCGCAAGGATTACATAGGATGTTCGTACACATAAATGAATGTTAGTAGCGAATATATATATATATACATACATACGTGGTTACTTGTTATGCCTACCAACCTGTCAACGTAGCTTTTAATACGTTTTTATGATTTAATATACTTCAAAAAAAATTTGCACGTAAGGCTCTATCGAATAGTTTATTTTATTTTATTAGATTGAAAAACTATTTCAGGAAAACAAGTACTGATTCTACTGATTCGACTTCATCAGTGCCAGTTGATAATCACTCATACTAAATACTAGCCATTTCATATTGAAATCGTTGAAGTGTTATCTCCAACGTCATCTAAAGAGTTTTTTTTTTCATTTAGCGTCATAGTATTTTATCCCTAACATTATATTAAATTTCAATTACTTCGAAATTGTATATAACAGTGTTATTTACTTTTATTCGTTCTATATGTTAACTGTTTAACATAACAAAAACAAAGTGAATAATTCAATATATATATATATATATTCAGTACAGTTTTATATATTTGCTATTTTTGTATTTTATTAAAAATTAAACCTTTGACAACTAATTTAACTTTAATAACTGCTTAGGAACCTGCTTACAATTAATGCGACATGAAATATTTTACGCTAATAAATCTTGACTGAAGATAAAAGTTTGCAGGGTTTTGAATGGTTTTTCCCCCCTAATTGTTGGAGTAAATATTTTTGATGTAAACTATTAAGTGATTTTAATATATAAATGCACACCTGTTTTAATTAAAGCAACTTTTACTTTTTTATTTAAGTTTTTTAACTTATAATTTTAATTTAAATTAAAATTTCTATTGTATTTTTATGGTTACTCTACAAATAATGAATGCTAGGAGAGAGGGTTGAACATTTTGTATTGTTGTTTACAAAATCAAAATGAACAAATTCAGATTCAGTTACTTAGGTGTTAGTTAAATAATGGTTCGATTAGAAAATATTAAATTTTAATCGGTTTCAGAATAAACTTATGATGTTTCAGAATAATGTTCTATATGAAAAGCGATGTTTTGTATTTTCTTGTCATAAATTCAGACAAATGAAGCTAGGTATCGTAAAAATCCTGAAGCCGTATTGATTAAATAATACGTTTATACAAGTTAAAATTATTTTAGTAACTTAATTTACATATTACTGAAATTTGTAGAAACAACTATAAATATACAGTAACGTTATAGCATAGATTAAACATACGGTATGCTTAATCTATGGTAATAGTCATATGATATGTATTTCGTCATACATTTTAATTTATGCATGATCAACATGATTTGATATATTTTTAAGTAGTCTAATTTTAAACACAAGATGCTCCGAAAAAAATAAAGTATTTTACAATCGGAAAGCAAGTATTTTTTTAATTCAGAAAAATAACCTTTTAAATTAGAACCAATGAGTACTCAAACACAACCTATTGTAGAGGGAGTGATCAAGTGAAAACACGAATTATGTGAAGAGTAAAAAATGCAGTGGTTGCGATGTTAAACTGAAAACACTGAATCAGTAATCCTCGAGGACCTACAATCCTCATTAAATGAGGATCAGACACTCAACAAACTGGTGATGAAATTCCTGAAATACAAAACGATTAATTTATTTTATTGTAATTTTATTGTTAAAAATTTATCGAATGCTTTATTGAACTCTGTAAGAAGTACGGTAAAGCATATAAAACACTAAATATGACCCTTTCGATGTTTCCGACACTAAAAACCTAACTAAATATAAATATTTTAAACATTTTAGCTTTTGCAGAACCAAGATGAATGCCCTCTTTGTTATTTGAAATATTTGTATGTCCAGCATCACAGGGAATAATATGAGGTTGGAAAAGGTTATTACAAAGATGGTTTTTATATTCCAAAAAACTTTACCATATTTTAAAATTGTACGCTGTCATTTTATGTTAAAAACATTCAATATTTTCAAATTAGAAACAATTGTTAGAGACAGCTCAAATACAACGGTTTTTGATATTTTATAATAGTCCTATCTGAATATTCTTTTTAAAAGCCTAATGAACCAATTGCAGACCAAACACGCTGAAATGTGGAATTAAATGTCTCAAACAAAATAATAGCACCACTTTTAACAATTTTTATTTAAAATATAAACGTATTAAAAACTAGGTTTAGGTAGTAAATTAGATTCGGATATTTGTGAACTTTCATTCCTATTTAAACAACTACATTTCTAATCATTCTTGACCTATTGTAGAAATCTTTAATGTATATAATCAAATAAAATATATTTACTAACCTCCTGATATACAAAAATTGTATCTAGTGTACTTCGTGCAGTGAACAAACCGAAGAGAACAAACCAAAGTGACAACTACAAGAATTATTGCCTCTCGGGTGTCTGACTCCTCCTGAATGTAAATGTCTGTGAGAGGATTTGAACTTCGAACTTGGAATCCTTACAGTGGATACACTCGGTCTTCAAGATTTTTATTCAAGTGCCAAAAGTTGCCGAGCGCCATTTAATTAATGTACATGGGGGGTTAATTAATGGTTTATAATTGTTCTCGGGTATGGACCAGTTCATCATTGCCATTTTGTTTAGACAAAAGAAGATGTTCTATCCCAGAAAAAATCCACAAGCTTAAATATATATATATAAGTACTATTCATGTAAGCAAAAATCTTAATAAATGTCTTCAGAGTAATGACGTTAATACTGTCAGTTGTGATAATTTATTAGGTGTGAAAGTATTATCAATGTATTAAATAAATCATGATTATAAAAACAATCGTATAAGCCTATACAATTACCACTCCTACAAGCCGACAATTCTTCGACGAACAAATAGTTAACATTGCCTGGATGGTAAAAGTATATACTAAAAACAAATATTGTTCGTTAAATATTCATTTAGAATTCTACAACCTATATATTTTAAATTGTTTATACAATAATATGCTAGATACCAATATAGTTACGTACGACGTATGTAATAATTTATAGATTAGAAAAATAATATATTTACACTAACATTACACTTGCATACAAATAGTAAATATGCATAAAACATGTATTTTGTCTAAGAAAATAGATTTCTACTCACACCGGTCACCATTTGGATTAATGAGCCTTTGAAGTGTTGATGGATGGCATTTATTACATTCTTCAAAAATCATATATGTTCCATAGACTGTTATCAAACATTAAAAATGTTTTCCCTGTTTTACTCGTTAACAAACCAGCTGTAAAAAGTGAAAACGAGTTCGCACGCAGCACGCTGACGTGAGGGAAGTGAATTTCCACATAAAAAACTATAACAACTCAAAATCAGTTAAAAATATACAATTATTCCAATTTTTATTCAAATCTGAAAATATTGATTTTTGGCTGTTCTGATGCTCCTGGTTCTATTTACCTGCAATGCTGGAAATACAATTTTGCGCATTATAAGGTTAGGCGAAGGTTCAGTCAGGCTTTAAAGTAGGCGTGAGGTTGCTGGGGATTATAAAAGTACTCCAACAAAGGAATAACAGGCTTTTCTAGTGTAAAATCCCCATAAGACAACGTACTGTGTTTAGTCGATACACATTTTCTTTAATAACTCGGTAAATATGTATGATAGAATGACGAGAGAGGGCTTAAAACTTTCGCCTCACTAATTTACATCTTTTTACATGCATTGACTTTACATCTGGGGCTTTTATGACCCTTTTTGGGCCCAAAAACCCAAAATTTGAAAGATTAATCCCCAAAAAAGGGTTTAGAGTTTTCCGATTGTTTTGCCCAACGAACTTGTCCAACCGATTACAGAAAGGAATGTCCCTACCAAATTTGAAGTAAATCGGACAAAAAATGCGATCGCTAGAGTGCAAACACATATATATATATATATATATATATATATATATTGAACCACGCCCCCGCACCCGCACCCAAGCGAACCAGAATTGGAAGCGTGCTCCCATGGACGCGGGGCGAGGGGCGGCTCACAGCCCCACCTAAATGTAAAGACCGTGGAGGAAAAATTAAAACGCACCATTTGAGAGGCACAAATGTAATAGCAATCAAAAACAACAATAATACATGTGAGTTAAATCCTTTTGGAAACAACAATCTTTCTCACCTGCCTTCTAGTTTACATGTTCAAATAAAGGTGCTTTCATTCTATAAGATTTCCAAAAAAAGCAGTTTTAAAGTTTGGCTAAGTTAAAAAAAAAATCCATTCAAAATTAATTTAAGTTGATGGAGTTGAGTTAAATGTTGACATTTTTAATTTTAAAAAAATAAATTAACCAACAATAGATAAACATTTAAATAAACACTTCAACAATTCAATAAATAATTAACAATAAAACAAATAGGACAACGAACATTTCAATAATAATTTACTTAATTGCCTTTTATAGATTATTGGTTGGAAGGGGCCCCCTTAAATAGATAACGACGATTTCCAACAATTGTGCCTAAAAACTAAATAACGATAATAAACATTAAGAGTCCATGGTGGCAATAGTGTTCAGGTTCTCTGGCCCAGTGCACTTCCCACCCAGACACACGAGCAACCAAGAATGACCTACGGGAGAGCTCCCCGGAAAGGCTTCAGGTGTGAGATGTGTGCCTTCCGGAAGACTGCTCCCGTTCGCGGGTCTCCCAGCTGCACCGTAACAGGAGTCAGGAATCTCAGAATGCGGTGGGGACCTGACCACCGATGACACAACTTTGCGGCTCTCTTGTCAACAGCCGAACTGGCTGGATGAGCCGTGCAAAATACCAAGACCCCCACCTGGAAAGGGTTGTCTACCCTACCACGATTATGCTTCCTCCGGACCAATTCCCTAGCCCTTATCAAGTTTCTCCTGGCCGCTTGCCAAGTTGCCTTGACATCAGCCGCGCCAGGATGTGGCAGAAGGTCGCCAATTCCCCACACATTCGCTAACGGGTTGTTAGGCGGATAGCCTAGGAACAGCTCGAAAGGGACCGCCTTGTGACTCTCATGATGCGCAGTATTGAAAGCAAATTGGAGCCAGGGTAGTTCCTGATCCCAGGTGGTCTGCTTATCAGCGTGGAAAGCTATGAGAGCGGATCTAAGATTTCGGTTGAACCGTTCGGCGTGAGAAGGCTGTGGGTAGTAAGGGGAAGTGGTCACATGGCGGATACCGTGCCCAAAGCACATCTTCTTGAAAAGATTGGACACGAATTGGGTCCCGCTGTCGGAAACAAGGGTGGCGAGTACACCGAAGTGTTGGAACAGGTGGGTGCGAAGTACTTGCACGGTGAGCTGTGCAGTGGCATTCCTTAAGGGAAAAAGCCAGCAAAACTTGGAGAAGGCATCCACACAAACAAGCAAGAATTTGTTTCCTGACTTGCTACGTGGGAGAGGCCCAACATAGTCGATGAAAACCTTCTCCAAAGGTCTCTCCGCCACCTCAGAAGCCAAAAGTCCAAACTTGGTATGTTGAGCGGGCTTGCTAAGCGAGCACGTTTGGCAAGAACGCACCCGCGCAGCAATGTCCCGGTCCATACCCTTCCAGATGAAAAGTTCCCTAACCTTAGCGATGGTCTTATGGATCCCTAAGTGCCCACCCACAGGGGAAGAATGAAAGTACTCAAAGACCATCGGAATTAGAAGACTTGGCAGCACTACTTTTGGTTTGCCTCGCTGCCGGGCTCGGCAGCAAAGGGCACCCTGGGACAGAAAATAAGGGGGGTGGGCTCCCCCATTCTGAAGCTCACCTATGATTTTTGCCAGCTCGGGATCTTTCAACTGATGGGAAATGAAATCTGAATAAGCCAGAGGAAAATCCAAGAGCACGGCACACCCCGTCTGCTCTGGATCCGAAGGATGGTCGTCGGGTGAGTGGTACATCCTAGATAATGTGTCGGCGATCACATTTTGTGTGCCTCGGACATGTTGCACCTGAAATTTAAGGGACGATATTTGAACAACCCAACGACCAATCTTCCCAAGCTGGCGGGGATGGGCGAGAAGCCACGAGAGTGCTTGGTTGTCGGTTTCTAACAAAAATTCTTTATGTTCTAAAAATCTTCGAAACTTATTAATACCAAACACGACAGCCAAACACTCAAGTTCATAGACAGAAGAGCTTTTCTTTTCACAGGGATTCAAAGTACGTGAGGCGTACGCAATTGGCTGCCTAACCCCATCCACTTCTTGTGACAACACAGCCGCAATCGCGACGGAGGAAGCATCAGTCTGCAAGACGAACCTTTGGTTGAAATCCGGCATAGCCAGCACAGGCGGCTGCATGATGGCCTCTTTGAGAAAATCAAAGGACGTCTGCTGCGCTTCACCCCACACAAACTTGGCTCCCTTCTTGCGAAGTTCATTGAGAGGGGCCGCCAACTCAGCAACGTTGGGGATGAAGCGTCGGTAGAAACCTACCATGCCAATGAATCTGGCAATACCCTTGGCATCTTTAGGAGGAGGAAACTCCCTGATGGCCTGGGTCCTAGCTGGATCGATGCAGACGCCCCGAGAAGAAACAAGATGGCCAAGAAAAGAAATTTCCGGCTTAGCAAAACTAACCTCTTCAGGATTTACGGTAAGGCCAGCCCTACGCAACCTACTCATAACTTCCTCTAGATGAGTCAGATGGTCTTCGAAACTCTCACTGTACACCAGAAGATCGTCGAGGTAGTTGAACACATATTTGAATTTGACGTCATGGAAAATGGAATCAAGAAGTCTGGTGAGAGTCTGGGCCCCCACAGCTAGACCCATCGGAACTCGTGTGAACTGGTATAGATTCCACGGGACGCAGAAAGCAGTGAGAGGTCGAGACTCAGGTTTCAAAGGAATCTGATGGTAAGCCTGATTTAGGTCAAATACAGAAAAATACTTGGCCTTACCGAACCAATCGAACGCCGAATGCAAATCGGGGAGAGGCACAGAGTCGATTTCAATTTGCGCATTCAACTTGCGATAATCCAGGACCATCCGAGACTTGCCATTGGGTTTTGGGACAAGAAATGCTGGACTGGCGTAACTTGAGCGGGAAGGCTCAATAACCCCATTTTCAAGAAGTTCATTAATGATGGTGCGAAGCGTTTCCATTTTGGGTGGAGCTAATTTGTACGGATGAGAACGCACGGGACGGGTGTCAGTTAGTCGAATCTCGTACTCCAGAAGATTGGTGACTCCCAGCTTCGGCGTAATCACTTCAGGAAAACGAATGCACAGTGCTCTAATCGCTTCAGCCTCACCAGGAGTCAGATGCCCTAAAGGATCGATCTTCGCCTCGCCGGGTGACTCAGGCTCCACCACAGCGGCACCACCGTTAATCTCATCAGCAAAAGGAATTAACACCCGTCTCGCGAATCGGAAAAAACACTGGCCTCTACCTAAGTCCAAAATCAGGCCAGTGTGCTTAATGAAATCCGCTCCCAAAATGACAGGAAAACAAAGGTCCTTAGCTACCCAAAAGCTCCACACCCAAGAAAAATGTTCAATTTTAAATTTAAAGCGGGCTTCATAGATGATGGGAAGTGGGGAATTAGACGCAGTCCAGCAGATAGGGGAAATTCGCTCAACCTGCTTAATTAGCCCTGAAGATTCTAAATTTTCAAACAGAGATAAGGAAATGAGACAACGGGCTGACCCAGAGTCTACGAGAGCCTTCTGCACCGTGTCACCTAACAAGATGTTGAGTCGTGGACAGGTTGAGCGCACCGCTTTCACACCCATGGATGCAAGACCCGTCATCCCCCGCAGCAGAGGCTCAGAAACAGAAACGGCACTCCCAGAAGGGGAGGCGACAGAAACATAGTTGGGAACAGAATTTAACTTTAACTTCTTTGACTGAACATTATCCAAAACATTTAATACCTCATTGACTTTATTGACTTTACTGACCTTATTAACTTTATTGACTTTATTTACTTTATTGACTTTACTGACTTTATCAACTTTACTGCCCTTACAACTGATAACAGACCCACAGGGAGGATTGGGCAAACTATCCCCCTGCGTGTAATTCAGTTTTTTGGACCACGTCCAAAATTTCCTCTCTGGCGGCAATCTCGCCTGATATGACCAGGTTGGCCACAACCAAAACAGATGAGAGGCTGCCTCTGCCAATGTGGGGGTTCAGGACCCTGCCCCACAGGTGCTACGACGGGGCGGAGACCAGCCCGGGGAAGATGCCCCGCAGCTTGGCTCCTCTGAAAATCCGCGTCCTGGACGCTCCTAGAGAGGATCGAGAGTCTGTCCAGGTCCGCAAACGATGATGGTCTCGGAGCAAAGACCAATCGAGAGCGTTCCTCAGGTTTCAACCCCTGAAGAATGATATCGATGAGCTCCCGCTCACCGATTCCCAGTCGCAAGACACGCTCCACCGACCGAATGTCACCGACATACTGGCTGAGAGCTTCCGAGCGGTGTTGAGGACGGAAAACCCTCTCCACCTTCAATTTTTCCATAACCCGCCGGGGTAAGAACAACTCCAAGGCTTCCTTATGGAAATCATCGAAACTCACGCCTCTGCGCAAGCAATCTAGAAGTCTGTCGCCCAAAGGTTTCAGGCAGTACGGAGCAATGAGCTCCATCAATGTTGAGTCCGACATACCAGGAAACTCACGCATGCGCAACACACATTCCAGGAAACGGAGCAACCCGTCCACATCAAGCCCATCTACCGGTTGAAAAACGCTAAGAACTGAAGAGAGAGGATGTGGAAGTCTGGCAAAAGTACTTGATAAGGAATGACCACTGTTGGATTGAGGACCCAACTGAACAGGGGCATGCAATTCTAAAGTGGGCAGTGTGGATGTGCGGGGAGGAGACGCAAGTGCCAATGCGGGCAACCGGAGCAGTGCACTTGGCGACGGTTGTTCCCGGGAACTTTCCCCCAGAGCGTCAGCCACAACCTCAGGCTTTTCCGGAGTCCCAGCCAAAACCTGAGAAGGAGGGGAACCCTCAAAAATTTTAACAGTCTCCTTGACAGACTTGCCTTCCCGAATAGTCTCGATTATCCCTTGAAGTTCCGGGATTCTCTCATTCACCCAAGCTTTATCTACCTCAGATATTTCGGAATTTTGGGCTAACAATTTTAGCCGGTTACACCAATGTGTCAACTGTGTGATTGAAGCTGCCTTGGCGGAGCCGGTAGGCAAGGCACTCCAACTGTCAATTTCGCCACTCAGCTCCTCTACTCTTTCCCTACATGCTTCAAGTTCCTCACTCAAATCGAGTGACTCATGCCAAGATTGAGGCGTACCTGCAATCTGCCTAAACTGGGCTCGCAACGTGCGCACATCAGCTCCGGGAGTCTCCCCCCGGGACCGCACCTCGTACACTAGCTCCGGCTTCCTCAAATGTTCGGGAACAATGGACCCCATGGCTCTCAACCAGTATGCCACTTAACCAACAATGAAAACAAAATTTTAACAATACAACAACTTAACCTCCTAAGATCCCTGGACTGAAATGCCTATTCGCCTGATGAGGTCCCAAAAGAAGAAGAACCTGCCCATTCATACCGCCAATACCGCAAAAATTGAACAAAGATTCACACACACACATACATACACAGATACATACACTAAATAACAACACCTAACACTTGTCTGGTGGGGTTAGCACACAGCAAGATTTAATTTTGAGTGTCGGCCATGCTTTAGAAAATTCTTGCCCCCTAAGCTCGGAAGCAAGACATTAACCAGATTCCACCCGGTGCCTCGGCTAAGGGCGAGCTCCTAATTGGAAAAAAAAATTTTGTCTCCCCCCACCAGAACAACAATTTTTCCAGAGTCAACTAGCACAAACCACCCGAGAAACAATCCATCCACGGTCCTTCCAAAAAAATTTAGAACGTGGCCAGTGATCGGGTTTCCCAGTCCCTCAGTCATGAACCGATAAGGTCCACAGCCAAGGGCCAGGACCACAACCACTAAACCACGCTCTGCTACCATCTGAACCACGCCCCCGCACCCGCACCCAAGCGAACCAGAATTGGAAGCGTGCTCCCATGGACGCGGGGCGAGGGGCGGCTCACAGCCCTACCTAAATGTAAAGACCGTGGAGGAAAAATTAAAACGCACCATTTGAGAGGCACAAATGTAATAGCAATCAAAAACAACAATAATACATGTGAGTTAAATCCTTTTGGAAACAACAATCTTTCTCACCTGCCTTCTAGTTTACATGTTCAAATAAAGGTGCTTTCATTCTATAAGATTTCCAAAAAAAGCAGTTTTAAAGTTTGGCTAAGTTAAAAAAAAATCCATTCAAAATTAATTTAAGTTGATGGAGTTGAGTTAAATGTTGACATTTTTAATTTAAAAAAAAAAATTAACCAACAATAGATAAACATTTAAATAAACACTTCAACAATTCAATAAATAATTAACAATAAAACAAATAGGACAACGAACATTTCAATAATAATTTACTTAATTGCCTTTTATAGATTATTGGTTGGAAGGGGCCCCCTTAAATAGATAACGACGATTTCCAACAATTGTGCCTAAAAACTAAATAACGATAATAAACATTAAGAGTCCATGGTGGCAATAGTGTTCAAAAAACAACAATCAATAAATAAATAAATATATAAACAATAACAACAAAATTCTTATGGTAACTTGCGGCAGGCGGCGGTTTACTGGGCGGGTCGAAGCGGCCCACCGGAGGGGCGACGAAGCTGGGCGGAGAGGGGGGCCAGGATCCGATGACGGCAGCCAAGGTGGAAAATCCCTCTCCGCCGACGCTCATGGTGTTGACGTGGTCGCGCTCCTCCGGGACCCCATCAGACGATGACGGCTCGTTTAGACGAACATTACGATGACAACATTCAACGAAAACATAACATACAACTTTACTTATCACAAAACTTTAATACAGAAAACACAACAGATGCTCGTCGTTTGACAGCCACACGATCTATGAGCAAATTGCACATTGTGCAACGGAAATAATCCTCGGGGGTCACAAGTCAACGCCCAAGGACACTGCACACGAGGTTCACGGCCGTGCAAATGGGGGCGTCAGACCACAGACACTAGAATTAGTACTATATAAACACTAAATGAGGCGTGACATTCGTCGGTGGAAAGTTGTCACGGCTCAATATATATATATATATGTATAAAATTTTGAACGACCCCCCAAAACGTGTTCAGGGGATCACGTTAGGAACTTCTATGGTGGTCCCGGGCTTAAGTTTCACCGTGCGGGTCATGCTAATAGTTCATTTTCCAAAGGAAATTCACTAATAACACAGCGTATATTATGTTATCCTTTATATTCCCTCTCCATCACAAAAATGGTGGGAAACTGGTGATCCATCAACGGGTAACAACCCCCTCCCCACTCTTCAACAAAAATACACACACTCTCACACACAGAGCCTCACCCAAACACACACACTCTCGCACACACACGCACATTCAGACTAAATGCCTCTCGTCACGTTCAGGTGGTTAGACACTCATAAAACAGTGTTGTTTAATCTATGAAAATACAGTTTAAATTCTCAGTTTTTAATTTGAAGGCTCAAATTTATTTACTTTGATTAGCAAAATAAACTAAAGTCATGTGAAAAAAGCAAAGAAGTAGTAAGTTTCTTTGAAGTCTCATAAGTAACTTAAACTTTACTGTAAATTAACTTCAAGCTCTATAATGGCTGTAGATGCAGTGAAGGGCACAGTTATCAATAGCCGGAAAATTGCATGCATATCTGTACAAAGCTCAATATCTGGGCTGAGTGTACAGAAGCTCTAGAGTTGATTGGTTCTAAACTTGCTGGGGGACGTGGTTTCCCAAAACATTGGTTTTGCATAGTTAAGCTACACATTTTTTACAGACACCTGGCATCTTTGTAATGCTCTTCAACTTGTCAAACTGTAAGTCCCTAGGAATCTTTCAGTGTAGATTTGTTGATGTAATAATTACTACGTTTAATTTAATCAATCAAATACATATTTTGGTGCGGTTATATTCGTTTAAAACATGATATAAAATATAATAATAAACTTCAATACAATGTTTATTTAATTTCTTTAACAAAATGTTAGTTTAATTATTTTGAAACTAATTATTAATTCAAGCAATTAGTGATAAAAACCTGTTTTTGTATAATTATTGATAATCTAAAATATTCGTCCATTTCGGTTAAAAACCTCTTTAAATCAATCAATAAACAATGAGATCATTAATCAAACAGGTTACAAATTAAAGAACCTCCTGAATCTAAAGCTATAAAACAATCTCCTCATAAGTATATATATAACTAACTGTTACCCGCAGGCTTCGCCTCGAAATTATTTATAAAATCTATGACAGTGGTGTGTGCTGCACTCTGTGATTAGCCCGTGGAACTGCTACGAATCAGCTGTTTGTATTTTCATCAACTCAAATACAAATAAATGTCCATAAGGATTACATGTGAACTTTATGGGGGTCTCTGGTGGAGCCCAGAGGTCAGAGCAGGATGAAAACCATTTAGTTTTCCTATTTTATGCCTAAAGAATCTGTGTATAAAATTTCAACTCTTTATATATTGCAAGTAAGAAAATTCATGATGAGTTAGTGAGTGAGTCAGGGTGTCAGTGAGTGAGGACTTTGCCTTTTATAGGTATAGAGACTAAGTTTACAAAATAATTACTTTTTTTCTGCATTCTACTTTTCTCTGTAAGACTATCTAATTTATTACTAATGTTAATGTCCATTATGAATTATATTAAATACTCTGCATAAATAATATTTATACCGTATTACAAAATTACTACTAAACATCGGGATGATACTTTTTTATTTAGTTAAAGTATGCCTTAATAAGATTAAATACATAGTTTTAATTTAAAATTGCATGCAAACCCAATATTATAGCTATAATTTGGATCCGAAGCTATAAAAGATGTTAGGTGCAAATTTACTACAGTGCAACATGGAGTGTTAATATATTGTATTTTGTGTAACATACGAACTACGAACTAATCTTTCATTTGGTTTAATACAGTCTATTTTAAATTGGAGCTCGAAATATCTGAATGGGAATGCAACTGATTCCAATTATCTGGATTATATAACGAATTAATAATCAATGTTCGAACATAATATATGAACATTAAGGAAAGAAATACAAATATTTAAGACTTAAATAAATTAATAACCTTAAGTAAAAAATTTAAAGAAAACTTATTTATTATTTTAAAAATTACGCTTGTGTTGCACTGAACTATGTTTACTCTTAAAATAATTTTGATAACAGCCAATTTTAATAGTTCAACACAAGATTCGGATTATAATTACATGTCTACACATAGAAGGATCGATCCTCTGTTTCTGGAATTGTTATTTACCCATGATAATGTTTTTTGACTAGCCCTTTTCGATTATAAGTTTATATTTGTATCTATATTCTTTAAACTAATACAACGCTGTCTGTGAAACTATCATTACGTATTGAGAGTGCAGGCAGTTTACCTTTGTTTTATTAAAATTAAATAAATACAATTCCCTTGTTCATTTTAAATTATTTAAAATGTAACATGTTACGTCGACGTATATAACAAAGATAACATCAATTTCAAATATAAGTGAGCAATTACACAGTTCCTTCCTCCCCACTGACATTGGGGTTACCATTTCGGAAATACTGTATCTTTATTGTCTTTGCACACGAAACTGAATTCCGGTCCCTAACGTTTTCGTACATCCTACTCAATCGAGGCTGGTAAATGGAACTGGTTGATTGTTTGGTTAATATTTGTAAATAAGGTAAAGGTAGACTGTGTTTTATCATATGGTCAAAGCTACATTTTGGAAGGGTCTACTAAGCGTGAATGTGTTTGTTGTATTTCAGGTTTCATGACTTCAGGATTGTTAAAGTTCACCACGTGTAGTGAGACTTGACAGACAATTTATTAGTAAAAATTAAAAAGTCAAGTGGAACCTTTGATAATATTGAAACCTGTAACGTTTGGAAATATATTTTAAACATACGCACTTATATGAAACAATTACTTAGTTAGAAACAATTTAAATAACTGATCACATGTTAGTTAGGTTAAATAAAAACAGTTGGACTCATAGATAGACGTTCCGGAATTTATTGTTCATATAAACAGGTTAACCTACTTTGACGTCCGCAATTCATTATATCTAATTTGTGCACTTAAGTTTCGGCTTACACGTAATTTAAAATAATTTAAATAAACAAGTTATGTAAGTTATAATTTTGTGATAGGCAAAATTAAAAAAAATTAAATCTAAAAAGCCACCATAAAAGACACTCATAGTATTCTTAGCAAAATCACAATTAAGGTTTTTTAAACTATTTAAAACAATATTAGGTTGTTAGGAGACATTTATGTTGGCAACTGTGGTCTTGGACAGACATTATAGTTCATACAGTCCTACAAATTAATATTCTATTTCGTCTTTAAGTAACTTTATTACATAGATTACTCTGTATAGACTTATTATATACCTCTGAGAAAGATTGCTTGGTAATAAAATACATCTTATAGAAACGAAAAGAAAGCATATAACAGTTTGTATTGGATGAGTTGACTACGAAGCGAAGATATTTGTTTGCTTCCACACTTATATTAGCATTTAAGTAATAAAACGAAAACTACATAAGGTAAGTGGGGTATTATAAGATCTAGGGTATTGAGAATAAACAAATGTACAAAGTAAACTAAGAAGTACGAATATACAATGTTAAGTACGGTAGGTTAATTACCTTGAAATTGACTTAGACCACACAATAACTGGTCACTATTGAATATGAACCTGGAACAAACAAAATAATATTTAATATAGGACAAACAATATTTTAAGTTGCATTCAATACACACCTATTTAAATAAATCCGTTTTATTGTAAATAAGTTGTAAAATAAAATAGCCGAACGCAATGACGTGCAAACAGTTCAAATAATAATCATACAACATTATTTGGAAGGACGCCATAGTGTTTGTGTGGATTACTGGATAAAATTGCAACAAAATTGACTCAAAGAAATTATTCTGAGTCACATAATTATAAAAAAAAAACATTTAAATTACAATTTATCAATTGCAAATACATAGCAAACCAAGGGAATGTGCTGAAAATAAGTAAAATAAAAAAATATTGAACGAAAATATTAAACATTTTTTTTATTTTGTAAACGTGTTTTATATAAAAAATTATATTATTATATTTATTATATTAAGTTATACTCTATTCTAAACATATATATTCTAAAAATTCAAATTTTAGCTAATACTGGATTCTGTATTGATTTTGTATTTGTCAATTCATTTTTTAACCAATACCTTCCATTGGAAAAATACATAACTAAAATACATATGTAAAGGTTTCTTGTCAAACATGAGACTAAATACTCCTTTTATACCTTTTGCTCTATTTTCAAGTTTTATTCATTAGTTAGGAAGCAACGACTTTTGTCACTTACCTACCGTATATATTTTTCTTTTTTCGCCATATTATTTTCTTTTTGAGTTAATAATAATCGATAATTGACAATAAGCTTTGATTTCTTAAACTCATGTTTATGTTTATGACATGGCAGAAGGTTTATAATGAGTCATTGCCGTAGTGGACAAAGCAAGGAACTTCGAAAACATGGCACCGGCCTTGGGTTCAAATCCCAGTCCTGGCCTAGGAAGTAAATGCTATGGGGACTGTTCAACTTGTACTGTAACGGCTCACTCCATGCTATGCTGGATACTGTTAGTTGACAGATCTAAATTATATGTGGACGGTCAAATTAAGGTAAAAATAGGCTACCAGCCTCTTAAAATAAACATATCCATGAACAGTAAGGTGTAGGGGAGATTGTTGATAAAGAAAACTATTTGAGCTTTGTGTTTCCTTGTGGATAAATATTTGATATTTGTGTTTCCTTTTGGTAAGCATTCTAGTGGATTTATTTGTTTTGATTGGTTTTGATTCAGTTGTTATTAACTTATGACACAGAGTCAGCGTACCTGAAACTACATAGTTGGAAGTATGACACTATATACAAAACACTGACTAAAACTATCGTTATATTTGTTTATGATGAGAAGTAAGTAAACCATATCAACACAGAAAATTATATGTATTTTCACTGTTAAGTAATAGTAATTAAAATGCAATAATTATAAATTACATTTCAGTAAAGTGGCATTCCTAAGTTTACTTACTTACTATACTTCTGTGGCCATGTAAACCCAAGATGTCTTTTGGCCTCGCCAACGACCTGCCTTCACTCTTCTCTGTCATTCACCATTTATTTTCCTGCTCCAAGTTTTCTTACATCCTTCAGCACTTGGTCTCTCCAAGACAGTCTTGGTATTCATAAGAGGTGTTCTACCATTGGTCTAATTTTACAGTTATAATTTTAAAGTCCTCTTGTAAGTATGTGGTTATTTAGGTTAACAATAAATTGAAAATGCAATAAATCGATTCAATCACCTATTAAACTATCAATTGATAATAACCATAGGAGTGACAAAACTAAATGTTAAATGATTAATTTTAATTATTTGTATTGTTTAATGTTGATGTAAGTGATGTTTAAAATTAAGTAAATGAATCCATTTTGGAAAAATTTGGTATGTAATTCATGAAAACAAAAACTGAACTGATTTGTAAATATTTAATACATAAAAAATATGTAACCAAATTCGTCAGCTGTTATTTCAGTCTGGATGGAGACGTCTAGAGACAAAGACTTAACAACTGGCCTCCTTGAAATACTTCTGTACTTTAACGAATGTTGATCTTCTTATTGACAGTTGACAGGAACAAGTTGAGTAATAGGTCTGACCCTGCGTTTTGCTGCTACTAAATTAGTTGTCACAATTTGTTCATGCCGTTCATATTTAAAATAAATATCTGCCGCATAGCCACTTTCTGACGCGTCGCTAAATCCATGTAGCTATATTTTATGCAAAGAGCTGAGATTCAAAGTGCGGGGTATAGATACTTGTGATAACCAGTGTGTTTCAGAAAAGGTACGTGTCCATTGGTATTGTACGTCAGATGATAGTTGTGCGTCCCAAATTAAACTTTAAGTCGAAATAAGCTGCATAAAGTACTTGGCAAGCATTCTGAAATGAGTTAAAAAACCACAAGGATCATAGATTGTGGAAATGGCAGTTAACACTGTACGTTAAGTAGACTTCTGGTTCATGCTGTCTACACCATGTGTAGTGTAAGAGGGGGAATGTGTCTGATGTAGGGGACCATTGAAGACCTAATACAGGGAAATGTGGATCGGTAGAATCAGAAATAAACTTTGGGGACTCTCGATGTGCGTCTGGAACTTGTTGCAACAGTTGATCAGAATTGGACACCCATTTACGGAGTTCGAAACCTCCGCAAACTGGTCAGTTGGTTTTGTAACTCAATCGCAGATTGGATTGATTCCGCACCTGCAATGATATCATCAGCATATGTGTGATGTAACAGAGCATGAGCTGCTTCAGGGAAATCGTGCCCTTTGTCAATGGCTAACTGATGTAGCGTACGGATTGCCAAATATGGAGAACAGTTGACACCGTAAGTGACGGTATTAAATTTAAATGATTCTATTGGTTGATCAGCAGTTGTTCTCCAAAGAATTAGTTGAAAATTGTGATATCTGTTTGATATCGCAGCAAATTACTATGTGATGACGCAGAAATTATGTCAAAATATCAGCAATATTGGTCTCTAGCTTTTTTCCTGTCATGAGTAAGTCATTTAAGGAAAATACGGAGCTCGACTTACAATTATCATCGAAAAATGTTCGCAGTTTTGTGGTAGAACTAGTTTCCTTAAGAATGCCGTGATGAGGCAAAAAATAATGCATGCTTGTGGAAGATGGATATGGAAATTTTGTCATATATTCAAGTGTGAGTATTCTTGCATAAAGTCACGGTAAAGCAATGCGAAAAGCTCGTTGTTAACCAATTTGTGTTCTATAGATTTCAACCGGAGTTAGGCGGCCGGACGAGATGTACCTAACGTTTGTTTTGACTCGTTAAAAGGGAGACGAACGATGTAGCGCCCAGTGTAGTCACGGCTATGCGTTTCAATGAACACACGGTCACATGTGTTATCTTCTTCAGACTTAAGATTACGTACTGGGGTTATAGAAGCCAACATTTGTGAATGGAATTATTTAAGTCAACGTCATTAACGGAATGGAGACAAATGTTAAGAGTGCTTTTTTGACGGATAGAAATTGATGATGGTGAGGGGACACAGAGAGTTGTACCCATGACAACTTGTCCAAAAGGAGTACCAGTAATGCATGGTAATTCGTGACCTAAAAAGGTATGTGGACCAGTGAAAATATGCGGAAATAATGCAGCTCCCAATATAACATCAATACGCCTGAGATTATGAAATGTTGGGTCAGCCAATTCAAGATGTTGAGTCAAATTCTGGAGATATAGGAAGACAAGGTAAATTGAGAGTTAATTTGCCTGTTGTGACACACTTTACATACAGATTGGGATTTGCATGATTTATTGTCGTGCATGCCCAAACACGAAATACAATGGTGACGTGTTTTAATGACTTTATACCTTTCCTGTGTCATTTTGGCAAAAAACTTTGGACATGAAAAGGTTTTTTTGATTGGATGTATCACAAACAGCACAGGAGAACACTGATTAGTATTTGTGGACGTTGGGGTAACTGCAGTTTTATGACCGATGTTTTTCCGGTAAAAAGGTTTGTGCCGAGGTTTAGCCAAGGGAGTATAGTTAAGACGCATTCCCAGTGAGCACACAGCGTCTTCGTGGCGGGAACACTAAAGAGTGAGAAAATCAATTATTTCATCTACAGAAGGTAGAGTATGTTTTTCTTGATGATGACGTCACGAGAGAGCTTTAACCGTTTACGCAACTCTACGTCTAATTTGCGTAGAAATGACAACAAAAAATGACATGACTCAGTAATAATACATTGTATAGCATTTAAAGCTTGAATGTTCTTAATGTAGATATTCAAAAATTGCCGAATTACCAATAATTCACTGTACGATATGTCAGGTAGATCTATAATCCGGCTCGTAGGACCATTAAAATGTTTGGTGTTAATGTAAATGATGTTTCAAATTAAATAAATGAATCCATTTTGGTAAAATTTGGTATGTCGAAATAAATAGTAAACTGAATTGTAAATCTTTAAAACATGTTCAAAATTCGTCAGCTGTCCTTTCAGTCTGGATGGATACGTCTGGAGACTTAACATGTACTAACAACATTAATATCACCTACAATATAAAAATTATATTTTTCATGCAGAACAATTCATTTAGGACGATATGGTAGGTTATATTAATGCTCACGAGAGTTCTGTTAGAGTAGAGATCTTAAAAGGATTACACTAACATTGTTGCCGAGATGCTAGCATTATAGCCTCGTTTGCCTTTTACCTTATATGATCAAAATATTTCTTATTATTTAATATTTATTGAATACCTCCACCAGGCATGAAGCTGAGTTATTGCCTGGACGCCTCCCAGATTGTACTGCATTATTAAGGGACATCGGTTAGAAATGGCCATAACTTTGAGACTGTCCTTCCAGCTGTTTATTTAAAATATATTTATGTTTTACCACTTTTAAAATCATAGTAATTGTAATACATAGACAAAAAATATATAAATCCGCGTTACTACTAGAGGAAACACCTCAACCATGTACAAATTGATTGATAAAGGAATCAAATATGTCATCTATGTATCCTAAATACATTAAACCAAGTGAGATGTCTCTGTTATATTTTGAGAAAAAGGTAACGTGTTGTTAGTTATAAACAATTTGTAAACCGAAAAAGCTAATTATGCTACTTAATATGCGTGCAAGTTTCTTTGCCCTTACTTAATTTTTAAACTGGCTAGGTAGCTTAGTTTTAGAATACTCGTCTTGTAATATGAGATTAATACATCAATCCTGGTCAGAATCCAACAATTTTGTTAAATAAAATGTAAAAATTGGGTGAAGCCAAATGTCATTCGCCCAGGGCATGTACAGTTTACTATCAAATTGGAAACAAAACTCCAATGGTGAAGATACACACTCAAAACACAATTTTTAATTTAATTGAATAAAATATTGACGGCTTATGTTTTTGGATCTAATCCTTATCTACTTTCTGACCCAGACAATTTTGTACCTGCTAACCCTATGTTACTATGTTATTATATAATAAAAACAACTAGTAAATACTTTACACGGCTATTAGCTCCAAAGATAAACATTTAACAAAACTGCATAGTTTAATTACACCGGTTGGCTTTTAATTATCTATGAAATTCCCCAAAATAAAATATCCATAATGGTTCTAATAAAATATAAGTAATATGTTTTATGTGGAAAACGTACGTTAGAAGACTGAAGACAACCTGGTTTTATGGAACTGGGGTTAAGTGGATTAGATCTTGTTTGAGGTAACTGCCATAGCAGTTGTGCAACTGTAGGGTGTTGTTACGTTCGAAATAAATTAGTGTATACGAGTACAGTAATCAAGTTATATAGTGAGGTGAAAGTCAATGAACTTTTCTGACCTTACGCAATACTTATATATATTTATATGTTGAAATCAGTACTTAATCGTACACATCAAATATATAAATACGCGTTAAAAATATTTCTAACTATTTTGACATTCTATAAATTTAGTTAATTTTTACGATTTATTTTTCAACATTTAGTTACATTCGCCTCTGGAAATTGTCCCACACTGTTTCAAGTTCTGCAATGAATAACGTTTTTTACAAAAAAATTGTATATTACTATAGAGCTCAAGGTAGCCTATATAATTTCTAGAAGTAACTCAAAGATAATTAACATATAAAATCTGAACGTAAGGTTATCCTATTCTTTAGGCCTTTCAATTACACTTAGATTGTAATAAAACTAAATAACTCAATACCTTTGGATATAGATACTTACAACGTAAAATAACTGTAAAGGAAGTAGTGGGGGTTTGTAGGTTCTGGGCGAAGTGATTGACAGCTTCCGGCCACGTGACCGGAAGCGCTGAGTCATTAAATACGTCATCTGAGGCTGAGCCAGTGACGTAGGCGGTTTTGTGACGTAATGAGGGAAAGTTTAAAGGTCAAGGTCACGGGGAGGATATTTTAAAAAAGTACTACCTCGCACGCGTAGAATCCGATTGTGATTCGATAGTTTAATCGATATAAAATATCGAATGAAAACAATCGAATGGAACAATCGAATGATACGAGTGCGAGGTAGTACTATTACAAATATTATTTTATTTTATTTACAATGTTTGTCCTTATTTACAATGCGAAGCTTCCGCCGTTGTTGGTTATAATCGAAGTTGATGATCCCGACGAGTCGCGGTCATTGTGTTTTTTCCTGATGAAAGAAGGTAGATACTTTGATTCTTGCGTAGAGTCCATGTTGTTTTTTGTTGCGTAAAGTTCCAAAGATAAATCGTAACCGGACGCTATGAGAAGTCTTAACTCTTCACTAAAAACCTCGAGGTCTTGGAAAGTCGCCAGATGAATAGAGTCATAATAAATACACCTAATTTTAATGGACATTTCAATATAATGTTTTACGTTTGTGAAGAGCGCGGAGAGAGCGCTCGATGTTCACCGGTCGAGAGCCGGTGTACTAACTATTCACTAGCTAGCGTTCTGGTATCAAACAAAATGGTGGGGGTAAAAGTGTGGTGGGGCGGAGCAGATAGCGGACGGCAGATGGCAGGTGGCAGATGGCAGGCGGCAGGTGGCAGGCGGCAGGTGGCAAGTGCGCGGCAGATGACAGCTGGCGCGAGGCAGATGGTTGCTACTACATTCGCCGCTAAAGTAATGTAATCCGTCGTCGTAATTCTTGTATTTTATTTTGTCGGTTCATTTGATATGTTTTACACGTACATATGCAATAGCTGAAACATTCGCACTTATGACAAGCTTTCCTGTCAACTTGATTTTCTGGTATTTCAAAACATTTTAACTCGCAACAATAAGTCTTCAAATTGTTACCGAACTGTAGATTGTTCATCGTTGGCAGCGACATGTTAGCTGCAGCGTGTGTTAGACAAGACTGAGACTAATTTCAGTGCTCCCCCTCTTTTATACCTCTTCATAAGTTAACCCTGAATGAAAGTTCAAGGTCATCCGTTTGAACTTTAAAAAAGGCAACACAGCATCGAATCACAATCGGATTTTACGCGTGCGAGGTAGTACTTTTTTAAATATCCTCCCCGTGACCTTGACCTTTAAACGTTCCCTCATTACGTCACAAAACCACCTACGTCACTGGCTCAGCCTGAGATGACGTATTTAATGACTCAGCGCTTCCGGTCACGTGACCGGAAGCTGTCAATCACTTGGCCCAGAACCTACAAACTCCCACTACTAAAGGATTATTATTATGCATTATTTATTGCTTAAATTTTGGTTCTGAAAACAAATACCCTCCTATTATAAAAAAAGTTATGTTAATAATGATGTTATATGTTATACGATGATAGACATCATACAGAAAACATTGTATGATGAATGTAAATTTTACAGAAAAAAAAACTAATATCGTGTGCTATCATGAACAACATAATGTACAGTGTAGAGGATCAAATATATTTGTCCAAGGTAAAACTAGTACTGCAATGGATTTGGTATTGTGACGTAAATGGTATGATAAACATTGGACCCATGTATTTGTCCGTGTTATATGGCTAGTGTACTAGCTAGGGAAGTGTCCTATTATTATATCTGGTGTATTGCTAGTAGTTTTTAGATTTTGTTGTCTTTGATCATAAAATCTTTAAGATGCTTTACGTTAGTCAAAGGAAAATCTAATACGAAATAATAGCACAACAAATTAAGGAAAATTATTGGATTTTTTAAGATACAAATAATGCTTGGTATAATACGATTAAAACGCGTTGTAGTATTAAAACAGATAATTTTAACGTCAAACATATTTATTTAATATTCTTTGTTTATCTACTAACTAACGTAAATAACGTTAGCGTTATGACTTATGTTTATCTATTGTAACTCTTACTTTTCTATGAAATTCAAGTCTCTTATTAGATAAATCATAAATAAATTATAATAATAATAATAATTAGTAAAGATATAAAATACCCTTTTTTCGAAAATTTAGAATAATTAATTTGCTTTCTTTATGTTTTTGACAGGATATGAAGCAAACGTAAAACCTTTTACTGTCAATCGTTATTGGGACCTTTTTTCGTTGTATACATACATATATATATATATATATATATATATATATATATATATATATATATAATTTATTAATTATTGAAAAATGTTATACACCATACAAATAAAAATATACTATATCTTTAAAAACTGTAGGTTTTCCTAATTTGATGTTTTTTATTTGTACACTATACTACCTTTTAAATAAAACAGAAATAACTTTTGATTTTATTTATTAAAATGTGTGGAAATATTTGGAGAGTATTACAAATTTTATTCTATTGTTCCAACAGTGGTGAAGCTAACTTGCTGAATCACTAGCTCGGGATCAGTTAACTTCGCGGTTTCGAGAAAATAATTTGTTGTTTATTATTGGCAAATACACCGTAATACATTTCGTAAAACCTTTCCTTAGTTATATACAATTAATACGAGTTTTCGACATAATTTCATTTCATCCAGAAAATTTTTTAACCTAGAATTAGATCATTCAAAATGTAGATGGAAGTCGTTGGAGCCGTTATTTAAAAATGTAATAATGACTTAATATTATATTACAATCTACTCAAGGATCTGCAAAAAAATATTGTGTACAAAACCATTGAAATGTGTTGGAAAATGCTTGAATTTAGGAAAAGAGGTTTATTGTTATAGCTTGTTTTTTTACTTTCAATACGTATGAAACCCATCTAATTAATAAACGCTAATGAATTAGTAACAAACCTGTAAATATAGTTTCTTATATACAAATTTATTTTTTATTGAATTCAAAAAAATTGTTGAATATTAATTGATCCTTACAAAATCTTTTACTTATCGAGAGGAATTTGAAGTTAGCACCTAAATATTACTAAAAAAAACGTATATATGTTAAACAAATCCACATTAACAAATGTTTGGTAAAAATGTTTGTAGTTTTATTAACTAGCATTAAAACATTATATTCATCTAATACTTTACAAGTAATCAGGTAAATTATTTATTACAATTACTACCTCTCCCAAGCCTTTTTCAGTAGTCCAGTTAAATTAACTACATTGCTAACAAATGAGCGACTTTGTCGTTTTGTAACGATTTTTGATTTTGTTGTTGTAACGATAAAATAACGTTGAAACACTGAATCAGTAATCCCTGGATAACCTAAATTCCCCATTCACGTGAGTATCAGAGATTCAATATTCTGCTGACGGATATTTTTAATACAAATTAAATAGTTCATTCGGTCGTATTTTACTGTAAAGTAGGAATTTTTATCTTTTAGCAACAATATTTAATAAACGAGTACCATGATTTGAGTCCTTGAGGTTTTCAGAAAACTATTATTTAATAAAGTTATGATATTTAATATTAGTAATTCTATGAACTTGTAAGATATATAAATATAGTACAAAATAATATAGCCTACGTGCTGTCTAGTAAATTATTTTCAGAAAGGTTCCATCAAATACCTTTGCATCTAATTTCCTACAAACAATGGTAGCTTTAAAAGGGGAGGGTAACGTCTCCTACATTCTTCATGGTCGGGTGCTACATATTACAGACCTTCCCTATTGTTCAATTTTAGCTTAGACCATATCCCTAGTTAAAAATAAAATAAGAATGAAATGTCAATTTATTGATTATTGTACTTTATTCTTATACTATAAGTAAAACATTACACATAGACGTTTTCTGGAAAAAAATTAGATTTTCTTTGCAACTAATTGTAGTAGAACTATTTTTTTGGTAATAGAAAAGAAAACAAGATCTTTAATAATATTAGACCTTATATTTTCTGACCTAGATTCTTTTCCCTAGGGTTGCGGGTAATGCAATTCTGGTAGGGATCTAAAACCTACACAATCACTATAAAATATCTTTAAAGTAAGTTTCAAGTAATTATATTTTAATTTGGTATAAACTATACGTTGTTAATATATGAATTTTTATAAAATTTTAAATGAAATAGTATGCTCTTTATTTTTCCTTACAAGTAATTTTCAATGATGAAATAAATTAATAGTGAAATTAATATAAAGCATTAATTAGTTTATTTTATTAACCCGTAAACCTATTAAGTTTATTGATTTAACATATGGCTAACCTACAATCAAAGATAGAACACATTTTTTTAGTTTGTCTTAATTTTAAAAGTTATAATATAAGATGTTTGGTTTAAATAATTGCCATTCTATTAACAGTTCATATAACTTTCAAACATTGTAAACAATGTACGTATGGTGAGCTAGTATTTTTTTTTGTATTCAGTAAAAGAATTGCCTCTTTACCTAAGAAATTAAATTTGGAAGAAATTTAGAAGAGATAAAATGACTTACTGCTTAATCAATTTTATATTTATACACATTTAATGTTAATTTATTAACACTTACATAAGCTAATTATGTAATAATAAAATGTGTCATTACAATCTTTTATGGAATCAGTAAATAATTTCTCACAATGGTTTCCCGATCAAAACTAAACTTACCATCTTAACATTCAAAATGTGTTCATTAGACCAATACAATTGGTCATATATATTGTAGCCCTGAACGCTACTGCACATCATGTGAATGATTTAAGTTCACTCTTCTCTGAAGCATTATACGTATGATTGCTTAAAAGTGGTCTACTGTGAGGTGTAGTTTAATTTAAAGATCATGTACTTTTCTCATTTAAGGAATGTAATAATTGTTCCAGCTTATACTTGCAATCATAGCTTTCCTTATGTAAATATCTTAAAAACGTCTAAAATTATTCTCCAAACAATAAATATTAGTAGTTAGCTAATTGCTACACTGATTATATTGATTTTAACAAACAACATAAATTTTTAACACAAAACTATCCTATCCGAAGGTCTAAATGTTTATTGCCCATAATAGACTGGCAGTATTTAACCACCAATAATACTTCTCATTTCTTTTTTTGTGCCCTGCGTTTCCTAATTTACAAATACCTGATGTATACACATAAACAATGCTGGAAAATGTGTTATCTATGGTTATAAGTCAGTTTATATTATATTTTTTATAAATGAATACAGAAAATTCTTGCCAAGCAGCAATTAAATTGTATATGAAAAGTTATTTACCGTGTTCTAAACATCACCATGTTGAAACTGACACATTTTACCGTGTCAGTTCCGACGTAATCAGGCCCCATGTGAACTTGTCCCTCAATAATTAGAAAAGTTAAGATAAAATGGTTTAAAAAGAGTTAATTTGAGGCTAAAGAGGTGTTTTATTATCGCTTAAAACATTTATTTTGTAAAATATATTTATTTATTATATAGATTCTGTAAAATGTTTAAATATAATTAACCTACCTTGTACTTTTGTACCTTATGGCTTCCAAATCAGTTGAAAGAGGCGTTGGAATAGTATTGATGTTTAATTCATCCAGGATATCACAATGCAGAGTTGAAGGTACGGTAGGGGTTAGGTAAAGTGGGGTTGGCCCGTAATGTTTGACTGAAAAGAAAGAAATGTTCTAGTCAAAAAAGAACTAACAGTTCTTAGGCTGAGGATTCAACATAATGCCAGTTCACAATGTATTACTTTGCCGCAAGCAGGTTTAAAAGCTCTTAAAGCTTCCTGCTAAGGCTCATTTTAAGTTTCCTGAAAATAGCGTGCTTATTGGCTATTTTAAAGGGGAAATTTTAATTGTTTAAGTAACATAGTTAATATTTTTTATCATCAACATGCGTGTCATGCTTGAAGTAAATCAAGCTTTATTTACATTATATACCTATGATTGACGAGTGTAATCAATTCCACTTTTTAAATAAGGCAACACGTCAAGATTTTGGAAACGATTACGCTGCTTCTAACCACCATGATCATACATTTTCGTTTAAAATTACCTTCCTGCTACATTATCCGCCATCCGCCATCCGTTACAATCTTATGTTCCGTTACGAAGACTGCAGTTAGTTATAGACTGTTACATTCGCTCCACGCTTTTAAATAACCACAAATTTACAAGTTAACAAAAGTTAATTTATTTATCACCTAACTACTTTATTAAGATTTGTTTTATATATTTTATTAGTTTAAAACCAGTTCCATTGTACAATTATTCTCATTGCCCATTGATTTGTTATATTTATTAATCTATTTTTAAATACCACATTAATTATAAATATAGTCTAATTCTTCTTCTGGGGATCTCACAAAAACATTATGTTGGTTAATCCAGGTTTTTACTATTTGAAAATTATTAATAGCACAATAAGAATTCAAATAATGAATGACCGTAAGATCAACATTGAAACCTTGGCAATATGGACTACTTAGCTTATCCACGAAAATTATCCAAAATGGTTTTCTTGTTTTAATTTAATATAACTTTTCATACATAGCCAGGGGTTAAAATATTTTCTTTAATCTTACGTATATTTTGAAATATTGAAATCTGGTGGTTGATCTATATCATATAATTATAACATAAATATAAAAATGACATATCGCATTTCCCTAAGCATAAAAGTTCGTATCAAGTTATCTATCGTTCGTATTGCTCTTCCATCAACAGTTTTTCATCATTTAACGTTTTAACAAAATCTCCTTTTGTATATAGGATATAATTAAATCCTATATAAAGTATCAAAAAAATCACATTTATTTTAAAAGTTGAATCCGATACTATTATCATCAAATTCTGCATAAGCTCTTTCTTCAGTTTTGGTGCCATACATGGGTACAACCCCACGATGATCAATTTCTTTTCGACCAATTATTTATGTTTTTAAACTTTGTTTCAGAAATAGGGACCACAATATATGTTAGCATAACATTAGCCTTAACACCATAACTAATAATATTACGGTTTTGAAAGGTCCTAAAATAAAATAAAATTTAGACCTACTTAAACCATTTACAGATTTTCTTTTGAAAATGGCACAACAATGGCTCCTTAAAACCGCTTCCGACCCTGGTATACGACGTTCCTCGGCCTATATGTAGGCTGGAGTTGAGCATTGATCTACAAACTAATCACGATCTTATTATTATGGAGAAACCCCCAGGAAAGTGTCATAAAACTAGTATATTGCACACATAAACACAGGAAAACACAGGCTAGGTCAGGTTTGATTATTTGAACCTATTGTTAAGGCACGTCTAAATTTAACATTATTGACATGGAGCTATACTGGGTTCTTAGAAACAGTTGCCCATTAACTACATAGGGAAAACAACCTATCTGGCATAATTTAATAGCTCTTAACTATACTTTACCAAGTCTTATAATTAAATCGCTCCACTCAGTGCACCAACAAAAGCAGCTCCTTAGCAACTTTCTACGTCGGCAATTAACTCTCGTGTCTTAATTAATGGTTTACTTAGCTTAGTTAAAGTAATATGATGTAATATGGTCTGTTTAAACTATTCCAATCAAAACAACTCTTAAGTTCTATTGGTGCGAATACTGAAGCGAGCCGTTTTAGGTAATTTTATTTTAGATGGAAGGGCTATGAAACGAATGAAAAATAAACGTCAAATACGTTAAACGTCCCAATGAACTATTTAAAAATATTAAGGAAATGTTTCGCTGAAGTAGCATATTCATTTTAAGCGTTTATGTTTAAACCTATTGATGATTAAAATTTGTAAAAGTATCACAACTTGGAAATATACCTCTTTGTCTTAACAGTTGAAATATTTTACAATAAATTTAGGTAACATACAAATGAAATAGTTACTTTATTATTAAATATATTGACACATATCTTTCGAGTAAAAATATAACAAGTGATTGAAAACGTCCGAAGAAATTCCTTAAATAACATAAACTCGCCATCACCAACTATGAATTTTAAACAACGAAATATCTTGAGTTACAACATTTTAAAATAATCATTTAAAGTAAAAAAATAATAATATATTAAATACGAAGTTAATTTACATGTACACTAAATATGTATCTCTATGTATATTTTTGACCACAGCTTAAAGAAAATCTCTGGAATTATATAACTGCCAGATTCGCTAATGGAACGTATGAATTACTTTTAAAATTAATTAAATACCCGTTGAATTCGTATTTTCAATTTTCAACTTATTTTAAACCAGTCTTGAAATTTAGTCCTGAATATGTTAAAGGCCTGACAATAAAACTGTAACCTATGGTTATATAGGGAAAATTTGTTTCGTACAAATTTGACCACAGCTGTCTCTAGAATCGTATAACCGTAACATTTATAAATGTAATGTCTTCCAAAATCAATAGTAAAAACAATATCCTACAGTTCTAGGGAATTTGATAAAGAATTGTTACACTAAATACGACAAGAATACTTTAAACTTTAAAATTATGAGATAGTAATAGGAAAATAAATTTACGTACAAACTTATGTACAGAAATCAATTTTAACGGATTGAAAATTCAAGTATGCATCGTTTCATAAATGTTGTCAAACTTTTATTCATACACAGAACCTTAAGAGATTTAGAGATTGTACGATACCACAACAACCGATTACATTGCTATACGTATGTAGTACGTCCTCTCTACGTATATAGCCTAAGACTTATACTTTAATTCGTAAAAAAATAAAACACGAATTCCCCAAGAGATATATGGTCATTTCAGCTCAACAGCCATTAATAATGCAGCACAATCTGGGAGGAGACCAGGCAATATCTCAGCCTATGTTGTGGCCCTGGAGTGTAATATAGACAAATGAGCATATTTCGTAAAAATGCCTCCTGCAGTAAATGTTTCTAAAGAGATTATTTTATATTTAGGCATATTTGTAAAATATATGCTATATTCATAATCTAGTAGAGGCTTACAACAGTTAAAGACGGTAAAAAATATAAAATAATGTCGAAACCATAATTTCTGTATAAAGTTTGAGTTTTATATGACCCCGGACCACCACCAATCAGTTTTTGGTAGTAAGTACTTGTATTTATTAGGTTAAAACCTTTTGCCGCCATCTTGGACCCACCATATTGGATTACATTTTCCTTTCGAATGTAAAAGTGGTGAGACCGTTCATTAAAAAAAATTGTGATCACATTGTAACCAAAATATATGAACAATTGTGATATCCATTTTAAATATAATTATTTCTGGAGATATTGGTCCTTTTTATATTTTAAACTTAAGTTTTTAGTACTCCCAATATCTCAAAAATAAAAAAGGATGTTTTAAAATGGATTGTGGTCTTGTGACTAGCGTGAAACAATAGTTTAAAATGATAGGACTTAACCCCTTATTTACGTTTAAATAAACGGTATTTGAAATTTGTTATTTGGTATTTGAACGGTTTTTTACTTGGTGCCAGATCGATTGTGGTTGGGATTAATATCTATATATAAAATAAATTCTGATAAATTTAGGGTGACACACTTTAAGTTCACCCTATATACAATATAATGGAGTATTTCGATCTAATGATATGTAACAATTTTTGGAATAAAACCACGGTGTTTAAGAATAATATTACCTTGCACTAGGTGTTGGCCTGCTACATATTTCATGAGACCTAATTATGCCACTATATATTTCCTAAGGATATTGTTATCTATAATATTCAGGGTTTCCAATGTAAATGAATTTAATAGGATTTTCCAAATGCATTTGTAATTCATGAGATATGTTTACTATGCATGTGTTTAACTATAAAAATACTTCTTATATATTTGACTGAAATTAATAATTGTGTAGTCCTTCTGAACTGCAGTGTAATGACATAATTACCACTGTTGAATTACATACTGCTGACGGAGTAAGCTGATAAACGTGCAATAAACAAAAATAGGAGAAAGATATAGTAAGAAAAGGCTCATTGAAAATTAACTTGTGCTCATGTTTGAATTTAACAGTGAAAAGCCACGGGCAACAGGGCATAAAGAATCGTACTAAATCATTATCTTTTGAATTATACGTTTAACGATCCCCCTTTGTAACTCTTGATATCAATTTTATATTATACTAGATTGCGTCTCATAATAAATAATTGTTGACACAATTATTCAGAGATATTTAATTTGTATGAGCTATTGTGTGTTGATTGTGTTTTATACTAATTTGTTTTGAAATAGGTGTTTATATAATAAAACCTGTTATATATATATATATATATATATATATATATATATATACACTAATTATTCACTGTAAGAGATTGTGGAAAACTATTTAACAATATTAGTTATGTGAAAATGAACTGAAACTAAATTTCTAAAAATTTTAACCTAAACGTATTTTGGGTAATTTTTCAAACAACTACACTACCCTTCCATTAATTTTACTGTAAACTAATTACATTTAAAACTTTTTCAATTTAGATTTGTTTAGATTCGTTTGGTAAGTAATGTAAATATTTAAGACTTGATGTTACAAATAAAGGTTTAAGTTGAAGAATATTTCATTATTTATTTATTTACATGAAACCTTTTTGGAAAAGGGTTTTTAAGTGAGTACCATTTTCTGTCTGGTCAACAATTATCTGTTCAGAGAAACTTACAAGACGAAGAAAGAAGAATTAAACTTAGTCTAAAAGTATTGAAGTTAATATACGAAGAAACTAATTACCTTTAATATGTAGTACATGCAACATTTTTCTTTGACCTTTTTGATCACGTAATGAGGATTAGAGGCTGGGTTTATCTACAATAAGGATCTCAAGTTGCAGGTTCAAATCCTCTCCAAGACATTACAGATTCTGGAGGAGCTCGACACGAGAGGCAATTCTTCTTGTAGTTGTCACTTTGGTTTGCTCGGCTTGTTATTGTTCGCTCGAGGAAATACATTGGCTCTACTGTATGTAGTTTAGGACCAAAATATATTAAAATAGTAATATACATGTTTTAGACGTATGCACTAAACCAAACATGTCAAGTATATCTACTTCAGACAATAAACTATTAGATCTGTGGTTTTACATACATACAGGAGGACATTAAATTAAATAGTTTAAACAAATAGTACCCAAAGTTGGTAATACGATTTTATTTCAAAGTAAAATTAAAACGTGCCTTGTATCATAAAATATATATTTTGCTAATTTAATTCTTTAATTAGTTTTAATAACATAATCCAATAATTTAATTTTGCCTTTTTTACTTAGCTTTTGCAAATTTTCATTCTATGAATTATAAAAATTAAGTATTTTTAAAACGTTTTGGTTATATATATATATATATATATATATATATATATATATGCACATTTAAATTTTAAATTACATATGAACAAAATTACCGTATGAGAGACTGTTTAAGACTATGATTTATCTAGTTTTTAAAATGTGTTTAGAATAACCATTTTCCATAAGTTAGATAGGTTCTAAAATTGACCAATGTACAAGAGATATTTTCTATCTCCTCCTGTACATCTTTTCTTTAAAATGATTAATTATTGTTTTCATAAAAATTGTACAGTTTCAGTTATTTGTGGAAATATTGGTTTATATACTTCTAGAGCCCAAACAGGTGTCGAAAAGCTGATTCCTATTAAGTTGTATAATAAGTTAAAATGTTCACGGTATGACCAGATGTTTGTAATTTCATTTTTATTTTAAAGGGTAATTATACATATCGTTTTATGTCATGGACATTAAAACGATGAAATAATCTGAAAAATATTAAAAGCTAAAGAGATTTCAATATTAAGGAGCGGCATTGGAAAGACAAGGTATAATAATAACATAATAGGAGACATAAGGGAGGATTAAGATGTAATAAAGAAAGTAATGAAGATTAGAAATGTTTAATACATATTAGTGACGATTGGTAATGGAGTGTTAAAGAAAACCTATAAACTGCTATCAAAATATGTTTTTAGGAAAAAGACTTTGGGATTAGGAAACCCGTAATCCCAAAGATTAAAACATGCATTATTTAAGCAGAGTGAACCCTTACGGGTTTTACAATCAGTTTAAACATTTTATTGGATTTTAAATAAGTTTGTAATGTTGTGGCGAAAGGTTAAACATTCTAGATATTTAACTACTGGAACAACCTCTTACAACAAAAAATGTAACAAACATTGCTCTAAGGGGTATCATTATTTGAATAACCATAGAGGAATAACAGAGGCAACTGCCGGGAAATTAGGGAAACTTCCCAGAACCCCTAGTGTCAGCCTAATAAAACTTTCCTAATTAAAAACTCCGCCGATGGCACACAAATAATTATCTGGAACCACACGGGAATGTCATGGTGGGGTTTTAACTGTATCATGTTAGGTAAAGTGAATAGATTAATTGAAATGTATAATATATCATACTGTATTATTTTAAATTGAATTAAAAAAAAAACATCGCTAAGGAACTTAATTCTAAAGAGAGGTTCACTCCTGTAGACTGCTTGTTAATTTACAAATATTAACTTTTAAAATACAACATCAACCCGTTATATGACAGATATTTCCCCTCAAACCATGAATACATTATATGTAAATTGATTTATCTTTTTGAACTGCATTAAATGTATATTTATTAATACATGCTTTTTATATACATTTATACCTAGGTTTATAACAATTTTGCACTGTTTTTAAAGCTAGTAATGTACAAAGCGGAACGTTCTTAATAGAATTTCCGTCTGAATTATTTGAACACAATATTAACTCTATTATTTTCCTAGATTATACGATTGTAAATTTGTATAATACGTTTTACCTTTAACAGTTTTGCGCACTTTCATACTATGCGATTAAATATTGATAATTCAGTATCTCCAGTCAATAATTAAACTTTAATATTAGTTCGAATAAAAACTATCTTAATTGAAAAAATATATTCTTATTCATTTATGTATTTTCACATAATATAACCAAACTTGAGACAGTGGAGAGAGTATATCAATAATTGTTATGCAGTTTGATAATTGTAACACTGATTTATATAATAAAGTAAATGTTAAACATATCTGTTTTATATGATAATTCAGATTAACAAAAAGTGTCCTGTACAAAAATAACCGTACTTTAACCAACAGTAATTGTTTGTAATTAAGATTTTAGTTTCGTTCACTTTGTAGAAGTATAACTAAAGTAAAACCTTTTAGCCACCGTAGATGTACGTAATTAAGAAATACAACAAAATTAAAACAATGGACTTTTTTCACATAGTACAATAAAGCTTGAGACAGTGGAAGTAAATATACTTTAGATATCAGAAACACATTTTTTGTTCGCAGAAAACATTTTCTCTCACCACTGAGGACCTAGCTCAGACAAGCCGTCACTGGCAGATACTGTCAGCGCCTTGGTTCAGTTATTCCACCATTACCAAAAGTCAAACGCTACACCTTATTACCACGGCATAGAGAGGAAACTAGAGTATAGGCAATTACAGTTTTATACAAGACAACCTCTCAGATCACGCTGTGGTTGGAATATTGGTATACTTTTGTTAACAGTTATATTCGAGGATTATCTAAATTCCAGTTTGCTTTAATATGTGATATCTAGCAAAAGTTACAGTATTAAAAACTCACTGTTAATTTCAAGTTTAATCAATTAAAAATACATCCTAAAAATCCCTGTTCCCAACATATATGGTTTATCTCCTAATCAGATCAATATCGGTGTCACACATAAAACAGTCTAATAATCAAATAGCAGTGTGGCTAATTAACTTATTCCCATCTTATTGCTTAAATGATCATACACATCTCTTTGATTGATCTGATCAAATCAATGGGGTTTTCTTATATGTAATAATATAAAATAATTCACTGACGAAGCAATTAGACTTAACTTGGTCCAAAACAGAGTGAAGCTAGTTTAGCATAACTCTAAATTTAACAGAGACAAACAACTTGATAAAGATGTAATGGAAATGACATGATACATTCTTAATTTTGCTATTCATCACAAAAAAATTAGATAAATATTTACATTCTTTATAAAAGTGTCATAAATAGGAATTATAGTAACTACTCTACAAATATTTGTTACAAATTATATTATAATGCACTCTAAATACAACGAAAAACCAATTAGATTCTTCGCATAGGGAATGCCACAGTCTTAGGTTTTATATAATAATGACCAAATCGTATCTTCATTAGATACGATAATTAATAAAGCAAACGAGTTCTATACAAATTTAAGCGATCGCTGGAATGTGTGCTTCGTATACATAGCAATCCAATTATCCCATAGACGTGGTCAGCAGTGCAGAGGTGGGGTCTCCTCAGGGCAGTGTGACAACACAACAAAACAACAACACGGCCCGTGGTCGGCTAACACGATGGGATAAGGCATACGCTATGTTGTATACATTCAAGCTCTCTCTGAATATGTGCCGTTGATAGGTATTGTGGATACCTATCAACATATTTTTAGGCTATTTAGTGTATGGTATGTTGAAATATAAAGGAACACAGAATTTAATTACACAGTACGAAAATAAGTCTCCTTTAGTAGTATTGTGATTAGGAAAAGCTAGAAGTAATTGAAATAAAATTGAACAATTTAAATAAAACAATGCATTTGCAGCCTCCGAGTTTTTTCATGCTTATCTATGCCTTAATATTAATTAAAATACTGAGAATAATTGAAACTATAAAAACATTAAAATAATGAGGTGGCGTCTAGTAAATAACAAAATACAAGAGTCAAAATATTTAAACGTATGTTATCTTTTAATATATTACATTTTGTAAAATTCTACATCACCCATATGAAAAGGTCAACATGAAGGTGTTTTTGATGTTTGTTATATAAATAAAATGAAAGTGAAAAGATGTTTCAGTTGTAATCAACGTGGTATTCTTAAACAACATATTATTATTTGTTTTAAGTTAATTTGTTGTATATTTTAAATCAAGCTTGCTTATGAGGGATCTATTAGTTAATAAAACAATATTATACAAGTTTAAACCCTCAGAAAGAACGTGAGTATGTAATAATTGGATTCAATTAATTTAAAAAAATACATGCCCGAATTAAATACTATTACTCGTACTCTGAGAAGGTTTGGCTTCAGTAGTTATTATGGAATTAAACAGCTTCCAGAATTCAGCTTCTCTGAATGTCATCCGATATCATTAATGGTTGAATAAATTTTAAAATAAACTAAATAAATTTTAATTCCTGTAGTTAATTATTATTCTTTGACTAATAATCACAAAGAAACTCATAATTTCCTGTTCCTGTGTAATAATTTAGAAGACATTATTTCACGGGAGTACATAGATTAATAAACTTTATATTCTATACAAAATAAAGACAGCTTAATTTATCGGTTAGCATAACGTTAAAAGGAAGACATTGTTAGGAAGTTTCCTGAAACAGTTTGCTTCTTTTATCTCCTTCCAAAAATAAACAACCCAATAACAGTGTGTTAAATTTATAATTAATGTTTACATAAATTATTATTAAAGTAATATGTTTGTGGAAGCATTATTCCTAGGGGAGGGGATTACTGATAAATAACAAACTGTATACGTTACTGCAAATGGTACGGTTAGGGTAAATAAACCAAACAACAATAACTACTTGTTCACATAGAATTTTGCTATACTGGTTGTTAACCCTGCAATTATGTAAACAAGCATTATTATCATTTCTGTAACAATACAGGTTAGCCAAAATATGTATCAAAGTGTAAATATGGACATATTTATTATTTTAGGAGCAAGGAGAATTATTCTATAATGAACTTATTCATATATTTTCTAACAAATCGGAAGTTTTAAAATAACTGATAAAATCAAAAGATAAATTTGTCAGGTAGATGCGGGAATTAGTGTATCTCATACGTATTATAGGAGTAGCTGAATTAAAGACTTTTCGTAACTATTTGGACTTAAAAATAAATAAATCATCACTACAGTTGAATGTTTTAGCTTTGACTTCTCTTGGATTAATTATTTGCCCAGGCCGTCACGTAAACATGAGTTTTAACAAATGTAATTAAAAGTTTGATTAGCATGGGGTCAAGCTGGAAATGGGAGGTGCAGAATATTTCAAAGTTTTCAACAACTGACAGTAATAAAAACAAAACAAATTAGCTCTACTCATCCAAAGACTGATTTGAAAACATGTTTCATTCTGCAGGAACACTTCATGTAATGTCGTATTATTGTCCACCCTCCTATCATGAAACGGTTTAAATCTTATTGATGATTCAATGTTCAAGATAATTTATGTAATTATGTTGTATAGTTTCAATTAGATGTAATTAGATTAGAATAATAATTAGATGTAATAATGATTAGTTTTAATTAGATATAATTATCAAAACTGTTTTAATACTCAAGTGTTATGTCATCAATACTGACCTGAACTCTACATCTAGACGAGAATATTAGAAAATTGTTTGTTGTACAATCGTACAATGCTTAAACTAAATAAACAGCTGTAAAAGTATACAGCAAACATAAGTAAAAGTATACACATTAGTTGAAACATTCAATTCAACTCTAGATTATTTAAGTCTCAAGAACTAACCACTAAGGATGGGTTATTTAATAAATCCTATTTTAACTCACTCTTTCTATCCAAGGACATAAAGAAACTGTATAATGTTATAAGGTAAGTATTGATATTATTGTTTGTTTGCCTCTACAATTATTTGTTTTGTAAGGTAGCCTTTTTACATTATCAAGTAGGACACCTTATTACAGTAACTTCTAAATCTATTCTCTCGTTGCAATGTTTGCTGTAAACCTTGTAGATTAAAACACCCTTCCCTATTTACAACTATGAATATTATTTTCTGTGTATCTTCTAGCTAATATATATATATATACATATATATATCCAAACTTGTAACTCACTCACTCACTCACTGAGGTATACGAATTCTATACCACTTTTAGATGAGCTAGGAATACGAAATTTGGCAGGCATGTAGCTTGTACTACCTTTTAACCCATAGTAAAATTGCCAAAACATACAAGTTTAAATTTTAACCTCCTCAACAAAAATTCAAAAGGTGGCATTTTTGGACCATCAAAAATAGTGTAATTTTTTCAGCTCTAGTGGCCAAACCAAAGGTTCCATCGAGAAACGGATACCACCAAGATACCCCTGGATAACGCTAGATTTTTCAAATTTCATCTATTTTCAAGATTTATACGTGGTTTAAAATAGTTTGTCGCTCTGATATTGAACTTAGAGATCTTATATTTTGGCACACAGTATTCCTAAATTACAATTAGCAGCAGTCAAACGCCCAGATTGGATCCCTTAAACACCCGAAACAAATCAAAAACTTTGACATTTTCTAAATTTTTGTTTGAAATTTTGTAAGGGCAGGGGTTAAAGCCCTTATAAATCAACCTATATTTGTTGCAGAAAGCTTATAGTTACCTAAATACATAGCAATTATGGTTGTTAACTTTGTTATTTTTTTCGATAGAACGTTTAAAATTCTTTCTATAAAGGCTATATTACCAAATTCAGGGTAAAGTTTTCATTTTTTCCCAAGCACTCAGGTAATAAATGGGCTTAAATGGCTTAACATACGATACATATTAATGTCAAGTAGTATTCAGCAACAGGCATTAAACGTCATTATTTTTATAATACAAATTATATACAAGTTTTAGGGGGTTTTCACGTATTCATAGTAAGCTATGATTATTAGTAGTAATATGTCGGTTTTGGGCACTTAATACGATACCAATTCTACTTGAGATTTAAAGGATTTGTTTTACACCATTTAATGTAGTTGTGGTCACAAAATATTGCTAAGTATAGTTAATATGCAAATTTGTATGTTCTTTTTATTCATTAGATATTTATAAAGATGTTTTAAACATACTATGATGGTATAAACCTGAGATCCTAGCTTTGAATATTTTTATAGTAGACCGTTTATAATATTTTGTTACGCCAGACACAAAAAACACAATTTATCTGTAATATATTTACAATAATCCGAATTAAATAACTGATCTTTGACCACCTGTTGTTCTATTTTATCCTCTAAAGTATTTTAAATACCAACAAAACTTTATTAACTAAATTTAATTTGTAGCATCTTTCAATTGCAATATAAGTCCCTCCGAATTATTACTGATCACGTAGTTCAGTAAGTGAATAAATAATTGCATCATTACAGCACAAAAGAGTCTACTGATGCGTACCAAACTACGCGCGGACCACAATACATCTCGTCTCTGCAATTTTACGGCCAAATTAAACCAATTCAGTGATACAATAGCTACATCAATACAGCGACGCCAATACCACTGCAATACAGACCATGTCTCATTGACGTGCGTTGTGCCGTTGTTATCGTCCAAGTCAACTTATACTGTGATACAATAGTTGCACAACACATCACTACCGAGAAGAATACAATACAAGTCACCTGTGCCATTTTATTAAATAAGAATACTAGTGCAGTGATGTAATATGCTGCACAATACGGCGATGTCAATACATACCATCTGTCATTGACGTACGATACGCCGATGTTTCTGTCCAAGTCGACTTGTACTGTAATGCAATATTTGCAACAGTATATCATCACTTAGTGTGCAATACAGATAATCTGCGCAATTTCACTGACTAAGTAAACAATGTAGTAATACAATAGTTACAACAATACAGCGACGCCAATAAGACTACAATACAGGCCATCTGTCATCGACGTGCGATGTGCCGTTGTTAGTGTCGAAGTCCCTTGTTATATTGATGAATGTGGTTGGCCACACAGTTCTATCCCTTTTTATATATTTCGGAAACTCTTTTTTTTTGTCTATGCATTAGATCGATCTAAGTAAAACATAATAACCCACTGTAAACTAATTCAATATACTCAACACATAAGTATAAGTTTTAAGGTTTTGGTTTTATAAAAATTTTGGATTTTGTAAGTTTTAAACAAACTACAACTATTATTACAGAACTTCAGGATGCCATCCAGTGAAAATCTAGAGATAGAGCTATGGTATTTTTTTTAAATAGTTCTAATATATATATATTGGGGAAACTTTAAAACACAAGCTACACATATCCTAATATGAATATAACTTTAATTTCATAATTTAACTCTAATAAATCAATAGATTTTGTTTTAAATATTATATATTTACCCACTACCGTGACTACACAACTGACTTTAAAACGGTTTAAATGTAAGTAAATATTCACAAACTATACATTTACTTAAGCTCATTTGTCACCAATTCTACATTATTATAATCTCAGTAAGATATGTTATTAACACTGTTTAAGTTCTAATTATGACGATGTCATTTTTAAACAAAATCTCATACGTTTCTTGTTGGTCAAATCTAAATATTGCGGATAACAATTATAATGCTTATTATTTATATTTATAAAGGGTTTAGTCTACCTTTAACTATCTACTTTCAATATAAATAGCATTATGAACAAAATAGCATTTTAATTGCTCAATTTATAACAAACATGTGTAACTATCTACCTAACCTACCCTTAAAAATCATTTAGTCACTAATCCCCTCCCCCCGCAAAAACACCAACTTATAACCTTATTTATTTTTGTATATGTCCATATCCCAGATCATCATATACGGACTGAATGGACTTAGCTTTGGTAATTGGAAAAGTTGACCTGACATGATTCAACATGAGGTCAGGTAAACACGGAAGGTTCCTAATTAACTTTTGACACTTTGAAACTGTTTATAGTTAAAATCTTAAAAACTGTGAAGATAACTTTACAAAACTTTTAATTTCTGCTGGTTTTTAATAATGATCTTTTTGATTAACAGTTTGGCTTCCACAAAAACACCTGCAATGTTCAATTTTATTTCTACTGTTTCTAAAGCAAAAAAACGAGTCAATACATTCATGCAGTGTAGTCTTCTTCTTTAGTGGTTGGCTGTAAACAACCTTTCTGTGAATTCTGATAAATCCAAGTTTATTGATTTTAAATTAAGAAATTATGATGGCATTTCTGATGGTTCAAATATTAATTTAGGAGATTTTGAAATAGAAGCAAGTGAAAAAAATGATTTTCTAGGACTTATCATAGATTCTGGACTTGATTATTCTAAACACATTAATAAGGTCACCGGTAGGATGAATAGTGGTATTTTTACACTTCGAGGATTTGCTCAGTTCACCGATCCTAGGGTTCTTCTAACTGCTTATTTTTCTTGTTTGTATCCACACATCAGGTATGGCATTCCAATTTGGGTTGCCGAATCAACTCGTACTAAGAAACTGTTTCGGTTACAAAAGAAAGCAATACGACTAATTTTTGGAATGGCAAGGCCTGAATTGTGCAGAGGTGTTTTTCTGACAATAACATACTGACCTTCCCCTGTATCTACATTTTTGAAACTCTTTCATTTCTGGGTAAAAACAGACACTTTTTCAGATGGGCCACATTTCTAGGTTTCATTTTCGTAATGCTGGATCCTTGGCAATTCCCTGTCACAACACTACCTTTTTCAAAAACCAGACTTTGTATAAAGGCATTACATTATACAATTCCCTCCCATCCAACCTCATGGCAGAAACTGATGTGGGTAAGTTTAGGAGGAGGCTGAGATCCTTTTTGGTTGCTAAGGAATACTACAGTGTGTTTGAGTATTTTATTGACAAGAAGTTATTATTGTTTTACCGTTGATATATCTAATATTGTAATGTTTTGAACATTGTGCTATTAATTAGTTATATTTTCTATGTCACATTTGACAATGCTTGTAAAGGTTGGATGATAATAAAGATCTGATGTGTGATTTCTGATTTCTGAATTTAAATTTTAAATGTTCTGTTAAAGATTTATGATGCTTTGATATTGGTGTTTCTGGAGGGTGTTGTCTTCAAACACACAAAGCTGTAGCAGTTATACTATATACAGTATACAAACTAGGTTAGTTGCTCAAACACTCTCTTACAGTCGAGAAAGGCAAGTGAGAGTAATGAAATTTTTTACACAATAAAAAAGGAAATAAACAATTTAGATGAAACCATTTATATATTTTTTATTTAATTTCCATGGCTCACTTTGGAGTATATATCATACATTTGAAACACATCATGTACATGCGTGCATAATTAAGATTGTCAATTTCATAATAGTTAAATTAAATAAATGCATTTATAACTCACAAGCTTAAGATATAAGGACTTTCAATAAATGCAAACCTGATTTGTTCTTAATAAGTAGCATAAATATGGAATGTAATCATGCAACAGTTAAAAGAAATAATTTCTTTAGTAGCAGGATGCGTGTTGTTACAACTAAACCGGATGAATAAAATACATCTTAAAACACAACAAAGTATACCTCCATACAAGACGGTAAAATATACACAAAACAGAATAAGTAAGCTGGAATTCGAAATCTACAAGAAGCCAACACAAACAAATACAACCATCAACAGCAAGTCCATACATCCATCAAGCCACAAGACTGCTTCATTTCGTTCAATGCTGTACAGATCCTAGAAGATCCCATTAAGAGGGGGCAGGAGTCAGATAGAATTCCGCCTTTTCGTTTGGAGTTTGGCCACTAGAGCGCTAGCAGTTTTTCAAATAATTCTTCCTTACCGACCGGCAGCGTGCGAAGGCTCGGCCTTCAGTCAAAGGATCGGTATTGTCTAGTGTGATTTACAACACCTAGAATGACGGGTTCACTGTCACTGGCGGCTTCTCGCACGCCCCGCATACAAGGGACTAAACCCAAAAGTCTTGTCAAGACTGTTTGGTGTGAAGTCTGATCAAATATGTTGCAACTTCGTCTAAATCTTATGATAATAATTACTAGTAACAATATTAAGTTATAATAAATACATTAGACATTTATTTATTAATTTCTCTGGTTCAAATTTGTTTTTGTAGTATCAGTTTTGTAGCCACCACCTTATATCGATTTAAAGAAAGTGTAAATATATTCTTAAGTGTTGTAAGACGTATTTTATTATATCCCGTAAGAAAATTTCATAAGCCTTAAGAATATCACTTTTCACTATTATAGTCGCGTTTATGAATTTTCATTAACACAATTTGTGATCTATTTTCTATAGACCGTTGTATTTTTTGTTCCAACGGACTTTTTTGCTATAGTCAGGATAAAAAACACTAGTCACTTGTAGAGGTTATAACTTCTAACCTTCTGTTTAGCCTGAATTTTATCTACGGTTTACTGGAAAATTAATTAATAATGACTCCTTTAGCTACAAACCGGGCTAAGTTATTGCTAATAAGCTCTACGATTATCGAAATAAAGTGACTGGCAGAGCGGCCGTGCGGCAACCTCATAACGTCGAGAAAAGATAACATTCCAATAAACGTTATTTAAATAGCCAGTTAAACACCTTTGTAGTAAATTTGCCAAAGATTTCGCACCTTATTCCGATGAGTTTATATTGATAGTTTTATTTTTAAAAACCCTAATTGAGAAATTTTAAATTTAAATTCATGCTTTTTAAAATATAACTATCCATATGAAGTCATAGGAATGAAATAACAAATATTTGAAAAAATTGCTCTAAACATGTTTAACTGACTATTTTAATAACGTTTATCGGAGATTTCTACCCATGTGTTTTACTTTCCACGAGGTTATGAAATAGAATGTTCGGTCGCTCCGCCAGTCACTTTATTTTGATAATGAGACAATAATCTTGTTATCATTTCAGTGGTTTGTGTATCTGTATTTATCTCATAACATATGTTACTGCTGTAAGCCCTGTCCACAATGGTGCGCTCAGGCCTAAAAATCGGATGAGAAATAACAGAGGAATTTTCTTAACTAAAATCGGCTTAGCGTCATATTTTAATGATCTAATGAACAGTCAAAGCCAAAATTCGAAATTGTAAAAACATTTGAATAAGGTCACTTGAGGTTAATTGCGTCAAACCCTATTCCCATGATTTATTCTCGTTGGTTTTCGAATCCATGACAGTCAATTTTCTTTTAATTAATTAGATATTTCCCCTCGAGAAGACCTGTCTATAAATTATTTTTAACCCAGAAATTACAACTTTTGAAGGTAATCGTTGCAGCCGTTCTTGAGATCAGAGTTGCAAGCAAGCAACCAACAAACTTAGCAAGTAAATCTTACTCATATTTAGAGTGTACGATTTAACAGCTGTTGAAACATTAACAAAAAACAAGCCTTGAAAATGTGTACAATGTTAATCAATTAAGTCTTTATTGAATAAAAAATAATACTCAATTGCTAATTTCCATTTATACACACAACACGTGTAAATGGAAATTGATATTAAATATTTATATTTATGTCCATTTTGTTACATACGTTTTAATAGTTTATTTACAACTTTCCCAGTATATTTTTCGTATTTTCTAAGACTTCTAAAAATGACAGATCCTTTTATGGTTATTTAAAAATTCTATCGAGTCTGAAATCCGATCACAATGGTTTTCTTACATCCAACTCTACACTGACGGCTCTAAAGATGACGAACGAAGACTTGTAAGTTGTTGTATGTATGATAAAACCAACTATAAGATTGTATCATTCAGATTAAATAAACACTATTCGAGTTATTATATGTTGAAGCTCTAGTTATTTTTACTGCCATGAAGTACATAGAAACGTTACCACCAAGTAAAATAATAATAATTCTATCTGATTCCAAAAGTATTATTCATGCCAAATCTGCACACATCGAATATGAAATCAGACTACAGTTTACAAAATTATTAAATTTGAAGTACAAGTAATTTTGTTTAGGATACCTTCTCGCATAGGCATAAAAGGGAACGAGTTACCGGATTCTTTTGATAAAGATGCTTTACATTTAAACAATATTAATAACTCGTTTCTACCTTGTTTCAATTACACAAATTCGTTCGTCACCAAGAAAGCTAATGTACAATGGGAAGAAGACTGGGAGGCTGCATCAGTTAGGCCTACAAAGCCTAAGTTTGAGTCAGCAGAGTTTTTGGACCGAAACCTCAAATTACGACTCCGATTTGGTTTTCAAAATTCAAGACATCAAGATCAAAAATTCCAAATCATTTCACGTCTTAGAATCGGTCAGTGCATTGTTCCGGAACATTTACACGGACTCGAAATTATATATTACTCTCTTCTGGTGAAGTCTGGTGTCGGGGAAAAAGCGGCCAGCGAAATAAGCGACCTGTGAGGTCAACACTTCAGTGAAGTTAGTGACCAGCGAAATAAGCGACCATCATGGAATTTTATCTGCACCTAAGAGGGCAACACTTCCTGTGACATACTGATTTCCCACACTTTTCCTAGGTTTGGACTGGCTAAATGACTGACAGACATTTCTAATTGAAATATTTTTTATATTTTATGAATAGTAATACTAGGGGTTTCCGGCGCGTTGCTCAGTGAGCTGTATACAATCTGGAGTTTGTCATAATGCCTTGTAGTTTAAGACAAAAACCGTGCCGTGTTTCAAAAGCAGCTGGAAGCACAATATCTCCCCTCTACAGTACCAACATAGCAAAACGAACACCATGTACTAAGGTGTCATTATCGTTTTGTAAAACAAAACACAGCATAGCAGTAAGAACAGATGTTACAGACATTAAATAATAAATGATTACTGAAATGACAGTATGTCATGAGGAGCCATGTAAATTCAAAAATATGAGGAAAAATGTACTGGATTTCGAGCAGTAGGTGATAATGGTTTCAAGAGGAGAATCAAATCTGCCGCGCAAAATCGGTTGCGGAAACGGGATCTTTGGTCGATAAGCGACGTTGCTGCCATCTATCGGGGTGACGGTGAACCAGTTGCAGTCTGTGGGCCTACTCGTTTTGTAAGACTTCAAAAAAGACTTATTTTGGAACAGTTTCACATTTTAAAACCGAAAAAATACTCAAGCCAAACATTAACAATAACATGACTGCTATTATGACGTTTTCAAATTTAATTTATATAAAACGTGTCATTTTATAAATTGTTTCAAAAGTACACAACTCCTTATGGGAAAAAAGAAACTTAGTTTACATGTTTTAGGTGTTATTTTTTAAAAATAATACATTTTGATTCTAAGGTCATACGGCTAATAACTATCAGATTGTTTGGCCTGCGATCATTTTTGCATTTAAATGCGGGCATTCAATAAAATAAAACATTTATAGTAGCGCCCCATGTTAAAAGACGACCGGAGCCGGCGGCTGGCGGAGCTAGGTCCGGCCCCCTCTTAAGTGAATCAAGCAGAAGAGAGGAAATAGCTACAATCATATCTATAGCTCAAGCCAACGGATACCAACCCTCACTGATGAAATGGGGGCGAAAATATTGAAGATTAAGAACCAAGAACGGCTCCAAAACATGACAACTCTGAGCAACGAACGGGAGAAGAAGAGTACGAAATATGATGCATTTAACTTCACTGGCGATAACTCACAGAATATTGCAAATCAATTTAAGAAGTATAGAGTATCGGTAGCCTTCAAGAGCCAAAACACCATGTGTAAAATTCTGCATCCAAACATAGAAGACTGTGATAAGTTTGATAAGCCCGGTGTATAAAAATCAGTTGTGATGATTGTGGTAATTTTTACGTTAGTAAAACAGTTAATTTTGTAAGAAGATACAAGAATCATGTTACAGCATGGAAGAACTGAAAACTGGAAAGATCGATAATCGCAAAACACATCCTGGAAAATGGCCACTCCTTGGGAACAATTGAAGAACATTTGAAAATTCTTCATATTTGTAAGAAAGGAAATGTAATGCATGGGAAGAATTGTTTATTTTTAAAGAAAATGTAAGGATAGGTATAGATTAACAATGAACAGATCAACTTTGACTGGTGGTACATATTGCAACTTGTTTCCGGAACTTCCGGCTTGTGTATGTAAGCTGTTCGCCATTTTGTTTCTGTCATTCTCTGATTGGGCCTGATGATGACCGGTATGACTGGTTAAAATCGATCGCCTTGTACCATTTTTGTGTATATTTTACCGTCTTGTATGTAAGTGCAGTATAAGTGATAGTATACTTTGTAGTGTTGTAAGACTATTTTATTTATCCTGTTTAAACGAAATGTAAGAGAATGACAGTATAAAAATGTTTGAACCATCGACGGTTTGGCTAAAAATAGCATCCAATCAGGTGGACGAAGTAGAATACCTTTTAACCAGTAGCAAAAATAAATAAATGTAAAACCTTGCAACAAAAACCCAAAATATATATTTAAAGAACATACAAAGTTAATAGTTTAAACTTACTACATTTACAAAGGTGCTGACATTGAAAATTAGATTGTGTAGTAAAATTTATATGAAACAATTTAGTTTGGGTATAGTGATTTACTTACGGTAAGGAGTGAATTCTCGCTCATAAAACCCATCAATATTTAATGATAATCTTCTAATCTATATTTAGCACTGTAAACGGTATGATCAAGAATGTATGATCAAGAACAACTTATCACGGTTATAATTTATAAAACCTATTGGGTATGGCAGATAGAAATGGGATTAGTTAATAAGGTAGGATTTCCTTATCATCATTAAATAGCTTCGCCTCAATTTACAATCATTGAACTGCTAAATACTAGGAGAAGTTGAAACTACATTCAATTAGATAATAACAAATAATCCTTTTTATTATTAATTTATTAGCTTCAGAGAGGAATTGGTTATGAAACCAAACTTAAATTATTGTGCAAGTGAAAGTAATTTAAATGCAAAGCAGACAGAGTTTGCAACTTGTAAGTGATTGAAATTACAGCTCTTTCGACGCCAGTCTCGTAAAGCTACTAATTATTGAAGCTAGCTTTATACTGTACTTTTATTTGAAATACACGTTGCACTTGTTTTAGTTTTTGTTATTACTGCGAAAAAAAATAGCTATATCAATAACAAATAAAATTTAAAAGATATTTAAGACCCCAATTAATAGGATACAAAACTTTTTTTAAATAAATTACCAGATATTTTACGTTTAAAATATACTGCCTAGACATTTTAAGGATTTAAAAAATGCATTTCCATGAATATAGTTTACTTTAATTTTCAAAAATCTGTAAAATTGGTTTGCAGATTATTTTTAACACATAATTTATATTATAACTGTTACCATGAATATGAATTGATGTGAAAGAACTGACCAACATTCCATTACGTCATAATTATGATTCTTGCAATTCCAAATGTGTATTGGGAAAGTCTCTGTCAATGCACAATGTAGCAACCATATAGAATTTTTATTAGTGAATTTCCTTTGGAAAGTGAACTATTAGCATGACCCGCACGGTGAAACTTAAGCCCAGGACCACCATAGAAGTTCCTAACGTGACCCCCTGAACACGTTTTAGGGGGTCGTTCAAAATTTTATATATATATATATATATAAAGACATATATATATATATATGTGTTTGCACTCTAGCGGTCGCATTTTTTGTCCGATTTACTTCAAATTTGGTAGAGACGTTCCTTTCGGTAATCGGTTGGACAAGTTCGTTGGGAAAAACAATCGGAAAACTCTGAACCCCTTTTTTTGGGGATTAATCTTTCAAATTTCGAGTTTTTGGGCCCAAAAAGGGTCATAAAAGCCCCAGATGTAAAATCAATGCATGTAAAAGGATAGGAATTAGTGAGGCAAAAGTGTTAAGCCCTCTCTCGTTATTCTAGCATAAATATTTACCGAGTTATTAAAGAAAATGTGTATCAACTAAACACAGTACGTTGTCTTATGGGGGTTTTACACTAAAAAAGTCGGTTATTCCTTTGTTATAGTAATTTTATCATCCCCAGCAACCTCACACCTACTTTCAAGCGTGTCTGGACCTTCTCCTAACCTTTATAATGTGCAAAATTGTATTCCCAGCATTGCAAGTAAATGAAAGCAGGAGTATCAGAATAGCCAAAAAAGCAATGTTTTCAGATTTAATAAAAATTGGACAAATGTATGTTTTTACACTTAATTTGAGTTTTACAAGTTTTTATGTGGAAATTCACTTCCCTCACGTCAGCGTGCTGCGTGCGAACTCGTTTTTAGATTCAGCTCACTAAGTGGCGAAGGAAAAAAATAGTTGGTTTGTTCTAGGGCCAAAATGACAGTCTTACTATGCAATTACTACTAAAAGCCCTTAGTAGTTCGTTTACATATTTTCCCTTCTAAAGTTTCTAAACATTATTAATATTTCCTGAACTATTAAAGAATACAACAATATATTCGATCCGTCGAATGCAGTGTAACAGTAAAGGTACTCAAAAGGTAAATTGACTAAAAATTTGAAAAGTTTAATAATTTTGTTTTTAATACAACAACTTTTAATATGTTTAGGCATTATTAAAACTTTTATCATCGATTGATATGAGCTCTCTGTAGTTGTCATTATGTCTCCAAAATTATACATCCACTTAAAACAATTTAAAATTATTGAATGTGTTGTCAATATAAAGGTTTTAAAATCCTAAAAACTTAAAGTTATTGAATGTGTTGTCGATATAAAGGTTTTAAAATCCTAACAATTTAAAGTTATTGAATGTGTTGTCAATATAAAGGTTTTAAAATCCTAAAAACTTAAAGTTATTGAATGTGTTGTCGATATAAAGGTTTTAAAATCCTAACAATTTAAAGTTATTGAATGTGTTGTCAATATAAAGGTTTTAAAATCCTAAAAACTTAAAGTTATTGAATGTGTTGTCGATATAAAGGTTTTAAAATCCTAACAATATAAAGTTATTGAATGTGTTGTCAATATAAAGGTTTTAAAATCCTAAAAACTTAAAGTTATTGAATGTGTTGTCGATATAAAGGTTTTAAAATCCTAACAATTTAAAGTTATAGAATGTGTTGTCAATATAAAGGTTTTAAAATCCTAAAAACTTAAAGTTATTGAATGTGTTGTCGATATAAAGGTTTTAAAATCCTAACAATTTAAAGTTATTGAATGTGTTGTCAATATAAAGGTTTTAAAATCCTAAAAATTTAAAGTTATTGAATGTGTTGTCAATATAAAGGTTTTAAAATCCTAAAAGGTAAATTATATTTAATCGATCGTAGATTTTGGTATTAATTACTTTAATAGCAATCTCGTAGAAGTAAATTAAATTAAATAAGTATGATCAATTTTAATTAAAAATACTTAATTAAGAAATATATTAGCAACAAATTTATATAGTTTTTTTCAAACAGGAAAATATTTATATCAGTAGTAAAAATAAAAATTTTCATGTTTAGTTATTAACACTGTTGTGTCATGGTTTCCTTGATTGCATACTTATCGTATTATGAAACTTTAGGAAACTAAATATTTTAAAACTATAATACGTAATGTATTAATTGCTGTTCTAAAATAATTAATAAATTGATATTTAAATTGTTGTATACGAAAGTGGCTTGGTAGTGAAATATGGTATTGGATACTTCCAAGTTTTATAAAAGCATTTCGACGATATCGTAGCTCTCTATTGATCTATCGGTCTCCACCAGAATGGTTCTTGGGTTCGCTAACCGAGAAGATATTAGGAATAGTTTTTATCATATTGTTATATTTTTATTTAGCCCCACAGTAAATTTGTTAACTACGATTCATCTTTGCCTCTTTACTATTTTACACACTGTACTGAACAGCATAACATATTCCGACAGTTTTCAGATTTAAATTGAACCCATGGCTTATCCCGCGTTGAAGTGATTTCATGCAGACAAATAGGTGGTCCAACAAAACCAACCATACGCTCAATGTGTTCCTTTAAATGACTTATCCTAAAATGAAACCGTTTAATTTATCAAATCGTGTGTCCATACATAGGAAGAAGTTGTCCTTAAGTTCAAACCTTAAGAACAAAATTTCCCCACTGTCCTCAGTTCCCAGGAAGTACTGAATGTGCTAGGTTTGGACATTATGGAAACGGATTGTAGTTTGGTAGAATTAGATCTGGCCCCGAGTCCGTGTAAACGGCTTGAGCTTCCACTAGTTGTTTGACACATGGTACAATATAGCTGGTCATTTTATATTCCAGCCAAATAATTTATTTGGAATATATTTGGAATATAATATATTTGGACTTATATATACGTAGCTTCCATGACTAAAAAGAATATTCCCTCAAGTGTTTATACCTAGAAAGAAAGGAAATCGTGTAAAACATACCATTTCAAGTACAAATTTATATTTTACTTAATAATTCATATACTTTACTTATACCACACATGAGCTGTTGTAAAACCTTTAAGAAGAGTCTCTTAAACCTTGTATGCTCTTGTAATAATTAAATAAAGCAAAACAAAGAGATAAGACGCTTAAAAACAGACCTTTCACTGAAATATTTTAAATAAACGTGTTATATGTTATAAGTTGTTTTATAGTGTACTCTATTTATACCATCATATTAAACCATTCAACATGAACTAGGCGTGTAAGTTATTAATTTTATAAAAACTGATTTGAAAAAAAGAATAAAAGTCTATAAATGATTCACTCCTTCAAATAATCATCAAAGTCTATACTGGAATAGCATTTGAAAATATATTTTTTTTATTTGATAAAGGACGGTTGTTAATAGTGATAAAACAATCAATAATATAAATGCGCTATTAATTTTAATAATTAATGTATAAAAATGTCCCCACGATTTCTAAGCTGCGTTTCTAATGCTGAAACGAAATAACTAAGAAGGTAATCCTAGTCATAATTTATGAAAAAAAAACAGAACAAGTCATAACTGTCTTAATTTTAGTTTATTTCGAGAATTTATTAGCTAACACTGAGCTTGAGTCTTAGATAAATATTATTGATTGAAGACCATGAAGTCTTACCATAGATGATGTCTATATTAATGTTTCCATCTGGGAGATGATGTTGCACTTAGGTAAGCCAGAGACCTGAGGGACATTGCCTTTCTTGGCTATAGACTAAGTCTGATGTGATTTTGATAAACAAATGGAATTTATACTTATACATCCATATTTACCTTAATCTTGTTATTTGTATATTTGTCTCATATACATATTACCTGTTGTTTGATAATGTTGTATATTTGTTTATTGTTACAATTTAAATGTAATATAAATATGGAGATAAGAATTTTAATTTGTTTATCATTAAGTTTTTTTATTATCTTTATTTAAATCTTTTTAACTTTTTGCTCAAGGTTTTTGAGTTTTATTATCTAAGGGATGTATTAAAAGACACCTTACAACACTTAAAAATATATTTACACTAATACTGTATTCACATAATAGACGGTAAATGTATATGGCGTGGTTACTCCTTTTGTATTTTTATTTGTTGTATTTATCAAACATCACAGGGAGCAGCTTTACATGTTGAGCTAGACTGAAGTATTATTTTGTTTTTCATTAGCTTTATTTTAGTTTTACTGACCACACAACTGGTTAAAGTGGTCAGTTTATTTCCAACTTCTCCACTGTACTTGTTTTGTATTACTTTTTAAGGAAATAAAATCATTTATCATTTATCATTTATCATTTATCATATATAATAGGTGGTACAAGGCTATAGATTTTGACCGGACCGGTGAACCGGTCACACCGGTCTTCATCAGGCCAATGAGGCCGGTAATGATGACCAGTGTGAATGGTCGAAATCGATAGCCGTGTACCATCTGTTGTATATGTTTACCGTCTGTACAGTATAAGTGGAAATATATCTTTAAATGATGTTTGACGTATTTTATTACATCCCGTAGGTAATATGCTAATCAAAAAGTTGTTTTATTATCTTACCATACTGTTTCAATGTATCTCAAGGTCTTTTTTGTGAGCAATAATCTGGAATCTGACATATATTTCATAAAAAATATTGAATATAATATATTACATTAAATGTATACTTGTTAATTTTAATGATTCATTAAAACCAATGTCAACTGAATATCATTAAACACTTATTTTGTTATTTCTCTTTTGCCTATTTAGATTTGATAAATGTGTGTTCAAAGGTAAAATGGAAAATTAAAGATATTTTTTCCATCTAAGTGCAATGCAATAAAAATACAATTTGAAGACTGTGTTTTAAGTTACTGATTTTATTTAACCATATACTAAGTTAAATAAGTATTCATCATCAGCCAATAATAACTTATTTAAAAATTGTCCATGATTACGTGAGAAACTAATACCATATATATATATATATATATATATATATATATATATATATATATATATATATATATATATATATATATATATATATATATATATATTTAACATTACACGATCCAACAATAACCATAGCATTTTGCTTTGTTTAACCCTCAAGTTAGCCGTTCATTCTGCATAAAACTGTGCACACTGATGTATTATTCATGGCTCAGAGAGACAGTTAGAATAAGGAAATAGTCACACAAAAAATGTTGAATTTCATTATTATGGTCCCTAGAAAAAAATTAAATCTTTTTAAAAATGTATACAATATTAATTGTAAACTGTTACTTGAACCCTTTATTAGAAATATTAATTTAGTGGGAAATGAAGATTTTAACAATCAAATTTTTCAATACTCTGTATTCGAAAATAGCCCATAACCATACTGCCGAGGTTTCCTTGTAACAAAACAAAAATGACCAGCTGGCTTTGCCTGTCCTAAACATTACTCTGCCTGTCCAAAACAATACGTTGCCTGCCCCAAACAAAACTTTTCCTGTCCTAAACAATTGAAGTTCCCGTTTTATTTAACAGGACCACCAGTGTGATTTTGTTATTTTTGACGATTCTGCGTTCAAACAGCTGACTTAACAGCTGAAGTGAATTGTAAAGTGTTGTGTTTACTTTTACGAAATTACTAGACTCTGTTATATCAGATCATTTTTGTTTAAGTTTAATGTGGTTATTTGCATCGTGATGAAACGTATCGTTCACTACTCGTCACTAAAGTACTTTTCGGGGCTCGATAGCATTTTTAAGAATGAAATATACTATTCTTAATAAACACAAATAATGCATTCTTATGATTTTAAGTTAATCCGTATCATTCAATAGGTAATTAATAACAGTCCATGCCCTGCATTATTATGTTTTATGTTGTTAGTTAGTCGATATAATTGAATACATACATTTTAACGTTAAGTAAAATCAATTTTCTTATTTTCCGTTCCAGAGTTTTGCCTATTTAATGTTGTAAAATTTGTAACGGTTACATGTGAACTCAAACATTAGCAATTGGGTTAACCTACATAAAATTTTATAAAGTTTGAAATAAACAAGTTTAGATAACGCCAATGTTTTAAACATGGAGAGTACTACAATTATTTATAAGCTCATCACACAATAAAGTTAAATATTTAAACACGTTGTTTTAATGGAAGTTTTACATCTTTAACTTAAATAACGGGTTTTACTAAGATATTTTATTTTATTTTAATCAATTACCGCAAAGCTGACTAAATTTCCTTGTTTTAATTTGTTGTAGAGCGCACTTTCCCTCCACTCAACTGTATCTGTATGATTTGTGACGGTTGTTTGTGCTGAAATCTAAGGTGAAGTAGTTAAATTATTATATCATACATATTAAATACTACGTAAGTAATTTACTCCTTTAAGTCTTAATGCAGATTATACAAAATTTGAACTTATGCTTATGAGATTGAGCACTTAAAATCCTCTTATGACTCATATAGTTTTTGTTTGATTGTTAGTGTTAACTGGAATTATTCACACATTTTTCACAATAAGCCTTGTAGTCTGTGTGTGACTAAGATAAATAAATAAAAGTGTGTACAATAATATATATCTTAATATAAAATATATCCAGATAGCAACTGTAAAACTTAAATTAAATACATGTAAGGTTCAATCAATTTCAATAATAACATCATGTATAAACCACCAATATTTTTCTAAGAAATATAATTTTATAATAATGATGTTTTGTATCAGGAGTCTTACAGTGAAATTGTAGTACAATGGAAGGCAGGTATTCTATAGGAAGTCCTCTAAGCAGGATTCTTACTTTAAACCGTTCGGATAATGCCTTCAAGTGGATGATATTGGCAAGTGACACAAACCATTTGTGTGTAAATAGACATCGGGATCCACACACACTATCCATCATTTAGACAACGATTGGTGCTGTACTGAATGTGAACAACGGAGCGTATTTCAGAACAACTAAGTTCATTTCATTGATTATAAATTGCACATATGTTAAAGCAGGGAGTAGGGTATAACACCTAAATACCCCCGTCGCAGCAAACCTGCATACTCAGCGAATTTAAAACGGTACTTCACTAAGTTATGAAGCCACGTACCAACTTTAAGCATATTCAAGCATATTCAAAAAATAGGGATATATGAATTTGTATTTATTCTCCATAAGAAAAACATTAGGACTGAGTATGCAGGGTTGCAGCATCAAGGACCACAAAATCTGGTTTTTATGCAAATACCAATGGATCCCCTCCAGATGAAGCAACATACCAAGTTTTAACAATTTATGTTCATAAACAATCAATATATCACATGTTTATTATTCTCAATAAGAATAACGTTATAGCTGCTGAGTACGCAGGTTTGCTGCCATAGGGACCACAAAAATGAGTTTTGTATGCAAATAGCATTAAAACCCAACCATATAAAGCCACATACCAAGTTTCATTAATATATGCTCATTAATAAGCAAGATATACAATTTTACTTATTCTCCATAAGATTAACATTCGACAACGTACTGGGTTTAGCACTTTCAATATCTCGGTAACAAATTGACGTAGAGCGATGATCAAAATACCACATTGTTTGTTTTTTTAAGCTGAACGTAATGGTGTAAACCAAAATTTGAGTTTAAAAATAATTATACGTAAAAAGTTCAAAAAACCCATTTTTGGGCTACAAAAGCCCCCTTAAAGAAGAGCGACCTGTCTGGTTCGCGGACTCATGAAAATAGATGCTGCCTTACGCGTTTATAACAGCAAGATCGGACCATTTTTACGAAAGTTATCGTGCCTACACACACACACACACACACACACACACACACACACACACACAAACAAACCAGCATTGGGCCAACGCCCAAACCAGGATAACAAACCAGGATTGGGTCAACGCTCGTACTACGAGTTATTGTATACCCTGGTTTAATTTTTATATGGTAAGGTTAAAATTCCAATTATTAGGTTTAAGGTGTTTATATGAGTAATTTTTACAACATGATTAATTATTGGTATAGAATACTAAATGCAAATTCAAACTTATACAATATTTATCTTATAATGGTTTTGAACATATGAACCAAAACTGCTTTTTGACATATTGCAATTCAACAGGGTTTTATAATAAAAACAAGAATCAACATTTTGTCATTAATAATTTAAAATAATACAATTTAAATAATATTAATAAGCTATTAATGTTTAAATTGTTAAAAATAAGGTTTAATTTTTAGTACATGTAAATGCCGTTTAATTTTATTTATTGTTTGTTTACATTGATGTAAAAGTATAGAAGCTCAATCTTATTTGAAAAATAGATTTGGCCCCACGAGACACACAGAAGCACACTATGATAATATAATAGAAAAGTGGATTTCCCCAGGTACCCCATGTAAAAGAGAAGCCACAAACGAGTACTCCAGATATTTCTGTATTTCCTTCTAGTTTTCTCTTTGAGAATAAGTAATTAGAAAGCTGTTCGTTGTTTTTATAAAACATCATGTACTGTAGTACTTTTGATATAAAAAATTAACTCGTAATTTTAGCATTATGACTAGGTAGGAAATTAACATAGAACGCAGAAAAATGCAGTAAGGTCACTCTTAATTGAAACATTGGTCCTATTCAAAACTCAAAATACACATAAAAGTGCCTTTTGATAAGAAAAGTCCCGCATTTAGTCCCAAGGGGTTTTAAGTACATTAGTTGTAATATTCTACCTTTGAAATAGTTTTTATTATCATTTTTAATTTAAATTATAACCAATTTTAATAATATATAGGTTTTCTTTATATGTTAACTACGTGGAAATTATATTTCACTAATTCGAATAAAATGCTGTTTGTGATTTGCAGTTATATTTGCCTTATAATACGAGGTGTGTAATTGATTTGTAAATGGAATTCACGAACGAAATCTCAATTCTAGTTATAGTGAGCTTAAAAAATACTTGTAAATTTTTGCTTTTTAGATCAATCAATCAATCAATACAGTTTCAGTACTTAATTAGTCAACTGCAATGTCACGACCCGACCTTAAATCTCCATACAAAATTAAAGACTTAAAATTAAAACAGTAATGAATAAAAAACATAAATTCCAAATTTAAGATTTCGTAATTTGAAGATTTGATCAATTTTCTGTGTATTATTAATATAACTGAATACTGTTAATTTAATATAGTATTAAGCATAATTATATTATCGTATTTAAGAATAGCTTTATAAAGCAATAAAGCAATGACATATCAAACGTATCAATATTTCAAGAATAAAACCTATAATCAAAAACGGATTGCGGCATTGTGATTGGCTTGAACAAGCAGTTAAATAAAATAAAGAGTTTTAACACTAACTTTAAACTTGGACAAGTTTGAATTTCAGTATGGCGCATACACAAAACAAAATAAGTAGATACCACCCAACAGTGATTGGTTGTAGTTACATTACAAGAACCGGGACATGCTTTAGGTTGGATCCTTAAGTGGAATATAAAAATGCCTTTATATTAAGAACGAATGCAGATTTGAAAAACGGACTGCAACATTGTCCTCAGTGTGAAAAAATAATTTCAAAGTTTCGTTAAAATCTTTATGTATAGAAAATAATGTTTTGTAATGTGGTGGTTCAAAATTGTAACCAAGCCAATAAGGTACTTACTTACTCCCCAGCATCGGTTGTAAGTGATCTGGTGTTGATATTTGAAAAATGTAGACAAAAGTCTGGGAAAAGGTACATTAAAACCCACTCAGTACCCACGTATATTATTCAAAATCAGCTTGTCATGAGGCGTAAGTATATTTTTACGCCTTTATTTCCATCGTTATCAAATGTAATATATCATAATAATCATAATAACTGAAGGTTTTATCCATAGAGCTCTCGCCCTGCCGTAAACCGACGCAGTGAACCAGAACAGAGTTGGTTTAATTGCTCGACTCAGTAGAAGCTTCCAGCGGCAACCACGCTCACATACCGGGCCTTTCCACCACTCTGGGTTTCAACGGTCCATACGAGTGGCTATTTGCAAGTTTGTGGTTTTGGTTTATAAAGTTTTATTGTAAATTGTGTTAGTAATAATACGAACTGATGAAGTAGTTCAAAAGTTCCACACATTTTGCTTAAATATCATTATAATACCTAACATAAATTTAGCCTGAATCGACAGAGATACAATTGACATTGTATTTACAGTTTTAATTATTAACTTTACCCACTAACATTATATTTGTTTCTGAGTAAGACCTTATTTGAGAGAACTTACTTTCTAACATAAGTTTTTTTTAAGTAAGAAAACCATAGAGTGATAACTACAAACAAATATTAGGGTGATCTATTCCCTGCTTGCCTCAGAAATATCCTTTGCGAAGCCTTCGATTGGACATTCTGTATTTATTTTTTATTTTTGAACATCTAGTGTATTGTATTAGCGAATTTTCCCCTATAGGAAAGAAGCTATTACCGTAGGTCTCATAGTAAAACTTTAACACGAGACCATGATAAATTTTTTGAGGTCCCCAGATGCCAAAAACACCATTCGTTCAAATTTTTATAAATGCATATATATATTTATATATAAATGTGTCCGTAAGCACGATAACTCTCGTATAAAAGGTCCGATCTTAATAGAATTTGGTCCCAATGTGTAAAGCACCATTTACTTGAACGAGTTCGAAAACTAAACGATTCGCACCATCCGAAGTGGGGTTATGGGTGTGGTTGTGGAAAAATAGATTTTTTGGGGGTTTTACATGTAATTTTAATTTAAATCACAATTTAATTTATACCACTGAATTCAGCTTAAGAAAAACAAACAATGTGGTAGTTTAATCATTACACTACGTCAATTGGTTACTTATATATTTGAAAGTGCTAAACGCAGTACGTTGTCTAATGCTATTTTTATGGAGGAAAATACAAATTTAATATCTCGCTTATTTATTAACATAAACTGACGAAACTTATGGTTTCATCTGGTTGTGGTTTGTTGTTGTTTGCTCGAAAAAAGAATTTTTCGCGTATGGTCCCCGTAGTAGCAAACCTAGGTAATCGGTCCCCATTTTATTCTTATGGAGGATTATTAAAATGTTATATAAAACTTATTTATGAAAGTTTTTGGATTAAACTTGTTTTGTGACTTTACTTTGATGACATCTATTGATATTTACATATATCCCAAACATTATTCTTATGGAGAATAATTAATATTTTAAATGCCACTTATTTGAGAATATATTTCTTATTAATCCTGGTAAGTGGCTGAATGTGTTATTAAGACGTATATATTCAATATAAATTCGACGAGTACGCAGGATTGCTGTGACGGAGGTATTTTAAGTTTAACATGGTGGTATTCCTGAAGTTTTAGTCACAATGTGTGTTTTGGTTTCATCAAACAAAGGTTTCACCTTTGTTGATCCAAAACCCTACATGATAAAGTGATAACCTATCAGTAATTCATTGAAGTTAATTTTAAATCAAGTCAGTGTAGCGCTGAACCTGAATTTAAGGATTAAACTCCTTAGCTCGTATATCCTTTGTGTTTGCGAGAAACTAGTTTTAACTGAGGTTGCGTAATTTTATCTAAAATAATTCTTTTTTTACATATTTGACCTATGGACATAGTGACCAGCTGGAGTGTAACAAAATAAATAATTTGGTAGAACCCATCTTAAGGAGCGAAATACAATATATATATATATTTTTAAATATCTTTGTTTTCCGTCTGTCTACGTGTATGGGATTTTTAATCAACTTAGCATATCATCGGATCCACTTAAGGTACCAACTTAAAACTTTGACGGGAATCCCTGTATGTAGCATGTTGGCGTTGTATATTGCTATTGTTTTACTGTCACGTTTTACAATCACTGCAGAGATTTATGACTTGTTAAATCTACAAATGTTATGTTTTAGATATTTATTTTAATAATTTTTCTTATAATTTAATTTTGAGAACAAACTAATAAATATAAGATATAATTGTCATACAAGTTAATTTACTAATATTTAATAAGTATCACCGATGGGGTTAAATAAAATTTTACAACATAAAATTCACAATCATTCAATAACAGATGGATATTCTTTTATTTATCTCTGTCATATGCATCCAACAGTCTGGAAATTCTAAAGTAATTCAACCATAAAATCCTCGACTATTCGATTCTCTTTCCAATTCAGCTTCCTGTAATGTTCTGCTTCCACCAAACGCCAAGATTTAATATTTACTATAGAACATTTTTAATATCTATGGTTGAATAATGTTTTATATAAAAATTTTTTCAATATAATAATATATGACAAAAATAGTTGTCTACACATATAAAGTCATGAAAACGTATAACAGTCTTTTCCAAATATCAAATATTTAACTGTTCGTAAAACTGCTAAGAAATACTATAAGAAAGTCTGCAAATAGTTTTTTGCCAATGTTCTATTGCATATTAATGTGTATTTATATCGACCTTCATACAGTTAGCCAGTTCACTTTGCACAAAGAGAAAATATACTATCTACCGTCAACTGTCTAATTTTACGTTTTCTCTACCATTATTGTTATAGTAGGGAATATGATATACTTAAAGTAATAAACTTTAAATGATTTTTACCCTTTCAATTTAAATTTATAAATGGTTAAACCCTATTTTAAAAAAGCTTCTATGAGCTTGAGGCATATATTTTTCTTCCGAATGAGTCTCATATTATTTATAATGTCATCTCTATGAAATGTTTTATCAAAAGGCATAGTTAGCCATTCGGGTTCATAATTTTTATCATCGCAGTACCAGTGGAACACAAATCACGGCAGCAGTTTAAATTGGCGCGGCAATATTGGTTTACTGCGGGGCGGTTCATCATCGTCTGATGACAGCCCGGTTGGCTTCTCTTATGAAAAACTACGAGTAGAGTTGAATTAACTGTTGGAGCGCATGTAAGGAGATTATACAAGCTGTAGTTAATAATATTGATAGTAACAGCGACCAAGCTTTGCACAAATTGTTAAGTTAGTTTTGCAATATATCAAAACATTATACATTAGTAATCGTTGTAAATATTCCAAAGTACAAAGTAAAAATAGTTTTAGAAACCTCATCAACGCTAAAAATACGATAGCATACTAGTATTTAACAGGTTTGATATTTACAATATCGCTAAACCCATATAATGTTGCAATAAAACGACAATTCCATATACCGGAGTAATAAATTAATTTGAATGGAATAATTAACTAATGAAATTAAAAAATACAACATATGATTAAAAATAAAATAAAATAAGAACACAAACCAATAACCAAAAACCTCAGAAAATACAATAAGAGGTGGAAGTAAATACTATCACTTATAACATACTAATATACAGTTAAACTATATAATAATTTACCTCCCAAGTTTTGCCAGAAACACTCTTTGAATATTTGTTAATCAAATTAAAATCCGGCACGTAACACAACTTTTGAATTGTAAATTGTAAAATGCGGCTTAGTTTAAATTGAATCTAGGGTTTAGATCAAATTAGTGTTATCAAATATTGAATGAGAATATTTATCGTTTTATACTGCTGCATAAACTTAGTAAACCTGTTGTTTACATTGCTGCACAGCTGCAGTAGCAATCCTCTTTTAGATTTGTATGTTTAGTCTTAACAAATTATGTATCGTAAATAGATTTTACTGAGACAAATTTGTAAAGCTGATATTTATATCAGGAAATATCACAGTGATATATATTGCTATTCCTCGAAAACCTTTCTCCTGAAGCCACATGTCCCTCTCTCGTGAATAAAACATCAGTCCTCACAATGCGGCGCCGGTACCATTCACAATTGAGGTGACAAAACTACAGCAACTAAAATAGCAACATACTACGATCGCATAGAAGTACTACTTAGTTAATATTGTAAACTGAAAAATGTTTAAGAACATACTCAAAATTGATTGATAAATAAAAAAAAAACTTTATTTTGGAATAATTTACAAAATAATGAAATGTAATAAATGTTTGTTTAAAATTTAAACAATGAGTTTTAAATACAAAAGGATAATAGAGCATCACCTTTGGAGATAATGAAATAATATCACTACATAATGTACAGGCAAAAATAATAAAATTAATTTTTACATTAGAAAAAAATTGTTTCGGCATATAAGTGGATTAAAGGACTTGCAATCAAGATTTACAAAATTTCTGAAAGTAATTGTACAAGCAAACACATTACAAAAAAGAAATCACATCATTGTATTATCTTATCTTAGTTATCTTAATTATCTTAGTTTATTAACTCCATATCATGTCACCCACAGAGCCCGGGAGCTAGGTAGGGTTCACTCTCCCTTCTTGGAGCGAGGCAGGGAACGATTTAAAAGAAAAAACTAGCATTTTAAGTAAAAGGAAATGAAAAAAAAAACTATTTAAATTAGGTGAAATAATAGCAGGCAATCACATACCTAGTTTAACCTTTAACTCACAAATTAATCATACATAATTAAGTGACGGCTAATAAAGTAAAAAACGTTTGTCGATATTTAGTTATTGAATAGCATTTTAGCTATTATAGATATGTATGCTAAACAAACTAAGGACTTTAATTTATTTTACAAGAAACATGCGTTACATTCAGACACGTTGGTCACGCTGGTGGGAGGTTGTGAGTGTGAGAAGGGACATATTATATGGTGAACCTGGTAGCCGCTAATGCGGTCCGCTAGATCACTCCCAAAACCTGATGTTAATCGGTTAATTGATCTTGTATATTACGTATTTCGGTATTTACAAATAGTGCGTTATCTTAATTCACTTACTTAAAGAGTGCACTGGTTAAACTAAATGTCGTTAATTTATTTAGTTAAAAACATTTTAAATATACCTTAGTGTATTACATGACTATATGAAAATTAATTAATAAAATATTTAGAGGTTCAAAATTAAATTTGCATAAATAACCGTAGCCAACAAAAGCAAACGACATATTGCACTATTGTGTAAGAAACTCAACTTCTTGTTCCTATTAGGTAAGGCAAAAACCCGTTCAAAAAGGCTAAAACTGATATTGTATAAACTTAAGATCGAAAGATGTTGTTGCACAATTCTTAAAATAAATACTTGCATTAAAATTGTGTATGCATCTAAAAAATACTCTTTTTATACTCAAATTTTGATCACACATTATGCTTAAATAAAATAAAATTAAAAATAAAATAAAATAAAATAAAATAAAATAAAATAAGATAAAATGACTATTACACATTTACATAAACAGTAGTCAATTTTCTGGTACATTAATTTTAAAACTTTACTTATTATTGATATTCTTTCAGTATTTCTTGGTATTAATCTTGGATTTAATGGTTATGTGATGAGGTATTTGTTAGCTCTTTAGCAGAAGTTTGAATATTTTTAGGAATCAATATCATCATTTAAAACTCTATAGTTTCTCACTAAAATGAAAATAAGTTCGTAACATATGCTTTATTTAATTGATTCATATGTTTTGCTTCTAATAATTGGAGTAAAATTTATTATGTTTAAATTTAGATTTTTCTCGTTAGATCGTGACAACATGATCAAAGAAAATTATCAAAATAAATTATAGTTAAAATAAAATGTTAAATAAAATCATTTCTGAAAATATAAACTCTCAATTGGTTTCACTATTGCATGGAACAGCTAGAACATATACTCGCTAAGTTCATTATCATTAAAACCTTCTATATATTTATATGATCTTGGTTGTTCACAATACTATACACAATAGAGCAGCGAAACATTATTACTGGTTATGTTTAGTTACTTAAATTAGGTAAATGGATTTGAAAAGTTTAAAGTACGCTTTATGTATACATAGTTACGAGGATCAATATCAATATCGATTTTATCTCAGTAGAGTTTAAAAGAAACAAAGAGGTTTATAATTCACCAACATTATATTTAGGTAACATATAAAACATAATTCTAGATGAAAAGCGTTTTTTTCATGTCTGATTTGTTCATCGACCTCCAGCCATCAGGAGTCTGTAATGGTGCTCCTAGACTTGTCTGCGAAGTTCCCACAGTTTATCACTCCAACGCGTTATCACTCTTGGCAGTCAGAAACATCATTTGTCAAAATATTAAACATTAAATTAGATTTAGGATGCGGATGGTTATTTGGTCTTGACGGAAATATTTTTATTTACTTTATTTTATGTTGACTTTACATTGTTTTTGTTTTATAATCTTAAATAATTTAAGAAAAAACATTGAATTTAAAACCAGGTTTACGTACCTTTTCCGTCCAAACAGTTCAAAAATATAAGCTGCTACCTACTATGACAACAAGTTTTGGAATCTAAAATTCCATCTTCCGGTCATACCAAAAAGTCCGTAATTCATACAGATTTTCGTCAAAATTAAAAAATTTGTTGTTAAAAATTAATACAGTTCTACATAACAACACAACACGACGTTAAACGCATATTTCGTACAAATTACAGACACGCACAAGCCGGCCGGCGATTAGACTCCGACGGAGAAGGGACACGGGCGTTTATCCTATCCCCACCTGTCGACCTTGACCTCTTATCATATGTCCACTGTTGGTCTCGATCCCTGCTATACGGTTAAATAATATATTTGAATTATATTTTAGCTTGTCATTCAGAACATTGCTGGCGTCGTTTTTAAAAGCATTATAAATATGTAATTCTTTCATGGCTGTCATGATGCGGGATTTTTTGTATTTTAAGAGTATTTGTAGGTTACTTTCTAGGCTATTAACACTATGTTTTCTATCGACTAGGTGTTCAGCAAATTTCGACTTTTGGTTCTTTAATGACGGTCTTGGGAGGTGTTTTGAAAATCGTTTCTTAAAGGAACGCCCTGTTTGGCCTATATAAAACTTTGGGCAGTCGGAACAGCTAAGTTTATAAACACCTGTGTTCATGTCCTTTGTATTTCGTTGCCTGGTGCCACTTAGGTGTTTACTTAATTTACTTGAAGTTTTACATGAAACTTTGATATTTTGTTTACTCAGTTCTGTTTTTCAATGTATGATGTAGGGTCTGCCCATACTCGACGGAGACAAAATTTGGATTACTATGAGTGTTTGTGGAAATATTGGTTTTAACATTAGCTTTTTCCTACAAACTATTTCATCAACAATGTTACTTGAGTAGCCATTGGCAACAGCAATATATTTAATAAGAGAAAGTTCATTTTCATAATCCACTTTATCCATGGGTACTGAGAGTATTCGATGTACCATACAGTTATAAGCCGCCATTTTATGATTCATGGGGTGGTATGAGGTGGAATGAATAGTGTGATCTGTTGCGGTCGGTTTCCGGACTTCAAATACTTGAAATACTTCAAATAGTCTTGAAACAGAACTATTTTTATTTCAATGAAAAGTATTTTGTTCAACAATACGGCTTGACTATGGGTTCTCCATTATCAAGTATTTGATCAGAGATCTACTTGAACCACATAGAAAATACCTACATTTTTTCACCTGATAATAGTCACAGCAAGAATATTTTACTATACAAACGCTATGTCGATGACACAATAGTCTTTTATAAAGGCAACATGAGACAGTAGGATACGCCCCACTATAGCAAGCCAATCAGAAGCCAGCATTTTGTAGTGACGTCATTCCAAGATGGCGGCGCCCATGGCACTTTATTTCCCGCCAAATTTCCTAACCTCACTTTTTAAATTTTAACTCATTTTGCTCAGTTCTGGCAACCTATGCTCTATGATACATTATTTTACATATACACCATTATATATATATATATTATATACTGTAAATTATATGTATATATGTTCCATGGTTCGACTATTATATACTCTATGCGATTGATACTATCATATGGCAATGTATATACAATATTATACATATACTTTACAGCTACACCATTATATAAATATAATCTAGGATATATTAAAAAGTGACGTCACACGTCACTTGACCGCATGGGCTGAGTGAATATATACGTCATCTGAGGCTGAGCCAGTGACGTAGGCGGTTTCGTGACGTAATGAGGGAAAGTTTAAAGTTCAGGGTCACGGGGAGGTTATTTAAAAAAAAGTACTACCTCACACGCGTAAAATTCGATTGTGATTCGATAGGTTAATCGATATAAAAATTTAATGAAAACAATCGAATGATACGAGTGCGAGGTAGTACTATTTCAAAAATTACTTTATTTTATTTACAATGTTTGTTCTTAATTACAATACGAATCTTTCGCCGTTGTTGGTTATAATCGAAGTTGATGATCCCGGAGAGTTGCGGTCATCGTGTTTTTTCCTGTTGAAAGAAGGTAGATACTTTGATCCCTGCGCAGACTCCATGTTGTTTTTTTTTTTTGACATCGATCTGTTCTGATAGGTGTTTCCATTTCATTACCGTCAGGTAGAAATACTACCTGACGGTAATGAAGTAGAAACATCTATCAGATCTTGAGTGACATAATATTATTATTATTTTGTGAAGAGCGTCTCGGAGAGCTCGATGTTCACCGGTCGAGAGCCGGAGGTGAACTGACTATTCGCTAGCTAGCGTTTTGGTATCAAACAAAACGGTGGGGGTAAAAGTGAGGTGGGGCGGAGCAGATGGCGGACGGCAGATGGCAGGCGGCAGGTGGCAAGTGCGCGGCAGATGGAAGTCCCCCCACTACACCAGTCTCCCCACCAAGTTTTACATCGCACAATAACTAGTTTACATGTGTTAGTTAGGGTTTAGCTCTTAGACTGTCAAGACCTTAGCTCCGTAACTGAAAACTTCAATAATGTTTGCTCAACGCTGTATAAGTATAACAGCTACTATGATCTAAACCGGTGCATGTATTCATATGGTGCTTTTTGCGTAGCAAACAACTGGCTAAAAGTGTTTCAACCTCGATTTTTCTTCGACGAAACCGCTCATTGTCCATTAAAAGCGTAGACCTTCTGTCTTCATTGTCAGGGAAGTAGAATGTAGTGTCAAGGGGACTACTGAAGGTCACCTTCCTCATGTTCCTGTAAAACTGCGACATTATTCAGACCCTCTAGGTAGATGTTCATCCGTTAAGAGCTGGAAGAATAATGATGTAGCGTTATTGTGTATGATAGCCACCTACCCCCCACCACAACGTTACCTTGTCCTTCAAACCATTGTTTTTACGCTACGGATGCTATACTTTTGGTTAGATTTAAATTTAGATTGCACCTTCTTGTTCATTTTGTCAAGCCGTGTAATTGAAGTACCCACATGTTATACTTTGAACCAAAAACAAAGAAAATATTTAGGTTTGTCCTTGAAAATAGTTGTTTTTTCGCTGTTGCTGCTATACCCTTGGTCGGATCTGAATTCTGTTTGCACCAACTTGTTCCTCTGATCAATCTGCGTAATTTGAGTACCCACTTGGCATATGTTAAACTAGAAATAAAGAAATTATTTAGATTTGACCTTCAAAATAGTTATTTTTGGCTAATACTGCTATATTCTTGGTCGGATCTGAATTCTGTTTGCACCAACTTGTTCCTCTGATCAATCTGCGTAATTTGAGTACCCATATGGCATATGTTAAACTAGAAATAAAGAAATTATTTAGATTTGACCTTCAAAATAGTTATTTTTGGCTATTACTGCTATACCCTTGGTCGGATCTGAATTCTGTTTGCACCAACTTGTTCCTCTGATCAATCTGCGTAATTTGAGTACCCACATGGCATATGTTAAACTAGAAATAAAGAAATTATTTAGATTTGACCTTCAAAATAGTTATTTTTGGCTATTACTGCTATACCCTTGGTTGTATCTGAATTATGTTTGCACCAACTTGTTCCTCTGATCAATCTGCGTAATTTGAGTACCCACTTGGCATATGTTAAAGTAGAAATAAAGAAATTATTTAGATTTGACCTTCAAAATAGTTATTTTTGGCTATTACTGCTATACCCTTGGTCGTATCTGAATTATGTTTGCACCAACTTGTTCCTTTGATCAATCTGCGTAATTTGAGTACCCAATTGGCATATGTTAAACTAGAATTAAAGAAATTATTTAGATTTGACCTTCAAAATAGTTGTTTTTAACTATTACTGCTATACCCTTGGTCGGATCTGAATTCTGTAATAACTAAACATTAATCTCTCCCGAAAAATCAATACATATCTTCCATTATTTTAAGAAACGAGAATTTTCTGAATTTTCTAAGTCCCTAAGGTCATCTGAACATTTTGCCAAAGCGGGGAATAGAGCAGTAAGTGATTCTCACTTTGACCACAAACTGCTCTATTCCCCGCTCTGTATTAGGAGAAGAGGCCTAGTTTAATGCTCGCAATTATAGGCATAAACCTGATAACGGAACGCTATCCTCTCCCCCGAAAAGTTATCCCCTCCCCTCCCCCCAAAAAATAAATAAATAAATAAAAGCAAAATGGTCAGTTAACAACAGTCGTGCACTCTGAAACCGCAAGGACGTTCATCACTGTGTAGGTGTCAGAGTTTTACGAACCGAAGTACAATAATTACCTGACCAAGATCCCCTTAAATTTAACCAAAAATAAGCAAACTGATTGAATCTGTTTCTCGTGAGTAAGGGCTAAGATGGGCAATGTCAACCGGTTTGCGCGCCGTATTGACATAAGGTCGGTTTTCGCGCCATACCTTTTTTTTTGTAAGGGGCTAGGAAAAGGATGAGAAACATACTGATTAGTTAAAGTTAATTTTACAAAGACCAACCAAGGACGGTTTTGCAAAGGTCAGCAGTATCACTAAAACCCGGTGGGACGTAGACCCAAACACCCGGCGTCAGGCTGCTGCGAACCCAAGTTTTGACCCAAGGCCAGTTTTAAAGCGTGAAAGAAAAGTACATATTTAATTAGTCAATAAAACACTTCAAAGACCAACACCACAAATAATTACAAACAGCAACACTAACTACATCTTATAGCAGCAAACTACAAGCTATAATCTAACAAATAAACTAACATGCATAACAAACTAACATGCTAAAGTAGAATCTTCAGTATACAGGGGTACCACCTCTATACTAAAGATGCTATTACAGACAGCTAAGGCGAACAGGTAGCTAGGCTGCCAGCCTAAAACTGTGAGACTACTGCAGCCAGACCCTCGCTTTTATAGCCGACAGAGGAGCAGGTGCAAAGGCAGATGTCCGTGGGGCAGATGCACTCTACTACATTCGCCGCGTCGCAAAAGTAATTTAATACGGTGTCGACGTAATACTCTTGTATTTTTATTTTGACGGTTCATTTGATATGTTTTACACTTAGATATGCAATAGCTGAAACACACGCACTTACGACAAGCTTTCTCGTCAACTTGATTTCCTGGTATTTTTATAATAACTAGAATAGGTTTCGTTAGGTGTCGCAAAAAAGATCTAGAATAAAGAAACACAATAACTTATACTTTATGTCTGGTATATATGTTACAATCGTTCATAAAAAATAAAAAACTAAAACAAACTTTAAAATGTTTTGAATTTCGGCCAGGTAAATTAATAAATTAATGAAAAAGTACATCACAAATACTGCTGTATAAGTTTGTGTGTTCAAATTAAATGTACATGGCATAAAAAATTATAAAGTATAAATCTTGCGTTATTTTACAAAATCCTTGATCTTAATAAGTATTAACGGTTGGCACGTTAAATGACAGAAACACTATATATAAATTTTCCAACACCTTAACAATACTTTGATTTCAATATTTTCCTTACCCCACAGTAATTTCCCAAGTTATACCGAACTTATATAAACGCTTTTAATATAACTTTCTATCACCAATGAATATAAGCTTGAAAATGACGTCAAGAAGAGTCTTTAGGAGAGAATAGTGACAAATGATATATTAATATATTTCTGGTGTTAAATTTACATGAATAATTAAGTTTAAATATATAGTGGTTATTGTTCGGGTTTAAATACAAATTTTGTGACATATTTATTTGAACTACGTTTTATAACACTTTGCAATGCTCAAACAACCGTCCAAAACACGGTTATAACTTCATAAAAAAAGCTCAATGTTAGTCTGATCTACCTCCGAGTCGGCGTATCGGATAGCTAATTTTGATTACAATATGAATATATAAAAACCTCACAACCCTCCGATACAATTTTTTAATCAGTGTACTGGGCTTCGGATAGCCAAAGGTGCTATGTCCCACGGCGCGCCGCGCCGCCGCGCCGGTGCCGCGCCTGGCATAGTTACTTTAAAAATATATTTCAAATAAAATAAAAAACTAGCCCGGAAGTATGCTTTTCTTCCCAGCCTCTGGAGTTAATTATTGACACAGTAGTAATATAGGGAAACTCTTTTCATGTCTATTTTTAACCATCCAATTTATTTGTTATTGAATTTATAGGTCGTTCAATAAAGACTGTCACTTTAAAATCAATGTAAAGCGCATTTTTTTTGAGTTAACTTTTTATTACCTATATTTAAATGCATAAGGAACGGAAAGAGTCTAAGTCAAATCTAGCAAGACAGCCAGATATAGCATTTAATAAAACTGTAAGTAGAAAAATATTCGCTTCCCCGTATTCATTTGATAAAATGCAGTGTTAATTAATATATCATCATGTGGAAGAAACATATGTCAGTGAACTTAATTTTGAATAAAACTCCAGGATATACTAAATACCCCCGTAGCAGCAAACCTGCATACTCAGAGAATTTCAAATGCATATTAATTTATCTTAATACCACATAAAGCCACATACCAAGTTTCATCAATATACATTCATAAATAAACGATTTATGACATTTTAATTATTCTCCATAAGAATAACATGGCGGCTGAGTATGCAGGTTTGCTGAAATAAGGAACACTAAAAATGGGCTTTTATACAAATATCATTATAACTCAACTAGGTAAAGCCACATACCAAGTTCTATTAATTTATGTTCATAATTAAAGGAGATAACACGTTAATTATTCTCCATAAGAATAACATGGGGCTGAGTATGCAGGTTTGCTGCTACGGGAACTATCGGGCAAAAAATGGATTTTTGTGCAAATATCAATAGACCACAACCAAATAAAGCCATATACCAAATTTTGCCAGTTTACGTTCATAAATAAGCGAGATATACAATTTTTCTTTTTCTCCATAAGAATAACATTAGACAACGTACTGTGTTTAGCACTTTCAATATCTCGGTAATCAATTGACGTAGAGCAATGATCAAAATACCAAATTGTTTGTTTTTTTTAAGCTGAATTAAATGGTGAAAATTAAAATTTGATTTAAATTATAATTACATGTGAAAACCCCAAAAAACACATTTTTGGGGTACAAACCCCCCCCCCCCAAAAACCCCCCTTCGGATGGTGCGATTCATCTGGTTTTCGAACTCGTTCAAATAAATGGTACTTTACACATTTGTACCAAATTTCATTAAGATCGGACCTTTTTTTACGAGAGTTCTCGTGCTTACGGACACATATATATATATATAAATATATATATATATATTTATATATATATATATACATATATAAAAGTTTGAACGAATGGTGTTTTTGGCATCTGGGGACCTCAAAATGAAAAGTTATCATGGTCTCGGGCTTAAGTCTTACCATGAGACCTACGGTAATAGCTTCTTCCCTATAGGGGAAATTCGCTAAAATTAAAGATGAAATCACAAGATAAACGACATTCATTTTAAACACTTCTTTGTAAACTCAACAATTAACAAGCAGTTAAGATGTATAACAATTTCCAGCCGTCATTTTCCAAGATTGTTGACAAAATATTATCAATTGATCTATGGCAACGTCTGAATACTTTAACAGTTCAATCAACCTTACTTTTAAATTGACAGGCATATATGTGATATTGATATACAAATATCCAAAAGTAAAATCATTTGTAGCATTTTATATTTCGGGACACTTCTTCGTATAAACGGTCAATAAAGCGTAAGAACATAATCGGTCCCGGCATCGGACCCTGAGTTACTCCTACATTGTAGTCATGAACACAAAAAACACGTGGGCTAGGGGCTAGAGGTTACAGGCACTTTTTACGGCACTTGTCTTGTCGCGAAGAGCTAATTATCTTGTTCAACCGCCGGCGTCCTCCAGTTTCGATAAATAAGTCTCAATATCGCATCCGCTCTTGTTATGATGTAGTTTGCTTTATTAGCAGCTAAACTGCCCAATGGAACCAGTCCGGAGAATGCAAATTGCGCTGTCTGATTACTACTTAAGTGTAATTATGCGTCTAGGACCGCCCGAGGGTGTGGTCGCGTTTGCGCGTGTGAGAACACAGGCATGTGTGTGTGTGTGTGTGTGTGTGTGTGTGTGTGTGTGTGTGTGTGTGTGTGTGTGTGTGTGTGTGTGTGTGTTTTGACTTATCGCCCCGTCTGGCCTTGATACCAATATCATCTTAATTGTCGGATATTTTTTGTTGCAAGAGGGTTGACTAATAAATATAAATGCATTATATAGTTTTCCTGTAATTACGGTCAAACAAGTTACACCAAGACCCTAGCTGTTTAAGGCTTCGCTTAAAGTATTTTGATTACGGTTAATTATTGTCGATACAGTTTAGCGGTGCCCTCTTGCGTGTATTGGCTTGCAGTTACAACCTAGTTTTTATTATGAATTTTACTATTTTCTTTGTCGCGGAAATAACAAAATATGATTTGTCGCTTTGCAATTCATCTGAAAGGGTATCAATTTATAATAACTAATAATACGAGAATAATATGTGATTTTACTTGGTTTATATTGTGCGACCATTAAGAATCTATGATCGTCAAAATAGTTTTAATTACAAGTTATAATGAATCAACGAATTGATAAGTAATTAGATACAAATTTTATACCGATCTTATTAAAAAATTGTTCTTCTACATCAATAACTTGAAATATGAAGGAAGAACGTTAGTTATCTCCGTAAAAAGTCTGTAATTGATGTTTTCTCGAAGAAAGTTGCATGATCACCTTCGATCCTGATCAGCGCCGGAAGATGTATTTACGAATGACAGCCCCATCTAGCGGCGAGTGAGAAGCAGTACGAATCGCAACTGCTGAGTGGCATGCACCTGGCGGGGGACGGGGTAATTAAGTCGGACCGGAAGCGGAATACGTGAATGGTGGTAACGATCCTGCAAGTTTGGCAGGGCGAAAATGAAAACGGGGTCAACCCGCGAGCCCTTTCCCCTAAACGAAAGTTCGATCCTCGTTGTGTGTGTTTTGACAACATCGGGTTGACCAAACACTGTCATTACAGGGGACGCGCATTTTGAAAGTGCACTCTATCGGAAATGATTGTAATCACTGATCGATGGCTTTCCCCGCTGCTAACCTCAACCTTGGGAACCTCGCAGTCGCGGTGCAGCGGGGGTCAAGGTAACTCGGGAACCGACCTAACCCACTTCTGGGAAATGGGATTCCCCTTGTCTTCCTTACTGCAACGAGGTCTCGTTAGCTAAACGGTTAATTGCAAGGTCGCCGCTTAATTAACTGTTTTTAACCCCGTGTCGTTTAATTAGACTATACTAGTAGTTTTGGGATTAGCTACTAACAATGGAAGTACTAAATGTTGTCCTTAATATAATTAACTAATTGAAACTGTTTAGAATAAATGGGAAACGTAAGAAAATTATTAATTTTATTGGCTTTCCCCGAAATCATTGCTTTTTCAGGTGATTTTACATTAATAGTCAAATCAAATTACACATCTGATGAAATACCAACACAAGATTTGTTTAACTTGGCACTTTTATTATCTAATGTATGGCCTTAAGAGAGGTTGTATACAAAAACTAATATTTTTCTCCAATTTTCTCACCAATACCTTGGACTTAAGCAAAGAAAGCTATTAATTTATAGTTTATATTATATTTTTCAACAAAAGCATAATTACATTATAGATCAGTCGGTGTCTCTTTCTCCACACGGGGATTTTGCAGTTTTAATTTCTGACGTTATCACATATACAATACAAAAATTACGTTTACAATAAATTACGTATATAATATTGAATACGTACAATATCGTGTGATATAGTGTGTAATAACTTGTTTTGTCTAAGACTGATCAGTAAAATAAACATATGAACGAATGCGTCTTAGTGTTCTTTTGGTTAAAATCGCAATCTTCCAATCAAATTTTAGCTCGATCGATCCAGTATGCATAATTTATTTGTAACATATATCTAATTGAGAATGGTCTATTCTCAGTGGTAACGTTTAACAAAAATACATACAGGTTTATTATATATGTAGTAAAAAGTATTGTAAGTTGAAGTTAAAGCAATGTAATAATAAAGAACAATTAGTACTTTCATTTATAACTGTGTGTAGGATTAGTAATTATATCGTATTAATTTAAGGATTAGTAAATGAAAAATAATTTGGGTAATAACAAGTTTTATTCACTTATTTATAGGTTTGTAATATCCTCGAAGTTTCACTCGCTAATAGAGAAGACAAGCAAGGGTATTAAATAACTTAGTCCAAATAGTTTTAAGACATTAGTTAATGTTCATTTACCCAAAGAAATTACAGTATTATTCAGTTTTTGTCTCACCTTATATGTATGCAGACCTTCATTAATAATATTACTGTAATGCCTGTTTGAAATTTGATATAATTGTAAGGTAATGTCTGAAGTTCAGTTTACATTGGGTGTGATATACGATTTCAGCAAACAAGGATTTTGCTCATATCAGAAGGATAATAATAAACAAAATATATATATATATATATTTCGAACATATATTTAACATAAGAAACCACATTACAGTATAAAAAAGGTCTAACACTAAAATAAAATAAGTCGAACCACATCACAGCCACAGTAAAATTGTCCCAAGACCTGAACGTAAAAAAAAAACACTTAAATCTAAATATAAATAATAATGGAGGACATAAAAAGGCCAAACGAACTATCAAAATACTCAACATTTTGAGTAGTACATAATATTAAAATTTCACATGTTATAGACACTGACATATTCAGCTAGTCCTGTTGCTAAAAGATGTGTTTGCATGTTCTCATTTTAATTTCAGAAAGTTTGCTATCATGTTATTTAAGATATACGGTATTTCGACAAAAACGGTTTACGTACATATTAGATAGTGATAATAATTAAATAATTATGATTTTTTTGTACACAGATTAAAAATGAGAAACTTTTTATAACTTACCTTATGTTCTAAACGTGTAAAAACATATACAATTAAATTGAATAAATAATGTAAGGCATAAACCTGCCGAACGACCTATCAAAATACTCAGCGTTTTGAGTAGGATCAATATATTATAACAAAATTGCATCGTGTCTTGACACCAAATTGATTGCCAAAAAACGTCAAAGACCTAGCTGAAAAAATTATGTATGTTATTGTATACATTTTAGTACTATGCTTATCATATTAGGTGTGATATGCAATATTACGGTAAAACAGCATACGTACACATCAAAAGGTTAATAATAAATTTAATTAAATTTTGTTGCATGCAAAGATTTAACATTAGGTTAACAGGATTATTGGTGTAAGAGATAAAGTGGCCAATCTGACCCAATATTCAGTCACCACAACAGTAAAATTGTCGAAGTCCTGAACGTTACGAAATTTTTAAAATGCAATATGATTATACCAGAAGCCATAAGAAGGTCGTTCGACTTATCAAAATAGTCAGCGTTTTATACCAAGTTTTATTAATTTATCTTCATAATTAACGGAGATAACGTTTTACTTATTCTGCATAAGAATAACATGGGACTGAGTACGCAAGTTTGCTGCTACAAAAACAATAAACCAATAAACTGTTTTTTTTTTTGTGCAATAGACCACAACGATATGAAGTAATATACCGTACCAAGTTTTGTCAGGCTAAGTTAGTAGTGGAGAAACAGGAAAGAGGCCCCACAATCGGCGCTTTTTCCCCATGTTATTCTTATGGGGAGCCGTTTTTGCACCGACACCAGCTCCCGCCTATAGAGCTCCCGCCCGCTGGTCTATATTAAATATACCCCTGCCATAAATATATTGTCCCTCCTCTTTTTAAAAACTCTGGTGTTTTAATCCCAACTGCCGCCAAAACTTGGTGTTTTAATCCCAACTATTACGGTCGAACTGTCAACTGATTAAAACATCCGCCACACGCACATCCGCCGCTTTCACGCGCAACACCATTCATCGACACTCTCCCGAGAGCGAAAGTGCGCTTGCGACACATTAACACACTAATGGATTGTTGCGTGACACTTTGACCAGACTTTCCACTTACCAGTAATTTCCTGGAAATCCTCTCAATGTGAGGTAATTTCCAAATTGTAAATCGAGGTGTATATAAGGAGCCACCAACACCGCTGTTCTACACCAGTGACCTCGACCACCGGACGCCACCACACCCCAGTGACCGCGACCACCGGACGTCACCACACTTGTCACCACATGACATCACCGGCTCACCGCACCTCCACGCCACCGGCTCCTAGGACTCTGTGAGTGTTAGCAACGGTGTGATGTCTTTAGGGACAACTGTTAATCCATAATTGAAATAGCCTAATATTTGTAAATCTCCAATTCACCATTTCCAAACGTGTATTAATACCTAAAATGTGTATGTAAAAAATAATATTGCACCACCAAATTGGAAATTTTTTTAATTTTTGCAGTAATTAAACTGCAAAAATGTCTTATTTTAGAGTTAAAAAATATGTTTTTATTATTTAAAAAAGATAAAATTTTAAAATTTTCAACCAAGGATATATATAGAAGCTCCTAAATCACCACCCTCATTCCAACAAAAAATGTTGACCTGTGCACAGTGCTCCACGTCTTGCTCCAAAAAAAGCAATTTAATCAGACACTATCGTAACATTCACAAAATTATTCCTAATGTTTGTAAAATATGTCATCAAATATTTGATAATACAAATTTTAAAATTCACATGCTAGAAAAACATAATACTTGTGATGTGTGTAAGAGAGTCGTCACTCGGAACAAGAAACGACACTACCTACGATGTGACAAACAACCTTACAAGTTGTATAGTTTTAACGGTGAATCAGCGGAAGTATTAGACACTCTCCAATCTTGTCCTCTACCCATCAAATGGATTCTTATTAGGAGAGTAAAATTCATCAAACACTCAGTGGACAATAATGGTGATTTAATTATTGACAAAGAATGTATTGCTGATTTTCGAAGTTTAACTAATTTATCAATTGAGAAAGCACAGCTAAAGACTCAAATTGAAAATTCACTTTTAAAAATCGATACCTCCATGCACAAGTATCAAGCTCAAGGCAGTGGATGGATATATGACCGCACTAAATACTGGCAGCTGCATGTTTACAAATATAAGCCCCTAACTCCCAAATCATACATTCCCACGCCAGAAAATATAAAATCAAAACACGCTGTTTTAAATATTAAAAACACCGATAATAAATGTTTCACCTGGAGTGTTTTAGCAAGCCTAAGACCAAGGAATAGTAAACATGCAAATCGAGTATTTTACTACGAACCCTATGAGGGCCAGTTGAATATGACAAACATAAAATATCCAGTAAAAATATCCGACATTGATAAATTTGAAAAACAAAACAACATAAGTGTTAACGTATATGGAATTGAAGGAAAAACAATATATCCACTGAGAATAACTAAACTAAATAGCAATACTCACGTCAACTTGCTTCTTCTACAAGAAGCTCGGAAATCACATTACTGTTTAATTCGTGATTTTGACAAGTTAATGTTGCGGTCTACAAAATACAATAGTAAGAAATATTTTTGCAAGTTCTGTTTGCAACATTTTGGCACCAAAGATATATTGGAACGTCACACAACATATTGTAAAACCTTTGATGCCCAAAGAGTACAAATGTCTGAAAAAGATACACTACAATTTACGAATTACAAATATCAACTTAAAGCTCCCTTTGTGATTTATGCAGATTTCGAATGTTTTATAAACGGCGGCAAACACACGCCTTCTGGATTTGCTTATGTTGTGGTGAGAGACTCTAAAATTATTTACGAAGAGTTGTACAGCGGTGAAAATGTGATGGATGTATTTTTCGAAAAGTTATTTAAAACTTATGACTTTATTAAAAGTCAGATGGAAGTATGTGTTCCCCTTGTAATGACTCCAAAGCAAGAGGCATCCTTCAAAAACTCTACACGCTGCCACATATGCCAACAGCTGTTACTGGGTGATAAAGTGCGCGACCATTGCCATCTAACAGGCAAATTCCGAGGACCCTCCCACAACGCTTGCAATTTAAACTATAAAGTAACCAAGAAAATTCCAATATTCTTCCACAACCTTAAAAACTATGATGGTCATTTAATAATGCAACACTTGGGAAAACTCAATCGCAAATTGAATTGCATAGCCAAGGACATGGAAAAATATATATCGTTCTCTGTTGATGATTTGGTATTTTTGGATTCCTACAACTTTCTGTCTCTTCCCTTAAGCAAATTAGCTTCCAATTTAAATACATTTAGATTTATAGACAATCCACTACTACAACGCAAGGGCGAATTTCCATACGAATACATGACAGGACCAGAAAAGTTTTTAGAGACCCTACCACCCATAGAGGCATTTTACAGCAGCCTAACTAAAGAATGTATATCTCCTGCACAATATGAACATGCTAAAAACGTATGGAATCATTTTAATATAAAGAATTTAAAAGAATATCACGATTTATACCTTAAAACAGATGTGTTGTTATTGGCTGATGTGTTTGAGACATTTAGGGACTTGAGTTTAAAGGATTATAAACTCGACCCCGTCCACACGTACTCATTGCCTGGACTAACATGGGAGGCGTGTCTTAGAATGACCGGCATAAAATTACAGTTATTTAGTGACATTGACATGCATTTGTTTATAGAACATGCCATTAGAGGCGGTGTAAGCATGATTTCCACACGCTACGCTAAAGCCAACAATAAGTACATGGGTGAACATTATGACCCAAATCAAGAAAGCACCTATCTTGTATACTTAGACTGCAACTCGCTATACTCTACAGCAATGTGCGAGTCGTTGCCCGTTGATGGCTTTAGATGGACAAACGAGAAAGATTATAAAGCCAATAAAAATGAAAACTTTGGATTTATTTTGGAAGTTGATTTAAAATACGATAAAAGTTTACACGATTTGCACAACGACTACCCGCTCGCACCAGAAAAAATGAATGGAAAATTAATACCAAATTTAAATGACAAAACCAAATATATTCTACATTATAAAGCACTAAAAAAATACGAAGAACTGGGTTTGGTAGTTACAAAATACCACAGAATCTTAAAATTCAGACAATCAAAATGGCTCGCACCCTATATTAATTTTAATATTGAAAAGCGACAAAAAGCTGAACATGATTTTGAAAAAGACTTTTACAAACTGTTAAATAACAGTCTCTTTGGTCGAACAATTATGAACCAACGCAAGTTTCGTGATATACATCTTGTAGATGAGTCTATGTTAACAAAGTATGTTACAAAGCCAAGATTTGACTGCAGCAAAAAGTTCGATAACAACTTGCATGCTGTGCATTTAAATAAATTAATTGTAAAGTTTGATAAACCAATATATTTAGGAATGACCATTTTGGATATCAGCAAAGTAATCATGTATGATTTCCACTATAATTATATGTCAAAATTTAAGAATAAAAAGTTCTTAATGACAGACACGGATTCTCTGATGTATTCTATAGTAACAGAGGACTTTTACAAGGAAATACAAAGCGACTTGGACCGTTTTGACACCTCTGCATACAGTAAAGACCATTTCTTATACTCTGATAAAAACAAAAAAGTTACGGGCAAGTTTAAAGATGAATTAAATGGTCAAATTATGTATGAATATTGTGGTTTAAGGCCAAAATTATACTCTTTCATTCCTCTACAGTGGTTATACGAAAAAGAAAAGCAAAATGAGCTAGAGGTTAAGAAGGCAAAAGGAGCTGACGGCGCTACAGTTAAACATCTCTTAAGACACCAACACTACTTACACTGTCTTGCAACTGGAGAAGATTACTACGAGAATGTTACAAGAATTAAATCCACAAACCACCGTCTGCAAACATTAACGATGAACAAAAAGGTACTCTCTTTTGATGACGACAAGAGGTTTATTGTGGATGGCATCAACACCCTTGCCCTTGGTCACTATAAAATTGGTCAAACATAAATCTGTATTTGCCATTATTCTTTGGCCTTTCCTTGTCTATTACAATAAAGCCATATTTAGTCCTATCCCAGCACTGATGGCAGAGATTTCTAAATTGGTTAAATGAAAAATCATTTCCCACATGATTGTTATACACATGTTTTAAATTTAAATCGTCTTGTTTAAATAATATTAGGAAATTAACATTGTCACGTAAATGTTTGTTTACTTTACTGTAAGATTGACACAAGTAAAAACTGCTAATATTTTTGTGTCTGCCCATTGAGAAAAATTGTGTGATATTTGGACTATTTATGTCGTCAAATACAACTATGGAGTGTGATTCTACATCATTTGGTGTGATTTCACAGTTTGAATATGTGTGTAATTTAACTTCATCACACAGACGGAATATTTCAATTATTTTTTTATATTTTTCTTGTTCTAAAGATTTGGATATTATATATAAATTTGTAAACTTTAATCCTTGTTTTTTTACAATTAAGTTATAAATTACAACAGTCTTCCCCGAACCACTGGGCCCTATTATAAGACAGCGAATATTATTAGGAAATAGGCCCAACTTCTTTGGTGTATTTTCTTTATGTGCTATTTTAAATTTGTTCTTTTGTTGAATAAATGACATTTTTTTATATAATGGTGTATTTTCTTTATTGTGTTGATTCTTTGTTGAATAATTTTTTTATATAATAAAAATGGCAAAGAGAAAGTGTAAGAAGGGTAAGGGATTATTCTTAAAGCCATATAGAGGCCGTGGCTTGTTAAATACCCTTATAAACAACCTTCCTTTCCCACTCCACATCCCGTCGTATTCATATTGTGGTCCAGCAACTAATATACGTGAAAATTTAGCCAAAAATGTACCTCCAAAAAATAAGCTAGACTCTTATTGTAAAGAGCACGACATATTCTACATGAATAATCCTGATACAGCCGCCCGGAACAAGGCAGATATGAGATTAGCGGACCAGGCTTGGACTAGGGTTTCGGCAAAGGACGCCAGTCTGGCCGAAAAAGCAGCAGCTTATGCAGTGACAAATTTGATGAAGGCTAAGGCAAAAATGGGAATGGGATTAAAATTTAATAAAAAAGATGGACAACTTTCAGCTGTTAGAGGCAGCAAGAGACGTGCCTCACTTTCGAGGGGTGTACCTAAAAAACGAGCTAAGAAAACAGAGACCAAAAGTAAGAGAATGTGGAATTATTAATTTAGACAGTGACAGGGGCACACATTGGACAGCATATCGTAAAAATAAAGATGTTGTAATATATTTTGACCCATTCGGAATACAGCCTCCAAAAGAGGTAATTGAATATTTTGTACCATCTAAAATCTACTATACAACTGATCAAATACAAGATTTAAACAGTTCCATTTGTGGAATTTTATGTTTATCATTTCTGAAAAATTTTAGTTTATAAAAATGGATTCATTTACTATAACATTCACAGGTACAGAGCCAGAGTTAAAGTCGGTGTTCTTTCCTCCTATAGAATTAAATGGTGATTATGTAATTGGACTGGTAGATTTTCAAAGTTATAATTCTATATTTAATGTTAAAAAACCTCTAAATACTTTGACATATTACAAAATGCACAAAATTACAACCCCAAAAGGGGAGGTCACAATTGACGAATTAAACCGGGCATTGGATGGTAAAGTTGAAGTTATTATACAAAATAAAGTAGCATTAATTAATACAAAAGTCAAACTTATATTTTACAAAGGCCTAGTTCCAAAATTAAATAAACTTAAAGACACAAAATTAACTATAGACGAGGGTGAGGATGTGTATTATTACGATCACAAAGCTCCAAATGTAATTGAAATTGCTGAAGGTACATACGAGGTGTTTGAGCTTGCGAAGGAAATTCAAAAGCAACTCCCAGATTTTGTACTTATAGCCGATAATAAAACTATGAAAGCCACATTACATTCTGGCCATGTGTTTGATTTTACAAAACCGTGTTTAGGGTCTGAATTATTGGGATTTAAAGGATTTTCTACTCCAGATATTGCGTTTAAATCCGTAAATAAAATCAACATAAATAATGTAAATGTGATTAGAGTAAAATGTAATATTGCGAATGGGTCTTATTTAAATGGTGACAAATCACACACCATACACAGTTTTTACCCAGAAGCCCCTCCGGGCTACAAAATTATTGAGGTCCCCAGAAATATTATATACTTCCCTGTAAATAAGAGAAGTTTAGATGTTGTTAGCATTACATTTGCAGATCAACACGACAAGCCAATTGACTTTAATAAAGAAGAAACTACAATTACTTGTCATATAAAAAAGATATGAGAATTTACAAGAACGGGCTGAGTGTGCAAAATGCCAGGTTTCTGCGATCAATTGGGTTGAAGTTAAAATTTTCTATTAATAAAAATGGAAGATTTTCTAGATGTTGCAGGAAAATTCCAATACGATGATAGCCTGGTTAAAATTACAAATCACTCCTATGTTCCACACAACACTTTAGCAATAAATAATTCCGATGAAATTCGAATATGCATAAATAATCAAGATTTACTAACACTCCCATGTAGGAGTTATTTGTATATTAAAGGAGAAATAGAGAATCATGATAAAGGACATTTTATAAATAATGCATTTGCATTCTTATTTGACGAAATTAGATACGAAGTTGCTGGTAAAGAAATAGATATTGTAAGAAATCCGGGAATTTCCAGTCTTATGAAAATATTGTGCTCTTACAATAAAACAACTAAATTGTCAAATGCAGCATTTGATTCTGATGAAAATTTAAAGGAGTTCCATAAAAGCGGCAAGTTTAGTACTTGTGTCCCGTTAGAGCTGTTAATGGGTGTGTTTGAGGATTTTAATAAGGTTTTAGTAAATGTTAAACAAGAATTGGTGTTGAAAAGATCCAAAAACGACTTAAATTGTATATTAACAACATCTAATGCTCCAACTGGTGTCGATCCTATTCCTAAAATTACACTTAAATCGATTCAGTGGGTGATGCCGCACGTGGTACCATCTGATGGGGAGAAGCTTCAATTACAAAAGATGTTATTGCAAAATAAAAATTTGCAAATTGCATTTAGAAGTTTGGAGCTACACGAACTCCCATCATACCCCGAAACCAAGAGACACACATGGTCAGTTAAGACGTCATCGAGTTTGGAGAAGCCCAGGTATGTTATATTTGGTTTCCAAACAGGTAGGGACAACAGTGCACGAAAAAGAACTGATGAATTTGATCACTGTAAATTGAAAAATCTCAAAGTGTTTTTAAACTCTGAATATTATCCTTATAGTGATTTAAATCTCGACTTTGAAAATGGAGATGCCTCTAAAGCTTATGAGATGTTTGTGAGGTTTAGGGAGAGTTACTACAACACCGTCCCCGATCCTATGTTTAACAGAGCTGACTTTATAAATAAATATCCTCTAATTGTAATAGATTGTTCTAGGCAGAATGAATCAATCAAAGAGGGGGTTGTAGATATTAAATTAGAAATTGAAACTGCAGAAAACGTCCCTTCAAACACATCTGCATATTGCCTAATAATACACGATAAGGTGTTTGAGTATAATCCTTTGACAAATGAGATAAATAAAATGTAAATAAAATGAAAACAAATATTCAACAAGAATTGGTAGAGTCTGCAAAACAAATAAGAGAAAAATATAGGGCGTTAAAACGTGGTAAATTTCTAGAGGCTGAAGAGAGGTTCCAAACATTCCAACCGTTAATAGAGCCTTTGCAAGAATTAAAAAATTTAGCCGCAAAAACAGAGAGGCCAGTTCTCCCAATGATTTTAGAAAAGACCCCGTCTAGAATACCAAGAATAACACAAATAACACCACACAAATTAGATTTTGGTCTTTTAGCATCAGACTATTTAGGAAATTACCTTAGTAGAAGTAGTATGACAGACACCACATATGGTATTAGGCGAGAAGGAAATAAATTTTTTATTGGGAATCAGGAAGTTCAAATTGCCAATGATGATGTTACAGTTGGAGAAAAAATTTATAAAGGGACAAAGGGATTGTGGGAATTGTTAACTTTAAAAGAACCCGTAAACTATAGTCAGGCTGATTTGCAAAATTATAAAGAGATTTTGGAAGCTACAAATGCACATTTAAAGGGTTATAAAACAGGTGCGGCGATGTCAAGTAATAAACACACTAAATATCTTAATATAATTAAACCCCTGTTTAAGACTGTTGGTGAAGGTTTAAGGCAGGTAACTGGTAATAAAATAGACTATGTTTATTGGGACGATCCTAATGAGCTTGTAGATAGGTTAAGACTGCTTTGGTTAAGCCGATTGGCGGGAAATTCTGGAGTGGATAATGAGATAGATTCTATCATAGAAGAATTGAGGGAAAGTGGAATTGTTTATTAAATAAAAAGATGATAGATAAATTTTATCGCGTATATAACCCATATAGTAAACCAGAAGCTAGAAGTTTTAAAGAAACTACTTTAAATCTAAAAGATGATGGTTGGAATGCTTTAAATTATAAAATTAGTAATGTTAAAGGTGGGGAGTTTACTGACGATGTATCGACTTTGGGGCAGACGTTGACCAGGAAAGGTGATGCTTTTGTACAAGGTAATACTAAATATAAGTTTTTAGAATTCAAGAATAATAATTGGAACGCTAATAAACGCAAAATTACTAATGTTAAACGAGGTGAAAGCTCAACCGATGTACCCACATTAGAGCAAACTTTAATAAGAAAAGATGGTGTCTTTGTACAAGACAAAAATAATTATGAATTTTTGGAATCGGAGGGAAATGTTTGGAATGCCAAAAAGCGAAAGATTAGTAATTTGTTGGCTGGTAAAGAAAGCGATGATGTTGTAAACGTCTCTCAAGTGCCAAAAATGGATCTAAACTTTTGGGATTTTAATAATAAAAGGCTAGTTTGTGTTAAACCCGCTGTTGATGAGAACGATTGTGTTACAAAACATCAGACTGTGACTTTAGACGGTCTTAAATTTGATGGTAAAAATAAGCAATTAACAAACATTTTACCTGGGACATTGCCAAATGATGTGGCTGTTGTTAATCAAATATTAACAAAAGGTGAGAAAAGCATAATAAAACAGGGGGATAAATATTATAATGTATTAACATTAGATAGAGATATGTGGGATGCAGAGGACAAATTAATAAAGAATGTACCTGAAGGCAAAGATAGGAGTGATATTTGTTTAATGTCGCAGGTTTTGAGGTATGACGATAATATTAAAACTTTTAGACAAGACAATATTAAATTTGATATTTGTTTAAAATCTCACGCATTAAGGTTTAACAATAAAACTAATAAATTTATGCAAGACAATAATGAAATCGATTTGATGATGTACAATCCTAAATTGTTGGTTGCAGACCCTACATCTTTAAGCGGATTTAAGACTTTAGATGGAGAGGCATATTTGCCAAAAAACTATGTATATCAAAGAATGAGTGATGGTATGTTAATTGGTAGCAATGGAGGTGTTTTTGAAACGACAGAGACTGGCAGATACGTTAACATTAAAAATAAAGAATAAAAAATGGAAAAAATTGCTTACGAATTGCATAAGCCCGCGAGAAAGAACTTTGTTAGAAGGTCTTTTAAGGTGTTGGGTATAAACGAAACTGTTCAAATAGATTTAATAGATATGCGGAATTATGCTAGAGAGAATTCTGGGAATAAATATATTTTAACTTTAATAGACACATTTTCTAAAAAAGCTTATGCTGCTCCACTAAAGAATAAAACTGGATTAGTAGTCACAGAAGCTATAAAAACTATTCTCCCAAAGGGAGTTAAAAATATTCAATCTGATAACGGAAAAGAATTTTTTAATGAACATTTTACCAAACTAATGAAAATTCTAAATATTAATCACTACCACACTTACTCTACAACTAAGGCAGCTATTGTGGAAAGGTTCCAGAGAACTTTAAAGAATTGGTTGTATAGAGAGTTTAGTGCACAAGGGAGTTACAAGTGGTTGGATTTACTTCCAAAGTTAATAAGGATATATAATAATAAAGTACATAGATCCATAGGGATGAAACCTAACCAAGTAAGTGCTAAGAACTCTAAAGACGTACACGAAAGGTTAGCATCTAAAGTACAAGTTAAAAAGCCAAAATATAAGGTGGGGGATAGTGTAAGGATATCTAAATATAAACATGTATTTAGTAAAGGATATACCCCTAACTGGACGGGAGAGCTTTTTACAATAGCAGAAGTTAAGAAAACAAAGCCTGTGACTTATATTTTGAAAGATGAGAATGGCAATATAATCAAAGGAGGATTTTATACAGAAGAATTGTTAAAGACTAAATATAAAGACATGTATTTGGTAGAGAAGGTAATTAGGAGGAAGGGTGATTTATTATATGTCAAATGGCTCGGGTTCCCAAGTAGCCAGAACTCGTGGATTTCTGCAAAGGATGTATTAAAATGAATTTTAGGGTCAAAATATGGCAAGAGTCAAAACGGAAATTAGGGTGCAAAGGTCAGTAAATAGTTGGCAGTTCAACCGTAATGGTGAATTTGGGAAATGTAAGTGAAATTTATTAAAACACTAGGACAATAACATATCCAAATTGCAGACTTATCGGACAGTAAACACCAAAGATAGTTTTTTAGAATTTGAAAATTAATTTTTAAAAATATAGAGGGGGGATGGGGACAATATATTTAAGGGGTATATTTAATATAGGCCAGCGGGCGGGAGCTCTATAGGCGGGAGCTGGTGTCGGTGCAAAAACGGCTCCCCATAAGAATAACATGGGGAAAAAGCGCCGATTGTGGGGCCTCTTTCCTGTTTCTCCACTACTTAAGTTAATAAATGAGCGTGTGTTAGTTTCTTATTAAACAGTTTAAAAAAAAAAAACTTAGATAAATTTAATTAAATCATATTAAAAAAGAGAGTACTTTATTTATTCAAACGTAAAACATGAATAAAACAATTTTTCTTGTATTTTCTTATAATTACAATATTGTAGGCTATTAGCGTTGACTATAGTCAATGCTATTAATATCTCGTACTTTCGTATCTATTTCGTACGAATCTGTACGAGCAGGTGTGGGTACAGCTGTTCGACTGTCTGAATGTCTGTCTGTCCTTGATTTGTGGTCCACGTGTTGAATGAATCTAAGGTCGACACAACACTTTGTAGAAGTAAAAGTTGTTTTGATTAGTAGTAAAACACTTGTTAATTTAGCCTTAATATATTTTGTATGTAAATTTCTCATTTTATTCAGTCATTATAGAAATTAAACCAACCAATTGCGTTGTCACATCTGTTTTTTCTCAATATAAAAGAATCATTGCACAGTAACTGAGAAATCTGTAAAATTCCCGCAACACGACTCCAATCTATCTATCTCCAATCCATTTTAAGTAATTAACTATAACTGAATTGAATAAATCTGAATTGAAGGTTTTGGCTGAATTTTTTTACTCGTAGTTCTTGAATACAGTTTGACTCTGCATGTATTGAATAGCACTAATCACTTTTGCAATTATGTTGTTGGTTCATATTAATACATTTCCAAAATGAAACAAAAAGGCAATCAAAAATCTCTAAAGATTCAACCGTTATTGCTCAAACCGCTTCATGAATTTATTTTTCTAGTAATCAAGACAAAAAAAAATGTTTTTTACGTGTATTTTTGGTGAAAAATTATTTTCAACTTTTTGCTTCACGAGTAAAATATAATCACTAAACAGATATGTTTATCAATGTAACAAATAAGTCTCTTATTATTTACTGCCTAATTTGCTTTACATATCAAATTATATGATTCCTCATAAGTCTAAATGAATAGAAATGCAACATAACAATTTATTTTATGAAAAACCAAATATGTGATACACTTTTTATGAAAGGATATAAGTGTATTATAGTGAATAACACATTTACAACGAATATATAATAGATTTAATTTATAATGGTCCATTTTAAAATTGTTATTGACATTTAAAAAACAAATCTATGACATGTTACACAATGTATAGTGAAGTTTTACCTTACAAATTCTGAAAAGAATAATAAACACCTTTTATATGCATATTTAAAACCGGATAGCTGTGATTTAAGAACCGGTTAAGACTCCGGAACCTGGATAAGTCCCCGCCAGAGGTGCTACGTTTCGACTTTATTGAAGACCGTTTTGAGCATAGTTGAATACACAGACGGGGCACCGCCGCGCCGGCATCTACCGTGACATCTGCCGTGACATCTGCTCTCCTCTGTCTGGCAGCGTCAACGCTGGCGGCTATAAAACCAAGGAGAGGCTCGCACAGGGCTCGCAGTCGCAGGTCGACAGCCTAGCTAGCTGTTTGCCTGCGCTGTCAGCAATAGTATCTCTAGTATAGAGTTGGTACCACTGCATATTAGAGATGCTACCTTAGCTTAAGGGATGTATGTTTATTATTAAACATGTTAGAGTAACGCTTGTAGTTTTCTGCTAGTAAATGTAGTTAGTTTAACTGATTGTGGTGTTTGATGTTGGTTTTTTTTGAAGTGTTTTATTTACTAATGAAATATGTACTTTTCTTTCACGCTTTAAAACTGACCTTGGTCAAAACTTGGGTTCGCAGTAGCCTGGCGCCGAGTGTTTGGATCTAAGTCCCACCGGGTTTCAGCGATACTGTTGACCTTTGTAAAACCGACCTTGGGTGTTCGTTGTAAATTTACTTAATCTTGGAATATAAACTCTCTTTGTAAACTACCTTGGTCAAAACTTGGGTTTGCAGTAGCCTGACGCCGGGTGTTTGGATCTAAGTCCCACACTGCTTAACTTTAACTGATCAGTATGTTTCTTATCCTTTTCCTAACCCCTTACAAAAAGGTATGGCGCGAAAACCGACCTTAAGTCTTTACGGCACGAAAACCGGATGACTACCTATCTTAGCCCTCACTCACGAGAAACTTTTGGTGCAAACATAATTCAGATACGACCAAGGGTGTAGCAGTAATAGCCAAAAACAACGATTTTGAAGGTCAAATCTAAATAATTTCTTTATTTCTGGTTTACACTATGTTAAGTGGGTACTTAAATTACACGGATTGATCAGACGAACAAGTTGGTGCAAACAGAATTCAGATCTGACCAAGGGTATAGCAGTAATAGCCAAAAACAACTATTTTGAAGGTTAAATCTAAATAATTTATTTATTTCTGGTTTAACATATGTCAAGTGGGTACTCAAATTACGTGGATTGATCAGACGAACAAGATGGTACAAACAGAATTCAGATCCGACCAAGGGTATAGCAGTAATAGCCAAGAACAACGATTTTTGAAGGTCAAATCTAAATTATTTTTTTATTTCTGGTTTTCACTATGTTAAGTTTTTCTTTCACGCTTTAAAACTGACCTTGGTCAAAACTTGGGTTCGCAGTAGCCTGGCGCCGAGTGTTTGGATCTAAGTCCCATCGGGTTTCAGCGATACTGTTGACCTTTGTAAAACCGACCTTGGGTGTTCGTTGTAAATTTACTTAATCTTGGAATATAAACTCTCTTTGTAAACTACCTTGGTCAAAACTTGGGTTTGCAGTAGCCTGACGCCGGGTGTTTGGATCTAAGTCCCACACTGATTAACTTTAACTGATCAGTATGTTTCTTATCCTTTTCCTAACCCCTTACAAAAAGGTATGGCGCGAAAACCGACCTTAAGTCTTTACGGAACGAAAACCGGATGACTACCTATCTTAGCCCTCACTCACGAGAAACTTTTGGTGCAAACATAATTCAGATACGACCAAGGGTGTAGCAGTAATAGCCAAAAACAACGATTTTGAAGGTCAAATCTAAATAATTTCTTTATTTCTGGTTTACACTATGTTAAGTGGGTACTTAAATTACACGGATTGATCAGACGAACAAGTTGGTGCAAACAGAATTCAGATCTGACCAAGGGTATAGCAGTAATAGCCAAGAACAACGATTTTTGAAGGTCAAATCTAAATTATTTTTTTTATTTCTGGTTTTCACTATGTTAAGTGGGTACTTAAATTACGCGGATTAATCAGACGAACAGGTTGGTGCAAACAGAATTCAGATCTGACCAAGGGTATAGCAGTAATAGCCAAAAACAACTATTTTGAAGGTCAAATCTAAATGATTTCTTTATTTCTGGTTTAACATATGTCAGATGGGTACTCAAATTACGCGGATTGATCAGACGAACAAGTTGACGCAAACAGAATTCAGATTGACCAAGGGTATAGCAGTAATAGCCAAAAAAAAATATTTTGAAGGTCAAATCTAAATAATTTCTTTATTTCTGGTTTAACATATGTCAAGTGGGTACTAAAATTACGCGGATTGATCAGACGAACAAGTCTGTGCAAACAGAATTCAGATCCGACCAAGGGTATAGCAGTAATAGCCAAAAACAACGATTTTTGAAGGTCAAATCTAAATAATTTCTTTATTTCTGGTTTAACATATGCCAAGTGGGTACTCAGAATACACTGGTTTAAATCATAGTAACTGTTATAATTATATAGCGTTGAGAAAACATTATTGAAGTTTTCAGTTACGGAGCTGAGGTCTTGACAGTCTAAGAGCTAAACCCTAACTAACACATGTAAACTAGTTATTGTGCGATGTAGAACTTGGTGGGGGGACTGGTATGGTGGGGGGACTGGTGTGGTGGGGGAAGAGCCGAGTACCTAACCTACACGCAGACGCTATATCACTATGCGCCCAGCTCTTGCGCGGTACACATGGATTCACAAATACAAGACAATAATGTTTCTTACACATCTTCATCTTTTAATATTTACCAAGCTGGCACTAATGAAACGACTGATCAAATACAAGTACAAGAAGTGTCTACCACAACATCCTCTGATGCAGAAGCAATTACGTTATCCTTGGTGGGTTTTAACTAACGGATATTTTATTCGAATTCCCCCGCACCAGCTGCCATCTGCCCCGCGCCATCTGCCCCGCGCCAGCTGCTTTGTAACCATCTGCCACGCTCCATCTGCCCCGCATCCTACACTTTTACCCCCACCATTGTATTTGATACCAGAACGCTAGCTATTGAATAGTCAGTACACCTCCGGATCTCGACCGGTGAACATCGAGCTCTCCGAGACGCTCTTCACAAAATAATAATATCATGTCACACGAGATCTGATAGATGTTTCCACTTCATTGCCTATCTGTAGTTGAGTGGTGTTTTGAGGTCTGCTGCTATCTTTAGCGATTAATAATAAATCTGTATGATTTCTGCGCTCATTTCGTAATATGCGTAAGTATACGCATTATATTGAATGTAATTATCAAATAAAACCTGTGAGAGTTTTTTAAAACATCCTCAGGATGACCCTGAACTTGGCCTATCTCACCGTTATATGGTCTACACTATTATATATGCTACAATAATAAGGGTTTTTCTCCAAACCCTCTTCTTCTTGCTCTATTGTAGCGTTTCTGAATTACTGTAAGTCACCTAAAAAATCCAGTTGTAACAGGTTAAAATACAGCTCTGTGATTGGTCGGAATAAGCTCGCTCCCCATTGGTCGTATTAGGCGTTCTGATCGCTGATTGGTTGTTGGTGCCTATATATACCGGTGCAGACAGCCTTCCACATTCATTCTGTTCCAGACTTTTGTGTTGGTCAGAGGTCCTTGCGCTGCTTCATTCTCTGCTATTGTGGTAAGTGAGTTGTGATAGTATTGTGCAATTATTACAGTAAGTGCTACTATAATTTGTCGTTAGTATTTAACGCGTATTATATTTGGTGTATCAGGTCTAAACTCAGTTTTATTGTATAACATAACCCTACTTTTATATCTTAACCTCACTTTTGAGAGTCAAACATATAGTTCTATTTCATAGTCTCACTCTTTTAGTCAGACATAACCTCACTTTAATATTTTTAATTATTATTTTACCAGGCCTATCGTCGTATTTACTCAAGTTTCTCTTTGGGTTCACATAACCTTACTTTTGCTTAACATAACCTCACTTTATTGTTTTAATTTATATTTAACTTTTAGTTTGATTCAACTAGTAAAATGGCTAAAGTTGTTCAACCCGTTGAAGTACTTAGTGACGAGCAGGTTTATGTTAAAAAGTTTAGATTGTACGGAACGAAAACTATTTTCAAATTTTCTAACCCTCCTCCTGATACTAGTGAGATAGATTGGCTCAGACAAGGTTTTGCCAAGATTGTAAATGAGATGAAAGGACAAGCCCGCGAAAATGATCAGCTCGGGTTCACTTTGCAGAGTCTTAACCTAAAAAGTAGAGATCCGGGGTATGTCGCATTTCGACCCGCTGGTGAAATTGATGAAGACATCCTTTGGCAAATTTTTGGAGAGATCATACAGTCAAATTCTGAATCCGTCAAGTCCACTGACACTTTTAAAGTAGAATGTACTCGAGTTAATCTCCCTGTAGGTTCTGGGAGGGTACGACCTGGTATCTTTAACACGTTTGACGAGGAGTGCAAAGCAAGGAAGGGTATCGTAGTTATTAAAAATAAAGACAACTTGTGTCTCCCCAAGGCCTTGGTTGTAGGTATCGCTCATACAACAAAGGATCCTCAGTACAAGTCAATTAGGCAAGATGATAAAAAAATGCAAACCGTGAGGGCTCAGGAACTTATTCGACGGGCTAGAGTAGAGATGCCCGAGGATGGTGCGGGAATCCCAGAACTTGAGAAGTTTTAAGACTTGTTGAAAGATTTCAAAATAACCGTGTTCAATTATGATAATAAAGGCCGGGACGTTTATTTCGAGGGCAGTGTTGAAAATGCTAAATTCAAGATCAACCTGTTGTTTTACAACGGGCACTATAACGTAATAACTAGTTTGACTGCTGCTTTCGTTTGTAAATATTTTTGTGAAGTTTGCCATGTTCCCTATGATCACAAAGGTGTGCACAGATGTTCAAACATCTGTTCTCAGTGTCAGACCATCTCGCCTCCCTGCAAAGAGGAGCATGGAGGAATAGTTTGTTCAAAATGTAATATGACTTTGAGAAATCAACAGTGTTTCACTGCTCACCAAGTCGATAAATGTAAAGTTGTCAAAAAGTGTCTTGATTGCGGTAAATTAGTTTGGATTAGAGACAGATCCACGCCCCACAAGTGTGGAGAAGTCTATTGTAAACCTTGCGGATCTTTCCAAGATCCAAATCACAAATGTTTCATACAGCGGAACGATGGTAAGCCTAAACCAAAGGACTACATTTTCATTTTCTTTGATCTGGAGACTCGCCAAGACGAGTCTCTCCCCTCTGATCCCGAACAAAAAGTACATAAAGTAAACTTGTGTGTTTCCCAGCAGTTTTGCTACCAGTGTATCGAAACAGAATTTTGCAGGGTTTGTAAAAACCGTACGAGAGTCTTCAACTCTGACCCTGTTAAAGATTTCATGGAATACGTCATGGAAGTCCGAAAAGGTTTTAAAGATGTCTGTGTAATTGCCCACAACGGTCAGGGCTTTGATTTCCAATTTTTGTTAAAGTATGTTCTTGAAAAAACTAAATTCACACCCGATCTGGTCATGAAGGGTTGCAAAATTATTCTCATGGAAATGGACAACGTTAGATTTGTGGACTCACTTAACTATTTCCCCATGGCCCTCGCTGCGCTCCCTAAGTCATTTGATCTGCCTCCGGAGAGAAAGAAGGGTTACTTTCCTCACTTGTTCAACACTCTGGCGAACCAAAATTATGTAGGCCCTATCCCCGATAAACAGTACTATTGCCCAGAGTCAATGTTTAAAAAGTCCAATAAGGCCTTTAAAATCTGGTACCATGAAAGAGTAGCGGAAAACTATGTATTTGATTTTCAAAAGGAAATGTTGGAGTATTGCATCTCTGATGTGGAGATCTTGGCCCAAGCTTGCCTTAAGTTCAGATCGATATTCCTCCAAGAGCGTAATGTTGATCCTTTCCTAGAGGCTGTAACGATCGCTAGTGCTTGCAACTTGGCCTTCCGCCGCAACTTTTTGAAACCAAACACGATCGGCCTCATCCCAAAGAACGGCTACCGTTTAGTGGATAACCAGTCAGCTATTGCCATTCAGTGGTTGAGCTGGGAAGAAGAGAAACGTGGAGTGAGGATCGAGCATGCGGGGCGGGGTAAAGAAGTAAAGATTAACAAACTGAAAGTAGATGGGTTTGACAGGGAAAACATCTACGAGTTTCATGGATGCTACTGGCATGGATGCCCCAAATTCTTCCCGTTCAATCGAGAGGCTCCTCTGAAGGAGGATCCCTCAGACTCACTTCACTTAAGATACGAGAGAACTAAGGCCAAAATCGCTAAGTTTAGTGACTACGAAGTAGTCGAGATGTGGGAGTGTGAGTTTAGGAAATTAAAAAAAGAAAAAAAACTCAAACACTTGGACTCTCTCCCCATATTGAACACACTCCCACTAGACCCAAGACAGGCTTTCTTTGGGGGCAGAACGGGTAACTCTAAGACTTACCATAAATGCGTCGAAGGAGAAACGATCCAATATGTGGACGTTTGCTCGCTCTACCCGTATGTGTGTAAGTACGGAAAGTATCCCCTAGGTCATCCCACCATTCATGTAGGAGACAGAGAGTGCAGACAGAGAGGTCTCCAAGTAGATGGTTTATTGAAATGCAAAGTCCTACCACCAAGGGATCTCTACCACCCAGTACTCCCAGCAAGGATGAATAATAAATTAATGTTTGCCCTCTGTAAAACATGTGGTGAAAACCAAAACCAAGAAGACTGTGAACACGAAAGCGAAGAAAGAGCCCTGGTAGGAACTTGGACAATGGATGAGGTGCGGAAAGCGGTAGAGAAAGGCTATGTCATCCTCGATATGTATGAATTATGGGAATATGAAATGGCCACATACGAGAAAAGGGGACTCTTTACAGATTTCATCAATAAATTCCTGAAAATGAAACAAGAAGCGTCCGGCTACCCAGAATGGTGTAAGACTCAGAATAATAAAGACCGGTACGTGCGGAACTACTTCACGCATGAAGGAATCAGGCTGGACCCCGCCAAGATTGCTGAAAATAAAGGTTTGAGATCAATGGCTAAACTCATGCTAAATTCATTTTGGGGTAAATTTGGACAGCGGGAGAACCAGACAAAGGCCACGATAGTCAGAGACCCCAAAACACTGTTCGGGATGATGACAAGACCCTATATAATAGTGAATAGAATACAGATAGTAAACGAAGAGGTAGTGGTAGTGAGCTGGGAGTACCTGGAGGAAGTCGGTGAGCCCTTAAGAAACGTGAATGTAGTCATAGCGGCCTATACTACTGCTCAAGCTAGGCTGAAACTGTATGAATATCTGGAGGCCCTGGGTTCACAAGTCTTGTACTACGATACAGACTCAACCCTCTATATTTATAAGGGAGGTTTGTACAGGGTTCCTACGGGGGATTACCTCGGGGAAATGACCGACGAGCTGGTTAAATACGGACCTGGATCTTTCATCGTTGAGTTCGTTTCTGGGGGGCCTAAAACGTACGCATATCTTGTCTGGTCAACCAACAAACAAAAACTAAAATCTGTTTGCAAAATCAAGGGCCTCACCCTCAATTCTAAGACCTCCAAAACACTTAACTTTGAAAAACTAAAAGAAATGGTTCTTAGTGAGTCAGCTGAAAGCATAGAAATTAAGGAATCTAGAATCAGGAGGACGAAAGACCGCGATATTGTAACTGTGAATGAATCCAAACTTTTCAAAATTACTGGACCAAAAATAAAGCTCGAGGGTGAGTACGACACACTACCCTATGGTTATAAAATCCAAAAACTTGAGTAAACACTACTGGTAGTATTGGGAACGATTCGTCCCCTTTGTAAAAAAAAAACATGGTCACGTGGCCTGATTTCAGGTTTTAACTTGGATGATATAACCTCCAGCTCTGTCTCAGCCACTTTGGTCGCTGATCCTGCCCTAAATTGCTCTAATCTGTACTACTGCACAATACTTAAAATAAAATGGCTCACTTGACTTCATGAACAGTTCAATTGTAAATATAGTTGAGCATGTCTTGGACATTGTAAAAGTTCCCACTGTATGTATGTCTGTGTGGTTGTGTTTGTGTGTGTGTGTGTGAATGAAGGTCAATGGCGTGGGGGACGAAAAGCCCCGTAAACCTGAATGTAAATTGAAGGGTCTTGTACGTTGAGGCGTCTAGGTAAGTCCTTGGCTACTCCTTGGAAGGACCTAGAGTGAATGGTGTACTCAAGTTATTCCTTGAATCCATACCGTGGGACTTGTAAAAAGTAAAAAATGAACGGAGGAGACAATTAGCTTGTTTTTTTTTTGGAAGGTCTCCACGGGTCATGGCGGTGGAGGGGCTATGGCTTTTTTTTCTAAAAATACTCTATCCTTTGTTTGCTAAAAAGGGAGAGGACATTAGTTCGTACTGGGCATCAACCAGGTAATCTGGATGGCCTACGTATGGAATAATGTTTAACCTGGGTGCATATGCACGGGATGGTCTCAAACCCCACCCAAGCAAACAGACACTTAGTATACGGGGTTAACGGCTATGAACACCGGGTTTCTAAGCGATAGCTATGATGGAATGGATGTCTGATAAGCTCTTTAGCGGACAAATTATTTTCTTTGCTATACTGGAACAGTGCGTTGTTCTTGTTTATTCCAACAATAATAGCTGTTAACTGATGTATTTTATTATGTGTTTGAACAATAAAGACTGCTAACAAATGGAACAAGGGGTTTCGCACACCCTGTATAACGAAAATCCTAGTCTGTAAAAGGGCGCTGTCCCACCTTGTTTGCTGAAGTTAGCCCTAGTTGGCCTCGCTGCAACATAGTAACTGTTATAATTATACAACGTTGAGCAAACATTATTGAAGTTTTCAGTTACGGAGCTAAGGTCTTGACAGTCTAAGAGCTAAACCCTAACTAACACATGTAAACTATTATTATTGTGCGATGTAAAACTTGGTGGGGGGGACTGGTATGGTGGGGGACTGGTGTGGTGGGGGAAGAGCCGGGTACCTAACCTACGCGCAAACGCTACACCACTATATGTCCAGCTCTTGCGCGGTACACATGGATTCACAAATACAAGACAATAATGTTTCTTCCACATCTGTCTCTTATAATGTTGAACACAATGACACTGATCAAAAATATATCTGGTGAAATACAAGCACATGAAGTTTCTACAACAACACCATCTGATACAGAAGCAATGATGTTATCCTTGATGGACGTTTTATTAAACAATAATGGAATAAGGTGGTAAATGAATTCAAGAATTACCATCTGCCTCGCACCATCTGCCTCGCGCCATCTGCCCCGCACCACCTGCCCCGCGCCATTTGCCTCGTATCCTACACTTTTACCCCCACCATTTTATTTGATATCAGAACGCTAGCTAGCGAATAGTCAGTACACCTCCGGCTCTCGACCGGTGAACATCGAGCTCTCCGAAACGCTCTTCACAAAATAACAATGTCATTTCATTCAAGATCTGATAGATGTTTCCATTTCATTGCCATCAGGTATTATTTCTACATGACGGTAATGAAATGGAAACACCTATCAGAACAGATTGGTGTCGAAAAAACAACAACATCGATGACAACGAACAACGGGGAACTATTGTAAACATGAATTATTGTAAATAGAATAAAGTAATATTTGTAATAGTAATACCTCGCACTCGTATCATTCGATTGTTTCATTCGATTGTTTTCATTTGATATTTTATATCGATTATACTATCGAATCACAATTCGAATTTTACGAGTGCGACGTAGATTTTTTAAAAACACCCTCCCCGTGACTTTGACCTTTAAACTTTCCCTCATTACGTCACGAAACCGCCTACGTCACTGGCTCAGCCTCAGATGACGTATATATTCACTCAGCCCATGCGGTCAAGTGACGTGTGACGTCACTTTTTAATATATCCTAGATTATATTTATATAATGGTGTAGCTGTAAAGTATATGTATAATATTGTATATACATTGCCATATGATAGTATCAATCGCATAGAGTATATAATAGTCGAACCATGGAACATATATACATATAATTTACAGTATATAATATATATATATATAATGGTGTATATGTAAAATAATGTATCATAGAGCATAGGTTGCCAGAACTGAGCAAAATGAGTTAAAATTTAAAAAGTGAGGTTAGGAAATTTGGTGGGAAATAAAGTGCCATGGGCGCCGCCATCTTGGAATGACGTCACTACAAAATGCTGGCTTCTGATTGGCTTGCTATAGTGGGGCGTATCCTACTTGAGACAGTTGGAACTACTGAATAAATATCTGAATAAAATTACACCGAACCTCAAATTTACATTGGAAACAGAAACCAACAACTCTATTAATTTCCTCGACCTAACAATAAAGAAAAATAATGGGAAAATTCAGTTCTCAGTATACCGGAAACCGACCGCAACAGATCACACTATTCATTCCACCTCATAATGTTGATAGTTTTTGTATAAACTATAAAGTGAATAAGCTTATAGTTTTCTGGTGTGTGGGTTTTATCTTATCACATTACACAGAATCAGCGGTGTACTGAATTATCTATCAGGCAAAAGTAGGTTCCAGTCCCAAGGGCATGACAGCCTAAACCTATCGTCTTCCCGTAGAATTATCACTGCTCCTTTTAATCATAGTAAATTTTATTGGACAATGATTTTGCTCAAAATTTAAATAAAACATTTCATTAAATACTGCCTAAAGATAAAAAAGCAGAAAAAATTAATGTCAAAATAAAAACAAAATTAATAAGTATATGAGTTTAATATTAAATTAAACTTAATAATGAAAACCCTTGTAAATTTCAAATAATAAGCTATACAATTTTTCAGTTTGTGGAATAATTTACTCATGCACAAATGTTAAAACCACGTAGAAAAATTTCATATTATCGTTATTTGAGTTACAATGTTTTAGGATCAAGAAGTATAAATTTAGAAAACAAATTGTACAACATTTATTAGATTAGGTTCGTCTTATGGTATAATGTATAAATATTTATTATGTTTTTGCATTTAGACTGAACGTTACCTTTAACTCAGTATGTTTGGTATGGAGTAATTTAATTTAATATATTTATTTAATTGTAGTGTGTAGTTTAAAACTTTAAATAATGCAGGTATAGTAGATTGCATGTGTCATGTGCATGGTATTATATTAGTATTTTGGAAGACATTGAGTAGTGCTTCATGAAATTGGACTTGAATGAAAAATCCCTAAAAATAATGAATGTTAGTGGTAATGCTACTCTGTAATTGGGTTAAGAACCTGTTTTGTAGCATTTTTGTATCAATAAATGAAATGAAATGAAATGAAATAATTTGTATATCAAACTAAACAAAAGAAAACACTTATTTTAATGACACCATAACATTTAGATGGCTAAATGTTAAGATATCAATACGTATTTATGTATATCAGCATTGTGCATATTTAAAAATACCCCCGTTGCAGCAAACCTGCATACTCAGCGAATTTCCAATGAATATATAACATTACACAATAAAAAACTTAACAGGATTCATAAGAAATGTATTCACAAACAAGCGATATTTAAAATATTAATTATTCTCCATAAGAATAACATTGGGGATGAGTACGCAGGTTTGCTGCAACAAGGCACACAAAATTATGGGTTTTTATGCAAATATCAATAGAAGTCATCTTAGTGAAGTCACATACCAAGTTTCATCCATATACATTCATAAATAAGCGATATATAACATTTTAAACATTTTCCATAAGAATAACATGGGGACCAAGTACCTAGGTTTGCTGCTACAGGACCCATAAGCGAAAACATGTTTTTTTGTGCTAACAACAATAAGCCACAACCAGATCAAGCCATATACCAAATTTCGCCAGTTTATGTTCATAAATAAACGAGATATGCAATTTTTCTTTTTCTCCATAAGAATAACATTAGACAACGTACTGTGTTTAGTACTTTCAATATCTCGGTAACCAATTGACGTAGAGCAATGATCAAAATACCAAATTGTTTGTTTTTTTAAGCTGAATTCAATGGTATAAAATAAAATTTGATTTAAATTAAAATTACATGTGAAAACCCCAAAAAACACATTTTTGGGGTACAAAACCCCCCAAAAACCCCCCTTCGGATGGTGCGATTCATCTGGTTTTCGAACTCGTTCAAATAAATGGTACTTTACACATTTGTACCAAATTTCATTAAGATCGGACCTTTTTTACGAGAGTTATCGTGCTTACGGACACATATATATATATAAATATATATATATATAAATATATATATATATAAATATATATATATATATATACATATATAAAAATTTGAACGAATGGTGTTTTTGGCATCTGGGGACCTCAAAATGAAAAGTTATCATGGTCTCGGGCTTTTACTATGAGACCTACGGTAATAGCTTCTTCCCTATAGGGGAAATTCGCTAAAAGGAAAATATGTATAAATGATCAATATTTAATAGGATATAATAAAATGTTAACATAAATTTACCATTAAAAAATTAAACTGATATCCCATGCATTAAAGAGCTTTATACATTTGAATAATATTATCTCAAATAATATATTATACCAATAATAATTACTTTTAGGTACAAATTTACGCTTCTAAAAGAGTTTAAAATGACTCTTGAATAAGTAATTAAATGCGTTATTAAACATAAGTGAGCTTTTTAGTTGTGAGGGTTTGTTTGTAATTGAGTTTGGAATTAGTAAACCCCTGTACATTTTAATTAAAAAAAAACATTTTATGTAAAAATTAGAATGGAACAAATATTGTAGTGTTTTCCTATTTAGTTAACCATTTTAATTAACGAGTATTGAAAAGCGTCAGCCAAAAAATAAGTTTAATAAAAACTTTTACCTCTATAATATAATTTAATTTGCTCAATATTTAATATAGGATTAAATGCCTAAATTGCCTATATTTAAATATTTAATAGAAGGTATAATGACCTGTTATTATATTCAACATCCTTTAGGTATACTAGTAACATAACTTATTAAGAAGCTAAGTAGTCATTCCAATATGGGGTGAATACTATCTCCTATAAGCTTTAAGCATATTTTTCATTAATTGTACTTTAAAGCTGCGGCCTTAAATGAGCTTAGCAAATAAACAATTGAAAATTAAATAACACCAATCAGAAACCAGTTCGACGAAGCTGCAGTAATGATGTTTACAAGCCGGGGGGGAGGGAGGGAGATTCAGGCCGCACTGTCCCCCGGGAGACAGGCTCCACAGTATCATGGGATATTTAATACACCGGGATTGTTATTGTAACCATTATTAGTAAAAGTATACATTTTAAATATTATATTATATATTGTGACAGCGAATTTACACATATCTGTCAGATTAAAGGGTCACAAAAGAATCTGAAATAACAACCTCAGGAAGCTTTATTTATATGAAAAGTTAATGGAAATTTTAATTAATTTTGCTGATTAAAAAAAAATAAAGCATAAAGATAACAATATCGGTATAAAATGAAAACCCATTTTAGGTATTAAACAACTTTTAAAATTTTGTACAGTAATATATGAATGATTTAGAATCTAGACTCTAAATAATCGTAGTTGTAATAGTTGTTGTTGTAGTTGTAGACTTACCGTTTTTGGTGCAACGATTGGTAACACAAAATGTAAGTTTAAGTCGTAGTAAAAACACAATTCAAATCACTTTGGTGTATTATTCACTTAATCCCTACCTGATCTATTTATTACATTGATCTACTTGTAATTATTTATATATATATATTTATATATATAAATATATATTTAGTAGTCAAATCCTCTTCCGAAATACAGTAAACATTCAAGATATATAGTGCACCTAATTAATAGCACCACATAACATGTAGGAATCAATTAATTGGAAAAGTAGTTAGTACCGTCCAGATTTGTAAGTGTTTGAAATATTAATCAACGTCTAGGAAATTATTTTAGGATCAATATCACTTTAATAGACTGTAAATTAAATAATTGTTTTAAAACCGGTGCTTCCACTTAGGGACTTAAAACAACGGACTTAAAAAACTTTCTTTGAGGTAGTAATAAGTATTCTGTGTAATATAAATAACTAATTTACAATAAAAGATAGTAATATGTCCTAGAACATTTTAAGAAGGAATTTCACTGTATGATGTGTTAATGAATATTACATTTCTCACTCGTGGCTTCAGGGCAATAAAGTTTCATTGAATATTATGCATTTTTTAAACTCTCATTCTCGAGTTGTATACTTGGCAACCGACGTTCTGCTGAAAACAAGAATAACATTTTGTTCATTGCAGTATTAATCTTACTTTTGACAGAAACAATTGACAGACGTATATGAAAAATTATAGTATATCACTTTAATAATTGACCTTGTTTATACATTTTACTTAAGAAAGCTTTTGTTGACCATTATAATTTATTTTTCTTTGACAAATTACATCTTAATTTTAAAACAGAATCGTAAAATTTAAATTAAGAAAAGTTACGTCTATGGAATTTACAAGTACACAAACAAACATAATACAAACATAATCATAAACTAATTAATTGGCAAATTGCCTCCACAACTAGCAAGGAATTTATAATGCAGTATTAAAATATACTGAATATATTCTATGGAACTATATACAAACTATTATGTCCTTATACAGTTGTAAAGCTGTGAGGTAGTCGTTCTCTGATTGGGCCTGAAGATGACGGATGGAACAGGTAACAATTAATTGCCTTGTACCACATTTGATGTATATTTACTATCTTGTATGCCAGTTCGCTATAATCCTAAATGAGGTCTGTAGTGCTGTGAGACGTAATGTATTGTATACATTTTTTTTTTAATAATCAACTTTGTCTACAAATTAAATTGTTATAGTAATTTACCAACCAAATATATATATTAAGCAAATAAAAAGAAATAGGGTTACTATGCTACGTTTCACTATTAAAATATATCTTCTTCAGAAACTTCTTGGTAACAAACACTTTAAAAACATATATTTTAGTAATATTTAGAGCAAATAAGTCACGTTAGTTTTTTTTATCGTACTAGTAATTAAGAATATTAAGTACTAGTACCAGAATATTAAGTATTTTTATATAAAGAGTTACAAGATGAGCTCGCTTAGTCATACATTATCTGGTATGAAATAAGAGAATATTACCCGTCGTTCACCACTTAAGCACATTAACAATTCACACGTCTCCTTCCATCATCCGGGTCGATGAGGACATGATGCTTTGAGCTTTTACCCTGCTTCGAATTGGGCAAAAACCTAGAGATAAATAATAATAATTTAAAATAACCCACTAGTTTGATTTTTAATGTAAATTATACTTTTTAAATCGCACTATAAGCTTGCAGTTAGTAACATCTAGTCACAGAAATATAGCAAAGCATTTCTTATATATATATATATATATATATATATATATATATATATATGTTATAATTTCGATGGCTTGATTACAAAGTTAACAAGTTGTCTGTGAAAGGTACACAAGATGTCTGACCCCTTAAAAACTATGCCAACGTTTTTTCTAAAATAGTTCTACAATTAGAATCAAATACAGAAATTAATCTAATTATTCAATATCTTCAAGATTCGAAAGATTTATTAATTTCCAACAATTCGATTTTCAAGTTGATGTAAGGTTCGCAGTGATTGAATAATAAACCATAAATTTGGCGTGTAGTTGAGAAGTTTGGGTAGTTGGGTAAAACACGACTAACCGACATAACTGAATTTAGCAAAATTCCATCTCAAGAGACCAACTTCGCCGCTACATTGATTGGAGAACTCTTACGAACAGACAAGCATTCAGCATCTCGAGGTTTCATTAGGTGATCTGCTTATTCGATTTAGAATTATAATATATAAACGTTCTCGTTATATGTCACCATTACTTCATTAATTCGTTATAAGTTATTTTCATAACTTTATATTTCTCCCCACTTTACACTAAATAAATATATCAACAATAAATGGTTATCGTGCTCACCTCGTAATCCGAGGTTCACTAGATTGATCCTTTTCAAAATCACAAACTTTTGAGAAGGTTCGAAACTGGACACAGCTGCCATTTGTCATTTGGCTATTAATTAATGATGCTTTCTAAGAACAGGTCGACCATAGACAGTAACAAGACCAGGGTTTGACTGTTCCCTATCAAAATGTTATAAATGCCACTGGCGTTGATACACAAAAGAAAAACAAAAGTGAGAAGATATATGCATATTATTTGCTATAAACCATTTGTGATTTATTTTTTCGTAACAATTTTATAATTTTAAACTAATGTGACTATAAATGCTTTGCCTATGATATGATTTGAGGTTGATCATGGGAATCACATTTTGCATACCTATTATGGATGCAGTTTGTGATTATGTGTTAATTTTCCGGGTTCGGAATATTCATGGAAGCAGACACTAACAAGCTCGCTCTCGTCCCTAGGCTAAGCATTTTATTGATGGTTTTTGGAGTAACTACATTAGATATATTAGACATTCCAATTTGATAAAGCGGTGTTTTAGCTCACCCAAAATAAAAGTTATTGTTTTCTAGATTAATAGCAGCAGAATAAAGATGTAAAGCAATGTAAAATGTGTAAGGAAAAGTGTAATCTTTAAACACCTTAAATTAATTTGTTAAGTAAACGAAGACAAGAATATGCTAAATTGATTACTTCTTTGTAAAACATTTCCTTTAAATAACGAGGGTTTCCCGAAGATCTCTTAAATAATCAACCTCTACAAACACAATTACGTTTGTGGCAGTAATAATTAATTACCTTCGGATTAGAGAAACAACCAGGTTTTCATAAATATAGTGTTTCCAAAAATGTATTTTTTATAGACTACAAAGTAGAACAATAATAATTGTGTACGATTTAAATATCTTATGTGATAACAAATAAAAATATGCTAGCAAACTATGTGAGTTACAGTCTACCTTCCAATTAATATAATACATACACTTGAAACTACATGTACTCTCTAAATTATAATTTTGACCGTCAGAAATATAAATTTAGATCTTAATGTAGTACAAACTATTAAATTATTTTCGGAAAAAAAATTGTAGTCTGATATGAAAATCTGAAAATGAAAAAAAAAATGTCGTGATCTTGTCAACGTTTTATTGCATAGTAAAGAGATTTTTTAGTAAAAATCAACTGCATACGTTTTAGTATAGGTTTATTCTGGTGTATATTATTCTTACAATACATATAATAACAATCGGAACAATAGGAAACGTAAGAATACGATCATAGTTTAGGGACTCTGTATATGAGGATGTAACATACTGTTTAGGCAATGAAAGTGCAGTAGTTTGTTTGGAGAATTAATAGATCGTGCGTACCGGTTGTGTTATATAGCTATATAATTACGACAACTGACTCGCTTATTGTGGCCCTGAGAGCGATGACGTCGTCAAGATTGTCACCGAGTTACAGGGACTCCAACATCATACACCGAACAGGTCTTATGTGCAAGGGAATTATTTTTGCATATAATACCCCTTTATTTATTTATGTTATTTTTTATAGGCGGTAGTGTATTTTTTGCACTGTTTTAGCAAAAGGAATCAACGCTTTTCAAAAAACAGTTTAAGATTTGTTGTGAACCCAACGGGATGCGAACCCGTGACCCCTCGAACCGAAGTCCATACTGCGAGGTTCCCTCACAAACACACTAATTATTACCATTAAAAAAAATTATTATCCTATTGACCATTAAACCAATTATTACCATTAACTAAACCATTATAGTCCTATGAGCCATTCTTATGCTCACTTAAAATATATGGAAGACTACTAATTTTGAAAACGGTTTCAACGTTATTTTTTTGCATGGTTAAAATACACAAATACCAGTTTTATAATAACATTTGTATTTAGATTTTTGAAGAAGAAGCTTTAAAGTCTGGTATAGCTTAAATAGAACAAATCTTAACAAATAAACGTAAGTTTTAGTTGATTTCCATATCTTATTTTATGTTTTTTTTATTAACAATCATAGTAATAAGTCAATAAATACGATCATTCTCTATCATTCGTATCCTAGTTTGTACAGAGTAGGGTACCTGCGTTTTTCGAAAACCTTCTTTATCTTTAGTATTCTCTTAACCGTTGGCAATAAACCTAAAAAGTTAAAAGTGTAAGCTATTAATATACGTATATACTGCAGATAGTTTCCCAAACTAAAAAAATATTGCTGATATAGTATATATTTTTGTAGTTTTAATGTTATGGTTAAGCATATTTTAGATCCTAATCTAATAAATATAGATCAAATTCAGCAAAAGAAACTGTGAGAATTTCATACCATATGCGATGAAAAATAAACCAAGGATAGAGTACTCCCTATAATCTACAGTAAATACAGACTATTTATTCTTGATAACATATTACTAAACGCACGATTAAGTTTTATGCTGAAATCCATCACATACTTGGTAATGTTGTAACTTTCACAAACAGTATCAAATAAGAATATTAGATAACGGGAAATTACTTGCTCCAACAAACACACACAGACTACGAAATGAAGCAGAATAATTGGGTAGTGCCACGGCTTGTATTAACCCCCACTATACTTTCAAACGTACCTTCCAATTTTATTAACATAACCCTGCTCTTTGCTTTGATATTATCATTTAACATTACTGATGGCAAAACAATAATAACTTTTTAGTGCCAAATGCCACTCAATTATTGTACATGTTATTTTTATAAAAAAATTAACACCTTTCGCTTAACGATTGTCAAAGTATACGTAGTCATAATTTATTATTTAAATAATGAGATTTGTTTAATTTCTTATTAAAAATAAACAGTGAATGTTTAATAGTGGTACATCAAACTATTTAAAGAATTAAGAAACAAATTAATGGTGTTGTTGTATTTTTACGTTACATTATTAACAACACCATTAGGTAAAATATATGCATCAAAGTATTCCGCATTTCTAAGCTTTTTTTCAATTGCAGCAATCTCAAAATGTTATACACCGTGAAAATTTGTTTTCAGATTATTATTTTTTAACAACATCGTATTCTTATCAAATCATTAATACATCAATACCTTTAGTTATAATTAACATTAAAAATGGTAATAAGGTGAACACTTATTCAGAGAAGATCAGCCAGTTTGTTCAAAAGTCATCAAATAGTTTCTTAACACTACCCCTCTACATATCTGAGGGATTTACTCACCCTACTTTAAGGTCAGGATAGTTGTGCCAGTATATAATTCAAATATATTGCTCATATACTATTATAGTTACTAGTTAATACTTAGTTACTAATTTTAGTTTATTAAATGACTTAGTTAGAAATCTTTAATTTGTTGTGATAATCTACCTATTTTATAAAAAGATTTTAATTTTTGAAGTTGCACTACAAATATCATAAATATTTAAATATAATAAGTAAAATAAAATGTGCACGTTTATACTATTAGTGCACTTTATAAATAGTCAGTAAATTATCCTTTCTGGGCTCAAAGCAAAAATTATGGCATCAATTCAGCGCGATCCAAATCTGCTTAAAGCTTGTAAGCCTCTTTATTGGTAGTATAATGAATGTGCCGGGATTTTTAGCTTTAATGAAATTATCCATGATATTATCTAGGACGTCGGATTTATAAATAACAACTTAGGGTATTTTAACAAATTATTTATATTTAAAATACTCCACATTTCCTACATCCACATGATTATTTGTTGTATTTATATAATGTATATATTATAACTTTTTTACATAAAAAATAATGGTTCCTATGCAGCCTTGAACTTTAAAAGTGGAACAATATTCTCCAGTTGTGAGAAACAGTTCACGGAAATACAGGTTCAAAGATATGATTTTTATAAGGGAACGCATGCCTTCCCTTTTAATGAATTATGCTACTGATTGTGATATAACTCACTATGTATTTTTTAAGTGCAATACAAATATAATATTTATTTTTTTATTTCTTTAATCTAATGAACATATTAGAATCAGCTCAGTCAGCCAAAATGGCACTTTTCACAGCTTAAGTTTAACCAGGGATTAAAGCTGCCATGAACACTGTTACTTGGCTGTGGCAAATCTATAATTTATATATCCTGTTAAATCTTACACTCAACGCCCCAATAAAACCTAGTAATTACTCTATACCAATAGCAAGTCATCTAGAAAACGTTGTGTAAATGTTTTAAAATATGGGTTTCTTCAGAGAAATTTGAACAAATTGTTTGTAAGACGATTAGCATGACGAAAAATATATAACTTTTTAAATTTAATTCATTTATATAAACCAAATATACATAATATAAAAATAAATCATAAGTTATTTTTTTAATTAATACCATAATAGAATGGAAATATTTCCAACCCGTGTACCCTTACAGAATTTCAACTTGTTTATATAATAATAATAAATAATTTAAACTTGTAAAACTTTGCATTTACCAAAATTATTTTATTCCAGATTCTTTAGTGGTTAAGTGGTGTACAATAATTTTCAAGAAGAAAATTTTTTTGAAAATACAAACCCTACTTATCACGTCTGCTATAATTCAGTAACTAAAGTAGTCATGAAGTCATAAAAGAGTTAAGTAATTTAGTGTAGGTCGAAAGTCTTCTCTGCTAAGTTTGACTAAACAGGACCTTTTTGAACTGTAACTTCACGAATAATTCTACTCAATACATTATTTAATTAACTAAACAAATAAAAATACATGTAGGTAGGTACTGACCACAAATGATTTTTGTCATAATTTGTACCTGCTGAAACGGATCGGTAAAACCAATCACTGAGTTAATCAACTTAATCACCCAGGCTAGACCGCTTAATTACTGTGGTCACTCCAGAATTGGAGGTTACATCAGTGGTGTGGTGTATGACTACTTTATACATCAGAATATTTTGTGTAGAACCACTGACTATAAATATATTCAATAAAACTAAATGTTTAAAAGCTATTTTATTATGCTATGATATATATGGATATGTTTGTAACTAGTTAAAGCGCTTAAACAACTCTCATAGCTTTATATTATAAAAGGTAAGAGGTTGAAATACGCTGCCAATATTTGTAAAAAATTGCAAAAATATAATACAATGTAACACAAATTCGATAATAATTACTTTCACATTCCATCTTCGAATAAATTTAATAAAAAAAAACGTTAATTCTAATCATTTACAGCAGGGGTTATAGTACAGGACTGCACTAATATTGCACTAATAAATTTTAAATATTTCGGAACAGTCTTATTTACTTTATGTTTATTTACGTGTTTTCTTATCACACCAAATACCAGAGAAATACGAGTAACAATATAAGATTTGTTGTGCAAATGGATAATAAAGGCAAGAGGCATAAATGATTTAGGACATTTTATCATTAACAGGTTATTTTGCATTTGTATAGATAATTTAACATTTCAAGATTGACGTATGTTTTGTTAGGCTCAAGAATGTAAGTTTTAGTTCAGGATTTTCATTGTACATATATCACAAATGAATTTAAATTCATCAAAACGCACATATATTTATCTTGCATGTATTTAAGACTTTTAGGTCAGTAAAGACCTTTACTAACAAACAAATTTGTATCCTTTCTCTGCAAAATATTGTATTTGTTGGCTCTGCTGTGGTACTAATCACGCCGTGTAAAAACCCTTGATAGGACTTTATACTAAAATGTTTTACTTAGAGGTGGGTTGTTTGTGGTAAGAACAGTGATGGTGGCGCTGGTGTCTAGACAAATACCAGGGGTTAGTACAGTATTGTCTCCAATTATAATAGTAGTGGGAAATGATCAGTTTACTTGTCAGATTATTTTAGTCTACTCTCTAATTATGTTATTTAATTTAATCTAACTAGAATGATTCTGTATTTTACATACGTACTTCAAATTAAATAGGCTACTTATCCGCAATCAACGCTAAACTAATTTATTTTATTTGTTGGCAGTTACTAGTTTGAGGACAGCTGTTCTATTATTGAATATGTCGTCTAGAAATACAAAATGCTACCAAAATTGTTACAGCTTTAAATACAAATTGAACACCTAACTCGTACTTGGCATGAACATGAAATAACCAAACCTATACTTTAACAGCATTGCCACCAAAGATAACTGCAGTTGATTAGAGTACCAAATACGCGAAGGCATTCAACGTGACTACTGCCATGTTTGGTTATCGTGTAATTGCCAAACTCTAGTTCGTATATTCCAGTGGAAAAATCTTCCTGCCAAATTTAAGCTCAATAGTTCCAGCAATTGGTATATTTTTATAAAGTGTAAAAAAATTAAAGATATACAAAACAAATTGCTTTGTTTTTAAAAGTTATTATTATTATTATCATCAGCGGTCCTAATCCAAGACAAGAGAACACTAACTCCATCAACACATATCAATACATAAACTTACCACAAAATTATATAAATTACAGTAAAAAATACATTTGAAATTTTAGTTTAGATTAATAAGAAATACAAACAATTGGGAAACCAACTCTAAGAACGTATTCTCACTCCTCTTTAAAGCAAACCTTCACTACTAACTCCAAACCTCGTGATACAGAGGAAACCAAACCTCAGTGTGGATAGGAAATATATAAAATAACTCGTGTTTCTTTTTTAAGCCACTCATTATTGCTCTCAGCCAAAAGCAATAACAACGTTGTCATCTCTGGATGATAGAGCGCACCGCAGACACACTATCCACACGTGTGCAGGCTCACATGGGTTAGTTGTAGTTAGAAAACAATCACAACAGTGTTCACCGCTCCCTTTGTAGTTCAATATCACAGTAACCAATTATAAATCCCAGTCACACTATGAAAGCTAGAGCTGGATTCGATGTATTTGTATTGCAAAACATTCCTTGTACAGCTATGAAAGTGGCATTTTATCAAATGATAATAGAAGGTTTCAGTACACCGATCCCATCCCCATACATAATATAGACATCCTAGGTATTTTTCTTGTACCAACATCTATGATGATAACTATCAAATGTAACTGATTCCTAAAGCATCATTGTCCGCAATTATATTATTTTTACCGTTACTAAATAAATAGTTATTATAAATTTAAGGCCTACTGATAAAATTCACTAATTAATTAGTAAATCTTCTTGCATTATAATATACCAACTTTTCATTAGAATATTACGTGTTGTTATTGCTTATGGGATGCAGTAAAACATACATCCATCTGTTATATATGTATACCGTCTGTTTTGAAAAGCAGTATAAGTATAAATATACGTTTAAGTGTTGTAAGACGTGTTTTTTTACATCCCGTTTTATAGAATAATAATTAAAATGCCACTTACCGGTGGAACATTATTGAATACAATGCCAATGAAAATGTTTCTCTGTATCGTATTACTCCGTAATGCTGGAAACCTGTTCCGAAGCATTTTGTATTTAGTATGTAAATACAATCGGGCTATTGTTTCCTAGGAAACTATGTACGATGGTACTTTACTAAAACGTGGACCTGATTCCGTTCCTCTGTCTTTTTCTTTCAGTTATTTTTGAATGGGCTGCTTATTGCTTTATTGTTTCTTGTTTATTAACCACTGGCTGTTATTGCTTGGTAGCTCAGTTACTAAGATACTTCCACAAGAACCCCAAGGGAAACACTGATTGCAGTTGTAAATATACTTTTTAAATAAATTACCTATGAACTTATTAAAAAAACTTAATAACTAATTAACCCGATTACTAATATTTATGGTTATTTGGATTTGGCATGTGTGTTTATTGCGTTAAACAGCTTGTGTTAGGAAATGTTTACATGCCACTGGGGTCCAGTGGGGTTGTGTTTTTTATTACTTTTTTACCAAAGACTTTGTATTTAGTTCCTGGGTTGGTCAAATTAAACATACAAGACCACAAAAGTATATAATCCGATCCTGACAGAAAAACTTAAAAATGCTGTTATAAATGCATGCAAAACCCACAAAATGCCAACGGGACTTATTTATCTTTGCTATAAATTTCTAACAAGTAGGTTGCTAACAGTAGGTCACCTCTAGTGTTATATTTTGTTATTTATATTTCTGATGTCAGAGCTCATTGTAAAAACATAACACATGACAAAAAAATAACTTTGATAGAGAAACAGTAAATTACAATAACGCATTTTAATAATAAGTATTAAGATTACGTAAATATTAACAATTCATTAAGTTGTTCCTTTATCTCTTTTACAATACTTGAAAATTTAATTTCGTAGAAGAGTGGAATTTAAAATAAGGAAGACCTAACAAAAATACTAACTCGCCACAAGAGCATTTGTCACGGTACTTAAAACAATATAATAACCGGTTGACAGCATGAAATTTATAAAATCGAAATATTATTTGTATTACTCTTCTTAAAATCAAGACAAACCATTACAAATTTACTCCATCGTTGATTCTTGGTAATCCAAATGTTAAATTAATAAACTTGATAAGTGTTTTACTTTTCGATAAGATGATTTAATACATTTTTTAAATATTCAACATTAAATTTTAAAAATATGAAAAATAAACAGAATATTCAATTTTAAAGTTATCAACATTCATAAACATACAACGCGTAGTTCAAAACTGAACATGGACAATATCAAGATGAAATAATCTATTGAAAGTTAAAATTGGTGGTCGGCCATTGAAAATACAAGAAATACATAATAGGAGACATGCGGAAAAATTAAAATCAAATAAGGAAATCACTGTAGATTATACTTGATTGCCCCATGTAAATAACGATTTATAAGGGAGTGTCAAAGAAGACATATATAAACATCAATCGAAATATTTACTTAGTATAATGACTCTTAAGGAAAATAGACCGTTACACAAAGATTTTTAACTTGTTTTCTATAGTTGAGTGAAGCTATGGGTTGTATAATCACATTATATTTCATTTTGTGTTTTGAATAAGTTTAGTGAAAGGTAAAATGGTTTGAAATATATAACTGCAGGAAAAACCCTTGTATAACAATGAACAAATATAAAAAATTGCAGTAAGGGGTATCATTATTTGAAAGTTAATACCTATGGAGAATAACAGAGGCAAATGCAAGGAAATTAGGGAAACATCCCAGAAGCCCTCGTGTCAGCCTAATAAAACTTTCCTAATTAAAATCTCAGCTGATGTCACAAATAATTATCTGGAACAGCAGGGGGCATGGTATGTAACTGTACAAGTTAGGGTAAAGTGGATGTATTAATTGTAATATATAATGTGTTGTACTGTTTTGTATTAACTTTAAACTATAAACTATTGTATTAAACTATAAACAATTTAATTTTGCTAAGTAGAAACATGTTGAGTTTCATGGCCAGATTTTGTGTAGGCAGCTTGTTAATTTACAGATATTAACTCTTTATAATACAACATCCCAGCATTATATTTTGTTATTTACCCTAAAAATATGAATACCTTATATAAAAAATGTTTTCAAACTAAACGAATTATTTGTTGAAAAATACACTATACAATAACTAAACTTAATTATCTTTTTGAACTCTATTATATATACAGGGTGAGTCAGACCACCCGTACAGCATGTATAACGGGAGAACGGTTTAGTCCAAAGTCATCAAATAAAATTCGTCCCTACAAAAACACATATGGGCTATCTATTAAAAATATTTTCATCATAATCGATGTACAGAATGTTCCAAAACTGAAGGTCATGGGTTTGAATCTAAAAAATTTCTTATGTTGGGAAGAATTTCTTATGTTCCCAAAGCGTTTCGGTTGGGAAGAATTTTGTTAGATGATTTTAGACCAAGCCGTACTCTTGTTATACATGCTGGACGGGTGGTCTGACTCACCCTATATGTATAGCTTTAAATATTTACTTTTATGTAAATATATATCTAGGTTTATAATAATTTGTACTTTTCTTAAAGCTAGTAGTATACAAAGCGAAACATTCTTAATGGAATTTCCCACTGAATCATTTGCACACAATATTAGCTCTTTTATTTTCATTTAAGATAATATTGTAAATTGTAATAATACGTTTTAATTTAAATTATTTAAGTACTTTTATGCTATATCTATAAAATAGTTTTAATTAAAATTACTTAAATAGAAACACTATTCTTCGTCAATAGTATAGTTACATTTTGTTATTCAATGAGTTTTTTCAGTTTCATGATTGAAAAACGTTCTTATAAAATAAATAATTTGGTACTCATTCTGTTTTGAATCCTAATATATAGTAAACAAAAATTTTGAGTAATTTATCTTAGAGATATTTTGCAATTACAATTTTTGTCTAATTTTTTTGTAAAAATTAATTTTAAACTTTACTATTTAATCAACATAATTATATGTGTTAAGAATACAACGTAATAAAACATTGGGTGGTTTTCACAAAACCACAAACAAACTTGAGGCAATGGAAGTAAATATCGTTTGGCTATCGGAAACCAAATTTTTATTTGCAGAACATTTTACCCTCACCAACGGGGGCTTTGCTCAGAGCAGCCGTCACTGACAGACGGTTATTAGAACCCCTTGGTTCAGTTATCCCACCAAAGGTCAAACGCTACACCTTGCTACTACGTCACAAAAAGGAACTAGAGTTTCGAAAATTCATGTTTCATACAAGACAACTAACTCATTAGAGAACGCTGTGGTTGTGACATTAGTACAATTTTGTAAAGGGCACTCCATATTTATGGATTATCTAAATTCTTGTTTGCTGTAATATATTATGTTTAGTAATAGTTACAATTCTACGAACTTACGAGTAATTTGAAGTTTTATTAATTATAAAATTGTCATAATTGCTACATAGCTCCGTCCGCAAAATATACACTTGCCTCTCCTAATAAGATTTGTCTTATTGTCAAATAGCACTGTGGATACTAAACTTATTTTCATCTTATTGCCTTAAGTACCAAACCGATCGCTTCAATTACTCTATTATAATAAATTGTACTCTTTTCTATTTAATAAAATATTAAATTCGCTAACGCAGCAGCTAGACTTGACAGGGTCCAAAACAAAGTAAAGATAGTGTAACATAACTCTAAATATAACAAATACAGAGAACTTGGTCAAGATGTAATTACTATGATAAGATACTTAATGACATTTGTAACTGATCAGAAACGTATTCCATGAGGTTTTTATATTCTTTAATAAACGTAAAACAAATAATAATTTCAATAACTATTCCACAATGCAGAGTTACAAATACTAATCGAATCCGCTCTAAATATTACGACAAAATAAGTTGGATTCTACGCTTAGGGTTTTTTAGTAAATATGTCAAAATTGTATCTTCATAAGATATCATAATTTATACAGCAAACAAGTATTTAAAACATGTTTAGATTAAAGACGATCGCTGGAATGTGTGCTTCGTATACATAGCAATCCAATTATCCCATAGACGTGGTCAGCGGTGCAGAGGTGGTGTCTCCTCAGGGCAGTGAGACAAAACAACAACACGACCCGTGGTCGGCTAACACGATGGGATAAGGCATACGCTATGTTGCATACATTTAGGATATCTCTAAATATGTACAGCTGATACGTATTTTGGATGCATATTAGATTATTTGGTGTGGTATATAATATTGATATATAAAACACAATTTAATTACGTAGCATGAAAATAAGTGTGATAGTGAAAACTACGAGTAATTTTAATGTATTCAATATTTATAAAAGCAGTTGAACTTTTATAGGTTATTCAAAACGTAACTCTTCGCAGCTGCTGAGTTTTCCAATGCTTTCTATGCATTAAACGTTAATTAAAATAACGTTACTTAAAATACATTTTAAAGTAAAATTTAAAAAGAATAGTTTAGTAAAATTGATAGAGTATATAAAAAATGTGGGAGACTAAATATGAATAAATGGCATTATGTAACGTTCTAACGTCATCCCAGAAAACGGTCAACGTAAAGGTATTTTTTTTTAAATTATAAAAGGTATTTTTACTTGTAATAAAAATGGTATTCTTAAACAACATATAAGGTGTTTAAAGTTAATTTGTTGAATACTTGGAAAACAAGCATTTTTATAAGGAAACGTATAGGTAATAATTTTATATTAAAACATTAAATAACAATTACATTAAAATTTCTCAGATCCATATTTGCGGTTTCCACAAAGTGCTCTTCACCATTTAAAGCAAACCATAAAGCGATTTTGAAGCAAAACGTGGATTTGGAATAATTGGATTCACTTCACTTTACAAATATAGGCCCAAAATAAATTACATCACACATAGCTTTGGGAAAATTCAGTTTCAATATTTATTATAGGACTCAACTACTTCACAAACTCATCTTCAATGACTGTCATTGAAAACCATTAACGTTTAATGAAAAAATACGTTATATGTTTGTGTTTTTAATTATTATTTTTCGAATAATATTTGAAATCAATTTCTTAGATTTGGTGATATTATTATTAATTATATTCTAGCTAACTGGGGTCATATTAATGTCCCCCCTCTCATAATTTTAAACAACTGTTTATTTTCATCAATCTTTGGTAAATGTTACAGTACATTTGTAAGTGCGTTAGTCAAAGTACCTTTTTAGATGGTTAAGGGTTTTAACAACCACCCCAAAGTAGGGAATGTTGGGGTTTGTTTGTTATTTTTAAACCTCTAATAAGTTGAATTTTTTAAGAAGGTACAAAATCAAATAAATTCCGCAAACTAGACCTCTCTATGTATATTTAATTTAATGTTATGGCTAACAAAATATATTTTATTTTGTTATTTTTACTGCTAAGTTCCCCCTCCTTACCAAAAACCGGCCCCCCTCCTTACCAAAAATCGGATATGGGGTGGAATAATATAACTTTCTCTTGTTCAAACCTTTGATCAAAGCCCTTTAAAACTGCAAAAATATTAATTGAAACCCGTCTTTAATTTTTCCAAGAGGTGAATGGAGGTAATTTTTAGCATAACATTTAGTAAGGCAAGAGGTAAGACCTTTTTATTAATATTAATTTTATAAATGGTGTAAGACTTTAAAATAATAAGCCAGACACTAAACTGAAAATTCCTACTGACAACGGTCAGTCTATAGCTTAGTTGTTAATAACTTTAGAGTTTGTGGTATTTTCAGGAGGAATACCTTTTTTTCCCTTAAGTCTAGTTTAAATCATCATAGGCAGGTCTAGTTTGCGGCATTAACTTCCTTTTTCTACCCTCTTTAAAATGATATGCAACTTGTTGAGTGTTGCCCTTAAAAAAAACTACCCCAGCAACCCCTTTTTAGGGGTGAGGGTTGAAACCCTGAACCACCTAAATATGTACTTTAACCTATGCTGGTAAAATTTACTAACATCTGTTAGCAAATTTATAGTAATTCAAAAGTTAAGAGGGGGGACATTTATGAGACAATCGGTATAGTAAAGATAATATCATTAATTGGTTTTAGAACGTTAAAACGGAGGCCCTATAAGTAAGTTTTCAAATAAATGTTGTTTTATCTCCTTCAGAAAATACACACCACAATAAAAGTGCGTTCAACTTTCAGTTAATGTTTGCAAAAATAATGATTATAGGAATATATTATTATACGTTTTATTCCTAAGGGAGAGAACGACTGATAAACAATAGCTAACGTAAACAATCTGTATACATTACTGCAAATGGTATTGTTATGGTAATAAACCAAACAATAATAAATACCCATTCACATCGTATTTTATATACTGGTGGTTTACCCTGCAAAAGTGAACAAGCATTACTTTCATTTTGGTAACAATGTAGGATAGCTAAATAACCATGTATCAAAGTATAAATAGAGAAATAGTTTATTATTTTTAAAAAAGAAGAATTAGGCTATAGTGAACTTATTCATACCTTTTCTGACACATCAGGAGTTAAAAAATAAATAAATATGCCAGGTAGATGGGGTAAATCGGGTTTCTCGTACGTATTATAGGAGTGGCTGGAAAAAAATGTTTCGCAGCTATTAGGACCAAAAACAATAAATCATCACTGCAGTTGAATATTATAGCTTTAACTATCCTTGGATTAGTTATTTCAAACAACAACAAAATATCATACAACTAAATGAAATGTTTTAAATAATTTAACTGCAATATTTGTACCTCCAAAATACGATGTATCATGTAACTCAGTAAGTGAAATATAATCGCAACATTACAGCACACAACTTCGTATCAAACTACCTACAATACGTATCATCTGCACCATTTTGTTGACTAAGTAAACCAATGCAGGGATACAATAGCTACAACAATACAGCGACGCCGATAACACATAAAACCATCTGTCATCGACGTTCGATGGGCCGTTGTTAGTGTCGAAGTCCCTTGTTATATCGATGAATGTGGTTGGCCACACAGTTTTATCGTTTTTATTTTAAATTATTCCAGAAACTCTCTTTTTTGTCGATGCATCAGATGTAAGTAAACCATTAAACCCAAATTCAATATACTTTACACATAAGTATAAGTTTTAAGTATTTAGTTTTGTATAAGTTTTGGTTGTTGTAACTAAGAAAAAAACAGTACTTGAGGATGCAATCCAGTGAAAATCCCCGATATATAGCTATGGTATGTGTTTAATTACTGCTATTATATATATTGAGGAAACTTTAAAACACAAGCTACACATATCATAATATGAATATAACTTTAATTTCGTAATTTAAGTCGAACATATCAGTTGAATTTGGTCTAAATATTTTCTGATTTGCATATTTACCCCCTACAGTGACTACACAACTGACTTTAAAACGGTTTAAATGTAAGTAAATATACACAAACTATACATTTACTTAAACTTATTTGTCACCAATACTACATTATTTTAATCTCAGTAATATATGTTATTAACACTGTTTAAGTCTAATCATTATGACGATGTCGTTTTTAAACAAAATCGCTTGAATCTAAATATTGCGGATAACAACTATAATGCTTATTATTTATATTTATAAAGAGTTTAGTCCATCTTTAATTATCATATATTCAATATAAATAGCATTATGAACAAAATAAAATTTTAATTGCTCAATTTATAACAATAAGTCTCATTATCTACCTAACAATACATTTTTATGAAACGAGACAGCTTTATAGTTTTAAACATATTTAAACTTCACTAATGAGTGCATTGTTTGAAATGTGTTAGCAGCCGTTGATTGGAGCTGTGGACCGCGGTGTTTGTAAATGAATGAGTGACTGCACGATTGGAATAATTTGATTAGACAATATGACAGCTACATTTACACATATGAAACATTTATAAATTATCTTATCAGGATCAGTATTTATTAGCGTTATGCATTCGATTATTACACACAAAGTTTACCATGTAATACTAGTGTTAATCGTGTGAATATGACGGCGATTTGGATACAGTTTATTATATTTGGTTTCTTGCTGGACTATTATTTAAAATACCTTTTAGTGGATGGCGTTCTTCAATACAGGGAAAGTTCTACTCACCTTAAGACAAATAATTAGTTTAATTAACAAATGTAATCGATATCTTAGGACAGGTTGTGAACAATTGGACAACGGCAAGATAAGCTAAAATTGTAAATGTTTTCAGATGCCGAAATTTATATATTGGTTAAATATATCTTCATTGCATTTGATAAAATCACTTCATCTTGATAAGCATGATGGTTATCACATACTTTAATTTTGTAATACATTCGTTATTTTCTAAGGAGTTGATATAAACGTTTGCTTAAAATAACACAAAAAATACAATTAAACATTATTTTAAATGTGAAAACACTGTGTTCATACTTTTTCATTTATGTAATTGACAATCAAAGAATTTTCAGTGAGGAAAGGTGTTACCTCAAGATTATTTTCAAGTTGAAATACAAATTCTTTCCAAAATGAAGTCATTTGAATGTAAATCTGCCACAATATTCCCTTTGCAGTTAACCACGTCTTGTTTTTAATTTCCTTTTCAGAATATTTAAAATGTAAATAGAAATAACTCCAAGAAAAATAAATCATTTAAACAATTAGAGAACATCTTAAGAAATAATTTATACACTAAACCCCCCTCTGACCTCTCCAGAAAAACAACTTATAACATTAATTAATGAGTGAACGAATATATGAATATATTTTTTTACATTAAAGCATTTCCAGGTCTACATGTTTTGCATGAAATACTTTTTGGTATACCTTTTAGTAGAAGGCATTATTCAATAAAGAGAAAGCCCTACTCCCTTTAAAACCAATAATTATTTTCCTAAAGTATCACGTTTCATCAATATCTAGGGACAGGTTGTTACCCATCATTTTTGTTTTTGGATTAAGAAACCCCAGCATATCAGCTAGGCATCTCTTCAATTTGGTTGTGACCCAATGGACAACGGCATGATAAACTAAATCACGTAAATGTGTTGGTATTCCGCAATTTGTAAACTGGTTAAATAATCCACAATCCTTGAACGCTTTAACCCATTGGCGTAGACATACGAGTAGGTCTCGTTCCTTACTTGTAATTTTATTAACGTGTGAATTGGAGTATAAAATTGGTGTTTTAAATGGATTAATGGCATATTTTAATTAAAATATTGTTTTCTTTCAGTTTAGAGAGTCGCATTGGCACACACACAGTAGACATAAGTAAAAATTAGCAAAATCAGTGTTGACCATGTGCAAGTCTCAAAGAATTGACCGATCCCGTCAACTTCCAAGCAAGCCTGCCACCGTTAATTTTACTTGGGCCCTCCCACCAACGTTGCCACAGACCGGTTAACTCATTGAGAGTTGCACAACTGGTCAGTTTTGGTCGTGTGCGGGAATCGAACCCACGAACATCGTATCGCCACCTGGCCAAGGTGTTTCCACGACGTAGCCAACTCAGCTAACACGACCAAAGGCCTGGCGGCGATATTAAGGGTTTTCAGTCAGTCCGCGCCCCTAGCGGATAGAACCGTAGACGCCCGCGGTCATTAGTTACATATTTTGCTACTAGAGTGCAGCACCAATCACGTAAATGTGTTGGTATTCCGCAATTTGTAAACTGGTTAAATATTTCCACAATCCTTGAACGCTTTAACCCATTGGCGTAGACATACGAGTAGGTCTCGTTCCTTACTTGTAATTTTATTAACGTGTGAATTGGAGTATAAAATTGGTGTTTTTAAATGGATTAATGGCATATTTTAATTAAAATATTGTTTTCTTTCAGTTCAGAGAGTCGCATTGGCACACACACAGTAGACATAAGTAAAAATTAGCAAAATCAGTGTTGACCATGTGCAAGTCTCAAAGAATTGACCGATCCCGTCAACTTCCAAGCAAGCCTGCCACCGTTAATTTTACTTGGGCCCTCCCACCAACGTTGCCACAGACCGGTTAACTCATTGAGAGTTGCACAACTGGTCAGTTTTGGTCGTGTGCGGGAATCGAACCCACGAACATCGTATCGCCACCTGGCCAAGGTGTTTCCACGACGTAGCCAACTCAGCTAACACGACCAAAGGCCTGGCGGCGATATTAAGGGTTTTCAGTCAGTCCGCGCCCCTAGCGGATAGAACCGTAGACGCCCGCGGTCATTAGTTACATATTTTGCTACTAGAGTGCAGCACCAATCACGTAAATGTGTTGGTATTCCGCAATTTGTAAACTGGTTAAATATTTCCACAATCCTTGAACGCTTTAACCCATTGGCGTAGACATACGAGTAGGTCTCGTTCCTTACTTGTAATTTTATTAACGTGTGAATTGGAGTATAAAATTGGTGTTTTTAAATGGATTAATGGCATATTTTAATTAAAATATTGTTTTCTTTCAGTTTAGAGAGTCGCATTGGCACACACACAGTAGACATAAGTAAAAATTAGCAAAATCAGTGTTGACCATGTGCAAGTCTCAAAGAATTGACCGATCCCGTCAACTTCCAAGCAAGCCTGCCACCGTTAATTTTACTTGGGCCCTCCCACCAACGTTGCCACAGACCGGTTAACTCATTGAGAGTTGCACAACTGGTCAGTTTTGGTCGTGTGCGGGAATCGAACCCACGAACATCGTATCGCCACCTGGCCAAGGTGTTTCCACGACGTAGCCAACTCAGCTAACACGACCAAAGGCCTGGCGGCGATATTAAGGGTTTTCAGTCAGTCCGCGCCCCTAGCGGATAGAACCGTAGACGCCCGCGGTCATTAGTTACATATTTTGCTACTAGAGTGCAGCACCAATCAATTCCCGTTATAGGCTACTACAAATAGAATAAAATTACTACCTCAATGGGTTAACTTGATGAGCATGATGGCAAAGGTTGCCACTTACTTTAATTTTGTATAAGTCTGTGTAATATTATGTTATTTGCTCAGAATCTCATTTAAAAATTTATGAAAATAATAAAATTAATTAAATAAAAAATTATTTTATACATCAAAATACCGTGTTCATACTTGTCCACATGTCAATTGACACTCAAAGAATTCTTAGAAAGGAAAGATTTAACCTCAAGATTAGTTGCAATTTTAAAAATAATATTTTTCAAAAATGAAGCCATTTAAATGCAAATCTACTGCAATATTTGCTTTGCAGTTAACAACATCTTGATTTTAATTTCCTTCCCAGAATATTTAAAATGTAATGAAAAATTCCGGGGATAAAATATATTATTAAACAATTTGAGAACATACTTAGAAATAATTTTAACACAAACCACCCCCGCCCCACATAAAAAAATTATAACCTTAATTATTGATGTTTATGACCGTATTCCCAGGTCACCATGTCTTGCATGGACTCAGCTTTGGTAATAGGAAAAGTTTAACTGACGTGATTCAACATGAGGTCAGGTAAACACGAAAGGTTACTAATTAACTTTTGACACTTCGAAACTATTTATAATTAACACCTTTAAAACTGTGAATATAACCTTTAAAAAACATATAATCTAAATTAAACAATTGTTATATATATATATATATATATATATATATATATATATATATTATATATATACATTAATATGTATATAAATATATTATATATATACATACATATAAATACATATATATATATATTCTGTTTTGATATTTGTCTATCCGGATTTTGCTGTCTTTATAACACAAAGCTGTAGCAGTTTTACTGTATACAGCATACAAACGAGCTTAGTTGCTCAAATACTCTTTATTTTATATAACAGTCGATAAAGGGCAAGTGAGAGTCATGACAAACCTTTTTTGACATATTAAAAAATGAAATAAATAATTGATTTGTCACCATTTCTATATTTATTAATTAATTTATTTTTAAACAAAATCGCTTGAATCTAAATATTGCGGATAACAACTATAATGCTTATTATTTATATTTATAAAGAGTTTAGTCCATCTTTAATTATCATATATTCAATATAAATAGCATTATGAACAAAATAAAATTTTAATTGCTCAATTTATAACAATAAGTCTCATTATCTACCTAACAATACATTTTTATGAAACGAGACAGCTTTATAGTTTTAAACATATTTAAACTTCACTAATGAGTGCATTGTTTGAAATGTGTTAGCAGCCGTTGATTGGAGCTGTGGACCGCGGTGTTTGTAAATGAATGAGTGACTGCACGATTGGAATAATTTGATTAGACAATATGACAGCTACATTTACACATATGAAACATTTATAAATTATCTTATCAGGATCAGTATTTATTAGCGTTATGCATTCGATTATTACACACAAAGTTTACCATGTAATACTAGTGTTAATCGTGTGAATATGACGGCGATTTGGATACAGTTTATTATATTTGGTTTCTTGCTGGACTATTATTTAAAATACCTTTTAGTGGATGGCGTTCTTCAATACAGGGAAAGTTCTACTCACCTTAAGACAAATAATTAGTTTAATTAACAAATGTAATCGATATCTTAGGACAGGTTGTGAACAATTGGACAACGGCAAGATAAGCTAAAATTGTAAATGTTTTCAGATGCCGAAATTTATATATTGGTTAAATATATCTTCATTGCATTTGATAAAATCACTTCATCTTGATAAGCATGATGGTTATCACATACTTTAATTTTGTAATACATTCGTTATTTTCTAAGGAGTTGATATAAACGTTTGCTTAAAATAACACAAAAAATACAATTAAACATTATTTTAAATGTGAAAACACTGTGTTCATACTTTTTCATTTATGTAATTGACAATCAAAGAATTTTCAGTGAGGAAAGGTGTTACCTCAAGATTATTTTCAAGTTGAAATACAAATTCTTTCCAAAATGAAGTCATTTGAATGTAAATCTGCCACAATATTCCCTTTGCAGTTAACCACGTCTTGTTTTTAATTTCCTTTTCAGAATATTTAAAATGTAAATAGAAATAACTCCAAGAAAAATAAATCATTTAAACAATTAGAGAACATGTTCATACTTGTCCACATGTCAATTGACACTCAAAGAATTCTTAGAAAGGAAAGATTTAACCTCAAGATTAGTTGCAATTTTAAAAATAATATTTTTCAAAAATGAAGCCATTTAAATGCAAATCTACTGCAATATTTGCTTTGCAGTTAACAACATCTTGATTTTAATTTCCTTCCCAGAATATTTAAAATGTAATGAAAAATTTCGGGGATAAAATATATTATTAAACAATTTGAGAACATACTTAGAAATAATTTTAACACAAACCACCCCCGCCCCACATAAAAAAATTATAACCTTAATTATTGATGTTTATGACCGTATTCCCAGGTCACCATGTCTTGCATGGACTCAGCTTTGGTAATAGGAAAAGTTTAACTGACGTGATTCAACATGAGGTCAGGTAAACACGAAAGGTTACTAATTAACTTTTGACACTTCGAAACTATTTATAATTAACACCTTTAAAACTGTGAATATAACCTTTAAAAAACATATAATCTAAATTAAACAATTGTTATATATATATATATATGTATATATTATATATATACATTAATATGTATATAAATATATTATATATATACATACATATAAATACATATATATATATATATTCTGTTTTGATATTTGTCTATCCGGATTTTGCTGTCTTTATAACACAAAGCTGTAGCAGTTTTACTGTATACAGCATACAAACGAGCTTAGTTGCTCAAATACTCTTTATTTTATATAACAGTCGATAAAGGGCAAGTGAGAGTCATGACAAACCTTTTTTGACATATTAAAAAATGAAATAAATAATTGATTTGTCACCATTTCTATATTTATTAATTAATTTATTTATTTATTTAATTTAAAAGGTACACTTTACAGTACATCATACATTTGAAACACATCATAAATAACATACCCCCGTCGCAACAAACCTGCATACTCAGCGAATTTCCAATGAATATATAACATAACACATTAAAATACTTAACAGGATTCATAAGAAAAGTATTCACAAACAAGCAATATTTATAATATTAATTGTTCTCCATAAGAATAACATTGGGGATGAGAACGCAGGTTTGCTGCAACAATGAACACAAAATAATGGGTTTTTATGCAAATATCAATAGAACTCATCTTAGTGAAGGCACATATCAAGTTCCATATGCATTCATTAATAAGCAATATATAACATTTTAAGTATTTTCCATAAGAATAACATGGGGACCGAGTACATAGGTTTGCTGCTACAGGAACCATAGGCGAAAAGTTTTTTTTGTGCAAACAACAATAAACCACAGCCATATCAAGCCATATACAAAATTTTGCCAGTTTATGTTCATAAATAAGCGAGATATACAATTTTTCTTTTTCTCCATAAGAATAACATTAGACAACGTACTGTGTTTAGCACTTTCAATATCTCGGTAACCAATTGACGTAGAGCAATGATCAAAATACCAAATTGTTTCTTTTTTAAGTTGAATTCAATGGTATAAATTAAAATTTGATTTAAATTAAAAATTACATGTGAAAACACCAAAAAACACATTTTTAGGGTACAAAACCCCCCCAAAACCCCCCTTCGTATAGTGCGATTCATCTGGTTTTCGAACTCGTTCAAATAAATCGGACTTTACACATTTGTACCTAATTTCATTAAGATCGGTTCTTTTTTACGAGAGTTATCGTGCTTACGGACACACACACACACATATATATATATATATATATATATATATATATATACATATATAACAATTTTAACGAATGGTGTTTTTGGCATCTGGGGACCTCAAAATGAAAAGTTATCATGGTCTCGGGCTTAAGTCTTACCATAAGACCTACGGTAATAGCTTCTTCCCTATAGGGGAAATTCGCTAAAATGCATGCATAGTTTAGTTTATTAATTTCATATTAGTAAAATTAAATAAATACATATTTATGTCACAAGCTTAATATTTAGGTACTTTCAATATATAAAACCCTCATTTGTTCTTCATATGTAGCATAAATGTAGCATGCAATCGTGCAACAGTTAAACGAAATTTAAAATAATGACAGTATATAACAAAGTTTGAACCATATGGTCCATATGATGGTTAGATACGCAATAGTATACGATCAGGTAGACGCAGTAGAGTAAATGTTAAACCAGCAACAATAAATAAATTAAAATCCTTGCACCAAAATCTAAAATACACATTTAAAGAACAAATAAATTTAATAGTATTAACTTCGCACATGTATAAAGAAACTGACATCGAAAATTATAATGTATAGTAACATATACATGAGCTATTTAGCTTCTAAATAGTGTTTTACTTACAGTAAAGAGTGAGTTTTACCTCACAAAACCCGTAAATATTCAATGCTAATGTGTAATCTATATTTACAACTGTAAAATATATAATGTATGAGAAAGAGCAACGTATAATTTGTATAGTTTATAAAACCTATTAGGTAGGGATGATATAAATGGGATTATTATATAAATGGGTTAAATTGGTTAACAAGATAGGACTTCCTTTCATCAAAACTCCACCTCTGATTTAGAATCATTGAACTGTTAAATACTAGGAAAAGTTTACACTAGATTCATTTAGATGATTTAAGATAATTACTTTTACTATTTATTTATTAGCTTCTGTAAGGAATTAGTTATAAACCCAAAATTAAAATTACTGTGCAAATGAAAGTAATTTAAATGCAAAGCAGACTGAGTTTGCAACTTGTAAGTGTTTGAAATTACGTCTCATTCACCACCAGTCTCGTGAGGCTGCTAATTATTGAAGCTAGCTTTATAAATACTGTACTTTTATTTGAAATACTCGTTACACTTGTTGACCTTCACAGGAAAATTATTACTGCACAGAAAATAACTGTATCGATAACAAATCAAATATAAAACATACTGTACTTTTATTTGAAATACTCGTTACACTTGTTGACCTTCACAGGAAAATTATTACTGTACAGAAAATAACTGTATCAATAACAAATCAAATATAAAACATACTGTACTTTTATTTGAAATACTCGTTACACTTGTTGACCTTCACAGGAATATTATTACTGTACAGAAAAAAATTGTATCAATAACAAATCAAATATAAAACATACTGTACTTTTATTTGAAATACTCGTTACACTTGTTGACCTTCACAGGAATATTATTACTGTACAGAAAATAACTGTATCAATAATACGATTTTGGTGCCAACAATTTTCAAAATATATGACCATAAAATTTTACAATTAATATACTGCCTTGTCGTGTAAGGATTAAAAAAATGTATTTGCATAAACATATTTTTATGGGTTTTTATTTAAAAAAATCTGTTAACTTGTATTGCATTACACGTAATCATAAATAAAGATTTTGTGAAAAAACAGACAGAAAAAATTATTTTTGGTTTAATTATTAACACATTGTTTACTATAGATTATTATTTGTATACTTATTATATACCTTTAAAAAACCATAATATTTTAAAGTTATAAAACGCAATCTCGTAATTGGCGTGATCTCTACTAATCAAAAATTTAAGTTTTCATTTTTATGAGAGTATCTTATGCAGTCATATCTGGTCGTATTGGTTACTCCCAAATTGATAAAAGCACCAGTTTATGTTATCTAATGACGAGTCCATTCTTAGGAATAAGTTGTCTTTAGTTTAACCTCTTAGGGAAAAACTTTCCCACTGTCCTTCGCTCCCAAGATGAAACTGTCTTAGGTTTGGATATTTCAGGGAAGATTGTGGCTTAGTAGAATTAGGTCCACCCACTCGATTCATTGTAAATATATTAAGCTTTCTCTAGTTGTTTGACACGAGGTAAAATATAGCGGGTAATTTTCTTATCCATACAAATAATAGATATGGAATATGTACTTACACGTATGCACCTGTCATAACTGTAAAATATGATCCCCCAAAGTGTTCCTTTATACCTGGAACGAAAGAAAATCGTGTAAAATATACAATCTCGGATAAATAATACGATTTTGCTTAGTAAATCGAGCATTACACTATCTCATTCATGAACTGTTTTAAACCTGTTAAAAAGAGTCTCTTAAATCCTGATATGATATTCTAATAATGAAACGAATCAAAGCTAACAGATAAGAAACTAAATAAACAAATCATTTACCGAAATATTTGTAATGTTATCTGTGTTTTATAGTATATTCTATTATAACCGTAATTTTAAACCTTTGAACATTTTTAAGCTAACCTCAGCAAAGCGTGTAAGAAATTCCTTCTACAAAAAGGGTTTGAAAATTTAAAAAAATGTCTAAAAAGGTTTCACTCCTTCAAATATTCATCAAAATCTATACTCGAATTGAATAAGAAAATATATTATTCTTTATTTTATAAAGGACGGTTGTTAATAGTGATAAGTCAATCAAAATACACATGCCCTATTAATTTTAATAATTAATGTATACAAATGTCCCAACGATGTTTAAGCTGCGTTGTTTTGCAGAAACGAAATAACTAAGATAGTTATCCTAGTCAGAATTTATAAAAAACCACAAGTCATAATTGTATTAGGGTTTATTTTATTTCAAAAGTTATTAGTTAAGACTGAGCTTGACCCTTACAAAACTATTATTTATTGAAGAACAGGAAGCAGGATGTCTATATTAATGTTTTCATCTGGGAGGTGATATTGCATCAAGGTAACACAGAATCCCGAGGGACATTGCACTTCTTGGTTATAGACTATGTCTGACGTGCTTTTGATACACAAATGGAATTTCTTAGTTGAATTGGAAGTTTGTACCTTACTTTCGATATTTTTAACTTTTTGCTTATGGTTCAAAGTTTCATTTTCTTACCATAGAATGGGTTTTGTTTGTGAGCAGGAATCTATAATTCTATATAGATTTAATTACGAAAAATATCGAATTTATTCTATAATTTTAAATGTATAAATATTACTTTAAATCCTTTTTTGAAACCAATTTAAACTGTATAAAATTAAATACTTGTAATTTATTCACATTATTTTTTATTTATCTTTTGCCTATTTAGATTTGATAAATGTGGTACAAATTTAGTTGACGATGTAATGGGAAAATATAAAAGTACTTATTTCCCATTAGTATGGGTGCAAAGCAATAAAGATACAATTTAAAACCTGTACTTTTATTTTAGCAACATCTTTCAGTATAGCCCATTTCTTTATTCATAATTTCTTTTTACCATACATAAGTTAAATAAGTCATAATGTCATATAGTAAACAAATATATCACCAGCCAATGAAACAAGTATTATTGCATGCAATATAACAACTACAAATATGAACACATGTTTACATGATATCGACACAGTTAAACACGCCAAGAAATCTATTAATGACACTTAACTATAAACTAAAGCTATTAAAGATCGCTCGTTGCTCTCTTTTAAATTCTTACAAAATAATAAAATAATATCTGTTCAAATAATATTGTTTTAACAGTGAAAAATTGCCTCAAATCTCGACCCTTACGTGAGAAACTAGTAACATATTTTGTTTGTGAAGCATTACATGATCCAACAATTACCATAACAGTGTGCTTTGTTTAACCCTGCATTTTGCCGTTCATGCTAAATGAAACTCTGTGTTCTGATGTATTATTCTTAGTTCGGGGAGGCAGGTTGAATAATAAGGAAAGAGTCATTCAAAAAATGGTGAATTTCATTATTATGGTATATAGAAAAAGTCAAAATATAAAAGTGTTTTAAATGTTTGCAGTTTAACAAAACTTAATAAAAAAATTATTATAAACACAAGACATATTACTTGTCAATTATTACTTGAGGGAATAGTTACCCCTTATAAGAAATATTAGTTTAATGGGTAATGAAGATTTTTAACAAACTCCTTTTCTTAAAAAACACAAATAATGCATACTTATGTGTTTTAAGTTAACCCGTATAATTTAATACATGCATTTTAATGTGAAGTAAAAAAAATATTGTTATTTTACGTTCCAGAGTTTTGCCTCTTTAATGTTGGAATAATTGCAATGGTTACATATGAACTCATACATTAGCGATCTGGGAACCTATTTATACTGTCATAAAGTTGTAAATAAAAAAGTTTAGTTATTGCCAATTTTTTAAACATGGACGGTACTTCAATTGTTTCACACAATAAAGTTAAATCGTTTAACACAAAGGATGTTTTTAATGTGTAACTTAAATAACGGATTTTATCATGGGTTTAATTTTTATTTTAATCAATTACCGCAAAGCTGGCTCAATTTGTTTACTATATTTTTTTGTAGAACACAATCTCCCTCCGCTATATTGTACCTGTATAATAAGCGACGGTGGTGTGTGCTGAAATCTATAGTGAAATATTTCAATTACAATAACATATTAAAATCTACGTAAGTAATCTGCTCCTTTAAAACTAAATGGTTATAAGATCTAAGTTTAACTTATACTCATGGGATTGAACTCTTAAAGGCTCTTGCGACTAGTAGTTTTTCTTTGAGTTTTGGTGTTAAATAAACAATTTATAAATTTCGGCAGGATAAACTTTGTATTCTGTGTGAATAAAAGAAAAGGTAAATACGATATAATCTGGATAATCAATTTATTTAGATAAATACTGGGAAACTTACATTTATATTAATAAGATTCAAACAATTTTAATACTACAACCACGTACAAATCTTTACTACAAAATAATTCCATAATAATGTTGTTTTTGCATCAGGATACAGAGAGGGCAAGTATATTACAATGACAGGTAGTTATTTGATATAAGAACTCGATGAAGGATTCTTGTTATAAACCATTCAGATAATCCCTACAAGTGGATAATATTGGAAGGTGTTGTGACACAAACCATACGTGTGTAAATAGACAACACGGTCCTCATACACCATCCATCATTTAAACAAAGATTGTTTCTGTACTGAATGTGAACAACGGAGTGCATTTCAGAACAACTAAGTTCATTGCATTGATTATAACGTTCACATATGTCAATGTATGGAGTAGGGTATAAAACCCAAGAACAACGGTTTGGTTCTCAATATTTTTATTCTCACTATAAAGATTCATACCAACAGGTAGGATGTCTTATTAAGGTAACACATTTAATACCAAGCCGTAAAATATTATATATTTAAGTTTCTTTTCCAACAATTTACTATTTTTGGAAGAAGCAAGTCTACAAACGACCTTTGCTTATAAAAAAGAAAAGTTTGTCAGTGAAAATATTTAATTATTTATTTAATTATATATATGGAAATATGAAATTGAAATAAAACTGAAACCCAAGAAACACCCACATAAACAACAAATATAATAAAATAGAGAAGTAATTTCCCTTGGTACCTCCCTGTCAAACATCTGAACCCTAAAATGAGAAGGTGGGTATTTTTTACTTCCTTACAGTATTCACCTTCTCACGTGGTTTTATAAGTTAACTTATGTACATTTAGTCAATAGATCATAAGTATGTTGGTTGTTTTGAATCTTTATTTATAATCGAGTCTAGTAAGAACCAGAGCGGCCAACTGAAATTTATTTTTATTTTAAAACGTTATGTTTTTATTTGTTTTTTGTTTTTATATGTGTATACTACTTATACTAAAACAAAAGAGTTTTTTTAGTTCACAAACAATCTTTTAAACTATTTGTCATCTAAAAATATATTAAAAGTGTGCGATATATCTGTTGTCACTTTGGAACTTGTAGAAAAGCAACGTGCTGCATTTTCAGAGTGAAAATAGACAACGTTGTTGATACCAACCATCCATCATTTAGACCAATTGTTGTTGTAATTACTTTTAACAATACCGTTAATTTTACGTTGAGTTTCACAAACATTCAGCAGCTGCTATTACCGTTATTGTCTTTAGACAACAACAATGGTATGATATTAAATTAGGAGGTCTCCATATTTACAATTTACTTGTGCATAATTTGTTTATAATTTCAGCAGTTTTATTCTATCAGGAATATAATGACTGAATAGTAATTAAAACAATACTACATTTTATATAATTAATTAAAATAGGGAACATGCTTTCGACGTAAGCCGCATTTGAATTAGTTTTTCTTCGCTCACTTACACCATTTTTAGACGGTCAGAATGTGACATCTTCGTGATAAACAAATTGCTATGGTTTTAGATGTAATGAGATAAATAGACGTATTTAAGACTTACAGAAATTTTGGACCTTCGGATAAGTTGAAGTAAGTTAGTTCTATGCAACAGTAAATATTTTTTTAATTTACTTCCTTTTTTTACATTATTAATCTGTTTACAATATTCACATTTGGTCAGAATCCGTTTAAAGCCAATGTTTCGTTAACATTCCCAACAACGATATTTGTTTCACTTTTTTATATTTTTAAAAATCAAGAAACAATAACAAATTATCTATATAACTCAATCTTATGTGTCTTATTTTATTTCTCATTATTTCACCCCTATCCAACTAACCGCTCGCTCTAATTTATTTCCTTTGGAACCAAACGCAATAATCATTCTAGTGTTCACTTAAAAAGGTAAACATTAACAATACAAAAATACCTCCGAAGCAGCAAAACTGCCTACTCAGCGAACTTACAATGGATGTATATGTTTCTCACTACCACATAAAGCCACTTGCCAAGTTTCATAAACATACAAGAATAAGTAAGTGATATATATCATTTTATTTATTGTCCATAATAATAACATTGAAATCTGAGTACGCAGATTTGCTGCTGCAAGGAACAAAAAATATGTGTTTGTATGCAATTATCTATACAAATTAACCAGTCGAAGTTGCATATCAAGTTTTATTAATTTATGTTCATAATTAAGGGAGTCGTTACATTATACTTATCCTCCATAAGAATAACATGGGGCTGAGTATGCAGGTTTGCTGCTAAGGGGAAAATTGGCAAACAATTATTTTGTTGTGCAAATATCAATAGACCAGTACTAGGTGAAGCCACATGCCAAGTTTCAACAACATACATTCATAAATTATCGGGATATTAAATTTTAATTATTGACCCTAAGGATAACATTAGACAACGTACTGTGTTTAGCACTTTGAATATATCTGCAATGGTTGGTCATAGAATCACAATTTAAACACCAAAATTAGTTTTGTAGAGATGAACTGATTGGTAACAGTAAATGTAACGTATATATATATATATATATATATATATATATATATATATATATATATATATATATATATATATATATATATACATATCAATAAATTTGAACGAATAGTGTTTTTGGAATCTGGGGACCTCAAAACAAAAAGTTATAATGGTCTTGGGCTTAACTCTTACCATGCGACCTACGGTAATATCTCCTTCCCTATCAAGGAAATTCGCTAATAGCTTGTTTAGAGACCTGAACCCACAGAAAATCAACAATTATCAAACAATCATATAAAATTTCAGTTAAAAATCTAAAATTATATTGTAAACAATTTATTTATATATTTTACTCACTTCATGTTCTTTATTGGGTCAACGATTATACTACGAGTTACAGTTTACCCTGGTTTAACTTTTCTACGTTAAGGTTAAAAATCCAAACATTAGGTTTGAGATATTTATATCAGTAAACATAATAACAACATAATACATTTTTTGCTAGAGCATACCAAATGCAAATTCATTTTTATACGATATTTATCTTATTTTATGGTTTCAGATATATAAACCAAAACTGTTTTTTACACATTGCAAATCAACAGGGTTTTATAATAAAAACAACACTCAACATTTTGTCATTACTAATTGAAAATAATAAAATTTAAACAATATTATATTATCTATTAATTTTAATATTTTAAATATAACGTTTAATTTATTCTTAGTACATGTAAATGGCATTTCCTTTTATTTAATGTTTATGTGCATCTATGTAAAAGTAGAGAAGCTCCATCTTATTTGGAAAATAGATTTGGCCCCACGAGACACACAGAATTCCACTATGATAATATAATAGAAAAGTGGATTTCCCCAGGTACCTTCATGTAAAAGAGAAGCCACAAAGAAACCACCAGATATTTTTGTATTTCATTGTAGTTTTTTCTTTGAGAATAAGTAATTGTAAAGCTGTATATTGTTTTTATATAACATAATGTATTGTAGTACTTTAAATATAAAGATAAACTCTCTATTTTATCAGTGCGACTAATTTTATAGGAACTTTAAGTAGAACGCAGAAAACTTCAGTAAGTGTACATTGGTTTTATTCGAAACTCGAAAATATATTCGAGAATATACTTTAAAGTGCTTTCTCATTAAAAAATTCCCGAATTTAGTCCCAAGGCTATTTATGTACATTAGTTGTCATTTTCTACGTTTATTTTAAATTGTTTGTATTAACATTTATCACTTAAATTATAACCAAGTTTAATTTTATAAAGGTTTTATTTATATGTTATTTAGGAGTAAATCATGTTTCACTGATTCTAGTACAAGTTTGTTTGTGTTTTGTTTGTAGTACAGGTATATTTGATGTGAAATAAGAGAAAAGGCAGTACTCAGCTTTCATGCTCAGCTTTCAGTACTCAGCTGGTGGTGTTGGCCCTTGTTGCCGTCCGGATCCAAGTTGGTGACCTTATTTTAGCCTTCAGTTCCGAAATAAGACCGACCCGGACTCCCGGAGCACGGCCCTAATAAGAGGTCGATTAATTTTGTTGTCAATGAAAACGCTGACGAGGCCACAATATACAATATAATCACAATATACTTGCAAAACCTTTGTTTTTTAGGTCAATCAATCAATACAGTTTCAGTACAACTAGTCACCTGCAATGCCACAACCCGTCCTTAAATCCCCATACAAAGTTAGAAGACTTTTTAAAAATTAAAACAGCAACAAACAAAGGACATAAATTATAAAACGAGAGTTCCTAATTACAATATTGAATAAATATTCCATGAATTATCATTATAAATATATTCTGTAAATTTAATATGGTCTTAACCGTGATTATATTATGGTATTTAAGTCGTATTCCAATAAAGCAATAAAGCAATGACTTATAAAATGTGACAATGTTTCAAAAACAAAATTAAAAACGGATTGCGGCATTGTGTTTGGCTTGAAAAAGTTATAAAATAAAATAAAGGGTTTGAAACTAACTTTAAAATTTGACAAATTCTAATTTCAGGATTGTGCATATAAACAGGCGGAAATGTTTATTCGTTAATATGAAGTAAATACAAACCAAAAATGAGTTGTTATAGTTCATGGTATTTACATTACGAGAGGCGGACATGTCTTATGGTTGGATCCTTATAATATTAATTTAAAAATGAATATAAAAAATACAAATGTATTAAAAACAAATAAGGATTTTAAGAACAGATTGCAACATTGTCTTCGATGTAAGAAAATAATTTCAAAGTTTCGTTATGGCATAACCTTCAAGTATAACAAATAATTGAATTTATAATAGGTGGGTTCTAAATGCCACCCAAAATTGTAACCAAGCTAATTACTTACCTCCCATAATCGGTCGGTGGAAATTTGGCGTTGATATATAAATAATGTAGAGAAAATTAAGGGAAATGGTACATTAAAACCCACTATGTGCCAGCATATTATATACAAACAGCTTTTCATGAAGCGAAGTGAAAGTATATGTCAACACTTTAACTTTCATAAGCATCAAATGAAATATGCCATTATAAACATTAATATCTAAAGGTTTTATTCACAAAACTCTCGCGTGCTGAAAACCGATCCAGTGAACCAGAACAGAGTTGGTGTAATTGCTCGGCTCTGTAGAAGCTTCCATCGGCAGTCGTGCTCACTGAGTGTCCACCAATCTGGGTTTCAACGGTCCATACGTGTGGCTCTTTGCAAGCTTATGGTTTTGAATTATAACGTTTTATTGTAAATTGTGTTAGTAATAATAAGAACTGATGAAGTAGTTCAACAGTTCCACACTTTTTGCTTAAATATCCCTAATATGTTTATCACCTTGAACTATCTGTAAATTAATTTAGCTTGGATGATTATAGATTGTTTATTTTGCATTTACGATAATTTAGGTAAATTTTTAATGATTTACTTTACTAATTTGTACAGTAAGACCTCATTTAATTTGAGCTTAACACTTAAAAGAATGTTTAAAGAAACAGTGGAGCGAAGAAAACCAATAATTTAAATTATTAGGGGATCGGTTCCCTGCTTGCTTCCTAAATAATTTTTGCGAAGTCTTCGATTGACACTCTATATTGCTTTTGATTTTATTAACACCTAGTGTACTGTATTTTAAGTTTAACAGGGTGATATTACAGAAGTTTTAGTCGCGATGCGTTTCCAGGTTTTATGGAAACCTTTGGTTGATACATGAAAACAATAAGCTAATGGTAATTACTTGACGTTATTTCGAAATCAAATCAGTCAGTGAGCTGGCCCTGAATTTTGGGCTTAAGCTTCTGAACTAATATTTCCTTATATTTTCCAGAAACTCGTTTCGTCTGAGGTTGCCTTCTTTCTTCTAAAATCAAATGTTTACATATTTGACCAATACATACATTTATGTTAATAGCATAGTATGTATATATATAGCACGGTATATTGCCATTATTTTAATATCACATTTTAAAATCACTGCGGAGATTTACGTTTTGTAACATTTATAAATGTTATTCTTTTACATATTTATTTTAATAATGTTTTCTTATAAATTTAATTTTGAGAACAAACTAATGAATGAAAGAAATAATCAATTGCCATACAAGTGCATTTATTAATATGTAAAAAGAATCTCCGTTAGGTTTAAGTAAATAAATTAGTACATAACATTCACAATCATTAAAAAATAGATGAATCTTCTTTAATTCATCTCCGTAATATGCGTCCAACAGTCTGGAAAATCCAAGCACAACATTCTCCCCTATTAGAACCTTTTTTTTATTTAGCTTCCTGCAAAACGTTCTGCTTCCACTAAATGGCAAGAGTTACTCTTTACCATAGGGCATTTGAATGAAGTATGGTTGGACAATGGCTTATATTCCAAATAATTTAATTATTTGTTACAATATAATAAACGTAAAATAATACCCCCGTTGCAGCAAACCTGCATACTCAGCGAATTTCCAATGAATATACAACATAAAACAATAAGCCACTTGACAGGATTCATAAGAAATATATTGTCAAACAAGCGATATTTAAAATATTAATTATTCTCCATAAGAATAACATTGGGTGACTCAGGTTTGCTGCAAAAAGGAACACAAAATAATGTTTTTATGCAAATATCAATAGATTCATCTAAGTGAAGTCACATACTAAGTTTTATCCATATACATTCATAAATAAGTGATACATAACATTTTAATTATTTTCCATAAGAATAACATGGGGACTGAGTACCTAGGTTTGCTGCTATGGGAACCATAGGCGATAACATTTTTTGTGCAAACAACAATAAACCACAACCAGATGAATCCATATACCAAATTTCGTCAGTTTATGATCATAAATAAGCGAGATATAAAATTGTTCTTTTTATCCATAAGAATAACATTAGACAACGTACTGTGTTTAGCACTTTCAATATCTCGGTAACCAATTGACGTAGAGCAATGATCAAAATACCAAATTGTTTGTTTTTTTCATGCTGAATTCAATGGGAAAAACTAAAATTTGATTAATATAAAAATTACATGTGGAAAACCCAAAAAACCCATTTTTGGGGTTCTAAAACCCCCCAAAACCCCCCTTCCGATGGTGCGATTCAGTTGGTTTTCGAACTCGTTAAAAAAAATGGTACTTTACACAATTGTACCAAATTTCATTAAGATCGGATCTTTTTTACGAGAGTTATCGTGCTTACGGACATATATATAAAAATTTGAACGAGCGGTGTTTTTGGCATCTGGGGACCTCAAAATGAAAAGTTATCATGGCCTCGGGCTTAAGCCTTACCATGAGACCTACGGTAATAGCTTCTTCCCTATAGGGGAAATTCGCTAAAAGAGTTGTTTTCACATATAATAATAACAACAAAGTTTAACAATAATGTTAAACCAACAACAATATCTGGTTAACAATAATGTTTGTTTAGTTACAGTTTTATTTTTTAATTTGACTATGGCACGTTTCATGGGAACGTATATAAATTTATTAAAAATATATCAAACATTTCATTGTTCCTAACTGTTAAAACATACTGTAAGAAACTGTGCTAATATTTTCTTGCCAATTTTCTATTGCATATATTAATCTGTATTTATATCAACCTACATACCGTTAGCGAGAGGACTTTGCAGAAGGAGAAAATAACTTTGGCGATCATAAACATACACATATAGGCAGGAGAAAATAATAATACCGTTTACTCTATAAGTAGTACTATTAAATAACAAATTAGTGAAGTACGTTTCAAAATGAGTCTTTAGAACTTGGTTTGAATCGATTTTTTTAACTAAAATAAATATGTTTTATCAACTATGTTACATTTGCTCAATAGTCGAAAAAGTAAAGGAACCTTTGAACTAAAAAAACAACTGTAATATAATTAAACTATATTATTATTAATTAACCTTATTCATGCGTATTTAGTAAATACACTACGGTGATTACATGTTACTATTATGACCACTTTAGTCAGTTTTAATTTACTGAGGTGCAAATATTATCATATTATCATATTTAATATTACAACTTGATCAAGAAACTGCATGTTAGAGTCTGATGCTCTTGATCGAACTAGTTCTTTAATTTAAAACATAATGAAATATAAGTGAGTTAAACAATAATATTGTTACATAATGTTGTCAGTATGATTTATTTTAACGGTATTTAATACAATTAATTTTCAATCCAATTAGATCAAATAATGTATAAAATAAGATATATTGAAAGTAGTAAACCATAAATTGTATCTAACCCATTTTAGAATTAGATGGGAAAACAATGCTAAAGAAGTTGTTAATAATAAAATAATTTAGTTAATGTATCTACATACATTAATATTGTATTTAAGATTATCAATTGTAAGTAATTACAAATTATGAAGGGATGAACCCTGATTAAATACCTTGTACAAGTTTGAGGTGTTATTGTTTCTTCCGAATGAGTCTCATATTATTTATAATTATGTCATTCCTATGACAGTGCTTTATCAAAGGACATAGTCAGTCATACGAGTCCATCATTGTAATCATCGCAGTACCAGTGGAACACAAATCACAGCAGCAGCTTATATTGGCGCGGCAATATTGGTTTAGTGCGGGGCGGTTTATCATCATCTGATGACAGCCCGGTTGGCTTCTCTGGTGAAAAAACTAAGAGTAGAGTTTAATTAACTGTTGGAGAGTATGTAAAGAGCTCATACACGGTTTTGTTAACAATCTTCGTAGTAACATCAACTATGCTTAGCAAAAATTGTTAAGTTAGTTTTGTATGAGTAACAATTCAAAATCTATTCTAATTAAATGTTAATATTAAAAAAAAATTAAAAAACTTTATCACTGAAAGAAATACGAAAGTATATAATAGCATGGGACTATTTGTTTTACACAGTTTTGTATTTAACGCTATTTAATAATACAACACTTACAAAACACTCATCAAAATATGATGTGACAATAAAATAAACTTCTTAGTTTTCAATGCAATTTATTTATATGGCTTTGTTCGAAACATGTTATCAATCAAATGTTAAATACAAACTAAAATAAATAAGAAGTAAATACAACACGTCTCAACAATTGGACTAAGTAGTTGTTACTACTAATAACGTAGTAATATACTCGTATACTTAAACTCTATATTAATTTGCCCACTAAATTTTGCCATAGAATCGATCTGATATTGTTTAAAAAATTTAAAAAACATTACTTAAAAAAATGTTTAAATTGTGGTTAAATTGTAAATATTAAATAAAATCCATATTAGTTTAGTTTTGACGACATAGTACATGTTTTTAGTTTTTTTTTTAGAAATGTTGATTTGTAATACACTTTTGTTTATATATTATGCGATAAGTTTTACATACAAAGGGATAATAGAGAATCACCTTTGTAGATAATGAAATAATATCACTAAATACCAGGCAAAAAAATTAAAGAAATTTTTAGACTGAAGAAAATGGATTTGTTTCAACTTAATGTGTAGATAAAAGCATTTTTAATCATAATTCACATAATTTCTGTAAGTAATTGTACAAGAAAATGGTCTATAAAAACTAAATCGATTGCGTAATTGTGTAGTTGTCTTAGTTAATTGACCCCAAATCTCATTGGAAAGACTGAACGTATAATGCTAAATTACTCATGCCCTGATATGTGCGATATAGTTTAACATTTTTTTCACGATAGAAATGTCTGAATCCTATTTTCCATGTTAAGTAGAAAGACTTGTGAATCGTAATTTCTGTTGAAATGAAAGAATATTATTTACAATTATGCTTAAACACCTTCAGCTTTAACCTCTTGGGGTTCATCATTACTTTATACTGTGAACATTTTGTAAATAAATGTTAATTACAAGAAACATTTAATACATTTAGACATGCTGCTAGTTCGCTCCCAATACCTGATGTTAATCTTTTTATTGACCTTGGATATTACGGTAATTTTAAATAATGTCTTATCTTAAATTCACTTGCTGAAAGGTGCACTGGTTAATCCAGGTATTGTTAGTTTAATATCATTGGATACGACCTTAAAACTATAAAAAGTAATCAAAAAACGTTAGCGCTTTCTAATAATGTTTGTATAAGTATCCTTAACAAAAATACTGCAACCGACACATCGCATTATATTACCAACAAAACATCTCCGCGCGCATATTTAAAATTTTAATAATTCTTAATAAATGTTGGTCAAATTTTCATGAGCAAAGCAAAAAAGAGGTGAGCAATATCCCAAACTGATATTACATCACCTTAAGGGTGATACCTAATTCCAGTTAAGAAATACTTTAATAACCACATAAACAATTTGACAGAAAATGGTGTCGATTAAAAGAACCTGTAAATAAAGTCTAAACATTTATGTTAATTTAACTGTTCAATTTTACACAAATGTTTCAGGTTCTGTCAATTGCCATAATATTTCTGTTTGTGGATGGCATATCCGAATATCACACAAAATTTAATAATTTATAATTATGAATGATTAAACTATATAACTTAATATATAGTTGGGGTGGTGTCATTGTTGCAAAACTGTAATTATTTGGAAATAATAATAGACAGTTGTATATATTACGTATGTATATATATTATGTATATATTAGTCTGAGAAGATAACCAGCCATATCGACCCAAAAACACAAAAACTAGACTTTTGAGACTTTTATTTATTAATTGTACCAACTATAGGGACAAATGTTTACGTAATACCCCCGGGGATAACTCATAGTACAGTTTATATAATATTGAATTTGGGGATAATACGTGGTAATTATACATACAATAAACAAAATAAATAAGTTGGCATTTATCACTAAATTTGTTAAACTAATTTTGGAATGGTGCGGGGTATTTACATTGGCTTAGGACAAAAATATATCGAGTTACAGTTGAATCGGGCCAAAAACACCAAAGTTAGTATTTGTGGAGTAGACATTGTACAAAATATAGAATTTGTAAATAATATATGGTAATCATACATACAGTTGTTGAGGGCTATGACACACCCGAGATCGGGAAAATCAAACAGTACATAAAGAAGTTGGCAATTGGTGCTATAGTAATTTACGAAATATTGTTTAAACTAAATTTGGGAATAGTATGGAATATTTACTTATGCAGTATCACAGGACAGTAACATATCCAAATTACAAACAAATCGGACCACAAATACCAAAGTTAATAAATACAGAGAGTAACGAATTTGGAAATAATACATGGTAATTTTACATAAAATAGTTGGGGGCTACATCATATCCAAAAATTAATAAAAATTTACAAAATATTCTTTAAATCAAATTTGTAAATTATAGGTTGTATTTACTTAGGCAATAGACTATTGCAGCAGCATATCCAAGTTACAAACAAATCGGACAGTAAATAAAGAAGTTGGCAATTGAAACTATTTTTTTAATTAACCATAATATTAAATTTGGAAATTATATGTGGAATTTACTAATGCATTAGCTTAGGACAATAACATATCTAAACTAAAGACAAATTGGACCATAAACACCAAAGATAGTATTTTTTGGTTAGTGTATATATATATATATATATATATATAAATTATTGAATTTGGAAATAATATATGGTATTTATTCATATAATAGTCGAGAGCTATAACATATCCGAATAGCAGTCGAATCGGTCGGTAAATAAGTTGAAATGTAGCCCAATAGTATTTTAAAATATATTTTGTAATTTGACCGTAATATTTAATTTGGAAATTATAGGCTGTGTTTAGATATACACTAGCCTAGGACAATAACATATATGAGTTTAAACAAACACCCCATAAGCACCCAAGTTAATTTTTTGGCTTGGTTTTTGAAATTAATTTTATTTAAATATAAAGGAGAGACTGTGTTTGAAAATATTTATTTGGAATATTTTAGGGGTGGAAAATACTAAAGACCAAAGATGAAATTGGTATAGGCAGGGATCAGCAAGTGTCCAAAAAATGATCCCCATTTTATTCTTATGGGCCAAACCTGCTGAAAGTGGCGTTACAAATGCCTTTTCCCTATACTGGTATATTATTCATATAATGTCTGGTCACGGTTACATAAAAATTATTGTTCGTACATTTGTTACAAAATAAATTCTAAGAAACATATACTCTAAAATTGTTTTCCTATTATATGAGACAGTCTTAGGAAGACTACGCATGCCAAATTCATACTTGTAAAAACATAAAAATATTTATACTATCTGAATTGTTTAGAATACGAAGTGACTACGTACACGTCCAATGTAAGGGCAAATTCACTTCGCTGCCGCTTAGGTTAGGTTAGGTTAGGTTACGTTACATTGCGTTAGGTAAGGTTACGTAACGTTACGTTAGATTAGATTAGGTTTTCTGGCTCTCAATTTGTTTGAAAAATCACAGGAAAATTAACGTACGGTGCATAATTTGGAACAGACGTGAACAGTAGCAGCAAACGTCGGACGTGTACGTAGCCTCTGCCTTTACAATACCACACGCCATAGAGCCGCGAAACAGCAGATGACTTATAAGTCATTATATCGCTACCGGTTATGTTTGATTATTTAAATGAGGTATATGGATTCGTAAGTTTAAAGCTATCAAAGATATGGAATATTTCTAACTAACAATATATTTAGGAAACAAACACAAAATAAATATATATGAAAAGTGTTCTCATTTTTAATTTGTTCACCACCCCCAGCCACTACAAGTTTGTAATCGTGCTCCTAGTCTGCAAAGTTCCCACAGTTTATCACCCCAACGCGTTATCACTCTTGGCAGTTAGAAAACATCATTTGTCAAATACTAAACATTAAACTAGGTTTCAGGTGCGGATGGTTATTTGGTCTTTACGGAAATATCTTTATTTACTTTATTTAATGTTGACTTCAAAATGTTTAGTTTTATAATCTTAAGGCATTTTAGAATAAACATTGGTCAATAGAAGTAGTGTACAACGCTTATTTATGCATTTCCGTTATATCGGAATGAATGTTATATTAATACATGTTGTTACAATCCCGACCAAACTTTGAAATCATTTATACTTTTTTTTAATTATATCCAGTGCAAGTCTGAATCCGCACGTATCCCTTGAAACTTACTGAAGCAAGCAAATACACAACAACAACAAAATACTGAAGCTTTTACATTATATTAAATATTTTAAGGAATTATAATTGTTTTGGTTGTTCAGAGAGATAAAACAGCAAAGGTTAGCTTCCTTATTTTAACCTAGGCCTCTTTTTAAATATTCTTTTAATTTAGAAGTTTCCTTATTTGTTTTATTATGCATCGTGATGGATACATTTAACAACAAGGTGACATATTTATGTTAGTAACAGGGCTTTGGTCTGAAGAATATGATATCTGGAAACGTTTTCCACCTCCCTGTTAGTCTAAATAAATTTTACTTTAAATTTAGGTATTTCAAACTACATATTACTACATATATCTGTAAAAGAAGACTTTGGTATTTTTGAACAGATGGATACTACAAACCGTTTTAAACATGACAACTTCATGTATATTACAAAGTTACTTGTCCTGACAAAAATAAAACCATTCAGTGCATTGCAAATCTAAAGTCCAAAAATGCAGTGCAACATTATTCTTTCAGTCTGTGATCAGAACTTCTATAAAATCCGTCTAAACATGAATTTTCACCAAGAGAATACAGTTTTGTATATCTTATAATAAAATTATTAAATTAGTTTGATCGGTTTGAACTAACGATCAAACCGATCAAACTAATCTTTCTTAACGATGATTTGAAAGATGTTTGTTTTTAAGTTCACAAAAGCAATAAAAAGCTATATATTTAAACATTTACTCCTAAAGTAAATACGAAATGTTATATGTCTAAGATTACAAATAATTATAAACTACACTGATGTTGATAGTTTATATACATAATATAGAGTGTATAAATTTATAGTTTCCTGGGGTGTTGGTTTTATTTTACCACACAACACAGAAACAGCGGTATATTGAATATTCTATCAGACAGAAGTAAGTTCCAGTTCCCAAGGGCGTGGCAGCCTTATAGTGCAGTAAAGATAAGTAAAAAATAACCCTTACTCCTAAAGTAAATACGAAATGTTATATGTCTAAGATTACAAATAATTATAAACTACACTGATGTTGATAGTTTATATACATACTATAGAGTGTATAAACTTATAGTTTCCTGGGGTGTTGGTTTTATTTTACCACACAACACAGAAACAGCGGTATATTGAATATTCTATCAGACAGAAGTAAGTTCCAGTTCCCAAGGGCGTGGCAGCCTTATAGTGCAGTAAAGATAAGTAAAAAATAACCCAAATCTAAAAAAATTAGCATAACCTAGGACTTTTGTCCAGATGTTGTCTCTACCTTCCTGTTTAACATACTAAAAGTCCCCTAAAATTAAAGCTGTGCTCGGCCGCCATCTTGGAAAATGGCGTCCAATTTTCACTGCTTTGCTTATAAATCTTTTATTGTTGGTGATAGAGAGAAATGTTAAAAGTAAGAAATGTTGGGAATTACAATATGCACAATTTTGGTGATTATCATGTTTGCTATAAATATATACAGGTTGAGTCCGACCAAGAGTCCGACCACACTTCCAGAATGTATAAGGGGAGAGCGATTTAGTATAAAGACATCAAACACAATTATCTGTTATAAATCGCATATGGGAAATCCATTAAACATATTTTTATCAAAATCTATGTACAGGGTGCTTGAAAAAGTAGATCATGAGTTTGATCTCAAAATGATAATTTATGAACCTAAGGCAAATTAAACATTATTTTAAAGGTATTGTCAAATTAAACATTTTGGTGAAAACATAATTCACTTATCTTTTACCGTTTCAAAATGGCGGCTATTTTTGTGAAAAGATGGGAAAACGGTGGGAAGAAAGAACAATGTAGTTATAGACTTCCGTGTTGGTGATGGCAAGGGGGATTTCGTGATGACTCAGCTGGCGTCGGTGGTGGAGCGGGAGCGGGACCGGTGACGGAGTTGGAGCACTGGCCAAGCATTGACGTCGCGTTATCACAATCAGTACCTGGCCCTTGACCTTGACCACGGCGCTGGGCTGCTCCAGACGGAGTACATTGATATCGGACTGGTTTCATGGATCATAAAAGCTCGAGCTCAAATATTGGATCTAAATTACAAGCCCTGGTTAAAAAGAAACTACCTTTGTTCCCTTTGTGATCTTCAGAAAAATAAATCTGTGTTTCATTTTATTGCAGTATGTCCCGTTTTAAAAAAATATTAGGAATTATTGGCTGGGAAAAGATTATTTTAATGAAACTGAATACATCAACTTGTTGAATAGGAGACATGGGTTTACGCTAGGTAACTACTTGAAAGGAGATTGGTTTTATAGGTAAAAGTTAATTCAAGAATTTAACTTGTAGGTTTAAATAGGCACAGTTGTTACAAATGCTGAATTGCCAGTCCTCATTTTCGTTCAAATCGTGTTTAGTCTCTAGGCTGAAATTAAGAAATAAACCTTTTTATCATCAGGACCGCGGGTTTAGGGAGGAAAAGAAAATCATTTTTCTATTAAAAAAAAAAACTAACTACAATTATATGGAGGAAATAGTTTGATGAATCAAAATGTATATTTTCCTTCAAATCTGTTTTATAATTGGTTTATTTTTTTGGGTGACTATAAAATGGTAATTAAAAGTAGGAATATATATACTTGTGTATTTATTTGTACAATTTATAACTGTGTTTAGAGTTAATCTCCTTTTTATTTGTGTTGTATTTAGGTAAAGAAAAGTTTCTCATTACAAAAATGTGACCAAGTTTCATGTTTTTTTTTGTTTTCTTTACACTGTCAAAATAAATCCGCTTGTTTTTCTGTTAGATGCCAACCCGGCAGACGGCTATATTAGCCTTTGCTGATAAGTGTTTCTCAGTTCTCTTCGTGGAGCAAATAATTGTATTTGAAGTTTAGTTCAATAAAGCATTTTTTTCATTTAATTTTTTCATTTAATTTCATTTCATTTTGTGAAAAGATAGTGACATTTACGGAATTTATCTGTATTTTCTAAACCAATAAATGTTTCTTGATTCCGATTGAAATTTCTTACTCGTGGTAAGCTCAGGTTTACACTTATATGATACATTTCAGTTAATTCAAAACAAAATAACCATTTGAAAAAATATTTTATTTTATTTTTATAAGGCCAACATTTAAAAAAGGACAAAAGTGGCATAATAAAATGGCAAAAAGCATACAATTGTAAACTTTTTGCAAATCCTAGCAACTTTCTAATTTACAAGGTTTTTAAAATCATAAAGTTGCTAGGATTTGGAAAGATTTTACGATTGTATGCTTTTTGCCTTATTATTATACTACTATTTTACTTTTTAAAATGTTGGCCTTATAAAAATAAATTAAGATTTTTTATCCAAATGTTTATTTTGAACTAAACTAACTGAAATTTATAATATAAGAGTAAACATGAGCTTACCACGACTAGGAAATTTCAATCGGAATCAAGAAATATTTATTGGTTTCGAAAATACAGAGAGCTCCGTAAATGTCATTATCTTTTCACAAAAATAGCCGCCATTTTGAAACGGTTAAAGATAAGTGAATTACGTTTTTGCCTAAATGTTTGTTTTGACGAGACCTTTAAAATGATGTATAGTTTGCCTTATGTTCATGTAATATCATTTTGAGATCAAACTCATGACCTTCATTTTCGAGCACCCTGTATATAGATTTTGATAACAATATGTTTAATAGATTTCCCATATACGATTTATAAAAGATAATTGTGTTTGATGTCTTTATACTAAACCGTACTCCCCTTATACATGCTGGAAGTGTGGTCTGACTCTTGGTCGGACTCAACCTGTGTATATTTATAACATTAAATCATTGATAACTCGAAAACCGTTAGATTTACAGCAAAAATTATAATAATCTAAATTGTGCTTGTTGTAATCTTCAACATGTCTTATACGTAACATTTCTCTCTATCATCAATAATAAGATAGTTATAAGCAAAATAGTGAAAATTGGCCGTCATTTTCCAAGATGGCGGCCGTAGCACAGCTTTAATTTTAGGGGACTTTTAGTATGTTAAAAAGGAAGGTAGAGACAATATCTGGACAAAAATCCTAGGTTATGCTAATTTTTCTTGCACTATTAGACCTATCGTCTTCCCCGTATAATTATCACTGCTTCTTTTAATCATAGTAAATTTGATCGGACAATAATTTTGCTCAAAATTTTAAATTTTAAATATTATTAAATACTGCCTAAACACATAAAGCTGAGAAATGAACGTCATCATTAAAACGAAATAAATATGAGACTTAGTTAGATATTAAATTAAACGTAATAAAGCAAAAGCTTGTAAATGAAAATTATTAAACTAAAACATTTGTCTGTTTGTTCAGTAATTTATTTATGTTCAGTTGTTAAAACCACATAGGAAAAATAACACTCCACATTATTGTTTTTACATAAATATAAATTTACCATTAACAAATTAAATTGTAACCCCACGCAATATGTAGAAAATCTTTATAAATTTGGTATAATAATATCTAAAATAATATATGCCCACATAGTTACTTCCAGGTATAAATGTACGCTTCTAAAGAAGGTTCAAATGAATCTTGGATAGTTAATTAAATGTATCATTTAACATAAGCGAGCTTTCTATTTAAGAGGGTTTGTTTGTAATTGAGTTGGTAATTAGTAGTTTTATTTCGTATAACTTTTATAAAAAAATTACAATTACAAAATTATAAATCGTTGTATTATTTATCTTTTCAGTATTGGACAGCTTTAATGAACGAGTCTGGTGGAGTATCAGGGAAAAGTAATTAACCTTACTTTTAAATTAATATTTGACACTACTCAAACACATGATTTTAATATTTAATATTTTATAATAAACTGTGGGTTACATAATGAACTTATAGTATATTACATATCCTTTACTTATAATAAATAATATCCACTTATTAAGAAGCTAAGTCGCCCTACCGATAAGGGGTGAATACCATCTTCTCTAAACGTTAGTCATAGTTTTCGATACTGTTACTTTAAAGCGGCTTTAAATGAGATTAGCAAATACACAATAGCAAATTAAATAACACCAATCAGAAACCAGTTTGGAAACGCTGCGGTGATGATGTTTACAAGCCGGGGGGGAGGGAGGGAGATTCAGGCCGCACTGTCCCCCGGGAGACAGGCTCCACAGTATCATGGGATATTTAATACACCGGGATTGTTATTGTATCCCTTTTTGGTAAAAGTATACATTTTAAATATGATATCATTTATAGTGGTAGTACTAGCGTTTTAAGCAATTTGTAAGTCAAGGCCTACGGGATTTTTGTCAATAAATCATACAAACGCTTCTAGGGAAAGCCGTCCAAACCCCTAAGATGTGGACAGCCCCGGGTTTGAACCAATAACCCCTTGAAATTAAGTCCAAGACACTAACCGTTAGACTAACTAGATGACCTTAACTTAATTTGTCAATTTAAATGTTCTAAAACAAATCTGAAAAAAATTTCTCTGGAAACTTTTCATAAAAAGTTAATAGAAATTTGAATTCATTTAGCTGTATTTAAAACAATAAATTATATATAAACAAATATTGAACTGACAATATTTAACTCTTTTACAATAATTTATGAATGATTTAGAACACAGGCTTTCAATATTTGTAATTAGCTTAAAATGCCTTGTTTAATTATTGTTATCATAAAATGTATGGTTAAAATTCGTAACAAATTCACAAGATTAATTCACTTTCATGTATGATTTCACTTTAAAATTACCAGTGTAAATTATTATTATTTTTCTGTAGCTAGTTTTTTTAATCAGATTTCCTTTCGAATTACATTAAACATGCAAGATGACAAATGTAATGTATTGGACAAAATAACATGTAGGAATCAACTGAGAAAGTAGTTAGTACTCTACAAACTTTTAAAAGTTTGAAATATTGATCAAAATTTAGGAATATGGTTCAGGATAAATTTTTTACTTCAGTAAACTTCTAATTAAAATATAAAATATATAAAACCAAATATTAGTTATGAATACCTATGATTTTGCTTTCAGTCTTAAAATAACAGACTTTAAGAAATTATGACAAAGCTATGTAATATAAGTATATAATTTATAATAATATCTAGTAATATTTCCTCATAGTATTTAGAGAACAAAAATACACTTGTACTGTATGATGTGTTAGTAAATATAACATTTTTCACTCGTGGCTCCGGGGCAATAAAGTTTCATTGAATGAGATGCATTTTTAGCGAATTTCCCCTATAGGGAAGAAGCTATTACCGTAGGTCTCATAGTAAGACTTAAGCCCGAGACCATGATAACTTTTCATTTTGAGGTCCCCAGATGCCAAAAACACGTTCGTTCAAATTTTTATGTATGTATATATATATATATAAATGTGTGTGTGTGTGTGTGTCCGTAAGCACGATAACTCTCGTAAAAAAGGTCCGATCTTAATGAAATTTGGTACAAATGTTTAAAGTACCATTTATTTGAACGAGTTTGAAAACCAGATGAATCGCACCATCCGAAGGGGGGTTTTTGGGGGGTTTTGTACCCCAAAAATGTGTTTTTTGGGGTTTTCACATGTAATTTTAGTTTAAATCAAATTTTATTTTATACCATTGAATTCACTTCAAAAAACCAAACAATTTGGTATTTTGATCATTGTTCTACGTCAATTGGTTACTGAGATATTGAAAGTGCTAAACACAGTACGTTGTCTAATGTTATTCTTATGGAGAAAAAGAAAAATTGCATATCTCACTTATTTATGAATATAAACTGGCGAAATTTGGTATATGGCTTGATCTGGTTGTGGTTTATTGTTGTTTGCACAAAAACATTTTTCGCTTATGGCTCCTGTAGCAGCAAACCTAGGTACTTGGTCCCCATGTTATCTTATGGAAAATGTTTAAAATGTTATATATCGCTTATTAATGAATGTATATGGATGAAACTTGGTATGTGACTTCACTAAGATGAGTTATATTGATATTTGCATAAAAACCCATTATTTTGTGTGCCTTGTTGCAGCAAACCTGTGTACTCATCCCCAATGTTATTCTTATGGAGAATAATTAATATTTTAAATATCGCTTGTTTGTGAATACATTTCTTATGAATCCTGTTAAGTTTTTTAATGTGTTATGTTATATATTCATTGGAATTTCGCTGAGTATGCAGGTTTGCTGCGACGGGGGTATTAAACATTTCTTCCTCGATTCGTATACTTGGCAACAGATGTTCTAGTGAGAAAAAATAACATATTTGTTCATTGCAAACTTAAATCGCTTTTGACTGAAACAATGGACAGATTTATATACACACTAGGTTATCGCCGTTGGAGGCTTTGCCCCCAAACCCTCTTTCGGAGTTCGCTTCGCTCACTTGCATTCCTCAGTAAACTCAGGTTTAAATCAAACTCGTAGTTCATTAACCAAAGGAAAACAACACAACAATGACCTTTGGTGAGCACATTAACACCTACACAGGCGGTCCCATATCGGTTCGAAACATTCAAAACATTTGACCAACCGGCTGCTTGTCCGTTTTATCGAATGAACTCCCGACTGCGATGGTTGTTTCGAGCTGTATAAAAGCAAAAAAAGTGCTTACTCAATTAAAGCCAATCAGATATAACTAACAAGTTGTGGTTACAATGTTAAATTGGAGTTTTACAAATGGATTTACGTGTAAAAAATAACAACAAATCAGCCTTCAGTTCACGACAAAACTAACCTAACCCAACTCCGCAGAGCGCTGTATGGTAGCTGTTCGTCGAGAAATAAATAAATGAATTTGGAAAAACAAAATAAAGTCAAATTAAACATAAATTTCAGACCTCAAACAGTAAGCACCAAAAGTAGGATTCACATCCGTGACCACGTGATCTTGAATCATCTAACAACATATCCACTGGGCTACTAGGCTAACTTCATTCGATAGAACAAACAATCGGTTTGATTACATTTTCCGATCTCGTAACAAACGATATTTGCGACACTGAACCTACCGTTTAGGCGATAATGTGCTCACTTCTTTTGTAACAGCTGACTTATATACACCTCATGTGAGCAAATTGGTATCGCCTACACTACTAAATAAATCAGCTATTGTTTATTTTAATCAGCTGATACAAACATGTGGTATTAGCCAAAGATAGTGTGCTTTCATTTAATCGGCTTTCCAAAACTGCACATTTAAATGGGCCAAAATACTCAAAATTACTCCTTCTCCGATGAATAGCGGCTAAATGGATGATAGGATCTTACAACTGACGAACAATCGTTGGTTGTAAATTAAATTTTCTACAACTTTTGTATTTATATTTATTTACATTTGTTGGCATCTACCGTTTCCGTACAAAACGCGCTCAAAGTGGAAAAATTAAAATATTGAAATTTTCCCCGCCCCAAAAATGCCTCAAAAACTTAAAAATATTAACCTTTGGCAATTTTTCTGGCAGTTTCTCGTTAAGATCTATAATCCAAGTATGATATTGAGGGGGTTTAGATTACGGGAAGTGCCACATAGTTTATGTCATTGAATGAGTGAACCCGTCTGGCTTTGTATAAGTAGATGTATAGTAATTTAATGACTGACCTTGGTTATACCTTTTACTTAGATAGCACTTCGTTGATCATTGACATGCTTGTTTCTATGTCAAATTGCAAATCTTAATTTTAAAACATGGATAGATAAGTGCATCATTTAAAGAGGAATAAAGAGGTATGGTTTTATCAAGTATAGACATTTACTGATGCTTGCAAACATTTTTGTTGATCATAAACTAATTACTTGGCACAATACTTGGCTCTCGACAAATTGCAAAGAATTATTTGTGTAGTATTAAAATAGACTGAGCATATTCTATGGATCTATATACAAACCATTGCGTCCTTATACAGTTGTAAAGCTGTGAGGTAGTCGTTCTCTAATTGGGCCTGAAGATGACGGATGGAACAGGTAACAATTTATTGCCTTGTACCATTGTTTATGTATCTTTACCGTCTTGTATGGCAGTACAATAATTCTAAATGAGGTCTGTAGTGCTGTGAGACGTAATATACTGAATAAATTTAATTTGTTTTTAATAATCAACATTATCTTCAAATTAAATTGTTATAGTAGCCTAATTTACCAACCAAATATATATCAAGCAAATAAAAATAAATAGGGTTACTATGCTACGTTTTACTATTAAAATGTATCTTAATCTTCTTCAGTAACTTCTAATCATCTAATAAAGATTACCTTGTCTTAGTATCAAACACTTTAAAAACATATATTTCGAAATATTTTGAGCAAATAAGTTACATTAGTTTTTATTCTTTAGTCGTGCTAGTAATAACCAGAATATGAAGTATTTTTATATAAAGCGTTACAAGCTGAGCTCACTTAGGCTAAGTCTATCTTGGTGCATACTATCACATTGCCTGGCACGAAGCAGGAAATATTACGTCATCACCACTCAAACACATTAACTACTCACTCGTCTCCTTCCATTATCCGGGTCGATGAGTTCGTGTTGCTTTGAGCTTTTACCCTGCTTTGAATTGGGCAAAAATCAAGAGATAAATTATAAGCTATAATTTAATAATAGGGAAAAATTCAAACTGTATTATCAAAATATATGTTATAACAATTATAATTATATTAAAAGATCTTACAGTACACGAACATAGGTTACACAGGTCACACATATTAAGGATATGAAAAATATAGTATAAATATAGTTTGAACTAACTATATTCATAATTGGTTTAAATATACCAATATTACCAATATACCAATATATTGGTATAAAAAAATGGACAGAGTAAATATATTTAGATTTTTTAAATTTTATTAAACAAGTTTTTTTTGTCCCAAGTTCACTTTTGCAGACTTTTAATAGTGGGAGGTTTGTTTGAATTGTTCATTATGTTTAAAACATCTACCTTAATATTTCCATTACAATGTTGTTTTTCAACTATAACCAGAGAAGGATTGTGTATGTTTGATTTTAAAATAACCCATTATCGCACTTTGAGTTTGCAGTTAGTAACATCTGGTCATAGAAATATGTTATCCGCCACTGAATGCCTCCACAACTGTTACCAATTGATACATAGGCCAATTGATACATAGGATTAAGTACCCTCAGGCAACAGTTCAATTTCCAGTAGATTATTCTTCACGTTTCGTATCTCATTTTCCATCATCAGGGTTTATAAAAAGATGTTCTTCTATTGTTGAAACATACTGGAATAATCTACTGGAAATTGAACTGTTGACTGAAGATAGGTAAACCTATATTTCAATTGTCATAGAAATAAGGTAGTCTTGTGTATCATTCTTAAATTGTGTTATATATTTGTTTTAAATTTGTTGGGTCAATTTAAAAAGAGTTCGAATTCAGCACGTTGACGTGAGGGAAATGAATTTCCTCATACAAAACTTTAAAAACTGCAAACCAGTGTAAAAATATACATTTAATCCAATTTTATTGAAATCTGAGATCATTGATTTTTTGGCTGTTCTGATGGTCCTGGTTTCATTTACCTGCAATGCTGGAAATATAATGTTGCGCATTATAAGGTTAGGAGAAGGTCTAGTCAGGTTTAAAAGTAGGCGTGAGTTTGCTGGGAATGATTAAAGTACACTAACAAATTAATAACACGCTTTTCTAATGTAAAGACTACGTAAGACTTTACTGTGTATAGTCGATACACATTTTCTTCAACGACTCGGTAAATGTTTATGCTAGAATAATGGGAGATGATGTTTATGCTAAAACTTGCGACTCACTAGTTTCCATCTTTTTACATATATAAATGTTATATCCGGGGCTTTTCTATCCTTTTTGGGCCCAAAAACTCAAAATTTGAAAGATTAATCCCCAAAAAAGGGGTTTAGAGTTTTCTGATTGTTTTTCCCAATGAACTTATCCAAATAATTGTAGAAAGGAACGTCCCTACAGCATTTTAAGTAAATTAGACAAAAAAATGTGCCCGCTAGAATACACACACACACACACACACACACACACACACACACACACACTCATATATATCTCTATATATAATTCCGTAAGTCAAATTTTTGTAAAGAAATTGTGAGTGACTGGATGGCCGTAGAAGGATGGGAGGGGTATCATTTTAAAGGTCTTGACGTGAATTTTGAGGGAAAACTATTCATTTTTCTTATTTTTTTACCATAAATTCGCAACAGAATAAAACTTTTTCCATTAAAACAACATGGGGTTTAATTTGTTTACATCTTTTGAAATTAAAACAGCTGTGCCACAGAGTTAAATTAGCCTTTGATATTGATACCAGCTGTACTTATTCAGTTTGTTTACTTTTAAACTACAGCAATGTATAGTTGTTTAGGAATGGACATTTTATTAAAAACATAAGACAGTATAATAAATGACCAATGAAGGTTGATAAAAAATTTATGTATTTTGTTTTTTTAGGGGCTTTTGCCCCTACAATCCCCTAGTAAATATATAATTTTAAACGACCCCCCAAAATGTGTTCACGTTAGGAACTTCTATGGTGGTCCCGAGCTTAAGTTTCACCGTGAGGGTCATTTAATTGTTCACTTTCCATAGGAAATTCACTAAACATAGGCTGTCAGTTAAAGGTACAAAAGACTATCTAATACCCTATAAAGAAAGTATGCCGATGTTTTCCTTAAGTAGTTCTCGAATTAGAAATGGCAGAAATTAAACTAATTGTTCCATTCCTAACATATAATTGTTAAGTGTATGTAGGGTTCGCAGTAAACAATAATTAAAAACTTATTTTTCCAGAACAATATAATAATAAACCTCAATTTAGGCTGACCGAGAACCTATAAAGGGGAGCTGGGAAGTTTGGATGGTTGGATAAAACACGACTAACCGACGTAACTGAATTTATCGAATTCCATCTCAAGAGACTAACTTCGCCGCTACATTGATTGAAGGACTCTTAAGAAAGGGCAAGCATTCTGCCTCTCGAGGTTTCATCAGGCCATAGAATTAGAGGCTCCTTCGATTTAGAATTATTATAAATAAAAGTTCTCGTGATATATCACCATTACTTAATAAATTCGTATTAATAACTTTTGTTAACTTATTTCTCCCCATTTTACCCCAAACAAATATATCAACTAAAGTGAGAAGATGTATGCACACTATTTGCTATAAACCATTTGTAAATTCTTTCTTTTTGTTAAAATTTAACTATATAATTTTAAGTTAATATCACTATAATACTCTTGCGCATTCATATGACCTTGGTATTTACATGGTATTAACAGCGTTTGTGATTATATGTTCATTTTCCGGGTTCGCATTATTCATGGTAGCAGACATTAACAAGCTCGCTCACGTCCCTAGGCTAAGGATTTGATTGATAGTGGAATAACTATATTGGATTGGATATTCCAATTGGATAAAGTGGGATTTTAGATCACTCAAATCAATTTCGCTATTTTTTAGATTATTTGCAGCAGGAAAAAGGTATAAACCGATGTAAAATGTGTAAGGAAAAGGGTAATTTTGAAACACCTTAAATTAATTTATCAAGTAAACTAAAACAGAACACGCTAAAGCGATTACTTCTTTGTGAAAAATTTCCTTTGAATAACGAGGATTTTCCGGAGAATTCTCTGTTAAATAATTAGCGTCCACGAACTCAATTATGTTTATGGCAGTAATAATTAATTACCTTCGGATTAGAGAAATAATTAACTTTTCATGTAATAATAAAATATTTACAATAAGTGTTATTTTTCACCTATAACATAGAAGAAAAAATAATAATTGTACACAGTTTATACACGTTATAACAAACAAAACTACGTTAGCAATTTATATGAGCTACGTTTTTCTTTATTATTAAAATAATATAGAAATTTTTAAATTTTTATTTTATTTTAGCATGTAAAATAATATGCTGTTACTAACGAAATATAAATTAATGCAGTGCGAAATATGAAACTATCTACACACAAATCGATTTTATTGAAAGAGGCTGGACTTGCTTGGTAAGGAATTTCCTAAAAAAATCATGGCCTGATATTACAATCAGTAAATGGAACAAGATATATGTTATACTCCGCGTTTTAATGCGTAGGACATATATTTTAGCAGAAATTATTACGGAAAAATTATTGAATTTTCGCATAGTAATAAATTATTTACAATAAATATTGTTGATTACCTCATAACGAAGAAAAACAATAATTGTACGCAATTTATACATATTATGTAACAACATATTAAAATACACTATTTATGTGGGTTAAATTTAACTTTCCTATTAAAATAATATTTAAACTTTTGAAATTCTTCATTAAAATTGATAGCAAGTAACATAATGTGTTTTACCAACAAAAATATAAATTAAAAATTTAAGGTAGAATGAAATAAGATACGACCTACGCAAAATAATCACCTACAAAGGAATTATTTTTCACATATAATACCCCTTTATTTTTAACCGTAGTCATTAAAGCTAAGAAATTGTTAAAATTGTATCTAATAATACTAAATATACTACATATAGCTTCCCAAACTAAACAAGTAATGTGTTTGTAATATATCTAATTCTTATCTACTTATAATTTTAATATTTTGGTTAAGAATATGTTAGATCCTAAACTAATAAACGTAAATCAAATTCAGTAAAAGAAACTGTAAGAATTTATTACCTTATCCGATGAAAAATAAACTTTATTCAGTATAACCATGGATAGAGTGTACTCCCTAAAAAAAATCATATATAGACTATTTATTCTTCCTAAAATATTACTAAACATACGATAAAGTTTTAAACTGAAATACATTAGATACTTGTTACTATTACAACTTTCACAAACAATATCGAATTAGCATATTAGATTACTTAAAATTACTTGCTCCAACAACCACACATAGACTACCAAATGAAGCAGAATAATTGGGTAGAGTGATAGGGCTTGTATTAACCCCCACCATACTGTCAAACGTACCTTCCGATTTTAATAACATAACCCTGTCCTTTGCTTTGGTAATATCCGTTTTTATTCTAATCGTAAAACAATAATAAAGTTTTAGTGCCAAATGCCACACAATTATTTTACATGTTTTTCTCCTCAAACACCTTTCGCTTTCCGATAGTCAAATTGTACATATAGCATGGATAGCCGTAATTTATTGTATTAATAATGTGTTTTGTATAATTTCTTACTAACTATAAACAGTGAATGTTTAAATAGTAGTAAAACAAACTATCTAAAATATAATTCAACAAATAATGAATATTGAATGGTGTTGCATTTTCACTTGACACCTTTAACATGACTTAAGGTAAAATATATACACGAAAATATTACACGTTTTGAAGCATTTTCAATTGGAGCAATGTCAAAATGTGTTTACGATGTAAAACTGCATACAAATTATTTATTTCACATATTTAGTCTTCTTAATAATATAATTATTACATCGTTGCATTTAGTTACAATTAACGTTAAAATGGGTAAAAATATGAACGTTTGTTTAGAAAAGACCAGCCAGTGTGTTCAAAAGGCAAAAAATGGTTATCGGAGGAATTCACTCACCCATTTTTAAGACAGTATAGATGTGCAAGCAGAAAATAAAAAAAAAATGCTCATATATTACTATGGTCTATAAATTATATGATTAAAATGCGTGAATTTTGTTATGATAGTCTTCCTATTTTATCGGTGTTTTAACTGTTGAAATTACACTACAACAATAATATATGACATTCACATTTTTACTGATATAACAAAATGTACACTTTTAAACTATTAGTGCACTATATTAAAAGTCTTAAATACCCCCGTCGCAGCGAACCTGCTTACTCAACGAATTTCCAATGCAAAATATATGTCTCAATACCACATATTGCCGCATACAAAGATTCATAAAAATATATTCACAAATAAGCGATACATCAAATTTTAATTATTCTCCATAAGAATAACATTGGGAATGAGTACGGAGGTTTGCTGCAACAAGGAACACAAAAAATGGGTTTTTATGCTCATCTCAATATAACTCAACTAGGTGAAGTCGTATACCAGTTTTTATTCATTAATGTTCATAATTAAGGGAGACAGAGCGTTTAATTATTCTCCATAAGAATAACATGGGGGCTGAGTACCCAGGTTTGCTGCTACGGGAGCCTTTGGCAAAAACATTTGTTTGAGCAAATATTAATAGACCACAACGAGATGAAGTTGTATACCAAGTTTCGTCAGTATACGTTCACAATTAAGCGAGATATAAAAATTTTCTTTTCCTCCATAAGAATAACATTAGACAACGTACTGTGTTTAGCACTTTCAATATCTCGGTAACCAATAAACGTAGGCGAATGATCAAAATAATAAATTGTGTGTTTTTCTACGCTGATACCAATGGTGAAAACTAAAATTTGACTATTTCAAAAATTATATGTAAAAAATTCAAAAAACCCATTTTTGGGGTACAAAACCCCCCCAAAATACCCCTTAAGGTAGAGCGCGATATAGCTGGTTTTTGAACTTAAAGTCATAAATGTTCCTTTACACGTTTACACCAAATTTCATCAAAATCGGATCTTTTTACGAGAGTTATCGCACCCACGGACATATATATAAATACTATATATATATATAAACTGTATATATATATACAGTTTCGAACGAATGGTGTTTTTGGGGTATGGGGACCTCAAAACGAAAAGTTATCATGGTCCCGGGCCTAGGTCTTCCCATGCGACTACGGTAATAGCTTCTTCCCTAAATTCGCTAATAAAACCGGTAGTAATTAAAGTATGGCGAAAGAATCGTACTTTATAAATAGTCAGTAAAATTACACTTTCTGAATTCAAAGCAAAAATTATGGCGTCAATTCAGCGCGGCCCAAATCTGCTTAAAGCTTGTAAGCCTCTTTATTGGTAGGATAATGAATGTGCCGGGATTTTTCGCTTTAATGAAATTACTCATGATGTTATCTAGGACGTCGGATTTATAAATATCAACTTATGCAATTTGAACAGGTTATTTATATTTAAAATAAACCACATCTTCTTTTCTAACTATAGGTACATTTTCCAGTGAAAAATAATATTAACGCTGATTCTTTTTTTTATTTATTGAATGTATAGTTGTTTCACAACATTATCACATGTGCAATACCTATAATATTTTTTATTTGTCTGTATAAACATATAAGAATAAGCTGAATCAGCCAAACTGGCACTGTTTTCAGCACACGGAGAGTAAAAAACCAGGATTATAGCTGTCATGTTACTTTGCTGTAGGACATCGGTAATTGATAGATTTGGTTAAAAGTCAAAATCAACGCCACAATAAAACCTACTAATTACGCTACGAATAGCCATGCATCTAAAAACTATGTGTGAGTATTTTATGAGAATTCCAGTTTTCAAAAAGATTTATTAGAATTCTTTTACAATGTTTATGGATACAAACCGACCAAAAATAATATTTTCATTACTTTACACACGAAAGTACACTTTCTAAACGTAAAATGAGCTAAGAAAATAGGTTATTCCCGCTACTGCACGGCAAAATTACATAACGTTAACTTCCTGTGCATTTGTGTTGCACGGAGAGTAACCGTTATGGGATTTTGCGGTGCAGACCGATCAGCTGTTGCATTAGGCCGATCAGCTGTTGCATTATTTGCTGTTGCTTTCGACATAAGCACGGAAACTCAGCGTTATGAGTTTGTTTTTTTTTCTTGATACTAAGTTGAATAAACAAAAATATTCATGTTGTTTACAAGTTTTTCGATATCGTAATGAAAAATGATGTTCAATACTCGTCTCAAAAGTGCCATTGCGGGGCTCGATAGCTTTTTCCACGCTCGGCTTCGCCTCGCGCGTAAATGCAATCTCTCCCCGCAATAAGTCACTTTCGAGACTAGTAATGAAAACTACTATCAAATATGTTATTGTTAATAACTTAAACACTTCTAATCCTTGTACCCTTCCAGAATTTCTACTTGTTCGTAATTAATAATCCTACTGATAAAAAAATTTGAAAGTTTATAAGTTTGTATGTTTGTTTGTTTAAATATTTGTGGCTCAATCACGCCTTAATCACTGGACTGATTGAGCTGAATTTGAAAAGAGGTACTTGATAGCCTTGAGTAACATAGAGGCAAATCAAAGTTGCGAAAAATTCCATCGGAATTTTCCCGACAGGAGTTCAAAGTTATCACGTATTCCTTATGGACATTATTTTTTTAAGCTGATGAAAATACAAACAGCTGATCTTGATTCGTAGTAATTCCACGGGCTAACCATAGAATGCAGCACACACAACTGTCATAGTTTTTATAAATCATTTGCGGAGCGAAACCTGCGGGTTACACCTAGTAATAAATAATTTAAACTGATAAACAAAATATTTTCATTCATCAACATTCTTTTATTCCAGTTTAAGTGTACCTAAATTCCTATTATGACAAAGATTTTATCACGTCCGTTGGAATCCAGTAGATAAAGCGATATGAAAACTGAAAAATAAATTAAGGTTATAAAAAAATTATAAATTTAGTGCAGGTCAAAAAGTATGTTCTGCTACATTTTGTAAAATAGGATACTGTTTAATTGTAACAACACGAATGATTCTACTAAAGAAATTCTTTGATATAAGTAGTGGTGAAACCAGAAAGAGGCGCCACTTCCGGCGTTTTTTTCCCATGTTATTCTTATGGGGAGCCGTTTTTGGACCGACGCCAGCTCCCGCCTATACTAATAAGCCACAAGTTTCCTTGTTGGCCTATATTAATACCCAACCCTTGCCTATATTAAATATATTGTCCCCATCCCTCCTCTATATTTTTTAAAATTAATTTTCAAATTCAGGCTAAAAAACTATCTTTAGTGTTTATGGTCCGATTTGTTTAAAACTTGGATATGTTATTGTCGTAGGCAAGTGTTTTAATAAATTACACTTACATTTCCCAAATTCACTATTACGGTCAAATTAAAAATTATTTTTGAAAAATACTGCCAATTGCCAACTTCTTTATTTACTGTCCGATTTGTCTGCAATTTGGATATGATATTGTCCTAGGCAAGTGTTTTAATAAATTCTACATATCCCAACTACGGTCAAACTGCCAATTTTGACCCTATTTTAAAATTCATTTTAATACATCCTTTGCAGAAATCCACGAGTTCTGGCTACTTGGGAACCCGAGCCATTTGACATATAATAAATCACCCCTCCTCCTAATTACCTTCTCTACCAAATACATGTCTTTATATTTAGTCTTTAACAATTCTTCTGTATAAAATCCTCCTTTGATTATATTGCCATTCTCATCTTTCAAAATATAAGTCACAGGCTTTGTTTTCTTAACTTCTGCTATTGTAAAAAGCTCTCCCGTCCAGTTGGGGGTATATCCTTTACTAAATACATGTTTATATTTAGATATCCTTACACTATCCCCCACCTTATATCTTGGCTTTTTAACTTGTACTTTAGATGCTAACCTTTCATGTACATCTTTAGAGTTCTTAGCACTTACTTGGTTAGGCTTCATCCCTATGGATCTATGTACTTTATTATTATATATCCTTATTAACTTTGGAAGTAAATCCAACCACTTGTAACTCCCTTGTGCACTAAACTCTCTATACAACCAATTCTTTAAAGTTCTCTGGAACCTTTCCACAATAGCCGCCTTAGTTGTAGAGTAAGTGTGGTAGTGATTAATATTTAGAATTTTCATTAGTTTGGTAAAATGTTCATTAAAAAATTCTTTTCCGTTATCAGATTGAATATTTTTAACTCCCTTTGGGAAAATAGTTTTTATAGCTTCTGTGACTACTAATCCAGTTTTATTCTTTAGTGGAGCAGCATAAGCTTTTTTAGAAAATGTGTCTATTAAAGTTAAAATATATTTATTCCCAGAATTCTCTCTAGCATAATTCCGCATATCTATTAAATCTATTTGAACAGTTTCGTTTATACCCAACACCTTAAAAGACCTTCTAACAAAGTTCTTTCTCGCGGGCTTATGCAATTCGTAAGCAATTTTTTCCATTTTTTATTCTTTATTTTTAATGTTAACGTATCTGCCAGTCTCTGTCGTTTCAAAAACACCTCCATTGCTACCAATTAACATACCATCACTCATTCTTTGATATACATAGTTTTTTGGCAAATATGCCCCTCCATCTAAAGTCTTAAATCCGCTTAAAGATGTAGGGTCTGCAACCAACAATTTAGGATTGTACATCATCAAATCGATTTCATTATTGTCTTGCATAAATTTATTAGTTTTATTGTTAAACCTTAATGCATGTGATTTTAAACAAATATCAAATTTAATATTGTCTTGTCTAAAAGTTTTAATATTATCATCATACCTCAAAACCTGCGACATTAAACAAATATCACTCCTATCTTTGCCTTCAGGTATATTTTTTATTAATTTGTCCTCTGCATCCCACATATCTCTATCTAATGTTAATACACTATAATATTTATCCCCCTGTTTTATTATGCTTTTCTCACCTTTTGTTAATATTTGATTAACAACAGCCACATCATTTGGCAATGTTCCAGGTAAAATGTTTGTTAATTGCTTATTTTTACCATCAAATTTAAGACCGTCTATAGTCACAGTCTGATGTTTTGTAACACAATCGTTCTCATCAACAGCGGGTTTAACACGAACCAGCCTTTTATTATTAAAATCCCAAAAGTTTAGATCCATTTTTGGTACTTGAGAGACGTTTACAACATCATCGCTTTCTTTACCAGCCAACAAATTACTAATCTTTCGCTTTTTGGCATTCCAAACACCATTCTCCGATTCCAAAAATTCATAATTATTTTTGTCTTGTACAAAGACACCATCTTTTCTTATTAAAGTTTGCTCTAATGTGGGTACATCGGTTGAGCTTTCACCTCGTTTAACATTAGTAATTTTGCGTTTATTAGCGTTCCAATTATTACTCTTGGATTCTAAAAACTTATATTTAGTATTACCTTGTACAAAAACATCACCTTTCCTGGTTAACGTCTGCCTCAAAGTCGATACATCGTCAGTAAACTCCCCACCTTTAACATTACTAATTTTATAATTTAAAGCATTCCAACCATCATCTTTTAGATTTAAAGTAGTTTCTTTAAAACTTCTAGCTTCTGGTTTACTATATGGGTTATATACGCGATAAAATTTATCTATCATATTTTTATTTAATAAACAATTCCACTTTCCCTCAATTCTTCTATGATAGAATCTATCTCATTATCCACTCCAGAATTTCCTGCCAATCGGCTTAACCAAAGCAGTCTTAACCTATCTACAAGCTCATTAGGATCGTCCCAATAAACATAGTCTATTTTATTACCAGTTACCTGCCTTAAACCTTCACCAACAGTCTTAAACAGGGGTTTAATTATATTAAGATATTTAGTGTGTTTATTACTTGACATCGCCGCACCTGTTTTATAACCCTTTAAATGTGCATTTGTAGCTTCCAAAATCTCTTTATAATTTTGCAAATCAGCCTGACTATAGTTTACGGGTTCTTTTAAAGTTAACAATTCCCACAATCCCTTTGTCCCTTTATAAATTTTTTCTCCAACTGTAACATCATCATTGGCAATTTGAACTTCCTGATTCCCAACAAAAAATTTATTTCCTTCTCGCCTAATACCATATGTGGTGTCTGTCATACTACTTCTACTAAGGTAATTTCCTAAATAGTCTGATGCTAAAAGACCAAAATCTAATTTGTGTGGTGTTATTTGTGTTATTCTTGGTATTCTAGACGGGGTCTTTTCTAAAATCATTGGGAGAACTGGCCTCTCTGTTTTTGTGGCTAAATTTTTTAATTCTTGCAAAGGCTCTATTAACGGTTGGAATGTTTGGAACCTCTCTTCAGCCTCTAGAAATTTACCACGTTTTAACGCCCTATATTTTTCTCTTATTTGTTTTGCAGACTCTACCAATTCTTGTTGAATATTTGTTTTCATTTTATTTACATTTTATTTATCTCATTTGTCAAAGGATTATACTCAAACACCTTATCGTGTATTATTAGGCAATATGCAGATGTGTTTGAGGGGACATTTTCTGCAGTTTCAATTTCTAATTTAATATCTACAACCCCCTCTTTGACCGATTCATTCTGCCTAGAACAATCTATTACAATTAGAGGATATTTCTTTATAAAGTCAGCTCTGTTAAACATAGGATCGGGGACGGTGTTGTAGTAACTCTCCCTAAACCTCACAAACATCTCATAAGCTTTAGAGGCATCTCCATTTTCAAAGTCGAGATTTAAATCACTATAAGGATAATATTCAGAGTTTAAAAACACTTTGATATTTTTCAATTTACAGTGATCAAATTCATCAGTTCTTTTTCGTGCACTGTTGTCCCTACCTGTTTGGAAACCAAATATAATATACCTGGGCTTCTCCAAACTCGAAGACGTCTTAACTGACCACGTATGTCTCTTGGTTTCGGGGTATGATGGGAGTTCGTGTAGCTCCAAACTTCTAAATGCAATTTGCAAATTTTTATTTTGCAATAACATCTTTTGTAATTGAAGCCTCTCCCCATCAGATGGTACCACATGCGGCACCACCCATTGAATCGATTTAAGTGTAATTTTAGGAATAGGATCGACCCCAGTTGGAGCATTAGATGTTGTTAATATACAATTTAAGTCGTTTTTGGATCTTTTCAACACCAATTCTTGTTTAACATTTACTAAAACCTTATTAAAATCCTCAAACACACCCATTAACAGCTCTAACGGGACACAAGTACTAAACTTGCCGCTTTTATGGAACTCCTTTAAATTTTCATCAGAATCAAATGCTACATTTGACAATTTAGTTGTTTTATTGTAAGAGCACAATATTTTCATAAGACTGGAAATTCCCGGATTTCTTACAATATCTATTTCTTTACCAGCAACTTCGTATCTAATTTCGTCAAATAAGAATGCAAATGCATTATTTATAACTTGTCCTTTATCATGATTCTCTATTTCTCCTTTAATATACAGATAACTCCTACATGGGAGTGTTAGTAAATCTTGATTATTTATGCATATTAGAATTTCATCGGAATTATTTATTGCTAAAGTGTTGTGTGGAACATAGGAGTGATTTGTAATTTTAACCAGGCTATCATCGTATTGGAATTTTCCTGTAACGTCTAGAAAATCTTCCATTTTTATTAATAGAAAATTTTAACTTCAACCCAATTGATCGCAGAAACCTGGCATTTTGTACACTCAGTCCGTTCTTGTAAATTCTCATATCTTTTTTATATGACAAGTAATTGTAGTTTCTTCTTTATTAAAGTCAATTGGCTTGTCGTGTTGATCTGCAAATGTAATGCTAACAACATCTAAACTTCTCTTATTTACAGGAAAGTATATAATATTTCTGGGGACCTCAATAATTTTGTAGCCGGGAGGAGCTTCTGGGTAAAAACTGTGTATGGTGTGTGATTTGTCACCATTTAAATAAGACCCATTCGCAATATTACATTTTACTCTAATCACATTTACATTATTTATGTTGATTTTATTTACGGATTTAAACGCAATATCTGGAGTTGAAAATCCTTTAAATCCCAATAATTCAGACCCTAAACACGGTTTTGTAAAATCAAACACATGGCCAGAATGTAATGTGGCTTTCATAGTTTTATTATCGGCTATAAGTACAAAATCTGGGAGTTGCTTTTGAATTTCCTTCGCAAGCTCAAACACTTCGTATGTACCTTCACCAATTTCAATTACATTTGGAGCTTTGTGATCGTAATAATACACATCCTCGCCCTCGTCTATAGTTAATTTTGTGTCTTTAAGTTTATTTAATTTTGGAACTAGCCCTTTGTAAAATATAAGTTTGACTTTTGTATTAATTAATGCTACTTTATTTTGTATAATAACTTCAACTTTACCATCTAATGCCCGGTTTAATTCGTCAATTGTGACCTCCCCTTTTGGGGTTGTAATTTTGTGCATTTTGTAATATGTCAAAGTATTTAGAGGTTTTTTAACATAAAATATAGAATTATAACTTTGAAAATCTACCAGTCCAATTACATAATCACCATTTAATTCTATAGGAGGAAAGAACACCGACTTCAACTCTGGCTCTGTACCCGTAAATGTTATAGTAAATGAATCCATTTTTATAAACTAAAATTTTTCAGAAATGATAAACATAAAATTCCACAAATGGAACTGTTTAAATCTTGTATTTGATCAGTTGTATAGTAAATTTTAGATGGTACAAAATATTCAATTACCTCTTTTGGAGGCTGTATTCCGAAAGGGTCAAAATATATTACAATATCTTTATTTTTACGATATGCTGTCCAATGTGTGCCCCTGTCACTGTCTAAATTAATAATTCCACATTCTCTTACTTTTGGTCTTAGATGTTTTAGCTCGTTTTTTAGGTACACTCCTCGAAAGTGAGGCACGTCTCTTGCTGCCTCTAACAGCTGAAAGTTGTCCATCTTTTTTATTAAATTTTAATCCCATTCCCATTTTTGCCTTAGCCTTCATCAAATTTGTCACTGCATAAGCCGCTGCTTTTTCGGCCAGACTGGCGTCCTTTGCCGAAACCCTAGTCCAAGCCTGGTCCGCTAATCTCATATCTGCCTTGTTCCGGGCGGCTGTATCAGGATTATTCATGTAGAATATGTCGTCCTCTTTACAATAAGAGTCTAGCTTATTTTTTGGAGGTACATTTTTGGCTAAATTTTCACGTATATTAGTTCCAGGACCACAATACATATACGACGGCAGGTGGAGAGGGAAAGGAAGGTTGTTTATAAGGGTATTTAACAAGCCACGGCCTCTATATGGCTTTAAGAATAATCCCTTACCCTTCTTACACTTTCTCTTTGCCATTTTTATTATATAAAAAATTATTAAACAAAAGAACAAATTTAACACATAAAGAAAATACACCATTTTTATTATATGTCATTTATTCAACAAATTTAACACATAAAGAAAATACACCATTTTTATTATATAAAAAATGTCATTTATTCAACAAAAGAACAAATTTAAAATAGCACATAAAGAAAATACACCAAAGAAGTTGGGTCTATTTCCTAATAATATTCGCTGTCTTATAATAGGGCCCAGTGGTTCGGGGAAAACTGTTGTAATTTATAACTTAATTGTAAAAAAACAAGGATTAAAGTTTACAAATTTATATATAATATCCAAATCTTTAGAACAAAAAAAATATAAAAAAATAATTGAAATATTCCGTCTGTGTGATGAAGTTAAATTACACACATATTCAAACTGTGAAATCACACCAAATGATGTAGAATCACACTCAATAGTTGTATTTGACGACATAAATAGTCCAAATATCACACAATTTTTCTCAATGGGCAGACACAAAAATATTAACAGTTTTTACTTGTGTCAATCTTACAGTAAAGTACACAAACATTTACGTGACAATGTTAATTTTCTAATATTATTTAAACAAGACGATTTAAATTTAAAACATGTGTATAACAATCATGTGGGAAATGATTTTTCATTTAACCAATTTAGAAATCTCTGCCATCAATGCTGGGATAGGTCTAAATATGGCTTTTTTGTAATAGACAAGGAAAGGCCAAAGAATAATGGCAAATACAGATTTATGTTTGACCAATTTTATAGTGACCAAGGGCAAGGGTGTTGATGCCATCCACAATAAACCTCTTGTCGTCATCAAAAGAGAGTACCTTTTTGTTCATTGTTAATGTTTGCAGATGGTGGTTTGTGGATTTAATTCTTGTAACATTCTCATAGTAATCTTCCCCGGTTGCAAGACAGTGTAAGTAATGTTGGTGTCTTAAGAGATGTTTAACTGTAGCATTGTCAGCTCCTTTTGCCTTCTTAACCTCTAGCTCATTTTGCTTTTCTTTTTCGTATAACCATTGTAAAGGAATGAAAGAGTATAATTTTGGCCTTAAACCACAATATTCATACATAATTTGACCATTTAATTCGTCTTTAAACTTGCCCGTAACTTTTTTGTTTTTATCAGAGTATAAGAAATGATCTTTACTATATGCAGAGGTGTCAAAACGGTCCAAGTCACATTGTATTTCCTTGTAAAAGTCCTCTGTTACTATAGAATAAAGAAGGCTGTCTGTGTCTGTCATTAAGAACCTTTTATTCTTAAATTTTGACATATAATTATAGTGGAAATCATACATTATTACTTTGCTGATATCCAAAATGGTCATTCCTAAATATATTGGTTTATCAAACTTTACAATTAATTTATTTAAATGCACAGCATGCAAGTTGTTATCGAACTTTTTGCTGCAGTCAAATCTTGGCTTTGTAACATACTTTGTTAACTTAGACTCGTCTACAAGATGTATATCACGAAACTTGCGTTGGTTCATAATTGTTCGACCAAAGAGACTGTTATTTAACAGTTTGTAAAAGTCTTTTTCAAAATCATGTTCAGCTTTTTGTCGCTTTTCAATATTAAAATTAATATAGGGGGCGAGCCATTTTGATTGTCTGAATTTTAAGATTCTGTGGTATTTTGTAACTACCAAACCCAGTTCTTCGTATTTTTTTAGTGCTTTATAATGCAAAATATATTTGGTTTTGTCATTTAAATTTGGTATTAATTTTCCATTAATTTTTTCTGGTGCGAGCGGGTAGTCATTATGCAAATCGTGTAAACTTTTATCGTATTTTAAATCAACTTCCAAAATAAATCCAAAGTTTTCATTTTGATTGTATTTATAATCTTTCTCATTTGTCCATCTAAAGCCATCAACGGGCAACGACTCGCACATTGCTGTAGAGTATAGCGAGTTGCAGTCTAAGTATACAAGATAGGTGCTTTCTTGATTTGGGTCATAATGTTCGCCCATGTACTTATTATTGGCTTTAGCGTGGCGCGTGGAAATCATACTTACACCGCCTCTAATGGCATGTTCTATAAACAAATGCATGTCAACGTCTTGAAATAATTCTAATTTTATGCCGGTCATTCTAAGACACGCCTCCCATGTTAGTCCGGGCAGTGAGTACATGTGGACAGGGTCGAGTTTATAATCCTTTAAACACAAGTCCCTAAATGTCTCAAACACATCAGCCAATAACAACACATCTGTTTTAAGGTATAAATCGTGATATTCTTTTAAATTCTTTATATTAAAATGATTCCATACGTTTTTAGCATGTTCATATTGTGCAGGAGATATACATTCTTTAGTTAGACTGCTGTAAAATGCCTCTATGGGTGGGAGGGGCTCTAAAAACTTTTCTGGCCCTGTCATGTATTCGTACGGAAATTCGCCCTTACATTGTAGTAGTGGATTGTCTATAAATCTAAACGTATTTAAATTGGAAGCTAATTTGCTTAAGGGAAGGGACAGAAAGTTGTAGGAATCCAAAAATACCAAATCATCAACAGAGAACGAAATATACTTTTCCATGTCTTTGGCTATGCCATTCAATTTGCGATTGAATTTTCCCAAGTGTTGCATTATTAAATGTCCGTCATAGTTTTTAAGATTGTGGAAGAATACTGGAATTTTCTTGGTTACTTTATAGTTTAAATTACAAGAGTTGTGGGAGGGTCCTCGGAACTCGCCTGTTAGGTGGCAGTGGTCGCGCACTTTATCACACAGTAACAGTTGTTGGCATATGTGGCAGTGTGTAGAGTTTTGGAATAACATCTCTTGCTCTGCACTCATTACAAGGGGAATATATACTCCCATCTGACTTTTAATAAAGTCATAAGTTTTAAATAACTTTTCGAAAAACACATCCATCACATTTTCACCGCTGTACAACTCTTCGTAAATAATGTTAGAATCTCTCACCACAACATAAGCAAATCCAGAAGGCGTGTGTTTGCCACAGTTTATAAAACATTCGAAATCTGCATAAATCACAAAGGGAGCTTTAAGTTGATATTTGTAATTCGTAAATTGTAGTGTATCTTTTTTAGACATTTGTACTCTTTGGGCATCAAAGGTTTTACAATATGTTGTGTGAAGTTCCAATATATCTTTGGTGCAAAAATGTTGCAAACAGAACTTGCAAAAATATTTCTTATTGTTGTCTTTTGTAGACCGTAGCATTAACTTATCAAAATCACGAATTAAACAGTAATGTGATTTCCGACCTTGTTGTAAAAGCAGCAGGTTGACGTGCGTATTACTGTTTAGTTTAGTTATTCTCAGTGGATATATTAATTGTTCTTCAATTCCATATACGTTAACACTTATGTTATTTTGTTTTTCAAATTTATCAATGTCGGATATTTTTACGGGATATTTTATATTTGTCATATTTAACTGGCTTTCATAGGGTTCGTAGTAAAATACTCGATTTGCATGTTCTTTACTATTCCTTGGATTCAGGCTTGCTAAAACACTCCACACGAAACATTTATTATCACTGTTTTTAATATTTAAAACAGCGTGTTTTGATTTTATATTTTCTGGTGTGGGTATGTATGAGTTGGGAGTTAGGGGTTTATATTTGTAAACATGCAGCTGCCAGTATTTAGTATGGTCATATATCCATCCACTGCCTTGGGCTTGATACTTGTGCATGGAGGTATCGATCTTAAAAAGTGCTTCTTTAATTTGAGTCTTTAATTGTGCTTTCTCAATTGATAAATTAGTTAAACTTCGAAAATCAGCAATACATTCTTTGTCAATGATTAAATCACCATTATTGTCCACCGAGTGTTTGATGAACTTTACCCTCCTAATAAGAATCCATTTGATAGGTAGGGGGCAAGATTGAAGAGTGTCTAATACTTCCACAGATTCACCGTTAAAAATATACAACTTGTAAGGTCGTTTGTCACATCGTAGGTGGTGGCGTTTCTTTTGACAGTTAATAGCCTTCTTACACACATTACAAGTATTGTGGTTCTCTAGCATATGAATTTTAAAATTTTTATTATCAAATATTTGATGACATATTTTACAAATTTTAGGAATAACTTTGTGAATGTTACGATAGTGTCTGATTAAATTGCCTCTTTTGGAGCAGGGCACGGAGCATATTGCACAGGACAACATGTTGGATGTAAATAAATTTTGAGATGACATTACTCTGCTTTTTATAAACAAGAAATTACCATTTTTAAATTTTTTAAATTTTTAAATTTTTTTAAATTATTTAACAGCGGTTTTTAAATTATATTTTACAAGTTTACGAGAGTTCAAAAATTGCCATAGTGATGGATTAACTATTGTCCCTCCGTTGAAGACAGATTACAACTACCGTCGCTAACACTCACAGCTAACATAGAGTCCTGGGTGGAGAGGTGGGCCGAGAGACGTGGAGAGGTGAGAGCCAGAGTGCGGGGTGGTGACGTCATCTGGTGCCGGTGGTCGCCTCAATGTCGCTGGTGGCGTGTGTGGTGGCGTCATCTAGTGCGGGTGCCTTGTGTCGCTGGTGGCGCGTCCGGTGTCTTCATCCGGTGCTGGTGGTGGAGGTCACTGTTGCTGTGTCTTGTCGGTGGCTCCTTATATACACCTCGGATTTTCAATTTAACCAGGAAATGACCTCGCGTTGGCTGGACTTTCAACGAGGAAATTGCCTCTGTGGTAAGTGGAAATTCTGGTCAATGTGACGCATGCTTGCACATGACCGACTTTGGTGTGTTAGTGTGTCAGCGTGTCAGCGGGCGGTGGATTGTTGCGTGTGCAGGCAGCGGATCGTTGCGCGTGCAAGTGGCGGATGTTTTAATCAGTTGGCAGTTCGACCGTAATAGTTGGGATTAAAACACCAATAACATATCCAAGTTTTAAATCAGTTGGCGGCAGTATTTTTGGGTAGAATTTATTAAAACACTCAAAAATTTTAAATCGGTTGGCGGCAGTATTGGGAGAATTTATTAAAACACCCACACCAAAGATGGTTTAATTTTTAAAAAGAGGAGGGACAATATATTTAATATAGGCAAGGGTATATATATTTAGGCCTATATATTTAATATAGGCCAGTGCGGAAACTTGTGGCTTATTAGTATAGGCGGGAGCTGGCGTCGGTCCAAAAACGGCTCCCCATAAGAATAACATGGGAAAAAAACACCGGAAGTGGCGCCTCTTTCTGGTTTCACCACTACTACAAATAAAATTACAAATAAGTAGGTATTGACCACAAATTGTTTTTGTCATAAACTGTGAAACCAATCACCGAGCTAATCAAATTATTTCCCAGCGGTTACCCTCTTAATTACTGTGGTCACTTCAGAATTAGAAGTTACATCAGTGGGGTGGTGTTTGACTACTTTATACATCAGAATATTTTGTGTAAACCCGTTGACTATGTATATATTTTTGTAATAAAAAAAACGACTTTGCACGCAGTACGCTGACGTGAGGGAAGTGAATTGCCACATAAAAACTTTTAAAACTAAAAATTAGTGTAATAACATAATTGTATTCCAATTTTTATTGAAATTTGAAAACATTGATTTTTTGGCTGTTCTGATGCTCCTGGTTTCATTTACCTGCAAAGCTGGGAATACAATTTTGCACATTATAATGTTAGGAGAAGGTCTAGTCAGGCTTGAAAATAGGCGTGAGGTTGCTAGGGATGATAAAAGTATGCTAACAAAGGAGTAGCAGGCTTTTCTAGTGTAAAACCCCCATAAGACAACGTACTGTGTAAAGTCGAAACACATTTTCTTTAATAGCTCGGTAAATATTTATGCTAAAATGACGAGAGAGGGCTTAAAACTTTCGTCTCACTAATTCACATCTTTTTACATGCATTAATTTTACATTTGGGGCTTTTTAGACCCTTTTTGGACCCAAAAACTCGAAATTTGAAAAATTAATCCCCAAAAAATGGGTTTGGAGTTTTACGATTCGTTTGCCCAACGAACTTGTCCAACTGATTTCAGAAAGGAACGTCCCTACCAAATTTTAAGTTAATCGGACAAAAATGCGACCGCTAGAGTGCAAGCACATATATATATATATATATATATATATATATACCAGGTGTCCCACGTAAGGTGTCTCAAATTGATTACGGAAAAACGGCTTAACGTACAAGGATGAAATAAAATTATTTCCGCTAAATCGACCCCAAGGAATAACGTAAAAATATTCTTAACATTTTTACGATACAGGGTGTGCCAAAAACTGAGGGTCACTAGTTCGAATCTCGGAATTTTCAAATGTAAACATATGTCATGTTATACATCGTTTTAAAGGTATTTAATAGACAAAAATTTTGGCGAAAACAGAAATTAATTAACTTTTTTCGTTTCAAAATGGCGGCAGTTTTTTTGGGAAAAATCAATATGTTTTTAATAATCTGTGTTTACTATACCAATGCACATAGCCCTTCTCCGGTTGAATTTTTTTACTCGTTATGAAATTAGCTTTACTGTGATATGCTACAAGTAACGGTTTTTTGAAATAATAAAAATTCCAAAAAAATTAATTTTTGAAAATTTGCAAATGCACATTGTTCAAAATTTCCAAATAGCAACATATGTCAAGTGGCACATCATTTTATAGGTTTTTTAATTCTTAACAACTTTCTAATTTACACTTACTTCGTATCTCTTTTAGTTTTTGTGTAAATAACAAAAAACCTAATTTTCCTATATCAAATGCATATTATTTGGGTTTAACACTAAATGAAATGGGGCCATGATCAGCTATTTAGTGTTAAACCCAAATAACATGCATTTGATATAGGAAAATTAGGTTTTTTGTTATTTACACAAAAACTAAAAGAGATACGAAGTAAGTGCAAATTAGAAAGTTGTTAAGAATTAAAAAACCTATAAAATGATGTGCCACTTGACATATGCTGCTATTTGGAAATTTTGAACAATGGGCATTTGCAAATTTTCAAAAATCAATTTTTTTGGAATTTTTATTATTTCAAAAAACCGTTACTTGTAGCATATCACAGTAAAGCTAATTTCATAACGAGTAAGAAAATTCAACCGGAGAAGGGCTATGTGCATTGGTATAGGAAACACAGAGTATTAAAAACATATTGATTTTTTCCAAAAAAACTGCCGCCATTTTGAAACGGAAAAAGATAATTAAATTCTGTTTTCGCCAAAATGTTTGTCTATTAAATACCTTTAGAATGATGTATAACATGACGTATGTTTACATTTTAAAATTCCGAGATTCGAACTAGTGACCCTCAGTTTTTGGCACACCCTGTATGGGAAAAAAGTTAAAAATATTTTTACGTTATTCCTTGGGGTCGATTTAGCGGGAAATAGTTTTATTTCATCCTTGTACGTTAAGCCGTTTTTCCGTAATCAATTTGAGACACCTTACGTGGGACACCCGGTATATGTGTCTGTATATATACATATATATATATATATATACATATATATAGATATACAATTTTGAACGACCCCCAAAACGTGTTCAGGGGGTCACGTTAGGAACTTCTATGGTGGTCCCGGGCTTAAGTTTCACCGTGCGGGTCATGCTAATAGTTCAATTTCCAAAGGAAATTCACTAATAAGGATGCACATAAAAAGGATGCTTTGTTGTAAAATGTTAATATTAATATTATTGTCACAAGCAGTCATAACGCTGCAGAAATATTCAATGTAAAAGGGAATACTAAGTCCCTCAACACTTAGTTAAAAACTGTCGTTGATAATGCAAGTTAACATTAACGGAGAAAAATACGCTAAACATACAATTATGTAAAACATTAAATTACATTTAAAATTAAAATGAGGTAAAAAGTGCATGAAATTAGGCAACAAACCTTAAGCATCTATTCTTACTTCTCCTTAAAGCAAACCCTTGACAACTCACTCACAAACCTCGTGATGTTGAGGTAGCTCAGCGTCGGTAGGAAATGTATTAAAACCCTCGTCTTTCTTGTTAAGGCAAAAACATTATTGTTCTCAGCCAAAAGCAATAACAACGTTGTCATCTCTGGATGATAGAGCGCACCACAGAAGCGCTGTCCACACGTGTGCTGGCTCACATGGGTTGATTGTACTTAGAAAACAATCACAACAGTGTTCACCGCTCCCTTTGTAGTTCAATATCACAGTAACCAATTATAAATCCCAGTCACACTATGAAAGCCAGAGCTGGATTCAATATTGTGATACTGTAAAGTTTACCTGTATATCTATGAAAGTGGTATTTCATCAAATGAACCTAGACAGTTTCAGTATAGCGATCCAAACCCACAAACACCATGGACACCGCAATTATGTTTGTAGCAACGTCTATGGTGATAACTGTCAAATGTGAATGATGTCTAAAATATCATTGTATGATTTTTTTTATTTTCATTACATAAGAAATAGTTATAGAAATTGCGGGCGTAGTAATATTCATTGGTATTTTTAATTGGTAAATCTCATTGAACTCTAATATAGATTTGAAATTTGATATCCCTGTATTGAAACACTATTCAATAAATGTGCAGTGAATGATTCCGTTATTTTGCATTATTTCGTAATACTTGAAAACTGTTTCGAAGCAGTTTGCATTCAAGGCGAGGAATTTTAATTGCTTTATTATTTCATGGTGTTTAGCAGCTGGCCATGGTGGTGTGATAGCTCAGTCACTAAGATAATTTCACGTGTATCCTGAGAGAAAAAAATTGATACAAATTTACGCTTATTCTTTTTTTCGCGATTTAAAAACTACCCATGACCTTGTAAACTTAATAAAACAAAATATTAGTAACCTGTTGACAAATTTGGTAGCATGAGTTGTTATTTATATGTGCATGGGTGCTTATCGCGTTAAACAGCTTTTGTTAGCAAATAATTGTATGGCACTGTGTGTAGTGGGTATGTACTTTGCTTCCTTTGTTACCTGACGTTTGCGTATGTCTTCTGTTCTACGTTGACCAGATAACATATACTAGACCACAATAGTGTATAGACCTTGCCTGGCAGTGCAATTTAATGTTATAAATGGATGTAAACCTCACAAAATGCCCAAAGGAATTAATAAAATTATGCTTTAATCTTCTAACAAGGAAAGGTTTGGGTGAGTTATCATAGTAAAACATGTATTATGTTATTCACTTAACTGATATGAAAGCTCTGTGATTACGTTCGTTTAGTCCATTCGCGATTCCAGGTATCCCTGGCATGATTAAATAAATTATTTGCGTCTTTTTATAGTCTTAAGTGTTAAAATGGCAGAGCTTTTCCTTCTCAATACAATACGATGGTTTTGTAAATATGGTAAATTATGCATAATCAGGATCTTGGTCCACATTCTTCTGGAAAGCAATTATCTCAAACATATTCCCAATAATGAGATTGATTGTTTTAAAGTATTTTTTATTAAGTCATATCGAATTATAGTACGAATACTAAAAGTCAACTTTTAATAAAAATTACCAAGCGTTCTATTGCTTTTTTTCTATTCCCTGCTCTACAGTACCATAAAACGTCATGCATAAATGTTTATGTGTGCGTAAATATAACGTTTTCTGTTATAACAGAACATTACGCTCCTAAAACCTATTAACAACTAATGGTATTTAAGAATGCAAACCTTTCCAATGTATTAAACGAGTTCGCACGCAGCACGCTGACGTGAGGGAAGTGAATTTCCACATAAAAACTTGTAAAACTCAAAATCAGTGTAAAAACATCCATTTGTCCAATTTTTATTGCAATCTGAAAACATTGTTTTTTTGGCTGTTCTGATACTCCTAGTGTCATTTACTTGCAAAGCTGGGAATACAATTTTACGCATTATAAGGTTAGGATAAGGTCCAGACAGGCTTGAAAGTAGGCGTGAGGTTGCTGGGGATAATAAAAGTACTTTAAAAAAGGAATAACAAGCTTTTCTAGTGTAAAACCCCCATAAGACAACGTACTGTGTTTACCCGATACACATTTTCTTTAATAACTCGGTAAATATTTATGCTAGAATGACGGGAGAGGGCTTAAAACTTTCGCCTTTCTAATTCCCATCTTTTAACATGCCTTAATTTTACATCTGGGGCTTTTCTGGCTCTTTTTGGGCCCAAAAACCCAAAATTTGAAATATTATTCCCCAAAAAATGGGTTTAGAGTTTTCCGATTGTTTTGCCCAACGAACTTGTCCAACAGGTTATAGAAAGGAACGTCCCTACCAAATTTGAAGTAAATCGGACAAACAATGCGACCGCTAGAGTGCATACATACATATATATATATATATATATATATATATATATATATATATATAATTTTGAACGACCCCCCAAATCGTGTTCAGGGGGTCACGTTAGGAACTTCTATGGTGGTCCCGGGCTTAAGTTTCACCGTGCAGGTCATGCTAATAGTTCACTTTCCAAAGGAAATTCACTAATAATATATTAGATAATTTAGATAAGCTTTTATACAACAGTATATGACTTAATTCAGCTTGATTAATCCTTGAATAATCTAAGAGTCCTTAAAAAGCGACACTGAAAGTAGTAATTAGTGTGGATGCTCTCTTTAGCTAACAACCATCAAAAAGCCTCAAATGTAAAAATATTCCAGCAATTAAAAAACCTTCTCTGAACTAAATAAAATACTAACACGCGTTATCTTTGTATTTTAACTCTAAATTGACGATTTTTATAAAGTAAAAACACAGCAGAAACTCATCCCGCTCTAATTGTCAGTGCGTGTATGGGAGGTTATTGCCGTAATACAATTAACTCCTAATATGTAGTGGGTATGCGCGTTCCATGTTTATTGGACGCCTTCAAATAAAACTGTAATTATAGTCGAACTGTTTATTATTCAAAAAATATATAAAACTTTAATGGAGTTTTCATGATTCCAACCTTCCTAGCGTACGTTTACATCATTTATAAACATTTCTATGATTATTTAAATATTTTATGCAGCAATGAGGACCTATTATGCTTTTAATGATAGTACATGTTAATGCACTACTTTAAAGCCACTAAGATTGCTTATGACTTATGCTAGACATTACTATTTACATAGTTTTATTAAGGCACTATGGTTTCTATGCAATCCATACATGAATAGAATGTGTCTGCTTCTTGTTAAACCAGTAAATAATATCTCTGTAAGACGACAACGTAACTAGGACGTATTTTTTGGGCAGATAGAATGAACGATGAGTGCAGAATGTGTGGGAAGCCTTGTGTAACCTTGTTCATTACAAGAAGAAACAGTTCATACGCACCAGACCGCCGATCAGAACTAAGACAATCTGTCAAGGCATGCTTGGGATTTTCTCCTTACAGAGGCCAGATTACTGAAGAAAAAAATCAATCTCTCATGTCTCTTGTAACTGAATAACACCGACTGATTCTTTAGCCAGGATCATTAACTAACAGCCCAATGTTGAATAGTATATTGGCGTGAGTAAAATAAAAATAAGAATATTTTTGAAGAGTGTACAAGAGATTGCATATATAATGAATTAATGCAATAAAACTTATTTCTATAGTTGTTAATGCTTCTGAATCATTCAATTCTGCTGATTTTTTATAACTGACACAAACACATTACTGTGGCAAAGAATAATAATAACTGTATTAACGCCTAGTTTAAAGGCTAACACTTGGGTGACTGCAAGTAGTTCGTACTATCAGGCTTTAGGACAAAAGTCCTTATTCGTCTTAATGTATTTAAGATGGAAATTTAAGTCGAATAGTTTTCACTGTGACGTTTTATACTTTATACAAACCGGAACGGAATCTAATTTTGCCATTTGGTGTGGAGTGAGATAGGCAACCTGTTGAGTTTTCCAACCATATGCTCTTAAAATGCAATGCGGTATATATAAAATAATAATTAGTATTTTCAAACTTACTACTATCGTAATAAGTATATTATAACAAAGATTAAATTTATAAATTAATGAACGCTAATTTAGGTTATAAATTAATGACATTTAAAATAAATTATATACGCAATATGTTAGATTTACTGGGTTACCAGATCCTTCTAGTAGGTGGACAGACATTTCTCCCTTATCGAATATTGTTCAGCCAGAAGTTCTATCCTTGGTTTAGAACGAATAGCCAAGGCACGAACAAAACTTACTTGAGGTCCTAAGGCAAGGTTCAGAAGAGAAGCAATAAATTGTCAAGATTAAAACAAATATGCTTCAGTGGAAATCCAAAAAGACTTATAAAAGAATAATTACTTCAGTAATTACCACTAGTTGAATATTAATCGCTTGATTTGCGTCAGGTTCTACTGTCCCATTAAGACTTTTACAAGTTTAAATTAAACGGATATCTATAAAAATAACCAAACACCTAAATAACTGTTTGTTATTCAAATGATGAACGTACGTATAATTATTATACGTTATTATACGTATTTTTTTATTTTATATTCATTGCCTTAAAATTAAAATACGGGTTTTGTAGTGGCATGGTAATATAGTAAATATCCTTAACTTGAACACTAACTGTTGTTTTAACCAATATTTATTCAAACATACCATTATTAAATTACTTAATAATTACAATAAATTAAACATTATTTGTAATCATACTTCAACTTTTCTGTTCAATAATTACTAACTTTAATTGATACAAATTTTCAATTAATTTTGATTTAATGTTTTCTTTATTTTCCACAGCTTTAAACATTAAAAATATGTCAATTGAGGGCCAACGTCAATCATTTTGGTTTTATAATCATATTTTTATATTAAACTATATTTTATACTTTTATAATTGTATTGAGATGTTTATAAAATTGTTATAACTTATCAGAAAACTAAATGTTATTCGCAAGGTACTTATTGTTGCAATACCGGTATGTATTTCAAACGTTTTTACAAGTGAATACTTATTTTGAAGTGTTATAAGATTTGTTACTTACAACATTTTGAAACACGTAATTCGATATTCTTATGGGCACTTGTGACATTAAAGTCTGTACAAACCCAATTATCCTGATAACGGTACTTTAAAGAATATTGGTCGTTTGCCTAGAATCCAGGCTAATGCTTATTGGGCTATTAAGATAACTTTTAAAACACATCATTACTTATCAATTTAAAGTATAGAACGGACATAAACAGGCTATTTGTATATATGGTGTAAATGACTGCGTTTTTGAGATGGTCTAATGTTTTTCAAAGGATTTTACCTAAAGTCAATTTATGAACATATATATAACATGCTTTCTTTAACTCAAATCTATTTAATGGGATTCATAATTTTTATTTATTCTATAATTTAAAAAATATATAGTTATTTCACATACTATAAACAAAAAATGATGTTATACAGAAAGATAATGAGCCTTTCAAATGAAATTTTAATTTAAATCAATTTAATTACCTAAAGAAATGAAATGTCATCACATAACTTAAAATCTTACCCATAAATTTGCTGAGAAGTAGTTTAAATACCTGCATTCAAATTAATCCAGTGGTTGTGTGGCAACTAGTTTCGGTTTATGTTACAAAAATATATAAGACTGTCAAACAATTTAAAATCCTTGGTTTGTGATTAAATATTAAGTTAAAGTGATCCATATATTTGTTTAGCTAGTAAGTAACAAGGAAAAACAAATAAATATTTATTATTATAGAAATAACAAACGGGAGCGTAAAATTTAGTTTAAAAAATCGTGACAAGGTTGCATTAGATCGTTAATTAATTTTTGGTTTCATTCATTTTATTTTTTCGATGCGAATGGATTCCCTTAGCTTTTTATATTTTTTGTTATGTCTCTCTCTTTCTTTTTAGCATTTATTTTCAACTCAGAAGGGTCATAATATTGGATTTATTTTCAAGGTGATATAACTTGCTAAGTTCATTCCTCTCTTAACAGTGGAATATATTTCTCTTAACAGTGAATATATTTTTTAAGCTCATTTTCTTTATTTGTTTTTATTCCACACAGGCGCATTCTGACGGTGGATTCATGAACATTTGTCTATTGATATTCACTAAAAACTAACATAACGTTTGTTGATAAGTCAACATAAATATGTGTTTAAGGTAGATACATGACGTTATTAGGAACTCAGAAGTGTGATAGACCACGCTTCAGGCTCACGCTCTGATGAATGGTGTATTCACGAAAATATTCAAAACTTTTATTCAAACAAAAGAATTAAAGAACTACGCATGGACGCGAGCAGAGTAAAAACGCACAACTGTATGTGGTCGCTCCCATTCCTCCATAGACTAACGCGTGATCTAACGGTCTATGGTTACACAATGTTATGACAAAAAGCCTAGTGTGATTAGTGACACAAGGCACGGAATTTCACCGATAAATACTAGCATCCTCAAGATTGTTTATTACTACTTAATAAATATGTTTATTTATTACTTGTTTATAAAGTACATTATCATACTCCAAGCCCTAAATAATAAGTAACCACAGTAATAATGAGTAAGCTTAACCACAAATAACATTTGCAACGTATTGACTTTTGATTGAACATGTTGACTATTTGGATTTTGACATTTAGAAAACTTAGAAACCACTTGGATGATAAAGACTATTTAAAATATGTAAACAACTTTTTTATTAGCATATTACGTGTTGTTATTACTTACGGGATGTAATAAAAGACGTCTTACAACACTTAAGATACATTTACACTTATACTGATTCACATACAGACGGTAAACATATTTTATCCTGGCCTAGTACCATCTTTTATATATGTTTACCGTCTGTATGTGAATCAGTATAAGTGTAAATGTATCTTAAGTGTTGTAAGACGTCTTTTATTACATCCCGTTAAAATATGTGTTTAAGAACGATATAAATGTTATCCAACATTTATAAAATAAGTTTCAAAAATAAAGGATGAACACAATAAAAAAGTTAGTTATAGAAATATTTCGTAACGCGCAAGTACTAACGTTTTATCCTACAATTATTTTGTCTGCCTTACTTTCAGTCAAATTTAATAATTCACGTGTATAATGTAAAACGAGTTCGCATGCAGCACGCTGACGTGGGGGAAGTGAATTTCCACAAAAAAACTTTTAAAACTCAAAATATGTGTAATTATAAACATTTGTCTAATTTTTATTGAAATCTGAAAACATTGATTTTTTGGCTGTTCTGATACTCCTGGTTTTATTTACTTGCAAAGCTGGGAATACAATTTTGCGCATTATAAGGTTAGGAGAAGGTGCAGACAGGCTTTAAAGTAGGCTTGAGGTTGCTGGGGATAATAAAAGTACTCTAACAAAGGAATAACAGGCTTTTCTAGTGTAAAACCCCCGTAAGACAACGTACTGTGTTAGCCGATATACATTTTCTTTAATAACTCGGTAAATATTTATGCTAGAATGACGAGAGAGGGCTTAAAACTTACGCCTCTCTAATTCCCATCTTTTTAAATGCATTAATTTTACATCTGGGGCTTTTCTGACCCTTTTTGGGCCCAAAAACTCGAAATTTGAACGATTAATCCCCAAAAAATGGGTTTTGAGTTTCCCGATTGTTTTGCCCAACGAACTTGTCCAACAGATTATAGAAAGGAACGTACCAAATATGAAGTAAATCTGACAAAAAATGCGACCGCCAGAATGCATACCCACACACACACATATATATATATATATATATAAATATATATATATATGTCTTTATTTATATATATATATATATATAACATTTTGAACGACCCCTCAAAACGCGTTCAGGGGGTCACGTTAGGAACTTCTATGGTGGTCCTGGGCTTAAGTTTCACCGTGCGGGTCATGCTAATTGTTCACTTTCCAAAGGAAATTCACTAATAACCTAATTTTAGATAAACAAATTATAAAGTTTTAATACATATTTTTGAATTTTTAGTATATATTTACCAAGACACTATGTAAGGTACACTAAAATAGTTTTATCAATTTACAATATATATTGTGTATGTTGTAAGTTGATGCATGATAACTACATAGGCTTTATATTACTTTCATATACTTCCATACAATCTGTTACAAACTGTAAAATACAGCTTTTTGGCGCATTACATCAAATATTCGATTTGATGATTCAGACTATAAAACTGTTACTGGTGAAATTCACCCCACTGGATTAAAATGTTTGCCAATAGCTAAAAATATTTAACATGGAGTTACAAGTATATTGTATTGTAACGACCAAGATCATTCAATGTTTGAAACATCAGTTATATGTATATATTACAATATAGGATAATTTAATATTTATTTTTTCAGAGCTTACTTTTCATTTAGAAAATGAAAAGTGTGTCAGTGTGTTACTTTAAGCTGCATAGCTATATTAAGTAAAGGGTGATTTTTTTAGTTGTGTGGTTTTTAAGTTGGTAGCATTGCTAAACACAACAATCAAATTAAAATCAAACAGCTGATTTTTGTTTATTATCTTATGTCATTTCAATATTTGTATTGTCTAGTGCTTATCCTTACAAGATTCAGCTGGTGCAAGAATTAAAACGATTTGACCATCGCAAGCGTCTTAATTTCGTTGAATGGGCTCAAAATAAGATAGTGCTCGACCCAGCTTTCACAAGCAAGATTTTTTCAGTGATGAGGCTCATTTCTGGTTATGCGGCTATGTCAACAAACAGAATTTCCGGATTTGGAGTGATGAAAATCCAAAGGAATTTGTTGGTGTGCCCCTTCATCCACAAAAACTTACCGTTTGGTGTGCCATTTGGGCAGGTGGTGTTATTGGCCCTTATTTTTTTAAAGACGATGCTGGCCAGACTGTTACGGTAAACGGTCAACGCTATCGGGCAATGGTAAGGGACTTTTTCGTTCCTCAGCTAAACGAAATCGAAGTGGATTTAGAAAATATGTGGTTCCAACAAGACGGCGCGACGTGCCACACAGCAAACGACACAATTGGTCTCTTGAGAGAAACGTTTGGTTAACGCATCATCTCGTATAGAGGTAATGTTAACTGGCCTCCACGGTCGTGTGATATCACGCCGACAGACTACTTTCTGTGGGGATATGTCAAGTCTTAAGTCTACGCTGACAAGCCACAGACTCTAAATGACTTGGAAGTCAACATTCGTCGAGTTATTGACGGAATACGCCCCCAGCTGCTGGAAAGGGTGTTTGAAAATTGGACTGCTAGATTGGGCTTTCTACGGGAACGCAATGGAGCCCATATGCCAGAAATCATTTTTAAACACTAATGTCATAACACTGTGGTTAAAATAAATACGTTTTTATGTCAGTAAAAGTTATTTTTCATTGTTTTATTTCGTTTTAAAAATCGCACCACTAAAAAAAAACACCCTTTATTTGGGGTATTTGTTTTAGTACCTGGGGGCCATGATTTGTTAGGAGGAAAATTGTGTATTGTTACTTTAGCTGTTAATGTAACTTTTACACCTCACTAGTTATTTTCGATCCGCTGTTATTTTTATAAGCTTTATGTTAAAGTTGTAATTTGTTAAATGGGTTTCCTAGCAACATTTCACTTTAAGGATTGTAGGTTAATGATTCTGCTAACTGATTTATTGGGCCTAAGGTCCCTATTTTTGAGTATAATCAAAATCCTTTCTCTGGATTCCAAGAGATCTATTTTGGTAGTAGATTGTGCTGGTATAAGAATACAAGACTAGGTTATTATAAAACAAGGACAAATACTTGTTAGCGAATTTCCTCTATAGGGAAGAAGCTATTACCGTAGTCGGCATAGTAAGACCTAGGCCCGGGACCATAATAACTTTTCGTTTTGAGGTCCCCAGACCCCAAAAACACCATTCGTTCGAAACTGTATATATATATATATGTCCGTGATCACGATAACTCTCGTAAAAATGAACCGATTTTTATGAAACTTGGTATAAACGTGTAAAGCAACATTTATGACTTTAAATTTGAAAACCAGCCAGATCGCTCTATCTGAAAAGGTATTTTGGGGGGGGGGTTTGTACCCCAAAAATGTTTTTTTTTTTATTTTTACATATACTTTTTGAAAAAGTCAAATTGTATTTTTCACCATTGGATTCAGGTTAAAAAACACACAATTTGGTATTTTGATCATCCCTCTACGTCAATTGGTTACCGAGATATTGAAAGTGCTAAACACAGTACGTTGTCTAATGTTATTCTTATGGAGGAAAAGAAAAATTGTATATCTCGCTTATTTATGAACGTATAGTGACGGAACTTGGTATGCAGCTTCTTCTCGTTGTATTCTATTGATATTTGCTCAAAAAACTAATTTTTGCTTAAGGCTCCCGTAGCAGCAAACCTGCGTTCTCAGTCCCCATGTTATTCTTATGGAGAATAATTAAATGCTCTCTCTCCCTTAATTATTATTATAAATGAATAAAAACTGGTATACGACTTCACCTAGTTGAGTTATATTAATATTAGTATAAAAACCCATTTTTTGTGTTCCTTGTTTCAGGAAACCTGCGTACTCAGCCTCAATGTTATTCTTATGGAGAATAATTAAAATTGTATACATCGCTTATTTGTGAATATATTATTATGAAACTTGGTAAGGGGCTTTATGTAGTATTAAGACATTTATGTCTTCATTGGAAATTCGCTGAGTATGCAGGTTTGCTGCGACGGGGTTATTTACATTTTATCCATGTTTTATTTCATCAGCATCCTTAACAGTACAGTGCGTATTATTCCTTTCATTTAGACATAATTAATATTATTTTGGGAGTACAGAGCCTCTAGTCAATAGAAACTAACGAAATATTACGGAGATATATTTTTACGCATAACTAAATTGTAGAGACACACTGAATTTGTTGGCAACCGCACCATTTATCTTCCCACAATAGAGTTGTCATCCGCATCTGGGATGTTGGTCCTAGCTGTAAAATATAACGTCTCCATTCTGACTAATTGCCGTCGCCAATAAGGTTGTGAAACCGTGGTTTTTATTAATGATACTTACTGTCTATTTTCACAATTCTATACAAATTATACTTCAGTTTTACTTTGTAGCTATGGAATTATTTTCGCCGCGTTCAAGATGTATTTTACCAGGTTTACATACATTATTTTAAAACCTAGGTAATTTCCGTTAATTTATTATCACCATTCTTCTGGCTTTCCGCCGGTTAACTACCACACCTAAATAATTCTTACTACTGTCAAGGTACTGTTACGTTGTTTTGACATGCGGTTTTACTAACTGTTAGTATCTAGACTTTCCCGTATCCTAATTCCAAGAACATTTCTACTTGAGTTATCGCTAGTTAATAAGAGAGGCGTGCGCTAGCAGTTTTTGAAACTTAGCATTTTACTAAACTTGCTTTTCAGAAAATCCATTAACTATATTGCTTGTCAGTCACTCTTTCATTCTCATACTTTTATGACCATGAAAATAATAACATGGAATAATAATAACTATGAAAATTAATAACTATGGAAATAATAAAAAATAACGAGTTCGCACGCAGCACGCTGACGTGAGGGAAGTGAATTTCCACATAAAAACTTTTAAAACTTAAAATTATCTAAAAACATACTTGTATTCCAATTTTTATTGAAATCTGAAAACATTGATTTTTTGGCTGTTCTGATGCTCCTGGTTTCATTTACCTGCAAAGCTGGGAATACAATTTTGCGCATTATAATGTAAGAAGAAGATCCAGTCAGGCTTGAAAGTAGGCGTGAGGTTGCTGGGGATGATAAAAGTACTCTAACAAAGAAGTAGCAGGCTTTTCTAGTGTAAAACCCCCATAAGACAACGTACTGTGTTTAGTCTAAACACATTTTCTTTAATAACTCGGTAAATATTTATGCTAGAATGACGAAAGAGGGCTTAAAACTTTCGTCTCACTAATTCCCATCTTTTTACATGCATTAATTCTACATTTGGGGCTTTTTAGACCCTTTTTGGGCCCAAAAACTCGGAATTTGGAAAATTAATCCCAAAAAAAGGGGTTTGGAGTTTTACGATTCTTTTGCCCAACGAACTTGTCCAACTGATTTCAGAAAGGAACGTCCCTACCAAATTTAAAGTTAATCGGACAAAAAATGCGACCGCTAGAGTGCAAACACATATATACATATATATGTCTATATATATATATATATATATATATATATATATATATATAATTTTGAAAACGTTTTTTCCCAAAACGTGTTCAGGGGGTCACGTTAGGAACTTCTATGGTGGTCCCGGGCTTAAGTTTCACCGTGCGGGTCATGCTAATAGTTCACTTTCCAAAAGAAATTCACTAATAACTATGGAACATTTAAAACTACCCCTTACAGCTCGCTGCGGTGGTTAAGCTGGGTTAGGTTATTTAGACATTAAACTGAATAAACAATAATTATAATATAAATAGCATAGTGGCATTTATAACTTTTTTAATACATACTGATTTTAGTAGAGTAACGAAAAAGGGTAAACTATTTTTTTTGTTTTATTATACTTTTTTAACGAAGGTTTACATTTTTTAATGTATTTGAACAATTTTGAATACGTCTTTCTCTGAAACAATAACGCATGAGTCTTTTTATCACCTTCAATCAAAATTAGCTTTTTGATCCAGAAAATTTTCTTTTCCTTTTATTCATTATATATTATTTGTTATGTATATTTTTTCTTATACAATTCTGTAGTTCTAACAGTTTGTATTTATTCTCCATATAGAAACCACCATATAATATAGGTTATTAAATAACTCCTCACCAGGAAATAGGAAATTGATTTCATTACGGAATGACACAATTTATGCATTTATGACTTTGCAAATTGTTTACACGTTACTTTCTTCATAACACATTATCTTCAAAGTTGTCATTAATTTTCTTTTCTAAGATTGTTTTGAAAATTTGTTCAATTATTTTTTTAGACCTTAAAATAATTTTAAGGTTATACAAGGATAAACCATCAAAGTACCAATGATCTAAACCAGTACCAACGGTCTTTATAAGTTTCTTTACGTCATTCGAATATATTCATAGTTAAAACGAGTTTGCACGCAGCACGCTGACGTGAGGGAAGTGAATTTCCACAAAAAAACTTTTAAAACTCAAAATCGGCGTAAAAACATACATTTGTCCAATTTTTATTGAAATCTAAAAACATTAATTTTTTGGCTGTTCTGATACTCCTGGTTTCATTTACTTGCAAAGCTGGGAATACAATTTTGCACATTATAAGGTTAGGAGAAGGTCCAGACAGGCTTGAAAGTAAGCGTGAGGTTGCTGGGGATAATAAAAGTACTCTAACAAAGGAATAGCAGGCTTTTCTAGTGTAAAACCCCCTTAAGACAACGTACTGTGTTTAACCGATACACATTTTCTTTAATAACTCGGTACATATTTATGCTAGAATGACGAGAGAGGACTTAAAACTTTCGCCTCTTTAATTCCCATCTTTTCACATGCATCAATTTTACATCTGGAGCTTTTCTGACCCTTTTGGGCCCAAAAACCCGAAGTTTTAAAGATTAATCCCCAAAAAATGGGTTTAGAGTTTCCCGATTGTTTTTCCCAACGAACTTGTCCAACAGATTATAGAAAGGAACGTCCCTACCAAATTTTAAGTAAATCGGACAAAAAATGCGACCGCTAGAGTGCATACACACACACACACATATATATATATATATATATATATATATATATATATATATGTCTATAAAAAATTTGTAACGACCCCCCAAAACGTGTTCAGGGGGTCACGTTAGGAACTTTTATGGTGGTCCCGGGCTTAAGTTTCACCGTGCGGGTCATGCTAATAGTTCACTTTCCAAAGGAAATTCACTAATAATAAAAAGTGGTATAAAGAAACAAAATATGTGCATGGTATATATTGTAAACCTTGATAAATACCACTTTATCATTTAATATATACGTTGTTGAATCAAATAGACGATTAAAAAAGCTGTGGAATTTATTTTGCTTGAACATAGTTACGCATAATCCTCAAAACCACAAGCCCGAATTCCAATTTCGGATCCACCGCAGTAATTTAATTTTCGCGAACACACTGCGTCCACAAATTACTTTATTCAATTTAACAATTGCAATTGTTACTTTTCATGTCATAAATGTATATTTAAAACATGTAGCTGAACATTATTTTGTAAAAAAGTATAACACATAATTTAGTAACACGCTTCATTATAATATATATGGCACATTTATAAAGCATATTGATATGTTTCTGTCACTAGAAAATGTTCATGAATAATCTTTGCATATAATGTCATAATAATGTACAGTATTAAATGAAAATGGTATAATGATTTAGGTATAAACAAGATATTAAACAGTAGAATGTAGTCTTTGAACACGTTTGTTAGTTAATTACGTGTTTGCCACTGGCATTTTAATTATAATTTTATTTTATTACCAACGGCAATGCCACTTTACAACAATATAATATGATGATTTGATGGTGATTTGCTAGTGCTAAGATACAGAGAATAATTACGGAGATATGAGTAATACTTATGCTATATCAATAAATAGATAACAATCAACAATACTTATAATATAATCAATAAACAGATATTAACAGTATACAATACTTATGCTATAATCGATAAATAGATAACAGTGAACAATAATATAATAATGTACATACAACTAAGTAATTTGTTTAACATAAAGTAATTTGCCTGAAACAATATGAAAGGCAATATAACCACCATTATTGTTTGACAGAGAACATAGGAAATTCAACAACAGGCCACTGATCACTAATCATTTTTAGTTAAACATAGCTATAAGGACACAACACATATATTATTTTAGTGTAATTATATTTCCTAACAGTTTTTAGGTTGTCGAACAGTTGGAAAGATGATAAGGTGCAAGTTGTTTGGTCTTTAAGTTGATAAATAACTATTATCGTAGCTAGTCACCCCAGTTTTACAATTGATACTTGGATGAGTACGAGATTTTAATCAATTTTACTATATTTTAATCAATTATTCTTAGGTTTTAGCTAAAAAGTGGATTCAATATCAGTTTTGAAATGTCTAGAGGATATAATAAATTGTATGCTACGGAATAAATGTTTAAATTTAGTATAATAAAACATGAGTTTGGTTCACCTCAATTTTACTTTAACTTTTATAAAGTATTATAATTAAATAATTATTAATCAAGCTTGTTTTTCTCTAGTTGTATATAAATATCACCGAAACTCTAATGTTAAAAATAGTGTTCAAACTAATTATTGTAACGTTATTGACTTAATAACTAATGTGATTAACTTTACGATAAAAACTATAACTCTCAATCCCAACTGTACACTTATTTCAAACTATATAAACTTGAGATCAAACCTAAAACCGATATCAATTCAAACACAAATTATTATATAATTTTAATAATACAGAAAAAATGCATTAAACATTAAAGTTAAATCATATAAATAACAGCTAAACAGCCGAAGAATAGGTAATCTTAATTTTGTAATAAATAAAACACAAACAACATTCAGATTTAGGAATACAAGTTTCTCTGGAATAAACAGATAAGGAATATCTATGGTTGTATACAACTTTTCTAAAATAATAGCTTATATCAATCCTGGATTCAGTAACGATAAATATTATCAACTAAACCGTTTACTTAAAATCCACACCGGAGAAAGCCAACCGGGCTGTCATCGGACGATGATGAACCGTCCCGCAGTAAACCAATATTGCCGCGCCAATATAAGCTGCTGCTGTTACTTGTGTTACCCTGGTATACCGATGATTACAATGATGATCTCGTATGACTGAGTACCTTTCACTATAAAATTATGGCAGATTTTTATGAAAAATATAAAATAATTATAAATTAATTTTAAATTATGATAGCTAATCGAACGAATTTATTTTAAAAAAATTACAATATACTGGAAGCTTATTTAACATTTGTTTTAAGCGCGATCTAAATTTTAAAACGCATACTTTGACAACAACAAAATGGAATATAATGGTAAATTTGTAGTGCGAATTTGAGTGTATTTTAAGGTAGCAACCAACCATACAGTAAATTATATCAATATGTAAGTTATGATTCCTACATTGAAATTCTGGAAACACTTAAAAACTAACTTAGGCCATCCCATTGGCCTTAATATTTCCAATGTATTTTTTTATGGTTATGTTTTAAGTTTTTTTGGTACGATAGATATTGGAATATATGATTTAAACCGTAAGATTTCCTCTGCATGCTTTAACACAGAAAATAATAATTATAACTGTGATCCTTATCTAGTACATACAAATTCATACAAGCCCATTTTAAAAAGGGAAAAAAAACTCGGGGAAAAACTTTTTCAGGTGATAACGTAAAAAAGGTTTGATTAGGCACTAAAGTAATTTTATTAAATAGAAAGTAATAAAAATCTTTCACATCTAGGCAGGTGTAATAAAGTCTTTACAATCTTGTAACCAATGATGTTTTGATAATATATAAGAGATTTTGTTTTCTTTAACAATATTTATTTTGTCTATAATGCATATCCTGAATGGAGCATCATATTGTGTTCTGGCGCTTTTGTTGTTTTAAATAATTAAATAACTTCAAAAATAATCCGAAAAGTATATTATTTGTAATTAAAAATTACTTGAATAGCTATGAAAATAAATGTTTATCTTACACATGTAAAACGAGCTATACAATAGTAGGTAATTTATAATTTTAGTAGACTGATGAAAATGTATTGTTCGTGAGGTCTTTAAAAGGGTATTTTTCATCAGTGCCAACCTGCCATCACAATACCTATTCACTTTTGGATCTATTTTCATAGAATGTATACTTTTTTCTTTTACAAGCTAAAATTCCAATTAAATTCTAAAATAAATAATACATAATTGCTGCAATGATTAGTTGGTATTTTAAATGTAATAAAGGTTAAATACATACAATTTGCCTCGTGAATAACCTAGATTATGCTTTTACTGAATTTGTCATCTTTATATCAGCACCAAAACTTGAAATTTACGTAAGACATAATTGTTACGTAACAGTTTAAAAGTATAAAACACAGAATCACGAACACAGGAGGAATAAACATTTATGTAGGCCTACTTAAGAAAATAAAACTAAAACTGGTACAGAAGTGCACATTTCGTGAGCATTGCTTCGTTTCCAGCTTCTCTGTTCTCTGTCTTTATATTTGATTTTTTAATATAAGCTCTGTCACCACCTGACCAGCTTTATTGCCATCCAAGATATCCCTTGCAGTACCCACTAAATGATATCCACATCAGACTTACCTTGGCGATTAAAGCCAATCAAAAAACTTTTTTACGGGTTTTCTATTACAAAATTGTGGTTATTACATCCATCTTCAACATACCCTACTGTGCAGGGTCTGATTACCCATTAGGTTGACTAGGCTACAGCCTAGAGCGTCAGTCAGCCAAGGGGTGCCAAAGAGGTAATTTGTTTTATAATCCTGGAAGTGCGGTAATTAATTGACTAGAGGGAATTTTAGTTCTGCGCAACCTTTCCCGTCACCACACCTGCTTTGTTTTTATTTTGACACTGACAGAATGTTACCTATAGTTTGGTTGTTCCTTGCTCATGATTACGGATGGACGGGTCCCGAAATTTCGGAAAACAGTAATCCGGTTTATTGGAGGGATTTATTTTACCTTGGGATTATTTCGGGACGAGGTTATATCCTTGAAACGTCATCTTTGCGGTGCGATGGTCTTTTACAGCTGTAACTATGCGGTGCAATCGTCATTTACGACCCAAATAACGTAGTGCGATCGTCATTCGTGGTCTATATCGCGTAGTGGGATCGTAAATTACGGCCTTGATTAAGTGATACGGTCGTAATTCACAGCCAATATCACATGGTCCGGTCGTCTATTTTGGGCAGATAGCGGCGCGATCGTAATTATTGTTTTTACAAAAATGTGATGCGATCGTCATCTATGGCCGTAGGCACACGTTCTGATCACCAATTACGGCAACTATCACGTGATTCATTATTTTATTACGTTGATAGTGTATGGTCTTTTACGGACTATATTACGTGGTGCAATCGTCAATTACGGCCGATGCTATGCAGTACGATCGCCATTTACGGCCGATGTTATGCGATCTGGCCGTCATTTACGATGGAACTGAAACCAAGAGGTATATAGGACGCTTTAGATCAGACAATATGCTATAAGAGGATACCAGCGGTGCCATCACTCATTGGACGGAGAGAGATGGAGCTCAGCTCTACGTTGGAAAGCGATACGATAATACCTGACGCTGGTATTCCCTTAACACATACCACATCCACAAAAATGAAGCTACGTCAGGCCGCGTTCAGACACTCACCCATCAAGTGTTTTTCGAAACACACCCCCATCAATATATCGGTGGGGGGGCGCAAATCAACTCAAGCATACAGGTGCCACACCTCTTAATCAGGCCCTGCTACTGTGAAATGTTAAATCGGTTTGAAATGACCGACTTTGGTGATAGTAGAAAGTTGAACGTCATATCTAAACTGGTGATCGGAGCCCTGGATAACAATATTTTAGGTCAACTAGGCATCAATGTTCCCCTACGTAACTTGCACTGCACAGCCTTTGCCCCTATTTTTCTTCTCCTAACCTTGGTTTAACATTCCCTCTTGAAGTTGTAAGTCAATCTTGTAATGCACGTATTTTCCATATTCTGAATTTAAGTTGAAATGGTCGTGGGTTTACAACAGTAGTCTACTGAAGGAAATAACAAATTCTGAATTCCAGTTGATTTTTAGTTTCTTTGGTTGGATTATTTATATTATTGTATGTTGGTAACCATACAAGACTAATTGTTCAGTACTGAAAATCTTTCTTAAGTTATAGTATTTCATTATTTCTTTTGTCATGGTAATAACTAATAACATCATAAATAATAAAAATTCTCAAATTCATAATAATTATAAGAATGTAAAAATACTGTAAGGTGCTTACAGTAGTGTTAGTAAGTTAAAGAGACGGTGCTATTATTTTATCAATGTGCATGAAGTGTTGACGGTGTAGCAAGAAATGTATAATTGATAAAATATCTTAACAGTGATTTAATATCTAATATTTTCACAATAATTCGAAACGAGTTCACACGCAGCACGCTGACGTGAGGGAAGTGAATTTCCACATAACAACTTTTAAAACTCAAAATCAGTGTAAACAAATACATTTGACCATTTTTTATTGAAATTTGAAAACATTGATTTTTTGGCTGTTCTGATACCCCTGGTTTCATTTACTTGCAAAGCTGGGAATACAATTTTGCGCATTATAAGGTTAGGAGAAGGGCCAGACAGGCTTGAAAATAGGCATGAGGTTGCTGGGGATGATAAAAGTACTCTGCCAAAGGAATAACAGGCTTTTCTAGTGTAAATCCCCCTTAAGACAACGTACTGTGTTTAGTCTATACACATTTTCTTTAATAACTCGGTAAATATTTATGCTAGAATGACAAGAGAGGGCTTAAAACTTTCGCCTCTCTAATTACCATCTTTTCACATGTATTAATTTTACATCTGGGGCTTTTCTGACCCTTTTTGGGCCCTAAAACTCGAAATTTGAAAGATTAATCCTCAAAAAAGGGGTTAAGAGTTTTCTGATTGTTTTGCCCAACGAACTTGTCCAACTGATTACAGAAACAAACGTCCCTACCAAATATCGGTCAAAAATTGCGACCGCTAGAGTGAAAACACATATATATATATATATATTTACATATATGTATATATATATATATATACATTTATATATATATATATATATAACATTTTGAACGACCCCCCAAAACGTGTTCAGGGGGCCACGTTAGGAACTTCTATGGTGGTCCCGGGCTTAAGTTTCACCGTGCGGGTCATGCTAATATTTCACTTTCCAAAGGAAATTCACTAATAATACAGTTTTTCGAGTCTTTTACCCTAGTTTAAATATCTACTACATCAAAGCGTTGAATCCAGACACGAGAGCAATGTTAGGACAGACATTCCAGATGCAGTTGACACTCACTGTGTGATTAATGTTTCGGCTGCTAACAAACTGTTGTGTGTGTCTCTCACCCAAGTAACAGTTTTATACGACACCAAATGAAAACGAGAGGTCAATCACTCCAGCTGCTGTCAACAGCATTAATAGGTAAATTTTTATGTTTCAGTTGCTAAAATACTGGTGTGAGTGAGTCTCTCCCTCTCTATTTTTAGTCACGGTATATAAGACGCACACAGCAATTTATGAGCAACCGGAACATTAATCTTGACGCAGTGAAGTGTCAATTTCATTTGGAACATTTGTCCTAACCTATCTCCCATGTATGGAAATTTAGATTGAATGAAATATATATTAAAACTGTGGTAAGCGACTTTAACAAAACAAATATACTCTTTACCAGCTTAAAACTTGGAGTAATAGTAATTTTCTTTTTTTGAGTTGTGTTTTCTACATTTTCAATAAACTGAGGACGCTAGAGTAGTGCTCAACATTCATGTAAAATATGTATATATATACTCTTATTTTAAACATACATAACTTATCTTAATAAGTTGCATTGAGTTTTAAATTTTTAAACATACATAACTCATCTTAATAAGTTGCATTGAGTTTTAAATTTGTGATTTATCGATTAAGTAAATAATCGATTTATGTCATTAGAGCAGTTTATTATATTGAATATTTCTTTAAAAAACTGCTATTAATCGTATGATCAATGTGATGCAATCAAGCTGTCACCTGCAATTGGATTGTTTGTCCTAAAATTGCTTTCATGTAAGAACCTATTATCATTTGGATGTAATAGATATTATTATTAGGTTTGAGACTCAGAACAGTATGTTAGCAACTGCAATATTAATCTTAACACAATGCACCTGTCATCTACATCTAGAACGTCTGTCCTCACATTGGACTTGTATGTGGATTTCATGAAAGTATTAATAATATGTAAAGTTTGTAAGTAAACGTATTTTAGTAAATACTATTGCATCCTAATAAATATTAGGATAACCATTGTGATAGATATATACAAATTGAGTTTTAGCTATACAACCTATATATATGTTATGAATATTTAGCTTTTTACTCTATAATATATTTAGTGTAATTCTGCATTTTACCTTTTTTTATTTACTGATGATCGAACACTTTTAGATCTTAGACCTATAGAAAATGTAGATTCCAGAATATATTTTACGTGCAATAGTTAATTATACATAATGATTCTGTGAACGTTCAGAATTTGTTTTCAATTACAACTTCTTAATTTTTAGCGAATTTCCCCTATAGGGAAGAAGCTATTACCGTAGGTCTCATGGTAAGACTTAAGCCCGAGACCATGATAACTTTTCATTTTGAGGTCCTGAGATGCCAAAAATACAATTCGTTCAAATTTATATATATATATATGTGTCCGTAAGCACGATAACTCTCGTAAAAAAGGTCCGATATTAATGAAATTTGGTACAAATGTGTAAAGCACCATTTATTTGAACGAGTTCGAAAACCAGACGAATCGCACCATCCAAAGGGGGGTTTTGTACCCCGAAAATGGGTTTTTTGGGGTTTCCACATGTAATTTTTATTTAAATCAAATTTAAATTTTTACCATTTAATTCAGCATAGAAAAACAAACAATTTGGTATTTTTATCATTGCTCTACGTTAATTGGTTCCTGAGATATTGAAAGTGCTAAACACAGTACGTTGTCTAATGTTATTCTTATTGAGAAAAAGAAAAATTGTATATCTCGCTTATTTATGAACATAAACTGACAAAATTTGGTATATGACTTCATCTGGCTGGGGTTTATCGTTGTTTGCACAAAATACAAAATTTTCACGTATGGTTCCCGTAGCAGCAAACCTAGGTAATCGGTCCCCATGTTATTCTTATAGAGAATAATTAAAATGTTATATATCGCTTGCTTATAAATGTATATGAATGAAACTTGGTATGTGACTTTAGTTAGATAAGTTCTATTGATATTTGCATAAAAACCCATTATTTTGTGTTCCTTGTTGCAACAAACCTGCGTACTCATCCCCAATGTTATTCTTATGGAGAATAATTAATATTTTTAATATTGCTTATTTGTGAATATATTTCTTATGAATCCTGTTAAGTGTTAATGTATTATGTTATATATTCATTGGAAATTCGCTGAGTATGCAGGTTTGCTGCGACGGGGGTATCATTTTAAAATGTTATGTTTTACACCACTTTTTAACACAAATTGTTCATACCGAGTTCATATAGTCTACTACAAATTATTCAATAACCAGCAAAATCCATTTTGGAAAAAGTTGGGCTTTTATTTCATATAAACCTTGAATCTAGTTAATACAATTTTTAAAAGTGGTTTATATACCTGCATTTAAGTAACCCAATTTGTTGTTTCATGAAACCGGTTTCAACTCCGTGGAGTCATCATCAGGCCGTTCGTACAAAGATAAAACAATCTCTTCATTTGAAGGTCGTCATGACGTTTATCACACGAACGAAAACACAAAGGGACATCGAACGGACAACGGACACAGACATTTAAAAAAACACTAAACACAAAAGAGGGGGAGGTGCGACGCGTACCGGGTGGAAGTGAAGTCTAGACTCCACGGAGTTGAAACCGGTTGCATGAAGCAGCAAATTGGATTACTTAAATGCAGGTATATAAACAACTTTTTACAGTAATCCGGAGGCTAAAATCCATAAATAAAATGTAATAAAATGTTATATGCAAACTCTAAGTGATCAACGCGATTGAATTCTACCATCTAAACACTTTGAAGCCCTTGTGCTTTTTATGAGCCATAATAAATTAAGAATAACCGAGATGTTTTAAAATATTACATAGTACAGATAATTTTGCATTATGTTTTTATATTTTTAACCCCAAACACCCTTTTTTATCAGTCATAGAACCCTAAAACAACCTTCTCAAAACATACCTGAGGCAACCCGGATCAATTTCCTGTTTGAAAACGAATCTATCAAAATATAATTTATCGTCATTTGTTGTATGAAGTTGTTTTACAAATATTTATCACACCAGTCAGTTTCCGATGAAAATATCTTTATTTTTACATACTAATACCATTGACTATAAATACTGAAGGAGACATCCCATCCATATGCCCAGCTGTCCCACTTTTAGTGTATGCTAGAATTTGAAATAGAAGTAGTTTGATTGGGTCACCGACAGATTGTGCTCTGTCAACTTTTTACTTTAGTTATTTACGTTAACTTTTAAAATATCTCCACCCCATAAAGCAACTTATGTTTGCTTCCTGTCACACCAACTATTGTATTATCCCCTCCTTGAGAGGATAAGTAATAGTTGACAGCAGTATGCTCTGTTGGTGATTATTGTAAACTGCAACCTCTTTCAATCCTGGCATACACAAAACTAGGGACACATTTTACAATAGCAATGAGAAGTCTACTTCAGTATTTATAGTCAATGCTAATACTAAGTTGAATAAAAGCTGATTGCTATTTAAATTTAATTTTTCTCAATTTTACAATAGCTTAATAGTTAAATAAACCACTGTAAATTAATGTATATCACCTGAGATGGTTTTTAGGCTTAGAGGCACTTTGTCGAGCAAGAACAAATTTTACGCAACAAATTGTTACCATTTCATTTTTACTTTCTCCCCCTTATACGTAGTATATGGAGAAAGTATTGTATTCGTCAGAATTTTCGAATTTGAGTTGTTAGTGGAAATATTCGTTTTGGTGCTCCCTGAACCCAAAAAAGTGGTTTTTACGTGATGTCTGTGTGTGTGTGTGTGTGTGTGTGTGTGTGTGTGTGTGTGTGTGTGTGTGTGTGTGTGTGTGTGTCTGTGTGGATGTGTACAGAGCTAGAGCCCTAACCTATGGACCGATTTTGATGAAATTTGGTATGTAGGTACTAATCCACGATATCTCCAGGCATTTTGTTAATTTTTTTGAATTTTTGATTTTTAAGGGTAATTATCCCCCCAAAACTACCAAAAAACATGAAAAATCCAAATTTCTCAAAAACGGCTCTAACGATTTTGATTAAATTTTAGTCGTTTGTAGAACTTTAGTTCTCCAACAAAATGACACCACCCACATTTCTGTAAAAATTCGGGTTCAGAAATTACAGGACTTAAAACATCCAAAATTCAGTTTTTTGGATTTTTCATTAAAAAAATAAATATTAAAAAATATTACTATTCACCATTAAAAAGAGCTCTAAAAACTAAATAATTTAGTATTTTGAATTACTGTTCTACGATTGCTGGTTTCGGAGAAAATTGAAATTTTCATTTAGCGGTAAACGCAGTACGTTGTCCAATGTTATTCTTATGGGGAATACAAAAATTACTATTTCTGTCTTATTTACTGATCAATTTCATTCAAACTTGATAAGCTTGTCAATTTAGCATTGACCAACAGAGTTAATTCGAAATATGTCGCCCCTTAATAACCCTAGGGGGGAATAGGGGGCATTTCCCCTCTTAAAACCACGAGTGTAGCAATGGATTCTGTAGTGCCTCCAAAGCAGGGATTTGGGTGGATGTTTTTTAAAACAACTTGTTTACAAGATTTTCTGTACATTCGACCATGTTTTGTATTCTATATTTAGTAAATAAAAAGTAATTTATTCATTAAAGTTGGGCTAAAAGGGAGAAAGTATGTGTCAGTTTCCTGATACCGTTTATTTCCATACACTTTCAAATCTCTTCTCGCTTTACGCCGTAACACCAGTATTTGTTCGTAGAATTCAACAACCAGGAAAAAAGAGCCTCAATGGACTTTGATCACTACAACTGCATGATTATGTTTACGAATAATTGTTCAATATCCTCTCAACTGTATTTATTGAAACCTTCTTTTATAATTGATAATGAAGCATCTATTGTTGTTACCTTAGTTATTACACGCCATGAGAGTTTTACTCATGATCGGTGATTGCAGGGCGGAAGTAAGCAGCAGAAAAGTGAGGCGTCAAACGCATTATCGGCGATGCGTATCCCAGAACTTCCTGTGTCAAGCTCTCACACTTCCTGTGGGGGATGTTAAACTTTGTTGATATTCTCATCGAAAATGTACATATTTTGAAAATGTATTGATACAATGTCCTTTCTTTAAATTTGCACTCAAATAACCAGAAACATTAGAAAAAGAGTAACAGTATTAAAACAATTAACAATGGATATTAATATTTTTGACGATAAAACTTGCGAAGAAATGTTAAGTCGCTCCTTCATGAGCCAAAATAATAAATAATAATTACCATGATTATTGGTATCAATCAGTTGTTATAATAACCATCGATCAGTTTCTTGTTACTATACAGGGTGTCCCGTAAGTAAGTACAAAAACTTTGGAAATAGGTTATATGGGTCAAAATAAAAAGAAACTCAAGAATAATGTTTTTTCTAAAAACGCTTTGTTACCGATATATCCGCCATTTTCTATTTTTTCAATAACAATTTATATCTCAAAAACTATTAAATATTACTTTATGAAACTTGGTATAGTGTTTAAGGTAGAAATTAAATAATTGCAAAAAAAATGTTGTTAAAAAATATTTTTCCGTTTCAAAATGGCGGCCATTTTAATTTTTCAAACTAAAATTACAAAAAAAACAGCTGATTTTACGGAAAAAATACAAGAACACTTTTCTTTAGTATTTTGAATTTTCTATCAAACGACACCAAGTTCAGAAGGATCGGGCAACAAATAGCTGAGAAATAACAATTTTTAGTTGATTTTTAGCTGATTGTCGCAGACAATGAGGAGAAGTTGCCAGGGTGCGCCTGGCCTGTACAACTAAAAATCGTTATTTCTCAGCTATTTGTTGCCCGATCCTTCTGAACTTGGTGTCGTTTGATAGAAAATTCAAAATACTAAAGAAAAGTGTTCTTGTATTTTTTCCATAAAATCAGCTGTTTTTTAGTAATTTTAGTTTGAAAAATTAAAATGGCCGCCATTTTGAAACGGAAAAATATTTTTTAACAACATTTTTTTGCAATTATTTAATTTCTACCTTAAACACTATACCAAGTTTCATAAAGTAATATTTAATGGTTTTTGAGATATAAATTTTTATTGAAAAATACAAAATGGCGGATATATTGGTAACAAAGCGTTTTTAGAAAAAAACATTATTCCTGATTTTCTTTTTATTTTGACCCATATAACCCTATTCCTAAAGTTTTTGTACTTACTTACGGGACACCCTGTATATAAAACAATCTGAACAATCTAGTCTTAATCGAACAATAAAAAAAGGAATTCTCGCGCCTTTTGTGTATGTTTATTTGCTGTAGGGCAAAACTGCATGGTGTATTACATGTTGTTTTATTATCAAGGCTGTTTACAATACTGTCAGGTACTTTGTTTTGCTTATTTTCAATAACCGTAAAGTGGACTATTAGTAGGTTAGTACACAACTGAAGGTTACTTAATAAGTCTGTTGGCAAGAAAGGTTTGTAAAAAATAAAATAGACGTCCAAATGTAACCAGACAAAAAAGCTGTTGGGCGTTTTGTGGCTGGGATATTTCAACGGGAGGCTTAGCCTTAGTGTGGGTCCTATAGTAAACGTTGATCTAGTTAAATTCAGTAAATAACAGAATATATTCGACTATATATATATATATGTCACACCACGATAATTAGGATATGCAAAATTTGCTTAATATATTATTCATGAAATGCATGTAAATAATAATTACTGACGAACAATCCCAGGCTAAAATCCTAAATTGTAGAGAAGTTTTCTTGTGGGTATGCTACAGGCTCTTGTATTAGGAGTCCCTCACTACAGGCTAGCCACCTGCGTGCGTACTTTCTCCTTAAACAAATAAACATAATACCAAAAATAAAGATATATAAAATTATTAACTCCGACAAACACTAGTGAGGAAATAGCAATACGGTCAGTATTTTTAGTAAAATTGCAGTTTATAAATCCTCAAGAGTGTCACATAAAAACGAATAATAATAGGTAATATTATAAGTTTTATATTGGGTTACACTAGTTGAAAGTTTAAATTTGTTTTACTGCCCTATATTTTCAATTTTTAAAGGTAAATCTCTTTTTCAAGCCATTACGTAAATTCAATGCGATAATTATAATTTTTACAACGCGTTTGCCAAATACTGTACTCACTTCACTGGGAGTTAAAATGTTGGTACTTACCGATAATAACAAATGCTCAGTAAATTGTCACATTATTAAATATATAAATAAGCTTACTGATTAAACACGTGAAACGAAAGACTAATCAATTACATTTGTATTTAATTATTGTTTTACTATAATAAATACAGTGTACACATTTATAAAGTATGTTACGTTTTTAACAACGAAAATACGTACGATTACAACAATTATCTTTTAAACATATTATATTTCTTTCTAATGAAGGTTTATTGTTGCTATGGTTAGTTTTTTAATCATGATTTTCACTCAAGCTAATGCACGGATTCAGTATATTTCCATATTTGATGAAATCGTGAGATTTAACAATTATTTAATATATTGCCGCCGTCTTTGTTTATGTTCCATCGTGTTTATAAATCGTATCCTACACTCGACGATGGATCGACAAAACCAATATTGACACAATGCGGAAAACGGGAACCTCCGCGCCCACAACGAGCGATTGTGCAAACAGAAATGTCTCGAAATATCCCATATTTGTTTCAGTTTAATAACATTTATTTTTTAAATTAAGACGGTTTCGGCTTTGAAACTACGCATATTGAGCTTACCAGCTATTTTAATGATGTTTTGAATTAATGGTAAATCTGTCTATTAAAGTAACCAATGTTACACAAGTAGGCCATTGTGTACTGTGTCTCATAATTCACCTAATTTGAAATTGCCAATAAACCAGGCTCCATTGTGCCATCGAAATTAACTATAGCCCTTACTAAAAATCCTCTTTGTAAATGTTAAAATGTAACTTAATACAGTAATAAATTATCTTAATTCAAAAACCATCTAAAATAAACAAGGCGAAGAGAGGTTGAAATAAAAATTCCGGACGATGAATCACAATATGTACAATATTTCAACGCCACAATTAACAACAACAACAAAAACCTATCCGCCAGGATCGTGTTGCTGTTTTATTTAACAAGCTTTATACTGCAAAACAACGAATGTGAAACAACATAGAGATTACGGATTTTGATATTAAAGTATGTTTATGTACTATAAATAAAATAATCTATAATTACTGATTTCAAATTAGTGATGAAAATAAAGGAAAATTATTATGGTATCAAATTGAGTCATAACAACTATGCTAAATATGTCAACATAAAGTACGAAAAATTGTGTAAAAGGATTTTCAATTTTTACTTATACCAAATCATCGATTAGAAACTATGAAAAACATAAATTGAATGACAACGGACGTCTAATAAAACTGAGAGTTGTAAATCCAATACACAAGATTTACAACACATAACATGTAGAAACATGTAGATAACACATGTAGAAACATCTTATCAGAATATTTAATTTGTTTAATTGGCTTTTCAATATATGGTATGAAGCTTATTGTTGAAAAGCGTGTATCAATGCAAACCCAGCTTACTAAACCACCTGTGTCAACAATATACCCTGCCTAATAGTAGTAGTTCTAGCACTGAAGTTGTGACAGTTCACTATTGGTTTTAGCGAATTTCCCCTATAGGCAAGAAGCTATTACCGTAGGTCTCATGGTAAGACTTAAGCCCGAGACCATGATAACTTTTTGTTTTGAGGTCCCCAGATGCCAAAAACACTATTCGCTCAAATTTATATATATATATATATATATATATATATATATATATATATATATATATGTGTGTGTGTGTGTGTGTCCGTTACCGCGATAACTTGAGTAAAAAACGTTCGATTTCGATGAAATTTGGCTCAAATGTGTAAAGTGACATTCATGACTTTAAGTTCGAAAACCAGAAATATCGGACCACGGGAAGGGGGGTTTATGGGGGTTTTAAATTTTCCAAAAATCAATTTTTTGCATTTTTCAACCTACAATTTTTAAGAAACTTAATTTTGGTTTTGACCATGTTATAGAGCTTAAAAAACGAATAATATGGTATTTTGAATTATTAACCTAGGTTAAGTGGTTGCGGAGAAAATCCAAAAAAACCTCCCCATAAAATCTCCCATGTTAATCTTATGGGAAAAAGGTTTTTGGCTTTTCCTCGGTTCATTTCTATGTAAACTTCACATTTGCTTTTACCAATCAGTTTAGCTCTACAAAACAATCATTTTGGTGTTTAAATTGTGATTCTACGTCCAACCGTTGCCGAGATATTCAAAGTGCTAAACACAGTACGTTGTCCAATGTTATCCTTATGGAGAATATTTAAAATTTGATATCTCGATTATTTATGAACGTATATTGATGAAACTTGGTAGGTGGCTTCACCTAGTACTGGTATATTTATATTTCCACAAAAAATTGATTTTTTGTTGATTATCCTCTTAGCAGCAAACCTGCATTCTCATCCCTAATGTTATTCTTATGGAGAATACGGAAAGCTTTATATCTCCCTTAATTATGAACATAAATCATTAAAACTTGGTATATAGCTTCACCTGGTTGAGGTATACTGATAATTGCAAAAAACCCGCATTTTTATCTTCCTCGTTGCAGCAAACCTGCGTTCTTAGCCCTAATGTTATTCTTATAGAGAATAAATAAAATGCTATATATCACTTATTTATTTAAGTATTTTTATGAAACTTGGTAAGTGGATTTATGTGATAGTAAGAAATATATTCATTCATAGGAAATTCGCTGAGTACACAGGTTTGCTGCGACGGGGGTATTAGTTTACATTATGAAGTTGATACATTTGGGTCGGTTTACTAAAGACAACCGAATGAGAAACATTCGATACCACAATAACATTTTATTAGTTCTGGAAATATTAAGATTATTAAGAACCTACGATGAGATAATCCAATATAATTATCAATTTTCAATACACATTTTCGCATAAGAATATGTTATATCTGTATTTGAACAGTGTCAAAAGGTAATTTTAGTAAGTAAACATGATTATTACAACATGTTATGCTGTGATAGAGATTAATCTCATTAATAAAACCGTTTTATAATTAAGAACACAAACTGTTATGTTCAAATCGGAAAGCCCGCTCTGATTTGTTTTTGACTATAGAATTCAGTTACATAATCGTATTATTTTTAACGATGGTGAAATATATTCAAAACCTATTATCAAAGTATAATAATTTTTTATTTTGTTCTAAATTTCCAAACAAATACATAGTTAAATTATTACAGTTTGACTTCTAGATCCCTAACATAATACCTTAAAGCTAAATGGCATTCCTAGTTAGAGTCTACAGATTTGGCGACATTTGGGTACACTGGCACATGAGTACATGAAACACATGGGTACAAGAGCGGTTAATAAGGGTCAGACGTATTTGACAAGTGACTCATGGGTACAAAAGCTGTCTTTGGGTTCTCAAGTTTGCGGTGTATGCAAGGGGGTCATTACTGACCCTCGTAAATCGATCTTGTACCTTCTCTCTCGTGTACCAACGTGTCAGCCACCACTGTCTTTATAATTTATAATTACATAATTTACTACCGTAACACATAAACAAAACGTTCCAGGAAGTCCACTTAGAACTTGTTTTAAAATTCCCAACTGGCTTAACTTGTAACTCTATGTCATCAAGTAACTGCCCCTCTAGTAACACGTTTATACTATAGTACGCAATGTATTCGATTATTTAATTTTTGTATTTTAAATAACCCACATAATTACTACAATCTGATTTCATTTTAAAATATTATTCAAACAAATTTATTTTAAAAAATTAAATTCTAAATTACGTAAGACAAAATTTGAGAAATAAGTAATCCCCTCACGGGCCTGTAGGCTGGAATTGAGTATCTTATCCGGAAAAAATACAGTATAAATTTCATATTTTGTCTTTTAGCACTTTTATAACTGACGATAGATAAAGCACAGTTAAAAGCGATTTTAAAAGTGTCAAGTGATTCTCGGAATCACAGTAATATTTAGATAGGTTTATAATGGATTAGTGGTATATTTTATTTCTAGTTACTAGACGATGTTTTCTATTCAGGTTTGTTTCCCAACGTTTGCAGCCGAAGACTGGAGGACAAACTCAATATTGACACAAGGTAGAAACTGTCCTACACCGCGGAGATCCCAGGAAAACGGTGTTGTAGCTAAATCATTAACGCGTGGTGATCTTTAGGTTTGCCGATGAAACTGAAATGCAGCGTTAGTGAATATTGGTTACTGTAATTTTTGTTGGAGTTAAATAGCTTGTTAAGCTTTAAATATTCACTACAGTATTTATTTTAATGGTCTATTGAAAATCAAAAATTTAACAATCACTACTATTAAAAAAATTAGGTATATTCTGTCTGCCTGTCTGTATGTCTATTGTTTCACCACGACAAAACCACTAGACTGATTCTGTTGAAGTTTTGCACAAATATTGTATATCTACTCAGGGATGTCATAGGCCTATTGTCATTCAGAAAAGTCCTCAGTGATCTGCCCCACGGGTCTTCCAGGTCCCCGTGTTATTCATATGGAGGAGGGTTTTATTTAGTTTATTTAATTTCTCCTTATTTTATTCATTAAAAAACAGCTGTTATTAGGGTTTATATCTAACTACAGACTGTCATTGTTTTGTTTACAATTTTTCTGCTCTGAATTTTCACCCCGTTACAAAGCACGGGCATAGCAGCTAGTATATTGTGAATATTAGTACAAATGTAAATACTGTTACAATTTAGCCTTATTCTGTTTAGAAAGTTTGTCAGTTTTCTTGAATATCTGTGTTTTTACTACTATCTATGAAATATGGAAACACAGTGTATAAGTTGAGCTGTAGTTTTATTTACCGTAGGATATATGAAATTCATCTAAGTATCCATTGAACATTTTTTTAAGAAAACAGTTAATTAAATATCCTTTTCTCCATTTATTATCCATTTGAATTGCATTAGGTTTAGTAACTACGCATATATGGTATTATCTTTGTTGCAAATACAACTAAAGTTGATGGTGATAGTTTACTTGTAAGAGTTAACCATAATCATAAAAAAATAACTATTTCTGCTAGTATATTATCAGGTTAATCTTTTAGTATTAAGAATTTTAGTTTTCCTTATAGTACACGTTGCACAAACCACAGTATTTAATATAAGGGTTTAAAATATTAACATATAATAGGTTATTTATTGATTAAAAAGTGTATATTGCATTAGAGTAAACTGCAATCGACGTAGTTAAGTTTAAATTAAGTAAATTATGTATTAATAAAAAGGCAATATTAGACTATTACCAAGCAATATTGCTAGCAAAAATAGAAATGGACAAAAGCTGAGGTATCCTTAAAGACTCAATTCTGCGATACAGCTGGCCATGCTGTTATGCTAACGAACAAAAATATCAGCGTCAGGTGCGTGTCGGTCAGCTTAACAAACCGCTGCCTAAATATACAGTTTTAGTTCTCTATGTTTAACGTATATATTAAATATATTCTTATATTTTAAGAAGTCGTGGTTTTAGACATAATAATATTACTGAAAGAGATAATAAAATCTAATTACAAACAATAGCTCAATATTACGATTCTTTCAGTTATTTCAAGTTATGAAAAAATAAAACACATTATTTTATTTTATGGTTAAACGAAAAAATTCAGGTGCACACTTTTTTAGCATTTTTAGGCAAAAATCAATAAAGCCTACACTGTATCTTCCTAAATTAGTGTTACGTAAAATATTGTTAAATCGTTTCCTTTATTGTCCGGGCAGATAGAAAAAGAAGTGTTAAAACGAATATGAGTAATATTCATAGACTAATCTGTCATATCGTAAATCTCAGTTTAAACACAATTACAGCTTCTGACATTTTGTAAAACAGCAACAGTAATATAGATGGTAACAGTAACAGTAAATCTTAATAAAAATCGTCAATGATTAGTTTTTAAGAAATTTATTTGATACAGGCACTAAAACTTTGCATAAATCGTAACAATACATCTGTTATCATACCTATAAAGAGGGATATGTAATTTATAATAATAAATAAAGGTTTAGGCAAGAACAAACTTTATTTGCCTTTTCACCAAACACAATTTATGGAACAGCACCTAGAAAATTGTAATAAAATGATAATGCTTTTATTAAAATCTTCCAAAAGCTTTTGATACTGTTAAACAAATAAACTAAACAACTAGATGAGATATATTCAAAAATATATACAAAACTTTAAAGTGGTTTGTAAGTTATTTTGAAAATATGCTGCACATTATTTAAATAAACTGGGAATATAGTAAATCTATTAAAATAGAATATGGAACTGTGCAGGGCAGCTCTTTGGGCTCAATACTGTTTTAAAATTATGTTAATAATGTCTTAACTGAAAATTATTTGTTCGTCGATGACTATGTACTAGTAAGCTCCACGACTACTCGTAGAATAACGTATAGATAGAGCCTCAACGTACCTATAACTGGTTGAAAGGGATTTTGTATGATAACATAGGTCATGTAGAAAAAACTAAACCCGATAAACTTAAGAACAACAATTTATCCGAACCCGAGTTTGTTCAGGTTAATGGTTCCACTTCGAGGTTCCACGGTCAATGGTCTGTGACTGGCGTCATTCATTGGGCGTGTGAACCATATTTACTACGCTAGATCCAAAATAAACGGTATCAGGAAACTGACACATACTTTCTCCCTTTTAGCCAAACTTTAATGACAAAAATATTTGTTATTTACTAAATATAGAATATGAAGTATAGATAAATGTACACAAAATTGTCTAAAATAGTTGTTTTCAGAAATATCCACCCAAATCCCTTTTTGGGAGGCACTATAGAGTCCGTTGCTACACACAGTGGTTTTGAGAGGGGAAATGCCCCCTTGCCCCCACAGGGTTAAATAGCAACACATTTCGAACATAATCTGTTGGTCAATGCTAACTTGACCTGCATATCAAATTTTAATGAAATTGATCAGTAAATAAGAGAGAAATAGTTATATTTGTATTCCCCATAAGAATAACATTGGACAACGTACTGTGTTTACCGCTAAATGAAAATTTCAATTTTCTCCGTAACTAGCAATCGTAAAATAGTAATTTAGAATACTAATTTATTTAGTTTTTGAGCTCTTTTTAATGGTGAATAGTAATCTTTTTTAACATTATTTATGATTTTTTATAAAAAATCCAAAAAATTGAATTTTGGATGTTTTAAGTCCTGTAATTTCTGAACCCGAATTTTTAAAGAAATGCGGGTGGTGTCATTTTGTTGCAAACCTAAAGTTCTACAAACCACGAAAGTTTAATCAAAATCGTTAGAGCCGTTTTTGAGAAATTTGGATTTTTCATGTTTTTTGGCGGTTTTTGGGGGATAATTACCCTTAAAAATCAAAAATCAAAAAAAATGAAAAAAAGCCTGGAGATATCGTGGATTAGTACCTACATACCAAATTTCATAAAAATCGGCCCATAGGTTAGGGCTCTAGCTCTGTAAACATCCACACAGACACACACACACACACACACACACACACACACACACACACACACACACACACACACACACACACATACACACGGACACACACACACACAGACAGACATCACGTAAAAACCACTTTTTTGGGTTCAGGGAGCACCAAAACGAATATTTCCACTAACAACTCAAATTTGAAAATGTTTACGAAAACAATACTTTCTCCATTTACTATGTATAGGGGGAGAAAGTAAATGTCCACTTTTAATCCAATTTTTACTCGTTCTATACCTAATTAAAATTAGTGGAAAATTAATATTAAATGAATGTTTACTAGAATATCAGATAATTTGGTATAAAGTAAAACCGGTACACACTCTCCAGCAGCATATTATCTTATTAAATTTAAATTATTAAAATACAGCCAAATTATACTTCAAATCATACAAATTTGGCTCCAAATTTTAGTTAGTAAAGTAATTAATTTGTTTGATATATATTGGAAGTGGAGTAATTCAAGCAATATTCAGATAATACATAACATTATGTGATATAAATTTCATCCCTATAAACCCCTCAATGGGGGAGCACTCAGGTGCACTGTGGATATATTTCGATTGTTTAGTACTTTGCTGGGCTAAGCTCTTTAATGAGTTTGTTAAATTCGCCTGCGAAGTTTCCCCACATTGTCTACATTAAAAACATCATCTTTGATTTTGAAATAAATTATTAATCTAGTAAAAAATCAAATATTACAAACTAGTTTACTAGTTAAACTAGTGTTAATTTTTAATTGTATTCTTATGATTAAGGAACGTGAACAAGTTCAGAATTAGAAAGCCAAATATAAACACAGAAAATTAGTTTTAACGCGATAGAACATTATGTATCATGTGTATGAATACAAATCTAAATTATTATATATTTATATATATATATATAATCGTTTATTTTAAACGTTATCGTTTCAGCGTTTAAAATGTGGCAAATAAAATTCTGTGAAGTTAAAGTGAATACATTTAAAATCACTTTAACTGTAAGGCTTAAAGTGAGTTGTTATTAACAATTTATTGGGCTGCTAGGATAAATTTATGGTAAGCCTTATATGCTAGGTGATCTATTATGGTACTAAAGTAATATTTGCATCACTACAATACAACAAATACATTATTAAACCAAGTATATATAGACACGTATACACTAATTACCTCCAAACAGATATTCACTGGATAATTCAATACGTTATTACAAATAAATAAAAAAGTGATTTAAAATACAAAAATTTAACAGTTTTAATATAATTTAATTCAGAAAAATAACGTTTCAAATAGTTTCTTGGATGTACCATATCGTGTAGTAAACATATAGCCATAATAATCTGAATCATTTCTTACACGATAGCTAATATATTTATGTCAATTTGTTATCAGTACATGTCATGCAGGTAAATGACACAATTGTTATATACATATTTTATATCAATTACGAATCAAGCCAATATATTTAATATCACAATGTTTTTCTAACGCACATGATACCGGGGAACCTGATTCAATATAGAGAAACCAAAACCGACTCGAGGCGGGGTAAGGAAATATTGCAATACGCCCAACTGATTCGATAACTGAAATGAAATAGATCTCTTCATATATTCGGAATTAGATTTCCTAATAATCAATTTTTTACATTGTATAAGTATATGATTGCTTATTCTTATTTCCGTATAATCTATAAAGGTTATTCCTGTTAATTTATAATTAAATTGAGATTTTATTAGGTTAACAATAATAAACTAACTTCATGGTGGAATTAGATTAATTTTTTCTTTTAAAACTTGTAATAGGATGATTTTTGCCACTAAAACAATCAGTAAAACCAGGCTGACAAAATAATGTTGATTTATTTTTTTTACATTTAATACGAAGTCAATTGGCAAACTTCAATTAACTTTGATAATAAACATAAATTACAGTTATAAATATAAATCTTAAAAAAACTCTTGTAAACTTATGTACAATAAAATAATTTGCGCAAGTCGAATGTCGCTGAATGCCTTTGACCATATTTTCAGTTTAGTACAAATATTAAACAATTTTAAAGCTATTTAAAGCAATATTTTCAAACAAAAAAAAATTCAAAATTGATAGTTATAGTATTCAAGAAAGATATGGGTTTTGTGAAGTTAATATAGTATTTTATGTATTAATGTGTAACAATGTAGCTTGTTTTCTCATATTATTCCTAATATTTAGGTTTACAGCTATAACATTTTGGTCTGTTTTATCGACCTTATAAATATATAACTAAACATTAACCTGAGTGGGGTTTATTTACATTCTATCTATGTTAAACCGATGAGCTGTTCCACATCAAAACTGCAATTTCAGTTATCCACTTATAACCCAAAATAATAGTTGCCTTTAAGCAATTCAAACAAATTTTAAGATAAACTATGAAAGTAAAATGTTGCAATAAAAGTTCAATAAAGTAGTTTAAAAGTTCAATAAAGTTGAACTTTATGCACAACGTTCTTTATTATACTTGTTATTACAAAAGTAATAATATACACTCCAATTTCACTTAAACTTTAAGTAACATCATTCATATACTTTAGTATTATTTTAGAGGTACGAGTCCCATAGCTACTCATTACCATGCTCAGATTCATAGCCGATGTCACGTACTCTGTCGGGACATCTACACCTAGGTGGCACGTCACCGGGCTGTGCTGTGTATACAATATCAGACGTGAGCCAGTAGAACAATCCTAACAAAACATATATTTTTTTTATCGTATTCAGATTTTGTGAGAATATTTTTAAACTATATTTTGTAACATACACTATAACACGAAAAATAGTTTACAATTTGCCCTCAATAATCTAGGATTAGATGTGTGTTAGATTTGTTATAAAAAGTTACGAATATTTTTCACTCCATTGGTTTTACTAAACTTAATTAACTTTAAAGATTTGTAAAGCTATTATTACTTAAAAACTAAAAAAGATTTATTCTATTAAAAAGTATTTAGTAATACTTTGAAAATTACCCTGGAACATTTTGAATTTCGATAACTAACTCTTTTGTTCAGCTAAAATCAGTCAAGTCAAAACAAATCTTTTTGGATCAATAATTAAAATTAAAACAACGTGAACATTAAACAATTCTTAAGTAATAGCATACGGTACTAAATTTAATTAAAACTACTCCAATCAACAATTAATACAGTTGCGGACACAACAGCAGCACTTCTCTATCAGCAAGGATTTTAACTGCCTTTTAAAGCGTCCCAGGTCTTTGCTTTGAGGTGGACAGGAAACATAACAAAAATATTTAAAGTATTATAAGTATTATATTTTAAAAAATGGTTGATCAAGTTGGAACTATTTTTAAGTTTGAACTAGTTCTAAGTAAAAACGAGTAATAAATTGGACTTTGGAACTGTGTAAAATGTATTAATAAATGTAATTACTTATAGGGAATACATGGAGGAGAGTGATAGTATTATTGATAATAAAAGCGTCCCTGTACAATTGTCTATTAAAATGGCTATGAATAATTCGGATTGTTTTTTTTCTGGATGAAAGAGGAATCTAGTTCTTATGTTCTGACATCCCCATACAAGAAGTTTGTAAAATAAGGGGAAGACTTCATCAAACCTTTTTATAACGAATAAAAATGGCAGTCAACAGAACACCTTGATTCGAAAATTTAGCCAACTGACGAAGAATGGAATGTAAAAAAGACACTGCATTTTTATTGGTTGTAATATTCCTATGCCACACAAATAAATAAATTTAGTGTTTAAGTCAGATGCCATTAACACAGCTTTATTAGTCTTAACATAATAATAACTTTTGAAATATTATCAACGCTTACAAAAGTCCCTACCCATATTTTGATTTTGTAGTTAACCTTGATTCTATAAAGTAATTTATTTTCAAATGGCTTGCTTAACCTACCCTTAAATATTCAGCTATTAATCATACTGCTACAACACTTTAAAGGACTAATTTAGTGTTAAAATACAATACACCCTTCATTATATTTAATTAACTTAATAAATCGTATCAACTTGTCTTTTAAAAAGCCTGTATTTACTTCATTAGGTTTGCGTAGTATAGATTTTTTGCCACAAAAATGTGAATAAAATGTAAATTAGATAGATACTTTTACGTTATATTTAAAAAAGATCATATAAATAAACATTTAGGAGGGCTAAAATAGAAAATCATATTTTAAAATATCATACTAAATAGGTATGGAGAAGGGTGCGACATTTGTTGCCGGAGGAAGCCGCATGCTCAATAAAACAGCAAACAAAGCCTTAGTCTCCACACACGTTGCTGATATAGGGATCAACCCATGTAAACTGTGGGGCTATTGGGCTCACTAGAGTGCATTGTTATTTATTTTTGAAAATTTCCAAAATATATTAACCATTTTATGTATTGTTTTTATTTTGGTGGCTTCAAAAAGTTAACTATGTAGGAATACTGTAGAGTTTATCATTGTATTATAATCAGTACAAGTTTTTGCGTTATAAATTTGTATACATAATGGTGGTTATTAAACTAACAAGTTTTTAATAAAATGTTGTTTAAAGTGCGTTATTAAGTTCTGGATCTCTTTGGTTAGTTGAGAAGGTAAATCTGTTTCTGTATGGTGGAGTGATATTATAGACGGAGGACCAAGTACAGAGCTAAGAACGTATTAGTAAAGAATAAATAAAAAAGGATCTTGAGGTGAACACAACACTTTGTATAATTTTATGAGAACAATGAATGAATATAAACAATAATATTGACAGATACCGTATGTTAAATGTAACACATGAAAGTTGATATTGTTTAAACACAGTGAATTAGAAACGGATATATATCAGGTGAGTTCAATAAATTTATATGCCACCTTGAAGCGGTGCTTCAACCAATTTCCATGCCAATAGTCTTTTATCGGTTGATGCCATTCTTGATCTGACCACCACATAGAATGGGAGAAAATTTTAGATAGAAGACGGCATGACGCACATTCGGCTGGGTTATTATCTGACGGGATTTTGTACTTCCAAGCTTCAATGGGCACTAGTTCTTGTATTTGTGATACTCGATTTTCTACATAAGTCTTAAATTTATGGGACGGAATATGAATAGTAGAAAATTTGTATCACATAAATTTGCTTCCATTGCTTCGGTGGAATGTTGAGGCGATTCTTCTTGATGTCTAAATCGTTGAATGCAGTCATGCAAGTCTGCATTGCTACAGGCATGAAGGCACACATTCATAGTGGAGGATAAATCATATGCTTTAATAGAATTGGGGGCATATGGAGCAGTACCCATAACAATGAAACCAAAGTGGGTACCAAATAAGGAAGGCATATCAGAACCAAGTGAAAACTGGTCTTGGGTGAAAATTTGTGGACATAATGCTCCACCAATCACAACATCAATTCTTCCGGGGACATTAAAGATAGGATCGGCAAGAGTATAAGATCTGGTATATTTTAACAGATCAGGAGGAAGAGGTATGCGAGGTAGATTTACTGTTAGTTTATCCAAAAATAACATGGAATGATTAGGAGCAATAAGTTGTCGCCATAGATTTTCAATTCTGGAATAGATTTGACCTTTTTGTTAACATTTTGGTTGGTTCCCGTTAACTGTATGCCGGATTTATGTCGTGCAGCTTGAAGGAGGTTGACTGCGCGTTCAGAAATAAGGGTGCATATACTTCCAGAATCTAGTAATGCGCGGGAAACTTGAATATTGCCATCGGGCGAGCGAAGTTGAATCAAACATTTCCCAAGCAATACGGTTACATTTGAGGTTGGGTTGAGTGTTTGTTGTTGTGAAGTCAACGTAACATTCCTCTCATTGGGAGGAGATATAATTATCCGAGGAACTTGGTTTAAATGGGCTTGAAATTGCATTACAAATTGAATGGACTAGAGAAGAGTGAGGGGTATGTTGAACAAATATAATAAGGAATGATGGCGTTTGGGGCATGTTTGGCATGTAGAATGCGAAGCACACTGTTTAAGATCATGAAGTCCTAGGCATGAAATACAATTTCGATTGGATTTGACGATATTGTATCGTGCTTGAGGAGTCTTAGATTTAAAACCTGGACAAAACTGGATCTTATGAGTTGCCTGGTTACAAACAAAACATGCGTTAGATGGGAGTTTGAGAGGGTCCAACGTGGGATATGATTGAATGGGCATGTCCTTCTTAGGAGATCCTAACTGAGATGAGATGTCAGGTTTAAGATGATGGACAGCAGATGCATGGTCACTGGTACGATTGTACTTAGAAAATGTAGCATATGATATGTAGCATGATAATGTAGCATAACATGGTGGACACATTCTTTGTTCAGGAAAGGTAAGTCTAATTTAGGAAGTCGAACCTGGGAAGGGGCAGTGAATAAGGAACCAGTGATGCTACGGTTCGCGCCAGCTGGTGAAGAGTCACACACATTTATCAGTGATTCAATATTACCTGAAATTTTAGCAAATACATCACCAATTTCGTCCTGATCCCAGGCTATTTGGTCAATGTCAACGGCCTCCTTATCAGTGAGCAGTATTTCACGCTGAAAATGAGAGTCGAAATCATCCTTGTTATGATTAAGGTCTAGAAGATAAACATAAGGGATTTCTGGTAATGGCTAAAAAGTGGTTCTTGTTGTGTATACGTGCAGTATTCACAGCGATTTTGATTGACAACAAACGTCTCTTGATTAAGTCTGTGACCCGAGTATAGGTATCTGCCCGGTACTCAACAGGTCGAGGTGGTGCCACTGGATTGAAAAATACCGATAAAAGATAAAAGTTGAATAAAAGTGTCAAAATTAGTGAAATGGAATAAAACCCTACATTGACATTGTAGATTTTTTATTATATTCACAGCTTAGTAACTTGAGAATAATTATCAATAACATGTTGAAAAGTGTCCATGTTTAAGATCAGCACTAACTGTACATTCTTAGGGCTAAAGTTCATGATCCGGCTACCGGATGGCCAAAATATGTATGTTGGAGTGATATTTGGATTGAGTGAAACGATATCCTTATACTCAGTTTGGAATTCGAAGTAGTGTGACGCTATCTACATTTTAACGGTTTGATGGATTGTCATGAAATTTTTAGGATAACGTTTTTACGGTTTAATGCTTTAAATAAACTATAATTGGTGAATTATTATTACATTTTAATAATTATCAGTTTTTTCATTGAACATTATTTCAGTACATATTTTGAGCTTTGTAGTACCGTGTTGTTTGAAGTTTGAACTGTCAAAATACATCAGCTCAGCTGCTGTAATTTTGTTGATTGAAGTTTGTGTTCAGTTCAGGTCAGAGCGGTTTATTTATTTAATTTGTTCTAAAACTTAGTGGTTCTACCTACCTAGACACCTTTCTGTTAGAAATTCAAAACGTGTCATTCTTTTGAGTTCAATAATAATTTCATTAATGTTATACCGTAGCAATAATCAAATGTAAATCTTATTTCCTTGCGAGTTCCATACACATAACCTATGTGAAGCACTTTGGTTAAAGTTGGATTTAATACGATTAAAAGTGTTTTCGGCGAGAATGCCAACATTATACATCAGTACTAAACACAAACATACATTTTGGAGGTTTTGTCTGTGTTCTTTTGTAGATAGTTTGTGTTCGAATAATACTCAGGTTTTGTATATTAGCTTACAGTCGTAGCCATAACATGGATGATTATAGCACAAGGTGTGACTAAAAACGAACTTTTTATGTTATTAATAAACTTTAAATACTGTCTACAAAGTTTTAATTGCCAAAACAGACAGTATCCTTTTGACTAATTTAGGTAGGCCAATGATACTGTAGTTTCTCAACCATCCCAAGTTGGTCAATCATCATACTATTTAAATTTTAGCCTTGCTGTAAGTTTATTCTAACCATAAGTCTGTCTTGGTAGTCTATACAGTGGGAATGTTATGATAGGCCTAGCTAATATTTATATTTGCGAGTTACTAAATGTCCATTTACTTTTCGTGAGAAAATTAAGTTTGCTGAGGCAAACTGTAGGCCTACTTTGAATGGCCAAACATACTTAAATGAATCCAACAAACCAAACCGTCATATAAACCTTACCTAACCCAAGGTATCTACTTAATGTGATAAGCACCCAGTGCCGTCCTTAGGGCGGCGCGACAGGTGCACCCACACAAGGGCCTTGCGCCTATGAAGGCCTCGCACTTGAGGGTTTTTGTATGTGGAAGCTAGAGGTGTCATGGCCATGAATGGGATCAGAAATGTGGACTTTTGATGATTAACTTATCAATTGAACAACTGAAGACAATGTACAAACAGTTAGTGGTACGTACACATTTTGCTAATCTGTGTCGGGACTATACAGGGGCGTAATTTTATTTTTATATTACATCAGAATGAGTTTCAGGTATTTTTCAGTGTATCCTAGCTATTTTGTCAATATTTTATAACTCATTGATTTTTTCCCAAGAGTGGTAAGACTGACCTCCGATGGTGAAATGGTATCGTTTGTTTTTTACGACCCATCTTGTACAGCGTGCTGCAGCAGTTAGGTTAGGTTATGTTACGTTATTTTGAAATAACAAATCCTATCTTATCCAACGAGGATGTCTATAGAGGTCTCGTCTGGGATAAAAAACTCTGCTTACATGCTGACCGCCATTTTGACCCTTTATAACCTCCGGTCTCCATGGAAACAAATAAGTTAACCAATTAAATACCCTCTTCACAACTTATGTTAGTCTTTATTACTCTTTGGCTAGATGTTTTGTTTACAAAAATGTCCTCCAATGAGGCTTCACTTTTTTAACAAGAGCTCTATAATTATTTAAACTTCGTTATCTTATCCTGAACTGTTGCATACTTATTCATAATTGGTTGAAATAGAAATTATTGGTCCAATAACTTATACGTTGCCTGTTTTATTTTTTCTGAAAGATTTTTTACTGTAGAATTCACAAATAAGGTTAGTGTTTATCAGAAACTTTCCTTTTGGGTACCTACACTTTCATAAATGATGAATGATTGATATGAAGCGATAATATAAAAAACTGAATGAAATTGTTCGTTACGGTTTAGCTATTATTTAGGTTATTTGGTTTTGGTTTCGGTTGTGTTCAGTCTCAAAGATGTGAACGATTTTGTCTTGGAATTTGTCCAGATAAGAAACATTGATTCCATTAATACTTAAATATGTATTCTCGGTACGGTATATCAGAAAGCTGTATCCTGGAAACCTTTTAAATTTGTTACGTTTTGTAGTTTTATGTTTTGTAAATAAATCATTTTGTTAATACTGGTAGGGTAACATTTATTTCATTTTTATTTTAAGTTTATTTGACAAAAAACTAAAAAACAAAAAGGTTGTGCTGGTTAATTAACGGAAATGATACAAATATTCTTTTGAGAGTTGTTATTAATGCACTTATAATCTAAATTAAATGAAAATAGAGTATAAACACTGATTACAGGCTTAACTGAACTGATTTTAGGTGTATAGTATGTATAGGCCTATATGCTGATCACATTTTTAACAAATAGGTATGCCACTTGAGAAGAATATGGAGTAGTGATGTGCAATATGGTCACATTTCGCGATATGGCTGAAGTGGTATCGCGTCACTGTTGAAACGTTGTGTTATCATGTTATCATGGTCCCGGACCTAGGTCTTACCATGCCGACTACGGTAATAGCTTCTTCCCTATTGGGGAAATTCGCTAAAAAGAGCTGAATATTTTGAACACAAGTTAACGGAGGGGGAAAATACCTAATTTAATTTTATATGATTGGGATTTATTTATTTCAAAGGATCACACCATTTTTACAGATCGAAACACGCAGTTTTACAAGATGGCTTGTAATATGTTTGGCATGTGATAGGGTTGCCATGATTTTTAGAACCACATACTAAATACCCACGTCGCAGCAAACCTGCATACTCAGCGAATTTTCAATGGAGATATAAGTGTCCTAATACTACATAAAGCCACTTACCAAGTTTCATAACAATATATTCACAAATAAGCGATATATCCAATTTTAATTATACTCCATAAGAATAAAATTGGGGCTGAGTACGCAGGTGTGCTGCAACAAGGAATAAAAAAAATGGGCTTTTATGCTAATATCAATATAACTCACCTAGGAGAAGTCGTATACAAGTTTTTATTCATTTATGTTCATAATTAAGGGAGACAGAGCATTTAATTGATCTCCATAAGAATAACATGGGGTCTGAGTACGCAGGTTTGCTGCTAGGCGAGCCGTTGGCAAAAAATATTTTTTTTTTAGCAAATATCAATAGACCCCAACGAGATGAAGCTGTATACCAAGTTTCGTCAGTATACGTTCACAAATAAGCGAGATATAACAATTTTCTTTTCCTCCATAATAATAACATTAGACGACGTACTGTGTTTAGCACTTTCAATCTATCGGTAACCAATTGACGTAGAGAAATGATCAAAATACCAAATTGTGTATTTTTTAAGCTGAATCCAATGGGAAAAACTAAAATTTGACGATTTAGAAAATTATATGTAAACAATTCAAAAAACACATTTTTTTGGGTACAAAACCCCCATAAAATACCCCTTCCAATGAAGCGATCTGGCTGGTTTTCGATATTAAAGTCATAAATGTTGCTTTACACGTTTAAACCAAATTTCATCAAAATCGGATCTTTTTTACGAGAGTTATCGTGCTCACGGACACACACACACACAGCAAACAGTTTGCTGGACTTTTAATCAAAAAAAGTTTGTTTTACAAAGTTTTCAAAGAAAGTAATTCAGGCTTTTTTTATAATGAAAACTATAGCCAGGCTATCTTTGCCGCTTCAAATAAAGGGTCTTTTAAGTCCCTTATATGAGGAAATAAGTTAAATTCAAATTATACGGTGCACCTAAAATGATACAGTATAAGGTGACGCGATACACATCATATTGCCATAGCCTATCGTGATATGTGACTGTATTGCACACCAAATTTGTTAAAAATGTATTCTTAAATATTAAATCTCACATAAAAACGATTCAGTTGAGCACTTTAAGCCTGTAAGTAGATTTTTCATTTCGGCCTACATTTCTCGCTGGACTTCATTCCTGTTTTCAAGTGTAATTAACTAGGTGCTATCACTAATGCAACTAGGTACATGTAATACAATGGAAGTCATGCTCTAGGTGAGACAATGGAAAGTCCTCAGTCAAAAACTGTCGCAGCGACGACTACGCGCAGTAGAAATGTTTGGCAGGAGAATTGTCACAGCCCCCCACCCTGCAGCTGAGGGGGGGGGGGTTGTTCTCACTCTGCACATATTAACAGCAGGTCCGCTAACTTCCAGCATACAGTTTAAAATTATGGGTCCCTTATAAATTATGTGTTATGGACGTAAAATTAGAGTAACCTAATGTAACCCAACCGCCGCAGCGCGCTACATAAGTTTTAGTCCTGCATAAAACTGTTATTGTTTACTTTTCATTTATAATTCAATAAGTTATGTTCAACTTTTATTCAATCAATGCTTTTCAGTTTACAAGGTCATGAAAAAAATTTAAATGTACTCTTTGAATTACTTAATTAGTTACGTAAGAACGTAAAATTATGTTCAAAGCGTCCAAAGAATGGCAAGGTTATGGTTTAAAATGGTCATATTTTATGAGTAATACGACAATTTTCTTATATGTCTGTTGGCATCACTGATGGGGAGGGAGCAACCTTAGTCAAAGGGCGTGGTCTAATAGTACAGTAATGGTGGCGGCAGGGGTATGAACTCCATGAATGTACCACTCCACCAAATCTTTAGGACTGCTTGGAGTCGTCACTGCAACACTTTCTGACGTGTCCAATTCTGCGCTCCCCTCTGGGTCATGCATGTGGCGTTTTTAGAATGGAAAAGTCTCAAAACTTTTTGCATTTCTAACTGCTTCCCCCATAAGGCCAATACTTTCAAAATCCGTCCTGTGTTATTTGTGAATATATATTTTTAAAATTTAGAAGAAATGATGTGCTGGTGGTTATCTAGCAATTTCAGTGACAACATTTTCGATTTGCATTTTTAAATTCGATAGAAAAATAGAAATAAAAAATAAATTTGAAACTTTGCTCACTGAAATCGGTTTGTTATTTTTTTTCCTCCTGCAAAAAGCTATAAATCAACAACATCCGACCACCCATTGAGGCTGGATGGAACTTGAAAGAATCATTACTCTTATGGGTTTAGGAATATACATGGATTAACTGGTACCCCCTCTTAAAAGATCTTGAATTTGAATTGTCAATGATAGCCATGCTGTAGTTTCCATTTTAATAAAAAACCATTGCCGCAGGCAGTGATTTGTTTTGTGGCTTACACAAAACAACTTAAAAAACTAAAGATGTGGGTAGCACTGCGCAGTACTGTATCAAGTCATGATTTTACGCTCTAAAACAACAAAAAACATAGGTTTAAAGCAAACTTACTCAAAATACGCTATGTATTTATTAGTGAATTTCCTATGGAAAGTGAACTATTAGCATGACCCGCATGGTGAAACTTAAGCCCGGGACCACCATAGAAATTACTAACGTGACCCCCTGAACACGTTTTGGGGGGTCGTTCAAAATGTTATATTTATATATATGAATATATATACGTTTGCACTCTAGCGGTCACACTTTTGGTCCGATTTACTTCAAATTTGGTAGGGGCGTTTCTTTCTATAATTAGTTGGACAAGTTCATTGGGCAAAACAATCGGAAACTCTAAACCCCTTTTTTGGCGATTAATCTTTTGAATTTTGAGTTTTTGGGCCCAGAAAGGGTTAGAAAATCCCCGGATGTAAATTTAAGGCATGTAAAAATATGGGAATTAATGAGGCGAAAGTTTTAAGCCCTCTCTCGTCATTCTAGCATAAATATTTATGGAGTTATTAAAGTAAATGTGTATCGACTAAACACAGTACGTTGTCTTAAGGGGGTTTTGCATTAGAAAAGCCTGTTATTCATTTGTTGGTGTACTTTTCTCATCCCCAACAACCTCACACTACTTTCAAGCCTGACTGGATCCTCTTCTAACCTTATAATGTGCAAAATCGTATTCCCAGCATTGCAGGTAAATATAACCAGGAGCATCAGAACAGGCAAAAAAATCAACATTTTCAGATTTCAATAAAAATTGAAATAAATGTCTGTGTTTACACTGATTTTGAGTTTTAAAAGTTTTTTATATGGAAATTCACATCCCTCACCTCAGCGTGCTGCGTGCGAACTCGTTTTTAGTTTTACTGTTAGTAAAATAGTATGACGGAACTAACTAACTGTAACCTTGATTAAGATATCAATTAGATAAGCTTTTAATCGTGAAAGTTTTATAACATTATCAATAGATGTGGGAGTGCGCCAGCTCTTAGGGTTGATATGTGTGAGTTACATAACCCCTCCCCTACATAACGCTACGCCATACCCCCTCACACCCCTTAAGTGTGTTATGTAATATATGTGTATGGCCCCCTAGCATGTTTTTAAATGTAAAAATAACTAACGTAAAATGAGTAAGTATATAATTTAAATAGGCTACCAGTATAATCAATCCTATAAACTAATTAAAAACTTGAAAAATGATCATTTCATTGAATCATAGCCTATTTCATTAATACTTGTACTTCTCTGAAAACACATCCAACTACTTTAAAATATGTTCTAGACAGGTCTCATCCCCAGGACAAATCAAATACGGTAATTAGAAAAAACTAATTTTAAAAGTTAAAAAAATTAACATTGGGCTTATACAGTTTAAAATCTAAACAAAGTAAATAACAGCAGTTTATAATCTGTGAGTTAATGTTCAAAGTAATACTCATGTTGTTGTTGTTGAAGTAGTACCCGAAGGCCGGGCTTTGCTCGGGGAAGGTCTGTCAGTTTGTTTAGATGACTTAATATTTCATCACATCCCGCAACTTATGAGTAGATTTTCTTAGCTCATTTGTCTCTTTTCTGGGGATATTTAAGGTCACTGCAGTTGTTATTATAGCTCCAATGTCCCTTTGATTAATTTTGGATATGACATTGCCATTCTAATATAATCTTCATTTTATGATTTTAGCTTATTTTAGTCACTGCTTTGAGGTAATCACATGTTAATACTTAAACAACAATAATAGTCTAATATATATACAGCCCCATGTGTAACACACCAGACATAAGAATTCTAGACCATTTCCAGACGAACTAGAAACGTGATATTTAGCAAGCAGGTAGCTTGTACCTTGAAACCCCCGGTAAAATTGCCAAAATATACAATTTTTAATTTTAAAACCACTAATTTTGATCTTGAAAATTGGATATTTTAACATTGGGCTTATGGAGTTTCAAATAAAAACAAAAGAAATCGTAACAGCTGTAATATCCAGTAAACTGTCAAAGCAACTTTCACATGGTAGAGTATAAACAAATTATAGAACTATTGAACAATGAAAACATCTAGAGTGGATTTAACCATAATGAATCTAAATAGTATACTATGTAAAAAATACTTGAAGGGTCATTGACCAATAATAACAACTGGAGCGACCACAAGCGGGGGTCTGGGGGCGGAGCCCCCAGCGAGCAAAGCGAGTTCACTATTACTTTGACAGTTCACTTATTTATCATAAACAGCTGTTATGATTCTTTTGTTTTGATTTGAAACTCCATAAAACCAATTTTATTTTTTAAATTTTCAAATTTGTTTTTAGCGAATTTCCCCTATAGGGTAGAAGCTATTACCGTAGTCGGCATGGTAAGAACTAGGCCTGGGACTAAGTTAACTTTTCCTTTTGAGGTCCCCGGACCCCAAAAACGCCATTAGTTCAAAACTACATTAGAACCTCGCTAATTCGAACATCGATAATTCAAAAACCTCTATAATTAGTAATGTTTGTCTGATCCCCTCAGAAAACCTCTAAAATTTGAAAAATAATATACAGATAATTCAAAGTGATTTTTACGCTTAATGCAGCCTCTAAAATTTGAATTTGTATATACTCGAGCCTCTACAATTAAAATTTTGTTGCCGTAATTCGAACTGTTACCTCCAAAATTCGAAGTCAACCTCTACAATTCGAACTGCGTTACCGTTAGCCTCTGTAATTCGAATTCAGGACAAAAAACACGCCTGTTGAGTATTTTGTTCAAGAGATGTGTTTGAACTACACTATTCTGTCTAGCTTTTAAAAAATAAACTTGGACCTCTATAGTTTGAATTTTATTTTGACCTCTATAATTCAATCTCTCTACACTTAAAACAGGGACCTCCATAATTCAAATTTTATTTATTATGACCTCTATAATTCAAACCCTCTTTATTTCAAACTTCCCATGATTCAAAATATATTGTCTTTCCCCTGAAATTCGAATTAGCGAGGTTCTACTGTATATATATATATATATATATATATATATATATATATATATATATATATATATATATATATTACAAAGGAATGAATGACAAATGAGCACCTTGATAACTCTCGTAAATGATAACTCTCGTAAGAATTGTACGATTTTGATGAAATTTGGTATACATGTCTAAAGCGAACTTTATGACTTAAGTTCGAAAACCAGACAGATCAATCTATCCGAAGGGGTATTTTGGGGGGTTTTGGACCACTAAAATGGGTTTTTAGAAATTTGCACATTTAATTTTTTTAAAAGACAAATTTTAGTTTTCACCATTGGATTCAGCTTAAAAAAACACATTATTTGGTCTTTTGATCATTGCCCTACGTCAATTGGTTACTGAGATATTGAAAGTGCTAAACACAGTACGTTGTGTAATGTTATATATTAATTATTCTCTATAAAAATAACATTGGGGATTAGTACGCAGATTTGCTGCAACAAGGTACACAAAATAATGGGTTTTTATGCAAATATCGATAGAATTCATCTTAGCGAAGCCACATACCAAGTTTCATCCATATACATTCATAAATAAGCGATATATAACATTTGAATTATTTTCCATAATAATAACATGGGGACCAAGTACTTAGGTTTGCTGCTACAGGAACCATTGGTGAAAAATTGTTTTTGTGGAATCAACAATAAACCACAACCAGATGAAGCCATATACCAAATTGTGTCAGTTTATGTTCATAAATAAGCGAGATATACAATTTTTCTTTTAGCGAATTTCCCCTATGGGGAAGAAGCTATTACCGTAGGCCTCATGGTAAGCCTTAAGCCCGAGACCATGATAACTTTTCATTTTGAGGTCCCCAGATGCCAAAAACACCACTCGCTCCAATTTATATATATAAGTGACCGTAAGCACGATAACTCTCGTAAAAAAGGTCTGATCTTAATGAAATTTAGTGCAAATGTGTAAAGAACCATTTATTTGAACGAGTTCGAAAACCATATGAATCGCACCATCCGAAGGGGGTTTTCGGGGCGTTTTGTACACCAAAAATGGGTTTTTTCGGGTTTCCACATTTCATTTTATTTAAATTAAATTATAATTTGTACCATTGAATTCAGCATACAAAACAGACAATTTGGTATTTTGATCATTGCTCTACGTCAATTGGTTACTGAGATATTGAAAGTGCTAAACACAGTACGTTGTCTAATATTATTCTTATGGAGAAAAATAAAAATTGTATATCTCGCTTACTTATGAACATAAACTGATGAAATTTGGTATATGTCTTCATCTGGTTGTGGTTCATTATTTTTGCACAAAAAAAATTTACCTACTTGAGTTATATTGATATTTGTGTAAAACCCCATTGTTAGAGTTCCTTGCTTCAGCAAATCTGCACACTCAGCCGCCATGTTATTCTTATGGAGAATAATTAAAATGTCATACATTGTTTATTTATGAAAGTATATTGATGAAACTTGATATGTGGCTTTATGTGGCATTAAGATACATATATATGCATATTTATGCATTATACATTTGCTGAGTACGCAGGTTTGCTGCTACGGGGGTATTTATATATTAAGATGTATACAAAATCTTGGACCTTGACACAATGACTCGTCGATTCTAAGAAGTGGGTCAAAGAGTTTTAATTTCTTCCTAGATTATATTTAACATAAGATACTACTTTTCTTTTCTTTTTAAAATGAGGCAATTTATTCTTCTTTAAAAAATGGAATGATTTAAGCCTTATTGTTTTTTAAGTTCTGCATTTATAGGTTGCCTATGTATTTGAACAACCTACAATAACAATGGGAGGCCTGGGGGGCACAGCCCCCCTCCCCCCAGTAAGGTTAATGTGTTACATTAAAACCTCTGGATTAGAGTTTAAAATATTTTGGCATTCAAAACCAATTGACTGATTTTAAAACGTATTGTTCATAAAGTTCTGTACTTATACTTATAGATTTTTACAGCAATATTAAGCTACAATAAAATAAATATCCTGATGGGTCCTCCAGTGGAACCAAAGCGTAAATAACTACTTTTAAACCACGTGCTCTCACTGATTGGGGACCTTTATTGCCGCCAACATATTATATTTTATCAAAATCTTCAGCTAATATTATTATGAGGGCCTAGATGATACAGTCCTCAGTGAGACTGAGGGGTGAGTAACTACTTCATATGCACTTTGTCTGACTGATTGACAGATTTCAGGCCTCATTGTTTGTCATGTTCTGGATTTGTGTGTCATTGTCAAGCTGCAGTTATAATGGAGGGCCCATGAGGTATATTGTCAATTGAAACATTTTTTTGGTATTTTACGCGATCACTCAATCCTTATACGCGATATAAGAGCGTACTCCTAGTATAGACGGATGACCAAGTACAGAGCTAAGAACGTACTAGTAAAGAATAAAAAAAAGGATCTTGAGGTGAACACCTCACTTTCTATAATTTTATAAGAACAATGAATGAATATAACTTTAAAAAATATTTTAAATATTTTATCCATTTCAGATGTTTTTAAAGCACAGATAAAAGCTCGCTGGAGTTAGGAAAATTGATAGAATATATTTTACGAAGGTTCTATCTTATTTTATACCACCAAGGGACTCAGAGCCGTTAGTTTTATTTTATCAAGGCTTTGTTTTTCTTTGGCAACTATTATCGTAGTTTATCCTCTTATTAATCTTTAATATTATAAACATTATTTTGTAGTTTTTGAGGTAATAATAATACAGCGAAAATCGTCAACGATTGATACAGTAATTATTTATGAATAAAATAATAAACTTAATTCAACTATGTACATTACAATAAACGATTTTAAAATGTTTCACTACTCATAAATAATGTTAACCACCAAATTCTGAAACATTTTCTGTCGTAGAAACGATGTTAGCAGTGTCCATATACTAACCATCCTAAAGTATTATATTGATTTATGATCATAAAAAACTAAACTTAACTAAAAAACTTACAATAAGTAGCATTGTTGTACGTTTTGAGGTATCCAAAATTACAGTCGTAGGAAAAGGTTTATATGTAAATCAATATAAGAGTGTATTTCCGCTCCTAATACATAATGAACGCTGGGAAAATAGATTCCAAGATTCAATTCCATGTGAATTCGATTTACAGCTAACTCTGAACATAATATGAGCTCAAAGATTGATTTACTAACTACACTGATAACAAACAATACATTTTACGTTTATTGTCTGCTTATCTGACAGTTTGAGTCCGTTATTGCAATCAAAGTAATCTTAGCTGACGCAGTGTGTGTCATGACTGCAAGGGTTTTCTAGTACATATATCTCTACATTTACACTATAATATATCGAGTATTACAGATATTTTTCTTAAGACTGACTATCGTCCATGAAGTCACAAACACAGCCACGTTAAGATAGTACATGTTGATTAATAACGTACTCTTTTACATGCAGTGGTCTTAATCCGCAAATAAATCCTTAAGAGTTTCTAGTAAACAGACCATGATTAACTAACACTAAACATAATGTTCTTTATAATAAATAATTTTAAAAATGTTGTTAATTTACTACAACGTTGAAAGCAATCCATGCATAATTAATTAAAACCCTCAATTGCGTTGTGCGAAACATATATAAAACAAACCGCAATTGTGATGATTTACGATGATACCGAATAGATTAGTGTTTATAGAGATTAATGATACAGCATCTCACCAACAAGATGATTAACGAGAAGTAATTACAACTTAAATACCAGCAAAACCAGAATATTGTGTTAGTTCCTATATGCTTCATTTTAACTTATAAAGTACAGCTACTTTCAGGTTGCAATTTTTTTATGATAAACTTCGGATGACGTGTCCTGACTTGAACTGACGTGTCCTGACTTGAACTGACGTGCCCTGGCTTGAACTGACGTGTCCTGACTTGAACTGACGTGCCCTAGCTTGAACTGACGAATCCTGACTTGAACTGACGTGTCCTGACTTGAACTGATGTGCCCTGGCTTGAACTGACGTGCCCTGGCTTGAACTGACGTGTCCTGACTTGAACTGACGTGAGCTGACTTGAACTGACGTGCCCTGGATTAAACTGACGTGTCCTAACTTGAACTGACGTGCCCTGACTTGAACTGACGTGCCCTGGCTTGAACTGACGTGCCCTGACTTGAACTGACGTGCCCTGACTTAAACTGACGTGCCCTGGCTTCAACGGACGTATATATTTTGACACCACGTACATTTCAATTAAATTACAGCATTGTAATAGATTGAATGTCTTAATCCGGTTTTGCACTGTACACTGTTTATTGTTATTTCATTAATTATGTCGGACATTTACACTGATTTAAAGTTAACTAGTGATGGAAAAAACTCCGCAATAATTTATTGAAAACGTAAACTAACCAACACCAACAATGAATAAAAAAAATCTGGTGGTTTGTTACTATTCCGGTCAAAAGGAATTGGAACTCAAACCCATTTTTTAAACTACTATACTATTTGCTAATGAAAGTGTATTACAGTTAAATCCGCTGTGATTCTTGAGCTAAACTATTACATTGAACCTTTTATTTTTTTCTTATTACAGGGTCATCGGAAAAGAATGCCCTTATTTGAATGGATCACTATTTCAAGTAAAATGGACTTATACAGTTGGTTGGGGTATTAAAATGTACGTGAAAGGTGGGTTTTTTTTTACAAACCTAATACGCTTTTTGTGCACCATTAATAGCACGGCAGACATCAGTTGAATAATATATTTTGCCCAAATACGCTGGAGCTACAGTTGCAACAGCAGTAATAATAATTTCTCTTAAATGCACCAAGTCACCAAGTTTTTTATTTTACACAATTTGTTCAATGTGTTACCAGGAGGAGAAGTCCATTGGTGTGAGGTCTGGACTTCTAGGCCGCCAGTATACAAGCCTCCTCTATCAACCCAACCATTGAGTAACAGGACATTCAGCGCCGTGCAAACGTTTCTTTTAACATACGGTGACACTCCACCTTCAATTTTCATGTTCAATTAAGTCTGTCTGAGGAAAACTAACAACCTAAGCAGATCTAGAGAAACGCCCCTATAATGTTTTATTTTTACAAAGAATAATGAACGAATAATCCAATGTACTGTCCAGCGTAAGCTACATGGGCAGAAGTAGATTACCAACTTGATGAATGCTGTACAACTAATGGAGTGCATATAGAAACATAGTCGGTATGTAACAAAACTCCCAACCTTACTCTGCATTTTAAGACCCCGACCAACTCTATATGTCCATTCTAGTTGAAATAGTGATCTATTAAAATAAGGGCATTATTTTTTATGTCCTTGGTTTAATCATAGTAGTATAATTTTAATAGAGAAATTTGTACAAAATCAAACTCTTTTTTAATAAAAAAAGAATACTTTTTTAGTAAAATTCGAAAGAAACACGATTCTTCTTTTAGTTGAGAGAAGTAATCAACTGTGAATTCAACACCTAGAACTTTTCAGTTTTGTCGGACTAGAAAAACCGTCTTCGTCAAGTGCTGATTGTTAATTACTATCGAGCAAAAAGTGTTGATCTTCAGTCAACTTATACCACCAAATTCTCTGAATAAATCAGCTTCCTTTTGAGTTGATATTTTACTTATTTACTTTCTGTATCAAGTGTTTGTAGCACTTACAGTCATCAACGTTTTAAGATAATTGTAATTTTGTATTTATGATTTTTTTACTATTGTTAAATAAAAACTATATTTCTCTATAAACTTTATGATGATTGATGTTGGTTAGGGACTTAATTGACCAAAGTAGTATTCAAATGGTAAATAGTTTTTATTTATTAAAGATATATAAGCCAACAAAGAATCAATTAAATACGATAATATTGTAAAATTATGCTGTAAAAAAGTAACTATAATTTGTAGGCATAGGAAGGATATTCAGTTAGAAATTAAAAGTATGTGTAATTATATTTTTTATGAACTAATAATCCAAGAAAAACAATAAAATTACAGTAAACGATTTTTTAAACGAAATAAGTACAGGTTAAACATCGAAAAAATAAATAATTCAATGACTACCAAATTGTTAACCATTCTTGGTTGAATGGTAAATAATATTAATCTAATAAACCATTGAACTTTAAAGTGGGAACGCATTTACTCTATATTCAAAATACATATTTTTCAAAATAATTTGCATTAAAATACATCTTATTCTATATGCATCTTAAACTTTTTCTCCGCAAATATTACTTTACGAATTCCCTTAGTGAATTCAAAAAATATCACAAACCATTCCTGTTTTGCATATTATAGAACTACCAATAAAACAAGTTCAAACATATTTATTAAAAACTCATTATATTTTAAAGAGAATTACTAAAGATTTTAGGTTTTCTTTTAGTTATTTTTAGCTTTTGAAGTAATAAATATTTCTAAATAAATTTTGTAGGTGTTATATTCTACAGTGACAACATTTTATATTAAAATAATACCCCCTGAATAAGTTTAATAAACAATTATAACAGGATAAAAGGGTTTTAATTAATGCAAAATGCTATTAATTAAAACAATCAAGATATATTTTTATTTCATCACTGTCGTAACATCTTTAATATCACTTTTGTACACTTATAACAAAATAAAACATATACGTTTTTAAGTGGAATTATTTTAACAAAGCACAAAATAGATACACATTTATGAAAATAAACTTGTTTAAAGTTATTTTACTTGTTGTTAAAATTTAAGCACAACCAAATTAAAGTTATGTGTATGCGAAATGTTATGGCCATACTTACATCACCATGAACGACACAATAAGTCTCTTACCTAAAAAAACAATAAAAGTAATTAGTTCCTAATTTATGAAAAAAATATTAATGAAAAAAAACATTGTTTTACCTTAGTAAATCCAAGCCGTGTGAAACAAAAACTAAAATGTATTTATTTAAATAATATAAAAATATCTTATTTATGTTTTGTTTTTTGAACAGTTTTGAAACATAACGTCAAAGTAAGATTTTCTAACTTTATTTGTTGAAAACATCTTGTTTTAGAAGTACGGTGTTACTCTTGGACAAAATACCTGGGGCATAACAGAAAGTTGGGTTTGAGTCATAAACTTTGTTATTCCTGTTACTTTATGTTTTATTTAGCTATTTTGTCTATAAAAGAAGATCTATGCAAATACGATCCAGTAAAAGTCTTCTAATGTATGTGTTCCTAATGTATGAATTTACTAAAAATAAATTTAAATATTTGAATGGTTGAAAGAATGTTTATTTTATGTTTATAAAGCTAATTTCCGAATATAGAAACATTTTCGGACTCTAATACATGTCTGATAAAACACAATTTATCGAGAGCGAGTATATGTATTTTTGATCTTGTTTTATTAATAAGTAAAAATTTTAAACTATTTATTGTCTTGCATTGATAATAAAAAATGTTTATTGCAATTAGAATTATATTTGTATCCTCTAAAGGTATTTTTTCTCCCAAAACAATTGGTTACTACTAACAAAATCAACGTTGATTGCAGTTTTATGAAAGGAAGACAATTTATAAGCTGGATTCTAACTGATTTAACTGTTTTTTGTTGTTGTTAGTTTTGGCAACTAATTAATAAAGTTATTTATAACCTTCATACGGAACATTATCCTGTGGTGCACCTTTGCTTAGCTAATTAGAGTTATTTAAGCTAATAAAACCGAATAGTATATTTATAATAATACAATAACAAAACAAAACTATTTATATTCCACACGGTTTTTTGTTTTGTTTTGTTTTACACATTGAGACCTATTATTTTACCCCTTTACCTTATTAATTAAGGCTTCTGCATGTTTTTCGAGATATATTACTAGTTGATATAAGTAGGTTTTGAATATGTATATGTACAACATCAGAACAATAACAATAACACCGTGTTACAAATACGCTTGATTACACTTGTTTTAATAACCAATGTGAGCAAATAACAAGTATCTATGTAATACACCGAAGCTCATGTTTATATGATGCACAATAATCCCTAAAATAAATTTTGCTTGATCTGATTATTTTAAGAGCATATAAAAAGAAAATTATTTTTAAATAAGGATTAGAAAACAAAAGGACAGGTCTTTTAAGACTAAATAGTATTACGTTTTGCAAACACTTTATGCTCTTATGCAAAACATTTCATTTATATAACTAACATATGTATAAAACCTAGTTTCGTTAAACAACCCAAATTTTATAAAAATATTGTATAAAATACACGTAAAACTCTTTTTAGAACTTTAGGCCAGTTAAGGTTCCAATGTAACAAGGAAAATGAAGCAACGATTGGATGCGATTGCTCCTAAAAGACAAAGTCTCTGTTGCAGATAAACAGTAACAAGATAAGTCGAACACACTCTGCTGCACAATATGGAGTCAGCCTCGTAAACTGCGAGATGTTGAGCGCTCGCTCTTGTATACCGATTCCCGTTTATGACCTACTTTCGAATCATTTTCATACGCACTAGAAACTTAAGGGGTTATTTGAACACATACTTTAACAGATAAAAACTACAATTGCTCTTTATGTAATGGTGACTTAACTTAGAGTTTAATATTGTTTTCTGATTATTTATATAATTATATAGTTTGTCACGAAGAAACCAGATGTAATATTTGTGTGGGTCAAATATAAACATTTACTCGTATACAGTATAGAGTAACTTTACGATCGAACTAACAATGAACTTGTTTTTCATTACATGAACACAATAATAAGTTTTTATTTAACTACATTTCCTTTTTAGATTAAATCCAAAATCTTCATTAAATTCAATTTGTTTTATTTTTTTATTAAACATTTCGCTATATTAACTGAAATATAAATTATTAATGTATCTATATATTAGATTTTATTATTAAAAATATTATTATTTATATATATTATAAATTTTATAATATAGTCATACCAATTATATTGAAATATTACAATATCCCTAATAGTAAAACCTCAACTGTTCCATAAATATTATTTGCATATAATGACAAGACAACGCCTTAATTAAAACAATACCTTTATCATAAGAACATTTAATTTAAACATATATTAGATTCGCCATTGTTAGGTTGATTATAACGTATACAACTGGTTCATAATTTTGTTACGTTTTGTCGCAACAGATAAACCGCAGTAAAGATCATGTAACGGTCGATTAAGGCGGGAGACGTTTCAGGGGTCTAATGTGAAGCTAAATTCACTTTAACGACAGTTTGAGACAATACGTCTTCTGTCTCCTGCGCAGCAATCTTGATGCGAACGGGGAGACGAAGGAAATACCTTGTAAAATAAAACTTTGGTTTGCTGTTTTGTTAAATGAAATAGAATGTGAGGAAAGTATATTTGTAACATTTAAGAAGTGATGGTTAGTTTATGAGTTAGAAATAATCAAAAGGTTACTATACAATTGTTTGTACAGTAGTTACCACCTTGTACCCACGACTTCGTTTCGTAATCATCCTAGTTTCTTGTTTATTTCAGTTTATTTTCCTGGTGGTAAAATTATTATTACTAAGAAAACTCAATTAAAGACATTACTGCATAAGGTTAATACTGATAATTTCTATGTCTAGTAGAGTGAAGCGATAACATTTGGGATCGCTATTAATGGCTTGAAACCCCCCATGGTAATAAGGTTAACCTGAATTACCATGTTAAGCTTCATCGCAATGTATGAATGGTATAGGAACGTACAAAGGATAAATAAACAAAGAAAAATTGTTAGTATGTACAGATATTAATAAAAAATAACCAAATTCTCATATTTTGTGTTAAAATCTAGCTTAAAATCTAAAATTATCCTTGAAAGATGATATTCTCCAGTTGAACTATGTGCTTTTATTTGAAGGACTGTCTTCGATTTATGATTGTTTGCATTATTAAATTAACTATTGGTTCGTTAACAGACAAATTTGCCAAATATGAAGTAATTTTAAAATTTTCATCCACGAAGCAATTAAATTAAATGTTATTAAAAAAATTATGTTTCATTATACTTTTTAGATTGATAACTTAGGTATGGATTGCTCGTTTAATGAATTAGCTATATAATGAATGGCAAACGACTTTGCTTTGTCAAATCGTAACTTTGATAACACAACAAAATACAGCAAGTATTGGGCGGAATGGTTTTAACCCGCATTCCCTCAGAATCGTTTGCGGCTCTCTGAAACTAAACGCCACTGGGGCAGCAGCCCTACTGTTTAGTATAATTGTTTTCCACATACGCAAAACCCGTTACATCACCATATGAATCGCATATATTTAATGAGAATTCCCAGATGCTTCAAATAGTTAGATTAGTTGATAAATATTGTTTAGCATGGGTTTAACATTTCTTAATTATATTTAACCTATCAGTATTATAGTAAAGACTATTCAAATAAAATAAGTAATTTAATTTCTTAATGTCTTAGATACCCGCATTATTTAGCATAAAGCGTTTAAAACCAATCCTTATTTAGATTCTTTGTAAACTAATTAGTACATTTTATTTGTTTTTGATCTTATTTACGGTTACATTTTGTTATAATTGGTTGGGTAGCAAAGTGGTTAGCGTCATCATCTGAAGTTTTTCATATCGATCCGAGCAAAATTCTGAAAAATGTTTGGAGGTTCGATACTGGATCTAGATGTCATTTGCTCGGATCCAGGTCACTGGTCTACTGGTCATTGGTCTATTAATTAATTATCAACTGGCTAAAGAATCAGTCAGTATGTGATTAGTGATAGTATAGCAGTGATCGACAAAATAAATGACCGACTCAAGGTGAAAAATGAAAATCATCCTGGCTAGAGTAAGTGTATGCATAAATAATTTCAAATATGTTTAAGAATATTTCATTTTTGTTTCAAATCAATATAAAAACACAGTTTCTTCATCTTAAAATAAGTAACATTATAACATATTGTATCAGTTATGATTAGTTTTTAAATACAGTACTCACTTTTTATATGCGTAATGCACAAGTTTATTTTTTTTATCGAAGTTAATATTGAGTTTATACATTTTAAATCAAGGTCCTTAAATAAATTTGACTCTTTAAAATTGTAATGCAATGCAAAACTTGTATTGCTGCTTTATTACATAACTTGAACAAGAACTTACAGTTAATTCAAGAATAGTGTTTTTTTTTTTTTTATTTGTAAAAACACATTTTAGGCAACTTTATGCTTAGAGGATCTTCAACAGGTTACACTACAGAACCGACTCGATTTTACACGACTATTATGAACAATGTGAAAGGCGAAAACTACTATTTATTATTAATATTTTAATTATTCCCTCTTTGATTAGTTTTTTAGACTTTTCATAATCAAGTTTAAATTTAGGAGTGTTTTCCTTTTATGTTGCATAAATTGATTAAATAAGCTGTCACGTTGATACAAAAATCCGCTTGAATAATTCTCGGAAAAATTTATTTATATGTTCATTTGGTTTTACAGAATAAATTCTTTGAGAATTGTGACATAGAAACACCGTTTCAACATTCCAAGGCGGAAGTCAGAGATACGCTCTCTGAGAAACTGTTAGCTCTTTTATGACCTCAGGGACTCAACAGTTTACATCTGGCCTTTCTTTACTTAGATTGGTTGAAAGTGAAAACATAATTAGGTTCAGAAAAAAGCTTATTTCGTTTTACCGATGGTAAAAATATATCTAAAAATTGACGACAGCTCCTTTTTTAGATATTTAATTTAATATTATAATTTCTTTATTAGCATTATGTGTGTTGTTACAGCTAAGCAGGATGAATAAAATACGTCTTACAACAATATAAAGTATATTTACACTTTTACCGTACTTACATACAAGACGGTAAAATATACACAAAAGATGGTACAAGGCGATCGATTTCAACCAGTTACACCGGTCATCATCAGGTCCAATCAGAGAATTTATGTGAATTCTATATGAGAATCTAATGTGAAGTCATTCTCAAAGACACCGAACTGCAGAAAGAAAAACATTAAGCACTCCGGCCGCAGCTGTGCCACCGATGACAGTTATTGCCCCGGCGGCTGCGGGGAGAGAAGCGGCGGGTTGCCGGCGACGTCCTTGAAGCGGAGGCAGATGGAAACCCGCCAGAAGCCGAGGTGGCGGACGAAGCGGCGATGGCGGTGCCCCAGCCGTGATGAGTGGCGAGTTATAGAAGGTTAAGCCGCTGGTATGTCCTGTTCACCATGAAGTCATCCATGTCGTTGTAATCGGAAGCGACCGATAGAGGACACCTCATGGTGATCCCGGCCGGTCAGCGTAGGGAGTTTCGCCAAGAGGGCGGATGCGAGACGTTGAACCTGGCCCGTGGTGGCCGGAGGAAAGGACGTTTCCGCCAGTTGGTGAAGAAGCACCCACTGGAACGCAGGATCCTCAGGAGGCCCGACGGGAGCTGCAGCGGCGGCAGCAGTGGCAGCAGCTGGAGGGGTAGCAGCAGGAGCAGGAGGCCCAGCGGCCAGCTGGGCAACGGCCGCGGTGAGTTGCTGCAGCTGTGTCTGGGTCTGGTGTCAGGGCCTCTTCAAGACGAGGCGGGGAGGCCTGACGCCTGGTCCGAGAGCGTGTGAAGGTATCGGAGAAGGCAGAGACGCTGAAAGCGGCCTGACTGGTCGACGGCGCTGATGAAATGGGGGCGACACTGGAGTCCCGAATAGTGAACGCCTTGGCGGAACCGAAGAAGGGCGAGGGCGGCACTGTGTCGCTGGAGGGCTGAGCAAAATTCGTTGTTGTTCAAGGTGTCAAAGCTCGGCACCAAGAGGTTCAGGGCGACCGACTGGGGGATTGAGACTGATGTCGAGGAGAAGAACTATCGGGACGACGACATGAACGAGCCCTGGTAACGTGCGGCGACCTCGGTATTAACTGACGAGTAATGTTGTTGCGACCGTCTGCCAACAGCAACAACCGATGACTCTGTTTAGGTACTCATTTCCCATTTTAAATATAGCCATATGCTAATAACACTCAAAGTTTCTTTAAATTTTATTTGTAAATGTCAGCTGATCTATTGTTTTTGCTAAAAGCTAAACTTCAAAACATAAATTACAATAAAGCAGGCACCACGATCGCACAGGAGAAAGCTCAATTAATTACAATGAAAGTCAGCCTCTAAGGCATTTTCATATATATATATATATATAATACAATTCCTTTTTCGTTATGATAAATTCATGATATTTCTACACATTGACTAAAATAAAAGAGTTTTATCCCTTAAAAATACGAGTAAGTTGTACATTTGAAGTTTACGAGTAGTTTAAAACCATCTCTTTACTAAGGTATCGAAAGTTAAATAACAGTTTTCACCCGAGCCACTGTTATAGCTAAATATTTCGCTTTAAAAACCAACAAGGAATGTATATAAAAATATATTTGGTTGACTACGTGGACGGCTTTGCTCCACCCATATGGCTTTCAAATCCATATAAAACTGAATACGTCGAATGCTTTGCCTCTGGAAATGGCCTGCGAGAGTTTTATAAAATATTCGATTAGCATGTGAAAAGTAGTTTATAACATTCACACTGAACCAATGGTAAAATAATATGTAGTTACGTGTGTTAATAACATTTTATCCACTTAATGACACATTAGGCACAACCATAAATTACCTTTTTAAATATATATTATATTTATAATATATTTATAATCACCCATAAATAAACATGTTATACTTTTACACCCGCAGACTGCATATAATCAAATTATAAACTAAATTTTTTTTATCTCCGTTTGTTTTATGACGTGAAATTGCATGAAAGCTTATTGTATACTTTTAAAAATACTCGATAAAAGCAAAAATAGTTGGTTAACTTTTAGGATGCAGTAATTTGTACATATGCTATTCTTTGATATTTTAGAGTTCTGGGCGATCTGTAAATAGTTTACTGTAAAATTCAGCGATCAAATATAGAGGGATTTTATAAAGTTCCTTCCCCCCTACTTTGATTCAACATTTTGTTAAAGTATCAACCCCGGACCAATGCTAATCATTTTTGGATTGTTAGTACTTTATTTTGACTTTGTTCAAACTTTTGGCCGCCTTCTTGGAACCGCCAAAAAATAAAAGAATCCATATCTGATTCAAAACTTGTTTAAATGTAATAGTGGAGTTGGAAACTACTTTTTTGTGCTGAATAAAATTATGCAATCCATTATTAGAAATATTTATTCGTTCTGAAAATATCAGTAATTAAAAAATAATAATTTGGAAGTATGTTTAAAATGGCCCAACTATAAAACATGTCATAGTTATAGTCATAACATAGTTATAGTTATAACATCAGATAATGACCATGAACTACCATTTATCATTGTGGAGAGATATTTGCTTTATTTTTAAATATTTAAAATTGATAGCCACTATCTCGGTTCCAACATTTTGGAATTAGATAATTATTTTCAAATGAAAAGGGAGGATTGTGACCCATCACTTTCAATTAAATTCCCACGTAAAATGTAATGCCACAATCTGTTTTTAAATGTTAAATGTTTCAATCATGGGTCACAATCCCAACTATTCATTTGAAAATAATTATCTCATTACAAAATGGCAGATCTAAGATGGTGCCCGAAAAATATTAAATCTTTCAAATTAAAGAAATAAATCTCCACAACGATTAGTGGGAGTTCATGGTCATTATTTGAGGTTAGGACGAGAACAGGCCCATGTTTTAAAGGTTGGGATTTTAAAACTTACTTCAAAGTTATTATTTTGTTAGTACTAATATCTTGAGAACGAATAAATATTTACAAAAACGGAATGCAGCATTGTGTTGAGTATCTTAAATTGGGAAAATGAAGATTTTAATCCAATCTGGCCGTTCCAAGATGGCAACTTAAAATTGTATCAAACTCAAAATAAAGTACTTATTACCCAACAATGATCGGCATTGGTCCGGTTTTTTTTAACAAATGTAGAAAACAGTATGAGGGAAGGTGCTTTATAACTACACTTTATAAGATATTAAGAGGCTTAATAACTCAAATGAGTAAAGTGAATTTTTAAAACATTTCAATATATTGTGTAGTAGTTACATTTAGTTTTATTCAAAAACTGCTTAATGGGGAATTTTGTTTCCAATTTAAATAGATTCACGTAGGTGACAATTATGACAATATTAATATTTTTCAATGATAAATCATGGGTAATTGTTTAAATTTATGATTTTATCCATATGTTCTTATTTGTATATTTATATTTGTTATATATTAAACAATTTATTTTCTCTCCAACTGAATTTTGAGATTTAAACACTTCTGACTTAATACTAATAAATACTTATTGTATCAATGTAAGACTTTTTTATATAGCTATTTTTTGACAGAGTATTAAAAAGTTGTAAGGTGATCCATCGGTCATTTTACATCTAGTATCCCTTGTAAGGTATAATTGTGTAGTTCCTTAAAAATATTTGAATTTAATTTAAGTAAAATGTTCTTAACATATTATTAATACACTCTTGAATTCGTAAATGAATCCATCCTACTTTAGTCTTTATTTAAAATTAAAACTAGTACTATCATCAGTTTTTTTTCTACAAGGATTTAGTTTTACTCATCATAGGAAACTATTCACGGATTTGTAACACATACCTAACTCGAAAGAAAACATCAAGTAAAACTAAAATTAAAAGTTTTATTGTTAACAATTATAATCCTTTTATATACATAACTGATAACAACTAACAAGTAAAAAACTGCAAAATATGTAAATTAAAATAACGGGATTATGTACATATGTGTTATAATCATGGTGTTCAACCATAATTCATTTAATATTTTTCTGTGTGGTTAAGCATTATAAAAAGCTCAAGGAGAATTATCAACCTATTGAAAAGTTCAACTTCAAAACAGATAAAATATGTTTTGATGAATGATTACTTTAGATGTTGTTAAAGTTGACTACCCTTAAATAACAAAACGTGTAATTAGATTAAAAATACAAGTTATTCGTGCAAAAAAACATAATTGAGGTTTATGTTTGAGTCCCACCAAGTTTCGGAATATCGTCTAAGAATTCCCGCTACGCATTTTATACTTCATCATTAGTGTTTTTATCCAAATCTGTTTTTGTAATAAATTTATGGATAGCCAATTTTCAAGAGTTCGACCATATAATAAAACGTAAAAAATAAAATTGACTACAGATTATTAAAAGTTGATCAGTATCAGGACTGCTTATCTTGTTGACTTTTAATTTATTAAAGTGCTATTTATTTAGTTATTATCCACATCAATATACATTTAACACAATCACTTAAAGCGTATGATAATCTATAATCAAATTAATAGGAATCTATAATATTTACCTTTTCAAGGGTTGAAATAATTTAGAATACAGTCCTAAGTTGATATTTTTAAAGATAGTCTTATGTATATAATTTTTAAGCTATCCATAAAAAAACTTTAAGTTTATTCAAGTGTATTTTATATTGTATACTACCACTGCATTGCATTGAAACAATGTGTTAAATTTATTTAAAAATAATTCAATCGGTTTTGTAGTTTAAATTGAAAAATTCAGAACAATTTGTATGAAATATTTTACCAAAGTTGTTTACGTTCACAGTATTTTAGATCAAGATTTAATTTTAATATTGACTGACCACCTGTATCTAGTTTCCAATATAGGTCAGTAATTTGATAGCTCTTTCATGCGGTTGGTAATTTGACGGATTTGTTGTGTACAAATCTAAATATCAGATCAGTGCCTACTTGTAGGTTGTTTCTCCAAGTTCTTATACATTGGTGAAAATTTCAATTGGGTACCATTTTGTACTGGCTTAAGATAAAAGTACTTCTGGTTTTAGATATTATTATATAATACAGCATATGACTATTATATTCTTCTTATTTTATCAAATATCTTAAAAATGAGGGCTTAACTGGGCTTTAGACTTTAAAATGTTAGGCTGCCCCCAATAACTAGGAAATCTATCATTTGGAGCTTTTCGGTTGTTATAGAGCTGTGGGAACATTCGTAGTTTAGTTCGAACGATTTTTAATTTCCATTATAAAAGTGTTTCGAAAAATTCACTTTAAATACATGTTGAGGTTACAGTCTGAATACAATAGAATATATTACCTCTAGGGCTATTTGATACCGACATAACATATTTTTACCTACACTTTACATTATTAATAGGTTATTTCCGTAGGCCTAGTTCTATTCTAATTTTGTATTACGTAAAGTGTATACTTCCGTGTTAAACGAATTAAAAGGTTTGACCCTTTTATTAAATGCTCCTATTCAAATATTAAGTTCTTATATCGAGAACTCCTTAAAATAGGCTAATTTATTATTTTGATTTTGATTTAATAGGCTATTATTTTAGCTACCTAAAAGTTGAACCAATGGTTTCTTAAAGAAATTCTCCATCTTGTGAAAAATATGTTTTCCTCAAGTTTAAAAAGATGTAAAGGTCTGTCTGTACTAAGCTTAACTTTAATCGATGATTCCTTGCAACTCAATTTTTTTCTAGGGTTTGTGTCATGCGGAAACTGACAGTCAGTACCAAATTCCAAGACAAAACCTGTAAGTCCCTAGATGTATAAGTATAACGTTATATTAATCTTTAAAATATGTTTGCGCCGTATACAATAACAATTTATGTACAAGAAAAAGAAAACCTCATTTTCCAAGTCTTTTAGCAACCGAAAGAATCACTAATAGCTAAGCAAAGTTGAAATTATTTACTTCTTCAAATTATACAGTGCAGTGTTACAAAAGTGTTCTTAGAAAACTTTTAAAAGCTCGTCAGTTTCATTTTAACTCGAGGTCATTAACTATTGTTAAAGAGTTTATTTTGCGTATCTTGGAACCTTTTAAAATGAACGAGGAGCAATTATTAATGGACAAGTTGTATATTATAAGCTTTTATAAGTTAAAAACCATTTAGTATGTATTTGCCAACTTTAATCTCTTATTATTAAACCAATCCCGACAATAATCTGGATTGCCACGTTTAGCTTACTAACAATAGGTATTATTATCAATTCTACTAACTAACTATTTATTCACGTAACAATTATCACAGAAGAAACCTGCAAATATACATTTTGTAAATAAATTACAATACAAAACCGTCTAAAAGTCATTAGGGGATTAAAGTTTATAAATTCATACTAAGTTTGTAAACCTAAATTCTTTAGATATATATGTAATTTTTGTTATAAAAAGTCTATACTAATGACCTAAAGAGTCTCTAATTGGCCTTTAAAATGTTTATAACATTAACTAATGATAATATCATTCAAGATTTTGTAAGGACTAAAATATGATTGTAACGTCAATTATATTTGAGGATTTGGGCTTCAAGCACAAGTTACGACGAATGGACTGTGTATTGTAAAAGTTTTAAATCAATTAGAGTCAATTTATATAAATAATATTATTAGTCAAAAATAATTTTCATAACTCATCTGTCATAATGTTTAGTTACCAAAGAAAATACGGAGCACAGTAAAAAGTATCAAGGGAAAAAGGCAAAGGTATACAGTTATACAGAAAATAAAAACTGTCATTAAAACACAATTCAAATAAACATTTAACCATGTCTTCTGTTGTTAACATGTTTTATGTAATAAGGATTTTGTTACAAGTCATACTGCTTAAACTTATGCTGATAAATATACAGTTATAAAGATGGTTCTTATGTTTCTTTATTTTTTTATTTTACCTATAGGTAATAGCTATAACTAAAAAATAAATATATACATTTTTTCACGACTCAGTTTCCTAATTTTTTTATGAAATGCTCGTATATTACAGTTGGCTATTGTAAACTATATCAAGTTCAACGTTTTCTGTGAAGCTGTAGAATTTAACCTGTCGCACGTTAAATTTGTTATATAATGGAAGCAGTATAAAAAAAACATTAAAATATTCCCTGATCCATGAACAACCTTTAGCTTCAGTGTAATTACATAAATATATTATTATATTAATGCCACTAAAAAAATATTTCCGACTTTTTAAAAAATATGCACTGAATGTAATTACAGTAATAATGGTTTATTATAAATATAATAATTCCAAGAACTGAGGAAATGTCATGAGATCCAATTTCCAATACGGATATTACAACATGTCCCCTTTAGGCAGCTGAATGCATCTTGCTAAGAAGATTGGGGGCTGTAACAGCGACGAAAAGCAATATCAAAAATTGTTTTTTCTGTCATACGTTCCTAGATAATACGTTCCGTGCATTCCGTTAGGCTAGTAGTTTCTTTTGAAGCTGTAAAAGTAAAAGACTAACATCTAAATATTCATGTTAAAATCTAGTGTATTATTTGTAGTTATATCCTTGTGGTGTTCTATTAAAACTATGGTATTTTACAAGATGCAATAGCTTCTACCTCAAAAAACAGATGCAGACAAATACATAGGGTTAAATATATACCGCTAAATTAACTTTTTTATTGATTCCCTAAAGGAATTGTTTGTCCGGCCAACCACGTATTTACTTTGTACCTGATTATCACTATTAAGTTGTCAAATTGAAGGGAAGATTGAGTTTGAAAATAAACTATATGATTCCGATGGATTTATTTTTTATTTCGAACCTCAGGGCTCTACCCTGCTGACCTTCAAAGTCAACATTTCATTCTTACGTTGAATTAACTATTGGATTAATGCCATACATGTTTCCATCTTAAAAAATTAATTTGAATAAAGATATGCAATTAGAAAAATTTTTAACTTTAGAATGTCACTATATTTTTAGATTATAAATGTGTACTTGGTTGTATTTAATGTCTATGACATCCCTGTGGAAAGAACGGGAAATCAATTACTTATAGTTATGTATGTAATGTTTTATAAATTTCTAGTTTCTACCAAATTATATTATACCTTACAGTAATTAAAGTAAAACTATAAACATGGGAGCATATAAAAAGTCAACAAGATCAATATCTCGTATTGATCTTGGTCTGTCTTTCAACCTGCATAAAACAATTATTTTCAATTCAATATGAACAATTTTAATTTTACAGGAGCCTGGTGAATTTTCCCGGGAAATTTCTAATGCCTGTTGACAAGTTTTGTCGTCACCTTTGGCCAATTTTAACACCTGGTTTTAAAAAACTTTTTTATTTTGTTTTTAAGAAAACCTATAAATTTTATTGTGTAAACAAAACTTATACAACAACTGTGCTAGGTAATAAACTACTCAGTTTAAGTAATGTTTGTTTTGTATTCATAGCTACTTAAGATGAATTAGCCAACACAATTTGTCTAATTCATCGTATAAAAACAAATAGGGGAAAACCACCCGCCACGAACTGTCATTTAATTTCAACTGTACATGATTTAGTTTATATGTATTTATTGTTTATATTATACGAGTATTGAGATTACAGAAAGTAATCGGCTGTAACACATTTAGTTACATGTGACTATGTTTAAGGTTAAATCGATTATTTAAGTAAAGTTATGAATAGATTATTCGTGTATCGTTTGTTGGCCAACTGCACTTATTATTTCCATCGTCAAAGTATTGTTTGCTTGAATAAATTTCATAGGAAGTAACTAAAAATTAATATTAAAAATACAAACAATATACTTTTCTACAGCTTTTATATCATTTCTGTATACAATTGTGGTTTCTCTGAATGTTTGACAGTATAAAATTTACTCTGTGAACCTTACACATAAACGATAATCATATTGTAATACCTTACGGGAGGTATTATAAGATATCACAGTGTTTTTTTTTAAAGCTTAATCAATTGTTTGTAAAATTAATATTGTATCCAAGTACACATTTGCATTTTCAATTATATAAATGTCTATTGGCTATATCATTCCCGAAGGTTAAACTACATTTATATTACCAAGGTTATACTGTGATTGATGTTTCCCCATTCTATCCCGGCTGTAACCGTGTGCTGTTGTTGTGTTTACTGAAGGTTTACTACACCATTGGATCGCAAGGCAGAGCAAGTGATGAGAGACTGGATGCAAAGTGTCGAGTCTCAAAGGTCGTAAAGCAGATAACAATTACACGGGGAGCGACTCTGGGGCTTCCGACGGCCAACTTTGCATCAACCTGAGTACAGTGTAAGAACTGATTACTTTGTTTAATTTCCTATCTGTTTGGCAAAAATAATAGTATTGAGACATGTTTGAGAGTATATTTTAAAAAAATACATTTACTAAAGTACTTTTAAATGTAATAAGTTACATATTTTTTTAAATAAAGCATTAGATTGTGGTCAGAGTTTGACCTAAATAGCCATGTACTTTTGTTTTTTCACTGTACGTATATTAACAATAAAAGAATAACTAGGTGTTGTAGTAAATACCATAGAACTGTTAAATACGTGTATTAAAGTTTCTATTGTTTTCTATTCATAATTTTTAAGCTTCAGGGCTATATCAACAGTAGCAAAGTAATAATTGAATAATTAATTGTATATGTAGGGAAAACAAAAAGTCTCATATAACTATTTGAAAAAAATTATATTTGGTTTTATGCAATTATGTGTAGAGTACAGCAAATGTTTACTTATAAAATCCATGTGCAAAAGTATTTTTACGTGTTGTTGATACATGTTTTTCAATTAAATGAAGCAGCTATGTAAAAAACACAAACATAATTAAACAAAATGTTGCATACATGTTACTCACTTTACAAAACATAGTGGAAGTGTTAATAGTATTATCTAGTATTAGACTAGGCATATTCACTGATACTAATTGAGTTTATATTAAGAGTACTTTATTTAATTGTGTATACTAGTTATTCACATTCTTTCAATTATAATTGATTTAAACAATTTCAAGTAACGTATTCATTAGCATAGTAGGTGTTGGTATATAATTAACAACGTCTTAAAAGATGTATACAAATTTTAAGTATTTGTAACTTATACTCGTTATTATCATTACTTATAATAATCCTCATCAAGACTGACAGTACTCAAATTGGCCAATGAAAATCGATTACTTTTAAATGTGTATATTTACATAAATATATATTTTTACGCAATGCAATATGTTTTTAATCAAATCTCGTGAATGTAGATTTGATTTAAAACAAATTGCATTCAACCAATGTTTTTTTTTTAAGTTAAACTTATTCAATAAATTGTATATAACAGTTAAATATAATTGACTTTTTATTATTATTAATCTGGAAATGTTCTTGCACGATGAAGTAGAACTTCTGTTGGATTTATTTTAAGTTTATTCCTCCAATAAATACCAGTCAATCAATATGCTTGGAAATAATAATAATAATAAAACAGTATTTAATTACAAATATATATATAAAACCACATAAATGTGTCACAATAGGAAAATGTATTGACTAATGGTATACGACAGAGACGTGATTTTACCGTTCACATCACGTAGTGTATATCTATGGATTTACATGACGTTACATAACCAGTAACTGAGCACTTGGATGCTGGTGATAGGAACAATTCTGGGCTTGTCTAGTCCCATGATACCAGTTTATTGTGTATAACTGTAGTTTCAGACAAGAGGTTATTCTATTGGTTTTAAATCAAATAAAATATATTTCGTAAGAATTAATTTACGACCTCTGAGGTATCTGTATTTAGGTGTAATAATTTAAAAACATAAACATGTATTTGACTCTAATTTTAAGCTCCTGATGATATTTTCTCTTTTTGGTATCATATTTTTATTTCAGATTATTTTTTTTGCTCGTTGTTAGAGAAAAAAGTGCTAATTTAATTTTAAGTTATAATTATTTTCTTATTTATTGTCAGTACTTGAAATAACTTTAGTTTTATAAAGCAATAAATTTATGGTAATCTCACCTCAGAGTTAAACAACCTTTATTTTCCGTGTCAAGAAAAAACTTACTATATAATGTAATTTTGTGTAAAATATATAATTTAAATATATTCTTCTCTAATTTATTAATAATTTTGTAAACCTCTCCCTAATGACTCCAATTTAGGGATATTCTGGGACAAAATGTTTTATTTAAAAAGGAAACTGGTTACATGGCTTAGAACATGTTCAATAATAAAGTTACCAAATTGTACATTTTGAATGCAGGATATATGAATGGATATACTGATAACAAAGTTAAAATTTTGAAGGAAATGAGAAATTTGGTCAATAATGATTATGAATAGTTCACCCTTCTTTTCTAGTTTGAATAAAACCGGACACAAATGCTAAGATTTTAACAAAATCGTTTAATCGTTTATCTAATATAGATAGTCTGGTTAAAACCCACGTAACGGGTAGTATGTGATCTTTCTTTACCCGCAAATTGGTAAAAATATCTTTATAAAATCCACTAGGTAACAATAACCTACAAATTTAAATTTGTAGGCTAAAATACAAATCAAATGTAGAATGCAAACAGTAAAACGAAAAGTCATAACATTCTGCTTCATAACATGAGATAACCCTCATAAACTGCGAGATATTGAACTCTTGTCTGCTATATACTGCACTTCTCTTTTACGATCGTACTTTTACACTGTTTTGCATAAACACAAGTCTTATCAAAAAGTGTTCAAGTTGCAGTATCTTGTGCTTAAATGACAAGAGGTAACGTATTGCATATAACTTTACTAACGATGTTATTATTTATGAAACAACTATTTATCCTTGCGAACTGTTGTACCCAATTATATTTTAACCTTACGTGTCCTCTTAATCCTCGAGGTGTCATTTTATTTAGTATTGGTACGATCATGTAAGTGAAATGTAAATTAATTGTGAATCTACTGACATTTTTAAGCCCGGATAATCATAATTTACAAAACGTGATTTACAATAATAATCTTTTTTCGACACAGAATAAAACATCTAAAAGTCTCTAGAAAATACATCAGTTTTACTGAAAATATTATATCCAAGGTCTTTTATTGTTTAAAGAAATATCAAGTTTGCAGAGCAAAAGCTAATTGCTAAGCGAAGGTTATTAATTCGTAAACTTTGCGGTAGCCCTTTTAACTGCTAAGTAAATCGTGGAACAAACTTTGATAAGACTTACTATATTTTAACTTAGAATAACTAACTTTTTAAAAAACGTTCTTGACATGAAGTACACGGAAATAAATGTCCATAACTATAACCGTGTCTTGGTTTGTTTGGTTGAACGGTTCAGTTTAATGATTGAAATTACCGTAAGCAGTTTAAATAAGAAATGTAACTGACAAAATAAATATGACCAGTACGTAGTTTATCAACAGGCAAATACAAATTTTGGTTGTAAATTTACCACTGTAAAAAAATTGAATGGTGTCTAGGGTGAAGAAGTTTAGTTTGTTTTTGAATTTCTCTCCACTAAAAGCCATGTGAATATTTTATTTTTGAATTAGGTGGAAACCCCAATGAATGAATATAATTAAAAGCATTTTAATTGTGTATAAATTCTATATTTTTAATGAAAAATATTCATAAATTTTTTTAAGTTAATATAATTACTCTAGTTTTTAAAAATTTTATAAAATAATCCATAGCAAAAATGTGTATTATTAAATAGTAAAGAATAATTAAAAAACATCGAAAGGACAGTATTATTAATATTACATGTAAAATTTACAACCTAAACGTATTAAAATACCTTTAATATTGACGTCAGGTAGAACATAAATATTGTAAATTTATAATTGAGCTGAAGTGACCAGTCCTTAATGTAACTAGATTCTTACAAATGGTAAAAAATTAATCAATTTTTGGTGACGCTAAAATATACACAAAATATAACCATTAGATTGCTACCTTACAAGTTTTCCGATTTTCCATACTCTTCTCTGTTAATAAAAGGTATATTTACTACAAGGAAATCAATATTTTCAATTCTTCCAAATGACACGACACAATATGAAACCCCTCAGATATGCAACGGAATTCAATAGCTCATGCGGATATTACCTCCACCACCTCCATCTCTGTCGCCGCGTCCGTATCAGGTCGTGGAACTCGGATGGGTAAAAAATAAATAAATATATATTTTTTTTATGTGATTATAAAAGCTACCAAAACTTCTAGTTGTTAAATGTTGTAAAATCAAGCTTATTGTCTATTGATAAAACTAAATAGGAATATTATATTTAATTTATAAAAACCTTAAAACGCTTAAACTCAAATAAACAAATGTGTTATGTAACTAATTGTAGGTTTAACGTTACATCTAAGGGTGTTAAAAACACTGTAGACGGGTAATACTAACCCAAGACATTAAAAAATACTCAAAAAACAATAAGAAAGGTGGGAGCTTGAGTGAATCAACAATTAAAGTTATATTCAAGTGAAAACTGGTTTCTTAGTCTATATTGCCTAACGTTTACAATTTAACTAGGCGTTTTTATTACAGAGAATGTAACTAACTCTACCATTAGCTAATACAAACTAACAAAGTACTATAACATTAAAATTTTCGTCAAACTATACTCCAGTTTATTATATACGTTAGGAAAATAGTCATGTTGTATTTGTGAACTTTTCATATGAAAACTTAATTAAAAATATTCTAAAAGGTTATAAAACTGTGTAGCTGTACAGCTCCATCTTAAGATATTTCTTTATTTCTCAGAAGAAGTATTAAGAAATTTAACAAAGGACGGGTTATTAATCCTTGAACTTTCCTAGATTAAAAGTTAATGGAATAATTAGAACGAATTGTAACAAAATCGTTTATTTATTGCATTTTTTATATTATAAGTTGGTAAATATGTAATGAACAATTTTGAAGTATAATTTATATGTTAATATAACATTTTAAATGTTCAATTTGCCGTTTTATATATATATATATATATATATATATATATATATATATATATATTGTGAACTAATTGGACTAATAACTGTTTAGAAATATTTTTTTTATTTGATGGTTTTATCCTGATGACATAGTAATATAGATTTAAATGTACCATTTTAAGGTAGACCAACAATTAATTTAACGCAATCAAAAGTAATATTAAACCTAAATAAATCCTATAGTTTTGTATGTTTTTTACTTAGACTTTCCAATTACGACAACCGATTGTGATACTGAATGGGAAACAAAATAGCTTTACAAATAATAAATAATAAATGCTGGTTGTTATTCAATCTAATGTCAAACCCATTTTTTGTCAAACCCTGATATTCTGTATTGTGGATTACAAATTTATGCATGACTTTATCTGAACTTACTGTAAGATTTGTTTTCCCAGATTAATCATAGTACTGAAATTGGAGACACACAAAGCATTTGACAAACACGAACTTAAATGGGCGTTGCATAACTCTTTAAATTTGAATGGTACTGACATTGCAATTTCGGTGTAATTTAACTCTTTTTTCTGTGATAACTTTGATAGTTATTACTCTTAATGCATAATGATTAGTTCTTGAATATAACAATACTGTTTAGGAAAAACTATGTTAGTTTATTAAACAATGTTTAATATTTTGGATTGAAAAGGAAGGCCCATATCGGCCTATGATTAAATTTTAATGAAAAAGTTTTAAAACTTTACAATTACAAAATAGACTGTAGTTAAAGGCTTTTACATTTAAAGATTTTACCTAAGGGATAAGGGTTGTCTGCCTTACACCATATTGCCTTTTACTCTTAATAACACATTATTTCTTAAGTATTGTAACGTTAAAGTAAATTATGCTGTTTATTATCTCACAATATTTTGAAACCTGGTAAAACTTTACAATGTAATACTTAAGTATTAATTTAAAAATACATGACAATGTACATTTAAACGTCCAAGTAAAGACCTATCAACAAAACAATTTGTTTCTTAAGTCTACCATAAAAGTGACAAAAGGCTAAACTATTAAACAACCTACACTAACAAATGTCTTGGATTACAATAATTTGTTCGCCAAAGAAAATTTCTAAAATATACTAATTATCAGGGCAATTAGGTAGATTACCACCAGACATTGTAGTCTTACGTTATTGGCTGGGACCAGCATCCAGCTATTACAGCCCAGGGAGGTGGCAAGGGTAATTTCCTGATTGGACCTACATTATTAAAACCTAGACCCTGACTGGCCACGTGAAACCAAGCAATATTCGAAGTGGAGCAAAACATAGATTGCTATAAAGTGTATCCTCTATAGTTTTTATCGCAAATTTGGATTGTTTAAAAAAACACAATAATATTATAATGCATTAAAATTTCAGATACACTAACCAGTAAAAACGCTTGTTAAAGAATTTTTTTCATACGCATAGTTTGTTGTGTACCAATTTCTAAATAGACGGTTAGGGATGTAGGTCTTTGAAAAAATTTAAGTTATCAAGTAAATTCATCTCGAATAATATTCCAGTTACAAAACATAAACTAATCCAGTTTGGCTTTATTATAACTCTAATATTACAGTGAACGATTGTAAGTAACGGTAATTTAGTATTACGTAAAGGAATTAAGGAGGAATAAACAAAAGTTTAATTTATGCAACTCTTCTAAGGAAACTTTTGTTATGAAGATAATTTGAGGAATTTACAGCGTAAATTTGTCTACTCAGAGCTGAATCACTTTAACCTTTGTCTCCACAAATATTAGTTTACGGATTCACTTAATGAATTCAAATAATGTCACAAACCATTTATGTTTTGCCTTTTACAAAATTCCAATAAAACCTATATAAAAATGTCTATTAAAACTCGTACTATTTTGGCTAGTACGTATTGATGTTATTAGTAAATACTTGCAATTTAAGGTTTTAGTTTAGTTAATTAGCTTTTGAAGTAATCAATATTTTAAAATAAAATGTGGTTACTGCTATAATCTACAATGAAAAAAAATGTTATATTTGAATATTACCACCTAAAAAACTTTAATAAGGAATTATAAGATGATAAAAAGTGTTTTAACTACCTATTAGTTAAAACAAATAATATATATGTTTATTTCAATACTATCGTAACATCTATAAAATCACTGTTAATCTTACAACGAATTGTAACAAGAACATGTATTTTTCTAGCGGAAGTATTATAACAAAGCACAAAATAGATACACATTTATGAAAATTAACTTTTTCATGATATTTTACTCTTGGGTAAAACTTAAGAACAACTAAACATAAGGTTGTGTGAACGCATACAATTATGTTCTACTTACATCACCATGAACGACACAATATGCCAGCTCTTACCTAAAAACAATAATAGTAATTAGTTCCAGCTATTACATTTAATTCCAGCTATGCATTTAAGAAAAATTGCATTTTTCAAACAACCGTTTTGGACCTTTTAGTAAATTCAAGCTGTGTGAAAAAACTTGTTTGTATATAATATTATAAAAACAAATAATTATAATTACTACTAATAACGATTTTGGCAGTTTCATTCTTACTTCTGTTTTTATTCTCACCTAAAGTTTTTATGCCACTTTGGGCATCTTCATGGGTAGGAAGGTTATATAAAGAAAACCGATGAAGGGTTTATATAACCTTCCTACCGATGAAGATGTCCAACGTGGCATCGAAACGTTTAGCTGAGAATAAAAAAAACAGAAGTAAGAATGAAACTGCCAAAAGCGTTATTATTAGTAATTATAACAATGGCTTACTGAAGTTTAAGAATTGAAAATAATTATCATAACCCAATTGTCATAATGTGTAGTTACCATGGAAAATACGGAGGACAGTAAAAAGGCACAGTATCAGGGTAAAAAGGCAAAGGTATACAGTTAGAAATAAAACTGTCATTAAAGGAAAATTCAAATAAACATTTAACCATGTTTTCCGTTGTTAACATGTTTTATGTAATAAAGATTTTGTTACAAGTCATACTGCTTAAACTTATGCTGATAAATATAAAATTATAAAGATGGTTCTCATGTTTTTTTTATTTTACCAGTAGGTTAAAGCTATAACTAATATATATGTACATTACACAGTTTTCCTTATTTTTGTATGAATACTCTATATTACATTTGGCTATTGTAAACAATATCAAGTTCAGAGTTTTCCGTGAAGCTGTAGAATTTAACCTGTCATAAGTCAAATTTCTTTTTCGATGTTACGTAACAGTATAAGAAAAACAATAAATATTCCCTGATACATGAACAACTTTTAGCTTTAGTTTAACTACATAAATATATTACAATATTAATGCCACTTAAAATAGATATCCGACTTTTTCAAAAATATACATTGAATGCAATTACAAAAATTAGTTTGTTATAAATATAATAATTCCAAGTCCTGAGGAAATGTCATGAGATCCAATTTCCAATACGGATATTACAACGTGTCCCCTTTAGGCAGCTGAATGAATCTTGCTAAGAAGATTGGGGGCTGTAACAGCGACGAAAAGCAATATCAAAAATTGTTTTTCCTTCATACGTAGGTACCTGGATAATAGTTTTCCCTTCCGTGCATTCAGTTAGGGTAGTAGTTTTCTTTGAAGCTGTAAAAGTGAATGAGTAAGCATATAAATATTTATGTTAACATTTCTTTAATAACTTCTAATTATATTCTCGGCATGATTTATTATTGTTATTGTTATATGATATGTAATAGATTCTACCTTACAAATACTGTCACAGTAAAACACAAAGGATTAAACATCCACTGCTAAATTACCATCTTTTTTAATTCCCTAAGGAATTGTTTGTCCGGCCAACTACGTATTTACTTTGTGGGTAATTATCACCATTAAGTTGTAAAATTGAAGGGAAGGTTGAGTTTTAAAATACTCAATATGATTCCAATGGAAATATTGCTTATTTAGAACCTCAGGGCTCTTCCCTGCTGGCCTTCAATGTCAACATTTTATTATTACGTGGATTTAACTATTGGATTAATGTCACACATGTTTCCATATTAATAACATTAATTTGAATAAATATATGCTATTAGACAAATTTCTAACTTTAGAATGTCACTCACTCTTTAGATTATAAATGTGTACTTGGTTGTATTTAATGTCTATGAAATCCCAGTGAAAAGAACGGTAAATCAATTACTTATAGTTATTTATGTAATATTTTATACATTTCTAGTTTCTACCGAATTATATTATACCTTACAGTAAGTAAAGTAAAACTATAAACATAGGAGCATATAAAAAGTCAACCAGATCCCTATCACTTATTGATCTTCGTCTGTCTTTCAGCCTGCATAAAACAATGCTTTTCAATGCAATATGAACATTTTTAATTTTACAGGAGCCTGGTGAATTTTCCCGGGAAATTTCTGTTGCCTGTTGACAAGTTTTGTCGTCACCTTTGGCCAATTTTAACACCCGGCTTTAACATTTAACTTTTTTAGTTTGTTTTTAAGAAAACCTATAAATTTTATTGTGTAAACAAAAACTTGTACAACAACTGTGCTAGGTAATATACCACTGAGTTTAAATATTTTTTGTTTTGTATTCAGTTACTTAATATGAATTAGCCAACACAATTTGTCCAATTCGTCGTATAAAAACAAATAGGGGAAAACCACCCGCCACGAACTGCCATAAAAGTTCAACTGTACATGATTTAGTTTATACGTATTTATTGTTTATATTACACTTGTATTGAGATTGCAGAAAGTAATCGGCTTTAACACATTTAGTTACATGTGACTATGTTTAAGATTAAATCGATTATTTAGGTAAAGTTATGAATAGATTATTCGACTATCGTTTGTGGGCCAACTGCACTTATTACGTCCATCGTCAAAGTAATGTTTGTTTGTATATACTTTCATAGGAAGTAACTAAAAATAAATGTAAACCAACAAACAATATACTTTTCTACAGCTTTTATATCATTTCTGTATAAATTGTGGTTTCTCTGAATATTTGACAATAAAAATGACTCTGTGAACCTTACACATAAAATATAATCATATTGTAATACCTTACGGGAGGTATTATTAGTAATTATGGCAATGTTTAAGAGCGTAATCAATTTATTGTTTGTAAAACTAATATTGCATCTAACCACACATTTTCATTACCACATTTATAAACGGCTGCTGCCTATATTCCTGGGTGTTAAACTACGCTTATATATTACTGTGATTGATGTTTCCCCATTCTATCCCGGCTGTAACCGTGGCTGTTGATGTGTTTACTCCAAGGTTTACTACACCGATGGATCACAAGGCAGAGCAAGTGATGAGAGACTGGATGCAGTGTCGAGTCTCAAAGGTCGTAAAGCAGATAACAATTACACGGGGAGCGACTCTGGGGCTTCCAACGGCCACCTTTGCATCGAACTGTGTACAATGGAAGATTTGAATACTTTGTTCAAATTCTTATCTGTTTGGCAAAGATAATGGTATTGATACATGTTTGGAGGTATAATTAAAATAATACATATACTAAAGTACTTTTAACAGTAATAATTTACAGATGTCTTTAAATAAAGCAATAGAATGTGGTCAGATTTTGTCCTAAATAGCCATGTACTTTTGTTTTTTCACTATACGTATATTAACAATAAAAGAATAACTAGATGTTGTAGTAAATACCATAGAACTGTTAAATACTATTGGTGTTGTAATTAGCTTTTCTATTGTTTTGTATTCATAATGTTTAAGCTTCAGGGCTATATCAACAGCAGCTAAGAAATAATTGAATAAATAATTTTTATGTAACGAAAACAAAACGTCTCATATAACTATTTAAAAATAAAATTATATTTGGTTTTATGCAATTATGTGTAGAGTACAGCAAATGTTTACTTATAAAATCTATGTGCAAAAGTATTGTTACGTGTTGTTATGAAGCAGCTATGTAAATAACAAACACATAACCAAACAAAATGTTGCATACATGTTACTCATTTTACAAAATGATCATAGTATTATCTATTATTAGACTAGGCATATCCACTGATACTAATTGAGTTTATATTAAGTAAAGAGTAGTTTATTTAATTGTGTATACTAGTTAATCACATTTTTTCAATTATAATTGCTTTAAAAAATTCCTAGTAGCGTATTCCTTAGCACAGTAAGTGTTGGTATGTAATTAAAAACGTCTTAAAACACATATACAAATTTTAAGTATTTGTAACTTATACTCGTTATTATCATTACTTATAATAATACTCATCAAGACTGGCAGTAATCAAATTGGCCAACTACAATCGATTACCTTTAAATGTGTATATTTACATAAATATATATTTTTACGCAATGCAATATGTTTTTAATCACATCTCGTCAATTTATATTTGATTTAAAACAAATTGCACCTAACCAAAGTTTCGTTTTAAAGTTGACCTCATTCAATACATTGTATATCACAGTTAAATAAAATAGACTATTTAATTTTCGTAATCTGGAAAAGATCTTGCACGATGAAGTAGAACTTCTATTGGATTTATTTTGAGATTATTCCTCCAATAAATACCATCCAAGCAATATGCCAGGAAATAATAATAAAAATAACAGTATTAAAATAAAAATATATATAAAACCACATAAATGTGTCACAATAGGAAAATGTAATGAGTAATGGTATACGACAGAGACGTGATTTTACCGTTCACATCACGTAGTGTATATCTATGGATTTACATGACGTTACATAACCAGAGACTGAGCACTTGGATGCTGCAGATAGGATACGACTCTGGGCTTGTCTAGTGCCATGATACTGGGTTATTGTGTATAACTGTAGTTTCAGACAAGAGGTTATTCTATTGGTTTTAAATCAAATAAAGTGTATTTCGTAACAATTAATTTACGACCTCTGAGGTATCTGTATTTAGGTTTAATAATTAAAATACATAAACATGTATTTGACTCTAATTTTAGACTCCTGATGATATTTTCTCTTTTTGATTTCATATTTTTATTTCAGATTATTTTTTTTTTTGCTCGTTGTTAGAGTAAAAAGTGCTAATCTAATTTTAAGTTATAATTATTTTATTATTTATTGTCAGTACTTGAAATAACTTTTATTTTTATAATGCAATACAGTGATGGTAATCTCGCCTCAGAGTTAACCAACTTATATTTTCCGTGTAAAGATCAAACTTACTGTATAATGTAATTTTGTGTAAAAAAAGTAATTTATATATTTTTTCTCTAATTTATTAATAACTTTGTAAACCTCTCCCTAACGACTCCAATTTAGACATATTCAGGGATAAAATGTTTTTATTTAAAAAGTAAAACATGATTACATGGCTTAGAACATGTTCAATAATAATGTCACCAAATTATATATTTTGAATGCAGTATATATGAATGGATATTGTGATTAACATAGTTAAAATGTTGAATGTAATGAGTCATTTTCCAATACTGATTATGAATAGTTCACCCTTCTTTTCAGGTTTGAATAAAACCGGAAACAAATATTAAGATTGTAACAAAATCGTTTAATCGTTTATCTAATATAATTAGACCGGTTAAAACCCACGCAACGGGTAGTATGTGATGGTTTTTTACCCAAAAATTAGTAAACATCTCTTAAAAAATCCACTAGGTAACAATAACCTACAAATTTCATTGTTTAGACTTAAAACACAAATCATACGTAGAATGCAAACAGTAAAACGAAAAGTCCATAACATGTTGCTTCGTAACATGAGATAACCCTCATAAACAGCGAGATATTGAACTCTTGTCTGCTATATACTCCGCTTATCTTTTACGATCGTACTTTTACACTGTTTTGCATAAACACAAGGCTTATCAAAGAGTTTTCAAGTTGCAGTATCTTGTGCTTAAATGACAAGAGGTAACTTATTGCATAGAACTTTTCTAACGATGTTGTTATTAATGAAACAAATATTTATCCTTGCGAAATGTTGTACCCAATTATATTTTATCCGTACGTGTCCTCTTAATCCTCGAGGTGTCATTTTATTTAGTATTGGTACTATCATTTAAGTGAAATATAAATTAATTGTGAATCTAATAAAATTATTAAGTCCGGATAGACATAAATTAAATAATTTCTTTATTAGCATGATACGTGTTGTTACAACTAAACAGGATAGATAAAATAGGCATACAACACTATAAAGTATATTTACACTTATACTGTACTTACATACAAGACGGTAAAATATACGCAAAATATGTTACAAGGCGATCGATTTCAACCTGTTACACCGGTCATCATCAGGCCCAATCAGAGAATGACAGAAACATGATGGCGAACAGCTTATATACTATTGGTTACAGAAAGTTCCGGAAACAAGTTGCGTTAAGTACTACCAGAGCCAAAGTTGACCTGTTCATTGATCAATTCATCCCTATCCTTACATTTTTCCTTAAAAATAAACAATTCATCCCATGCATTCATTATATTTTTCATTTCTTACACATATGGAGAATATTCAAATTGTCATCAATTGTTCCCAATGAGTGGCCATTTTCCAGGAGGTGTTTTGATCTTTCCGGTTTTCGGTTCTTCCATGTTGAAACATGATTCTTGTATCTTTTTACAAGATATTGTTTTTTGTATATTCTACCGTCTTGTAAGTAAGTGCAGTATAAGTGTAAATATACTTATAGTGTTGTAAGACGTATTTTATTCATCCTGTTTAAACATACTTTACAAAACGTGATTTACAATAATAATAATTTTTTCGACACAGAATAAAAAATCTAAAAGTCCCCAGAAAATACATCAGTTTTACTGAAAATATTTTATCCAATGTCTTTTGTTGTTTAAAGAATTATCAAGTTTGCAGAGCTAAAGCTAATTGCAAAGCGAAGGTTATTAATTCGTAAACTTTGTGGTAGCCCTTTTAACTGCTAAGTAAATCGTGGAGACAAACTTTGATAAGACTTACTTGTATATTTTAACTTAGAATAACTGACTTAAAAAAACATTCTTGACATGAAGTACACGGAAATAAATGACCATAACTATAACCGGGTCTTGGTTTATTTGAATGAACGGTTCCTGTTTAATGATTGAAATTACCGTAAGCAGTTTAAATAAGAAATGCAACTGACAAAATAAATATGACCAGTATGTAATTTATCAACAAGCAAATACAAATTTTGGTTGTAAATTTACCACTGTAAAATAATTAAATGGTCTCTAGGGTGAAGAAGTTTAGTTTGTTTTTGAATTTCTCTCCAGTAAAAGCCATGTGAATATTTTATTTTTGAATAAGTGGAAAACCCAGCATTTTATTTGTGTATAACTTCTATATTTATAATTAAAAATATTTATACATTTGTTTTCAGTTAATAAAATTACTCTAGTTTTTAAAAAGTTTATAAAATAATCTATAGCAAAAATAGGTATAATTATCTTAATAATGAATAAAAAAACATCGAAAGGATAGTATTATTAATATAACATGTAAAATATACAACCTAAACGTATTAAAAGACCTTTAATATTGACGTCAGGTAGAACATAATTATGTTGAATTTATAACTAAGCTGACGTTACAGAACTTAATGTAACTAGATTCTTACAAATGGTTCTAAAAAATTAATCAATTTTTGGTGAAGCTAAAATATACACAAAATATTACCATTACATTGCTACCTTACAAGTTTACCGGTTTTCTGTACACTTCTATGTTAAAAAAGGTATATTTACTACAAGGAAATCAATATTTTCAATTCTTCCAAATGACACGACACAATATGAAACCCCTCAGAGATGCGACGGAATTCAATAGCTCATGCGGATATTACCTCCACCACCTCCATCTCTGTCGCCGCGTCCGTATCAGATCGTGGAACTCGGATGGGTAAAATTAAATATATATATATATATATATATATATATATATATTTTCTAAAGTGATGATAAAAGCTAAAAAAACTTCTAGTTTTTAACTGGTGTAAAATCAAGCTTATTGTCTATCGTTAAAACTAAATAGGAATATTCTATTTAATTTATAAAAACCTTATAACGGGTAGTAAACTCAAATAAACAAATGTGTTATGTAACTAATTTTAGGTTTAACGTTACATCTAAGGGTGTTCAAAACACTGTAGACTGGTAATACTAACCAAAAACATTAAAAAATACACAAAACACAATAAGAAGGGTGGGAGCTTGACTGAATCAACAATTAAAGTTATATTCAAGTAAAAAAGGATTCTTAGTCTATATTGCCTACCGTTTGTAATTTAATTAGGCGTTTTATCATAGAGAATTTAACTAACCCAACAATTAGTTAATAGAAACTAATAAAAGTACTATAACATTACAATTTTCGTCAAACTATATTCCAGTTTATTATATACGTTAGGAAAATAGTCATGTTGTAATTGTGAAGTTTTCATACGAAAAGTTTATTAAAAAGTTTCTAAAAGGTTATAAAAATGTGTAGCTGTAAAGCTCCATCTTAAGATATTTCTTTATTTGTCAGAAGAAGTAATAAGAAATTTAACAAAGGACGGGTTATTAATCCTTGAACTTTCTTGGATTAAAAGTTAATGGAATAATTAGAACGAACTTTAACGAATTCGTTTATTTATTATTGCATTGTTTATATTAAAAGTTGGTAAATGTGTTATGAACCATTTTGAAATGTATTTTATATGTTAATAGAACATTTTAAATATTCAAGTGGCAGTTTTATATATAAATACATTGTGAACTAATTGGACTAATAACTGTTAAAAATAACTTTTTTTGAAATTGTTTTATCCTGATGACATATTAATACAGATTTAAATATATCATTTTAAGGTAAGACCAACAATTAATTTAATGCAATCAAAAGTAATATTAAAACTAAATAAATACATTAGTTTTGTATGTTTTTACTTAGACTTTCCAATTACGACAGTAGACATGACGTTACTTTAACCCCGGCCTCTGATTGGTCGACAGCTGATCACGTGACCAAAATGCTGGTCTCTGATTGGTCGAGAGCTGACCAGAGCCCCGCCCCCTCCAAAATGGCGGGAAATTCAAATTTGGGTTTTCCAAGATGGCGGCTCCCACTTCCTAACCTCACTTTTCTTCCCGCCAAATTTCCTAACCTATGGCTGAGCTACAACTACGTCACGATATCTAAAGTATTATACGTATATATGACGTAGTTACGTCACGCTACGGTCTATTACCAAACTAAATTATTATATATATATATATATATAAAACACAGTTATATGTATATAACGCAAGAAAGTGTTGCCAACCAACTCAAAATCTCTACTATCTCGAAAACGGTAAGTCCTAGGGTCATTTTGACCCCAGAAAACTGCCTACTACGTAGTGTAGGCACTCCAGGGGGGTATCTACCCATATGAAAAGTCTTAAATAAAATGTTGCGGGTTGCATCTCAAAAAATGAAGGGGTAAATTTTCAAAATTAAATATCTCAAGAACGGCTTGGCCGATTTTAATGAAACTTGGCATACAGGTACTTGTTAACCTCCGCTACATCTTTCAAAACCCTAAACTCTGTACTGCAGGTAAGTATTAAAATAATTTAAGGAGCTATACTTTAAAACTCAATATTTTAAGAACGGGTGGGCCGATATAATTGAAAATTGGTATATAGGTAATTGTTATAATTCCCTACATCTTACAAAAACCTAAACTCTGTACTGTGGGCAAGTATCAAAATAATTGAAGGGATACTGTTAAATACCTTAAATCTCGCAGCATAATCGGGGGGGGGGAACGCGGTGGTCTAGAGGTTAACGTCTTGGACTACGGTTCAGGAGGTCCCGGGTTCGATTCCCTTCCTAGCATAACATTCTTCATAAAATGTATTATAAAAGTCGGGTCTTACCCTCCCTTTACTGACAGGGACGTTAATCCTCGCTATATCGACTCTAAATGTGTCGCTAGAGGATATAACTTCGAGGAACGGGTCTACATTACACTGCTCAAGAGGCAAGGCTCACACACGCCCGAGTTAAAATTTCCCAAAGGACATTGCAGGGAACATAGCATGATCTAGGCTAAGTAAGGCAAACTCCCACAGGGGGAATTTTTTTAAAACTACAAACTAACCTGTAATAAAACAAAGAAAAATACAAGTCAGAAGCAGTCAGAATAAATCCGAGAGGATGTGGTGACGATTATATAGCCAGGCAGTCGCTATGGCACCATCACTCTGTGTCTTGAACATATATGTAGTGCATTTCCAAGCAAACATCAGCTTTTAAGTATTGTAAGTGAGCCCAAACCTACAGTGAAAGACTTGGACGAAAAACACCAGAGAAAGTGTACTAGACTGGACCACAGCGCCTATATAACGATAATAAGAGATACCATGATACGTTTTTTCTCTGGTACCTTCTCAAATCCTACAGCGTTTAATCTGGTTTTAAACTGCGATGCTTGCGGGGTCATCACAACATCATCTTGGAGAGATTGTCGCTGGTAAGTTAAGATATTTATTTATATTATTAGTTAGAGTTTTCTACCTCCCCTAGGGTATCATTTACCTTTGTCGGAAACTTATCAAAGTTTCCAAGTCCGCTGGACAGTATCGCTTGGGAGGTAAGACAACATACCTCACCAAATAAACTAAAAGTAAACATAATAAGCAAAGTATTATAAGAACACAAACCTGAAGACGATGAATTATTAGAGTTAGAATTACTAGGGAGTAACGATTGGTCAATAACCAACTCCCTCCAACACACAAGCTCCGCCCAACCCGAGCCATTCAAGCTCACTCCATGATGAACACTCCACTTAACCTAACTAAACTTTGCCTCAAGCAAATCTGTTGTGACAATAAATCTATAGACAACATTGTAAAATTAAAGGCCCGTTATCTTATCCAACAAATTATTATATTTGAGTACAGAACAAATTGCTATTCAATATACTACGGTCCATATTACCGTTAGGAAGGAAGGAGGTATTGTGAAGAATTCATTGCGGTAAGTAAAGGAGATTATAAAAGATAGATATATTATTCATTAATATATATTGTTTTTATTTGTATTTTAACTAAGACTGCTATAACTAGCGTTTCTGTATTTTTATATTCTAAAATCCCAGCAATGTCTTTCGCTATAAACCACGGATTGTTTTCAATTTTGTTATTTTTTGACAGAGAAGGTACCCTCAAGCTCTCGAGGCCAACCAAGTACGGTAACAGTTCCCACTCGGGTATTCTATCAGCCGTCTGATTCAACCACTCGTATATTGTAACTACCAGAGTTTTTGGGAGGAGGATCGTTGAACACCTGCACTTGTGTAAGTACATTTTATTTTTCCACCATTTAAATTTTCTGGTCAAAATATGTTGAAGTCCGCTAAATTGTTTTCAGGGGCCGTAGTTTACTTTTTCGGTGTAAATCATCGGTCAATTCTGTTCAATTCTGGTAAAACTATTACCAGGGTTCCGGATAGAACGTTTTAAATTCTCATGCCAAATATTTTGAAGTCCGCTAAATTGTTTGCTGGAGCCGTAGTTTACTCTGACGGTGTAATAACTTGAACAATTGCATCCAAGTCCACTGAAAACTAACCAACTGGGACCATGATGTACTTTGCCAGGAACGATTTAAATTTCCCGGTCAAATACTTCCAAGTTGAACGTTTTCCTGCGGTCAGTGTTCCAGCCTCGATCCATCGAGTCTCCACAGCTACCGTCTAGGATCTCCGGGCACTCCGTGTCACAGCACTTCTGTATAACTACGCAAGTCAGAAAACGCTAATACACAAACCACGCAAGTCACAGCAGAACTACAAGTTAAATTATGAGGTGTCTGAAAGTCAGAAAACTACTCTAATGAAGATAGTAAACACTACTCTAGCAGAGAACAGCTTTAACCATGTGAGTCTCTCGTATTAAATAACAAAAATAGAAAGTGAGATTACTGGTGTAAGGTTATGTTAGTCAGCACATACAAACACAACACTACCCTAGCCACAAGGAAGTGAGGGTATGTTTACTTTCGTTACTGTAAACTACCAAATCAAACAATTAAACCTAAACACAACACTATTCTAGCCAAGTCAGACAATTGTAATGTTAAGAAACATGAAGATACTATTAACAGTAACTTAAATGAGAGAAAAGGCTGTAAACACTACGATGAAGCAGAAGTGAACAGACAAGAAATCTTACACTTTACACCCACCCTAAGGAGATGTATCGATACACCTACCTTTGAACATACAATCCTCAGCTCTTGCGATGATCAGACTATTTTTGCATTGTTCCGTTCATTGCTTTTACACTTGGCGTAACGTAATATAACCTTACATTGTATTATTTTAGCGAATTTCCCCTATAGGGAAGAAGCTATTACCGTAGTCGGCATGGTAAGACCTAGGCCCGGGACCATGATAGCTTTTCGTTTTGAGGTCCCCAGACCCCAAAAACACCATTCGTTCGAAACTGTAGATATATATATATATATATATATATATATATATATATATATATATATATATATGTGTCCGTGAGCACGATAACTCTCGTAAAAATTATCCGATTTTGATGAAATTTGGTATAAACGTGTAAAGCAACATTTATGACTTTAAGTTCGAAAACCAGCCCGATCGGCCTATCCGAAGGGGTTTTTTGGGGGGGTTTTGTACCCCAAAAATGGGTTTTTTGAATTTTTTACATGTAATTTTGGAAATAGTCAAATTTTATTTTTTTTCATTGGATTCAGCTTAAAAAAACACACAATTTGGTATTTTGATCATTTCTCTACGTCAATTGGTTACCGAGATATTGAAAGTATTAAACACAGTTTTAGGCTCGCACCTGCCCCCCTACCCCATACCACTTTTAGACCTCAGAGGATATCTTTTTTTAAATACCCGCGTTTGAGCTGACTTTATTAAAATTTTGTAATACATTGTAGTATGTGAAAAGTTGCTAATTTTCATATATACTTGCATTTGAATAGACTTGATTATTATTTGTGAATAAATCATAGTTTTTGTGTTACACTCACTTATACTATTTTATACTTTGTGAATATATTCTAGTTTGCTTACTTTAATCCTATAAATTAATCTTAACCGATATCGTTTAGGACCCTCTTAATGAAATTCATATAGATCAAACTTATGTAAATAAATACCGTATGCATGGGCTGAAAACCGTTTTTAAATTTACAAATCCACCTCGGGGAGTATCAGACATTAACTGGTTAATGCAAGGATTCTCCCAATTAGTTGGCCGCATGAAAGCCAAACCGTCTTACGGAGATTATCTAAGTTTCACATTGCAGAGTCTTAACTTAAAAAACAAGGACACGGGCTACGTGGCCTTTCGTCTGGCTGCTTAAGTATATAAAGATATGTTATGGAATATATTTGGCGGAATTGTACGGTCTAATACTGAGTGAATTACATCTACGGACACATTTACATAATAGTGTACGCGTGTAAACTTACCAGTAGGTAAAGGGAAAGTACGTAGAGGGATGTTTAATAATTTTAACGAGGAAGTAAAGCTAGGAGGGGCGTTATTGTAATCAATAATAATGATAACATGTGTCTCCCTCGGGCTCTAGCAGTAGCTCTAGCTTATACGAGAGAAGATCCAGAGTGCCAAGCGGTTCGGAAAAAAAGCAAACCGCCAGCCCGTTAGGGCTCAGGAACTTGTACAAAGAGCGAGAGAATTTATCCCTGAGGAGGGAGCAGGCATCTCTGAACTTGAACAATTTTAATATTTGCTCAATAATTTTAAAATCACAGTGTACAATTACAACACTAAAGGCCGCCAAGGATGTTTTGATGGGCATGTAGAAAACGCTAAATTCAAAATTAACCTGCTATTTTACAATGGTCACTACAATGTAAATACTAGTATTACTGCTGCGTTTGTTTTTACATACTTTTTGCGAGGTTTGCCATATACCGAATGATCACAAGTCACGTCACAGATGCTCAAATATTTTTCTGGCGTGTCAAACTATCTCCCACCTTATAAAGCGGAAAATGGAGGTATTCTATGTCCTAAATTTAATTCAACGTACAAGAACAGACTGTGCTTTGCCGCACACCAAAGTGAACGGTGTAATAGCGTCAAGAAATGTACCGACTGCGCAAAATTAATTCTTCTCACTGATAGGAGGTCGGAGCATGTTTGTGGAGAAGTATTCTCTAAAACGTGCAGAAGTTTTAAACACCAAAATCATAAATGCTACATGAGACCTGACAAGGGTATACCACCTAAAGGCGACTTTTTATACATATTCTTTAATTTAGAAACGCGTCAGAATGAGTTCCACCCAATAGAACCTGAAAAGCAGGTACATCAAGTAAACCTCTGCGTTTCGAGACAGTACAGTTGGAAATGTATCGCGGGAGAAACGTGCGATGAATGTAAACATCCTATGAAAGTTTTTCAAAAGTGACCCGGAAAACATTTCATTGACTATGTCATGAATGTCCGAGAGGGATTCGAACAAGTCTGCGTAATCGCTCCCAACGGTAGGGGTTTTGACTTTCAATTTCTCTTAAGGTTTCAATTTCTCTTTCAATTTCCCTGGAAGAAACCAAACTCACACCTGGCGTAATCATGAGAGGAACAAAGGTTATATTAATGGAAATGGATAATTTTAGATTTATCGATTCCCTCAGCTACTTTCCCATGGTGCTTTTGCTCTGCCTAAAACTTTCGATCTGCCTCCGGAAAAAAGAAGGGCTATTTTCCGCAACTCCAAAAACATTGTCAAACCAAAACTATGTCAGTCCTATGCCTGCCAAGGAGTATTACTACCCCAAAAGTATATTTTGAAAGTCTTAGATGGATTTTGAAAATTGGTAGAGTGAGCAAATCACAAACAACTACGTGTTTGATTTTCAGAAGGAACTACTGGAATATTGTATATCAGACGCTGAGATTCCCTCGCAATCTGCAATAAAATTTAGAACAATGTTTCTCGAGGGATGTAACGGAAACCCCTTCTTGGAGGCCGTCACGATAGTGAGCGCGTGCTTTTTGGCATTCAAACGTAATTTCCTCAAACCGAGAACAATTAGTCTTATACCAAAATCAGGATACCGTATGGTTGATGTACAGTCCACCATTGCATTACAGTGGCTAAGCTGGGAGGAGCATGAGCGTGGAGTATGAATTGACCACGCAGGCCGGCAGAGAGAAATCAAAATGGACGGAGTAAAAGTAGACGGGTTTGGTGGCGAACGCATCTATGAATTTAAGGGTTGCTATTATCACGGATGCCCTAAGTGTTTTCCGTTCAAGAGAGCGGAGCCTCTGAATAAGGACCCCTCAGACACCCAACACTTTTGGTATGAGATAACAAAGAAAAGATTGAAAGGCTTTCGCGCACGCCGTTTCAAACTGTACAGATGTGGGAATGCGAGTTCAGGAAAATTAAAAAGACCATAACCTCTCATATATAAACTCACATCCTATCCTTAATACGCTGTTCCTTAACCCTAGGCAGGCATTCTTTGGAGGCAGGACCGGTAATGATAAAACTTATCACAAGTGCGAGGGCGATTAAACCATTCAGTAAGTTGACGTTTGCTCCCTATACCCCTACGTCTGCAAGTACGGTAAATATCCTTTGGGCCACCCGAAAATCTATGTCGGAGACAAATAATGTTGGAGACAAATAATGTTGGCAAAGGGGATTGAATGTAGAAGTCTCTTGAAATTTAGAGTCCTACCACCCCGGGACCTGTACTACCCGGTTCTACCAACAAAAATGAACTATAAACTAATGTTTGTTCTTTGTAAATCATGTAACTCAAATAAATGGTTCTTTCATTGAACGAAAACCCTCTAGAAATCAGTGAAACTAGAATCAGACGTACAAACGGCAGAGACATCGTGACAGTTCGCGAAACAAAAATATTTAAAATAACAGGCCCTAAAAGAAAATATAACGTCAACTACGATACATTACCTTTTGGATACAAAGTTCAAAAACTCCCCTAGCCCACCATTCCTCCCATCCAGCATCACTAACCCCCAAATCGTCACTTTAACTTTCACTTAAAACCACATCATAACAATCACCTATGTCAATTTCGTTCAAAACATTCCAACCTCCCCCACCTAAATGAAACTCCCACTTAGAGTCACTATCGAAATCGCAGTCGTCAAGGTTCAAAAGCGATCTTACGCGATCGCAGAGATAGCCCAATACAAAATCGTGCGTGACTAGAAGCAGCGAGAGCATCATTGCGACTGACTGAAAGTCACATGTGAGCGCGCACATGTGGCCCCCTGGAGCGGAAGCTCCCACTACACCGCTCGTCCCCATCGCTCACCATCTCTTTCACACGTCCTGCAGAGTAACAGTGTAATTTATCGGTAAATTGTGTTCAGATCCAATTAAAGCTGTTTACCGGGGACCATGAGGTATTTTACGATGTAATTCCTTGGTTATTTCTGTCTGAGTCCTGTAAAAGGACGGGTCACCCTGCAGTTTAACGTTATAAATTCTCGGTCGAACGTTCCCGAGTCCACTGAAAATACTTTACCGTGGGTTACATTTAACATGACCGTAATGTTTTAAATTTCTGGGTCAAATGTTTCCAATGTAACAAAATGAAAATGACCTGGATGATTTGGGGATTGGGAATTGATGCTGTGGTAGGGACTGGTCAGCCAGTCCCTAGCCTGCGCAAGTCCTTGCCCGTGTTTCATGCCACCGATACCAAACTGATCTACCTAGTTGGAAATATTGTTGGGAACCAGAGATATTAATCCCAGACCAGAAAGCAGCGCCAAGCCAGCTTTGATATACTGAACTAACTGGAAAACATTGAACTAACTAACACCTTCCAAAACTGATATTACTGCATTTTTGGTTAACTAAAAGGGCATGATAATACTACAACTGATTTCCAAACTGTTCATAACTGTGATTTCAAACTGCAAGTGACTCTAAAACATCTTCTGAGAGAATTTGTTAATTAGTGAAAACGTGGTTTTATTCCTGACCTGAACTGACAGGACTCGTTAAGCGAGACCAGCCATATTTCCTGATTCACTACATCTCCAGAGCCTGACGGCTTTCCCCTTAAGGTTGGAACTCCTAGCCTATAATTTTGGTTTGTTATCTACTTAAAACTAGGACTTATCCATGGTACTGCAAGTATTTTCAACGACGATAGCCCTAGTGATGTACACTCAGTGGAGGATGGTAAGACAAGGAAGCAAGTAGGAGGGAGCCGGTCTTTGACAAGTCGAACGAAAAACGACTCAGTTATCATGACAAAACGGCAGGCCGAAGGATGGACAAGACCGGCGGAGCAGCGCAATTGACTTAGTTAGCTGCACTGTGTCACAGCAAGTGCACTAAAAACGGCTTACCGGGGACCGTGATGTATTTTAACGGTGTAATTTATAGGTAAATTGTGTCCAACTCCTGTAAAATGAGGGGGCGTCCTGCAGATTAACGGTGTAGTTTATCGGTCAATTGTGTTCAGATCCAATTAAAACTATTTACCGGGGACCATGAGGTATTTTGACGATGTAATTCCTAGGTTATTTGTGTCTGAGTCCTGTGAAACGACCGGTCGCCCTGCAGTTGAACGTTATAAATTCTCGGTCAAACGTTCCCGAGTCCACTGAAAATACTTTACCGTGGGTTACATTTGACATGACCATAATGTTTTAAAATTTTAGGTCAAATGTTTCCAAGTATGCTAAAAACTGTTTACCGGGGACCGATGTATTTTGACGGTCTAATATATCGGTCAATTGTGTCCAAGTCTTGTGAAACGGCAGGACGTCCTGCAGTTTAATGGTGTAATTTCTTGGTCGAACTTGGTGTAACTTCTTAAGCTTCCTTGTCAAACGTTTCTGAGTCAGCTAAAAATGTCCTCCGGGGGAACATTTAGCTTTGTCTAAATATTTTAAATTTCCCGGTATAACATTTCCAAATACCCTCCCCTCGATGTTATCATGCGTATGCTGTCACGCGCTCTATGCTTTTTACATCAGTAGCAGTTATGGAGCATGTTTGTACAGAGTTCGTGGTATTCTCAAACTTTCATGCGCCCTTACTGATGCGTGATATTTGTCATCCAATGCATGTTGTGCAGGTGACACCACACCTGCACATCGTATATCATAGTGTATTTTCCCATGCTTCAGGGGTCAAGTAACGTGCAGATGGTATGTGTGTGGTTTGATTGCCACGTTTACCATTTTAGCTTCTGCACTGGTTGGCTGGACCACCTTTTATAAAGGTATTTGTCAACTATCTCTAACTCCGGTGAAACCAGGAAAAAATACAACTTGGCGGGAACCTTTACCAAATTCAGGGCCAGTGGAAACTGACCAACTGGGACCATGATGTACTTTGCCAGGAACGATTTAAATTTCCTGGCCAAACATTTCCGAGTCCGCAAAAACAGTTTACCGGGGACCGTGATGTATTTTTAAGGTGTAATTTATTGGTCGAATTTTTCCGAGTCCGCTGACGTTACTTTATCAGGGATTAAATGCAATTTGACCATAACTTCTTAAATTTCCTTGCCAAACGTTTCCGAGTCCGCTAAAGCTGTCCACCGGGGACCATGATTCACTTTGCCAGGAACGTTTTACATTTTCCGGCCAAACCTTTCTGAGTCCGCTAAAAACTTTTTACCGGGGACCGTTATGTATTTGTCGGTATAATATCTTGGTCGATTGTGTCCAATTCCGATGAAAAAGAGTCTACCGGGGGCCGTGGTGTTTTTTTATGGTGTAATCACTCGACTAATTGAGTTCAAGTCCGATGAAAAAGTCTATCGGGGATCGTTGTAAATTTTGACGGTACAACCTCTTGGTCAATTGTGACCAAGTCCGCTTGGGTTTTAGAGGTTTGTATATAATATTATAAAAACAAATAATTATAATTACTACTAATAACGATTTTGGCAGTTTCATTCTTACTTCTGTTTTTATTCTCACCTAAAGTTTTGATGCCACTTTGGGCATCTTCATGGGTAGGAAGGTTATATAAAGAAAACCGATGAAGGGTTTATATAACCTTCCTACCGATGAAGATGTCCAAAGTGGTATCGAAACGTTTAGGTGAGAATAAAAAACAGAAGTAAGCATGAAACTGCCAAAAGCGTTATTATTAGTAATTATAACAATGGCTTACTGAAGTTTAAGAATTGAAAATAATTATCATAACCCAATTGTCATAATGTGTAGTTACCATGGAAAATACGGAGGACAGTAAAAAGGCACAGTATCAGGGGAAAAAGGCAAAGGTATACAGTTAGAAAAAAAACTGTCATTAAAGGAAAATTCAAATAAACATTTAACCATGTTTTCCGTTGTTAACATGTTTTATGTAATAAAGATTTTGTTACAAGTCATACTGCTTAAACTTATGCTGATAAATATAAAATTATAAAGATGGTTCTTATGTTTTTTTTATTTTACCAGTAGGTTAAAGCTATAACTAATATATATATATATATATGTACATTACACAGTTTCCTTATTTTTGTATGAATTACTCTATATTACATTTGGCTATTGTAAACAATATCAAGTTCAGAGTTTTCCGTGAAGCTGTAGAATTTAACCTGTCATAAGTCAAATTTCTTTTTGATGTTACGTAACAGTATAAGAAAAACAGTAAATATTCCCTGATACATGAACAACTTTTAGCTTTAGTTTAACTACATAAATATATGACAATATTAATGCCACTTAAAATAGATATCCGACTTTTTCAAAAATATACATTGAATGCAATTACAGTAAAAATTGGTTTGTTATAAATATAATAATTCCAAGTCCTGAGGAAATGTCATGAGATCCAATCTCCAATACGGATATTACAACGTGTCCCCTTTAGGCAGCTGAATGAATCTTGCTAAGAAGATTGGGGGCTGTAACAGTGACGAAAAGCAATATCAAAAATTGTTTTTCCCTCATATGTCCCTAGATAATAGTTTCCCTTCCGTGCATTCAGTTAGGGTAGTAGTTTTCTTTGAAGCTGTAAAATTAAATGAGTAAGCACCTAAATAGTAATGCTAACGTTTCTTTAATTATTTCTTATTATATTCTAGGCATGATTTATTATTGTATTTGTTATATGAGATGTAATAGACTCTACCTTACGAAGACTGTCACAGTAAATTACAAAGGATTAAACATCCACTGCTAAATTACCTTCTTTCTTTATCCCCTAAGGAATTTGTCCGACTAACCACGTATTTACTTTGTGGCTGATTATCACCGTAAAGTTGTCAAATTGAAGGGAAGATTGAGTTTGAAAATACTCTATATGATTCCAATTATTTTTTATTTCGAACCTCAGGGCTCTACCCTCATGGGTTACAAATTCAACAGTTTATTCTTACGTGGAATTATCTATTGGATTAATGCCACACATTTTTACATCTTAAAAAAATAATTTGAATAAAGATATGCTATAAGACAAAATTGTAACTTTAGACTGTAACTATGTTTTTAGATTATAAATGTGTGCTTGGTTATATTTAGTGTCTATGACATCCCCGTGAAAAGAAAGGGAAATCAATTACTTATAGTTATGTATGTAATGTTTCATACATTTCTAGTTTCTACCGGATTATATTATACCTTACAGTAAGTAAAGTAAAACTATAAACATAGGAGCATATAAAAAGTCAACAAGATCACTATCACGTATTGATCTTCGTCTGTCTTTCAGCCTCCTTAAAACATTCTTGTCAATTTAATATGACCATTTTTAATTTTACAGGAGCCTGGTGAATTTTCCCGGGAAATTTATAATGCCTGTTGACAAGTTTTGTCGTCACCTTTGGTCAATTTTAACACCCGGTTTTAAAATTCAACTTTTAGCAAATTTCCCCTATAGGGAAGAAGCTATTACCGTAGGTGGCATGGTAAGACTTAAGCCCGAGACCATGATAACTTTTCGTTTTGAGGTCCCCAGATGCCAAAAACACTATTCGTTTAAATTTATATATATGTATATATATATATATATATATATATATATATATATATATATATATATATATATATATATATGTGTGTGTGTCCGTTACCACGATAACTTTTGAAAGACGCGCCCGATTTTGATGAAATTTGGCACAAATGTGGATAGTAGCATTTATGACTTTAAGTTCGAAAACCAGATCGATCGGTCTATGGGAAGGGGGTTTTATGGGGGTTTAAAATTTTCCAAAAATCAGTTTTTTTAACTTTTTACCCTAAATTTTTAAAAACACTAGATTTTGGTTATATCCATTTTATAGAGGTTAAAAAAACAAATAATTTAGTATTTTGAATCATTAACCTAGGTTAAGTGGTTGCGGAGAAAATCCAAAAAACGTGTCCCATGTTAATCTTATGGGAAAAAGGTTTTTAGATTTTTCACAGATAGTTTTACTAAAAACTTCACATTTCTGTTTATTAATGTGGTTAGCTCAACAAAACAAACATTTTGGTGTTTTAATCGTTGTTCTACGTCCAACCGTTGCAGAGATATTCAAAGTGCTAAACACAGTACGTTGTCCAATGTTATCCTTATGGAGAATAAATAAAATTCTATATCTCGATTATTTTTGAATGTATATTATTTAAACTTGGTATGTGGCTTCAACTAGTTGTGGTATATTGATATTAGCACAAAAACAAGTTTTTTGTTGATAGTCCCCGTAGCAGCAAACCTGCATACTCGGCCCCATGTTATTCATATGGAGAATAAGTAAAGTTGCATATCTCCCTTAATTATGAACCTAAATTAATAAAACTTGGTATATAGCTTCACCTGGTTCAGTTATATTGATAACTGCAAAAAAAATTACTTATCTTCCTCGTTGCAGCAAACCTGCGTCCTCAACCCTAATGTTATTCTTATGGAGAATAAATGAAATGCTATGTATCACTTATTTATGGATGTATTTTTGTGAAACTTGGTAAGTAGTTCTATGTAGTAGTGAGTCACATATATATGCATTGGAAATTCGCTGAGTACGCAGGTTTGCTGCGACGGGGGTATTTTATATTTTTTTTAAGAAAACCTATAAATTTTATTGTGTAAACAAAACTTTGTACAACAACGGTGCTAGGTAATAAACCACTGAGTTTAAGTAATGTTTTTTTTTGTATTCATAGCTACTTAAGATGAATTATCCAACACAATTTGTCTAATTCGTCGTATAAAAACAAATGGGGGAAAACCACCCGCCACGAACTGTGATAAAAGTTCAACTGTACATGATTTAGATTATACGTATTTATTGTTTATATTATACGAGTATTTAGATTGCAGAAAGTAATTGGCTGTAACACATTTGATTACATGTGACTATGTTTAAGATTAAATCGATAATTTAGCTAAAGTTATGAATAGATTATTCGTGTACCATTTGTCGGCCAACTGCACTTATTATGCATCGTCAAAGTATTGTTTGTTTGAATATAATTTCATAGGCAGTAACTAAAAATTAATATTAAAAATACAAACAATATACTTTTCTACAGCTTTTATATCATTTCTGTATACAATTGTGGTTTCTCTGAATGTTTGACAATATGAAATTTACTCTGTGAACCTTACACATAAACGATAATCATAATGAAATACCTTACGGGAAGTATTTGAGGTATCATAGTGTTTTTTAAAAGCGTAATCAATTGTTTGTAAAATTAATATTGTATCTAAGTACACATTTGCATTTTCACTTATATAAATGGCTGCTGGCTATATCATTCCCGAAGGCTGAACCACATTTATATTACCACGGTTATACTGTGATTGATGTTGCCCCATTCTATCCCGGCTGTAACCGTGGCTGTTGATGTGTTAACTGAAGGTTTACTACACCGATGGATCGCAAGGCAGAGCAAGTGATGAGAGACTGGATGTAAAGTGTCGAGTCTCAAAGGTCGTAAAGCAGATAACAATTACACGGGGAGCGACTCTGGGGCTTCCGACGGCCAACTTTGCATCAACCTGAGTATAGTGAAAGAACTCATTACTTTGTTCAAATTCCTATCTGTTTGGAAACAATAATAGTATTGATACATGTTTGGGAGTGTATTTTAAAATAATACATTTACTGAAAGACTGTTATATGTAATAGGTTACAGATTTCTTTAAATAAAGCATGAGGTCAGAGTTTGACCTAAATAGCCATGTACTTTTGGTTTTTTCACTATACGTATATTAACAATAAAATAATAACTAGGTGTTGTAGTAAACACCATAGAACTGTTAAATACTTTTGGTGTTGTAACTACATTTTTTATTGTTTTTATTGTATTCATAATGTTTAAACTTCAGGGCTATATCAACAGCAGCAAAGAAATAATTGAATAAATAATTGTATATGTAACAAAAAAAAAGGTTTCATATAACTAATAACAAATAAAATTATGTTTGGTTTTATGCAATTATGTGTACAATGTTTACTTATAAAATCCATGTGCAAAAGTATTTTTACGTGTTGTTGATGAAGCGGCTATGTAAAATACCCCCGTAGCAGCAGACCTGCATACTCAGCTAATTTCCAATGCATATATATATGTATCTTAATACCACATAAAGCCACATACCAAGTTTCATCAATATACATTCATAAATAAACTATTTATGACATTTTAATTATTCTCCATAAGAATAACATGGCGGCTGAGTATGCAGGTTTGCTGAAGCAAGGAACACAAAAAATGGGGTTTTATACAAATATCAATATAACTCATGTAGGTAAAGCCACATACCAAATTTCATTAATTTATTTTCATAATGAAGGGAGATAACACGTTACTTATTCTCCATAAGAATAACATGGGGCTGAGTACGCAGGTTTGCTGCTACGGGAGCCTTTGGTAAAAAATTGTTTTTTGAGCAATTATCAATGGTCCACAACCAGATGAAGCCGTATACCAAGTTTTGTCAGTATACGTTCATTAATAAGCGATATATAACATTTTTATTTTCCTCCATAAGAATAACATTAGACAACGTACTGTGTTTAGCACTTTCAATATCTCGGTAACCAATTGACGTAGAGAAATGATCTAAATACCAAATTGTGTGTTTTTTAAAGCTGAATTCAACTGAAAAAACTAAAATTTGACTATTTCCAAAATTATATGTAAAAAATTCAAAAAACCCATTTTTGGGGTACAAAACCCCCCCAAAATACCCTTTTGGATAGAGCGATCTGGCTGGTTTTCGAACTTAAAGTCATAAATGTTGCTTTACACGTTTATACCAAATTTCATCAAAATCGGATAATTTTTACGAGAGTTATCGTGCTCACAGACACACACAAACACACATATATATATATATACAGTTTCAAACGAATGGTGTTTTTGGGGTCTGGGGACCTCAAAACGAAAAGTTATCATGGTCCCGGGCCTAGGTCTTACCATGCCGACTACGGTAATAGCTTCTTCCCTATAGGGGAAATAGTGTATTATCTATTATCTATTATTAGACTAGGCATATTCACTGACACTAATTGAGTTTATATTAAGTAAAGAGTAGTTTATTTAATTGTGTATACTAGTTAATCAAGTTTGTTTCAATTATAATTGCTTTAAACAATTCCTAGTAGCGTATTCCTTAGCACAGTAAGTGTTGGTATGCATTTAACAATGTCTTAAAACACATATACAAATTTTAAGTATTTGTAACTTATACTCGTTATTATCATTACTTATAATAATACTCATCAAGACTGGCAGTAATCAAATTGGCCAACTACAATCGATTACCTTTAAATGTGTATATTTACATAAATATATATTTTTACGCAATGCAATATGTTTTTAATCACATCTCGTCAATTTATATTTGATTTAAAACAAATTGCACCTAACCAAAGTTTCGTTTTAGAGTTGACCTCATTCAATACATTGTATATCACAGTTAAATAAAATAGACTATTTAATTTTCGTAATCTGGAAAAGATCTTGCACGATGAAGTAGAACTTCTATTGGATTTATTTTGAGATTATTCCTCCAATAAATACCATCCAAGCAATATGCCAGGAAATAATAATAAAAATAACAGTATTAAAATAAAAATATATATAAAACCACATAAATGTGTCACAATAGGAAAATGTAATGAGTAATGTTATACGACAGAGATGTGATTTTACCGTTCACATCACGTAGTGTATATCTATGGATTTACATGGCGTTACATAACCAGCAACTGAGCACTCGGTTGCTGGAGATAGGATACGACTCTGGGCTTGTCTAGTCCCATGATGCTGGGTTATTATGTATAACTGTAGATTCAGACAAGAGGTAATTCTATTGGTTTTAAATCAAATAAAGTATATTTCGTAACAATTAATTTACGACCTCTGAGGTATCTGTATTTAGGTGTAATAATTTAAATACATAAACATGTATTTGACTCTAATGTTAGGCTCCTGATGATATTTTTTCTTTTTGATTTTATATTTTTATTTCAGATTAATTTTTTTTGCTCGTTGTTATAGAAAAAAGTGTTGATCTAATTTTAATTTATAATTATTTTCTTATTTATTGTCAGTACTTGAAATAACTTTAGTTTTATAATGCAATAAATTGATGGTAATCTCGCCTCAGAGTTAACCAACTTATATTTTCCGTGTAAAGATAAAACTTACTGTATAATGTAATTTTTTGTAAAAAAAGTAATTTATATATTTTTTCTCTAACTTATTATTAACTTTGTAAACCTCTCCCTAATGACTCCAATTTAGACATATTCAGGGATAAAATGTTTGTATTTAAAAAGTAAAACATGATTACATGGCTTAGAACATGTTCAATAATAATGTCACCAAATTATATATTTTGAATGCAGTATATATGAATGTATATTGTGATTAAAATAGTTAAAATGGTGAATGTAATGAGTAATTTTTCCAATACTAATTATGAATAGTTCACCCTTCTTTTCAGGTTTGAATAAAACCGGAATCAAATATTAAGATTGTAACAAAATCGTTTAATCGTTTATCTAATATAATTAGACCAGTTAAAACCCTCGCATCGTGTAGTATGTGATGGTTTTTTACCCAAAAATTGGTAAACATCTCTTAAAAAATCCACTAGGTAACAATAACCTAAAAATTTCATTGTTTAGACTTTAAACACAAATCAAACGTAGAATGCAAACAGTAAAACGAAAAGTCCATAACATGCTGCCTCATAACATGAGATACCCTCATAAACTGCGAGATATTGAACTCTTGTCTGCTATATCCTCCACTTCTCTTTTACGATCGTAGTTTTACACTGTTTTACATAAACACAAGGCTTATCAAAGAGTGTTTAAGCAAGTTGCAGTATCTTGTGCTTAAATGACGAGAGATAACTTATTGTATAGAACTTTACTAACGATGTTGCTAATTATGAAACGAATAATAATACTTGCTAACTGTTGAACCCAATTATATTTTATCCGAACGCGTCCTTTTGTTCCTTGAGTTTATTTAGTATTGGTGCTATCATGTAAGTGAAATTTAAATTAATTGTGAATCCACCAACATTTTTAAGTCCGCATGGACATAAATTAAATAATTTCTTTATTAAATTAAATAATTTCTTTGTTACAACTAAACCGGATAGATAAAATAGACATACAACACTATAAAGTATATTTACACTTATACTGTACTTACATACAAGACGGTAAAATATACGAAAAATATGTTACAAGGCGATCGATTTCAACCTGTTACACCGGTCATCATCAGGCCCAATCAGAGAATGACAGAAACATGATGGCGAACAGCTTATATACTATTGGTTACAGAAAGTTCCGGAAACAAGTTGCGTTAAGTACTACCAGAGCCAAAGTTGACCTATTCATTGATCAATTTATCCCTATCCTTACATTTTTCCTTAAAAATAAACAATTCATCCCATGCATTCATTATATTTTTCATTTCTTACACATATGGAGAATATTCAAATTGTCATCAATTGTTCCCAATGAGTGGCCATTTTCCAGGAGGTGTTTTGATCTTTCCGGTTTTCGGTTCTTCCATGTTGAAACATGATTCTTGTATCTTTTTACAAGATATTGTTTTTTGTATATTCTACCGTCTTGTAAGTAAGTACAGTATAAGTGTAAATATACTTATAGTGTTGTAAGACGTATTTTATTCATCCTGTTTAAACATACTTTACAAAACGTGATTTACAATAATAATAATTTTTTCGACACATAATAAAAAATCTAAAAGTCTCCAGAAAATACATCAGTTTTACTGAAAATATTTTATCCAATGTCTTTTATTGTTTAAAGAATTATCAAGTTTGCAGAGCAAAAGCTAATTGCAAAGCGAAGGTTATTAATTCCTAAACATTGTGGTAGCCCTTTTAACTGCTAAGTTAATCGTGGAGACAAACATTGATAAGCTTTACTTGTATATTTTATCTTAGAATAACTGACTTAAAAAAATATTCTTGACATGAAGTACACGGAAATAAATGACCATAACTATAACCGGGTCTTGGTTTATTTGAATGAACGGTTCCTGTTTAATGATTGAAATTACCGTAAGCAGTTTAAATAAGTAAACTAACTGACAAAATAAATATGACCAGTATGTAATTTATCAACAGGCAAATACAAATTTTGGTTGTAAATTTACCACTGTAAAATAATTAAATGGTCTCTAGGGTGAGGTAGTTTACTTTGATGTCGAATTTCTCTCCACTAAAAGCCATGTGAATATTTTATTTTTGAATAAAGTGGAAACCCCAGCATTTTATTTGTGTATAACTTCTATATTAGTGATTACAAATATTCATACATTTGTTTTCAGTTAATAAAATTACTCTAGTTTTAAAAGGTTTATAAAATAATCTATAGCAAAATTGGGTATAATTATCTTAATAATGAATGAAAAAAAGGATAGTATTATTAATATTACATGTAAAATTTACAACCTAAACGTATTAAAAGAGTTTTAATATTGACGTCAGGTAGAACATAATTATGTTGAATTTATAACTAAGCTGACGTGACAGTCCTTAATGTAACTAGATTCTTACAAATGGTTCTAAAAATTAATCAATTTTTGGTGAAGCTAAAATATACACAAAATATTACCATTACATTGCTACCTTACAAGTATTCCGGTTTTCTGTACACTTCTATGTTAAAAAAGGTATATTTACTACAAGGAAATCAATATTTTCAATTCTTCCAAATGACACGACACAATATGAAACCCCTCAGATATGCAACGGAATTCAATAGCTCATGCGGATATTACCTCCACCACCTCCATCTCTGTCGCCGCGTCCGTATCAGGTCGTGGAACTCGGATGGGTAAAATTAAATATATATATATATATATATATATATATATATATATATATATTCTAAAGTGATGATAAAAGCTAAAAAAAACTTCTAGTTTTTAACTGGTGTAAAATCAGGCTTATTGTCTATCGTTAAAACTAAATAGGAATATTCTATTTAATTTATAAAAACCTTATAACGGGTAGTAAACTCAAATAAACAAATGTGTTATGTAACTAATTTTAGGTTTAACGTTACATCTAAGGGTGTTAAAAACACTGTAGACTGGTAATACTAACCAAAAACATTAAAAAATACACAAAACACAATAAGAAGGGTGGGAGCTTGACTGAATCAACAATTAAAGTTATATTCAAGTAAAAAAGGATTCTTAGTCTATATTGCCTACCGTTTGTAATTTAATTAGGCGTTTTATCATAGAGAATTTAACTAACCCTACAATTAGTTAATAGAAACTAATAAAAGTACTATAACATTACAATTTTCGTCAAACTATATTCCAGTTTATTATATACGTTAGGAAAATAGTCATGTTGTAATTGTGAAGTTTTCATACGAAAAGTTTATTAAAAAGTTTCTAAAAGGTTATAAAAATGTGTAGCTGTAAAGCTCCATCTTAAGATATTTCTTTATTTGTCAGAAGAAGTAATAAGAAATTTAACAAAGGACGGGTTATTAATCCTTGAACTTTCTTGGATTAAAAGTTAATGGAATAATTAGAACGAACTTTAACGAATTCGTTTATTTATTATTGCATTGTTTATATTAAAAGTTGGTAAATGTGTTATGAACCATTTTGAAATGTATTTTATATGTTAATAGAACATTTTAAATATTCAAGTGGCAGTTTTATATATAAATACATTGTGAACTAATTGGACTAATAACTGTTAAAAATAACTTTTTTTGAAATTGTTTTATCCTGATGACATATTAATACAGATTTAAATATATCATTTTAAGGTAAGACCAACAATTAATTTAATGCAATCAAAAGTAATATTAAAACTAAATAAATACATTAGTTTTGTATGTTTTTACTTAGACTTTCCAATTACGACAACCAATTTTTATATTGAATGGGAAACCAAATATCTTTACAAATAATAAATACTAAATGTTAGTTGTTATTCAATCTAATGTTAAACCCAAATTTAGGTAAAATTCTGATATTCTGTATATGTATTACAAATTTATTCATTACTTTATCTGAGCTTACTGTAAGATTTTTACGTCCCAGTGTAATCATAATAATGAATTTGGAGACACACAAAGTATTTGACAAACATGAATTTTGAAGAGCATTGCATAACTCTATAAATTTAAATGGTACTGACATTGCAGTTTCGTTGTAATGTATTTTAACTCTTTACTTTGATAACTTTGATAGTTATTACTCTTAATGCATAATGATTACTTCTTGAATATAGCAATACTGTTTAGGAAACATTATATTAGATTAAACAATGTTTAATACTTTGGATTAAGAAGGAAGGCCCAAATCGGCCTATGTTTAAATTGTTATGAAAAAGTTTTAAAACCTTACTACTCCAAAATAGACTGTGGTTAAAGGCTTTTACATTTAAAGATTACACCGTAGGGATAAGGGTTGCATTCCTTACACCATATTGCCTCTTACTCTTAATAACACATTATTTCTTAAGTATTGTAACGTTAGAATAAATTAAGCAGGATATTATATCACAATATTTTGAAAACCCGGTAAAACTTTACAATGGAACACTTAAGTCTTCATTTAAAAATAAATGAAAACGTACTTTTAATCTTCCAAGTAAAGACCTATCAACTAAACAATTTGTTTCTTAAGGCTAAGATAAAAGTGACGAAAGGCTAAAACTATTAAACAACCTATACTAACAAATGTCTTGTTTTACAATAATTTATTCGTCAACAAATTTGTCTAAAATATACTAATTATCAGGGCAATTAGGTAGATTACCACCAGACATTATAGTCTAACGTTATTGGCTGGGACCAGCATCCAGCTATTACAACAGAGAATGTGGCAAGGGTAATTTCCTGATTGGACTTACATTATTAAAACCAGGACCCTGACTGGCCACATGAAACCAAGCAATATTCGAAGTGGGGCGAAACAGATTGCTATGAAGTGTATTCACCATAGTTTTTTCTCGCAAATTTGGATTGTTTAAAAACACATAATAGTATAATGCATTCACATTTTAGAAATGTTACCAATAAAAAGGCTTTTTAAGGAATGTAACTTTTATCTTCCACATATAGGCTCTTGCGTATTAATTTATAAATGGTTGGTAAGATAAATATATCTGTAAACAATGCAGGTTATAAAGTAAATTTCTTCTTAAATTATAAAATTCCGATTACAAAGTATGAACTAGTCCAATTTGCCTTTGCCGAAACAATAAGTAGGCATAATAAGCTACCTGATTTTAAATGGATTGCCAACTTATTGAAAATCGTGACAAATACATAATTCTAACACGTAATGTTTTTAAGATTAGGGTTGTGAGGTGTTATAATCTTATCATGATCTTAATACAATATAATTTTGTGTTTGAAAACCTATTTTTTAAAGAGTTGTTGTTTAATTATGAGAGTAAATGTTTTATGTTTTCTATTTCCGAGTTAGGAAATTTTTTTGTATCCCAACGACAATGAAATTTTTCATATACACTTTTTTACAAACGTTTATCATGAAACTAACTTTGCAATTAAAATGTGTGTGTTGATGATTATATGTTATTTTCAACTCAAATGTAGTATTTTACGCTTATCCCAGTGCAGCAAACTGCATTAGAGGTAATACGCGATGTGACAGGGAGGTTGGCATAGTATCCGCATCACATCTTGAGCCTGAAGGAAATGGAAAAACATTATATGAAGGTGTTCTAAAACGCTTAGTTTTCCGTCTATCTGTGTGTATGTGGTTTTTAATTAATACGTTATATCTTGGGAACATCTAAAGATATTGAATTCAAACTTAATATACGTATTACATCTAATAACACTCATTTTGGAACAGAATACCAAGTTTCTACTTGATACCGTTTCAAAATGGCGTCTTTATTTTTTTCAACACTAAATAACCGTAATATTTAGGAAAAAATAGTAAAATCCAAAAAGAGTTGTATTATTTTGTCTTAAACATAATTTTATAATGATTGTAGCGATAGGATTATTAATAACTAGTGATTGTGATCTTTTAAAGTAAAAACATGCTTTTTTGCCATTTCTAGCCTCAAACATAATTTGTTAACCAACAAAATCACGAGTTTTCAATTATTTATAGTTTTATTATTACAATGTTCATTCCATAATTTTGAAGACTAAATAACACAACTTTTTTGAATCCTACATTTTTTCTACATATTACGGTTTTTCTGATATTTAGCTTTGAAAAACAAAACATGCCGCCATTTTGAAATGGTACAGAGTATAAACTTGATATTGTATACTCAAATATGTGTTATTAGGCATGTACCAAATTTGAAGTCGATATCATCGTATGTTCCTAAGATGTAACATATTAAGTAAAAAACACATATAGACCGACGGAAAACTAAGCGTTTTAGGATATACCTTCATATTACATTTGTTTTCTTTTTGTACAAGAAATCATTTTCCAAAGTCCTGAAAGGTTTTTTTAACACCATATATAGTTGAGTTTTGTGTTATACTGTATTGTAGATTGTTGGACAAATTATTTCATATTAACCATCTAGGATTGGAAATGAACACATACGAAGGGTTTTGGAGTATTGATAAAATATGTAAATTGAAACCTAATGGAATAGTTTTAAAATCATTAAACGTATAGTTTATTTTTACTTTTTTAATAAAACCATTACAAATCAACACTAATTTCCATAAGTAAAGATTATTTTGTACCAAATATTTTAAACACAGACCAAATACATTTTGTGGTGATATAATTTGTATATTTGCTTGTGTCTAGTGGTTAGCAAGTCGGACATGACAAGATTGCATACTAATGTAATTGAACTACGTCTCATTAATAATCATCAAATTACTGCTCCTCATTGGCCAGAATGGAGTAAGACCTGAGGGCGAAAGCCTCAGTAGGACTAGCCTAATACAATGTGGTAATCAGTTTGCAGGATAGTGTTCGAAAGAATAAATGACGTTTTTAAAGTGTGAGGTTTCTCGAAGGTGGTCATTTTATAGTTATGGTGAAAATACGATTGCTAAAAGGCTTGAAAACGGCCCCACGAAACTGCTTCTGGACTACAATGTTAGTATGGATATTTTTTTCTAACCCTAGGACTGACCCACTTGCATAACAAAATTGTTATGTTAAATTTAAAATGTTTTTCTTGTTGCGACGAAAGGCGCTCGGTCTAGGTACTGTGATTAAAAAATAATAAATTTTCCTAAAATATAGCCTAATTTTATTTTTGTATTTAAAACTGATGAAGGGGTTGATGTAATACGGCATATTTTAATTGGAATAAACAGTAATTACTGTCACTATTGTGGCCGTTTACGTTAACTAGGTTTCTCTGAAGAGTGGTTAGGTGTTGCCACAATATGTTGTTATTACATACACCAGAATTAGATTAGTAAAAATGTTAAAAATACCTCTGTTTTCTATTAATTTCCCAAATACAATATAACATATGAAAACTATAAGTTTATTCTTTTTTCGGCCACACTTTGGCATCAACAAACATTGAAAAAACATTATCACAAATATTTCTTAAATTAATAAGTGAATATGTTCTTCATCGACTAACTTTACAATTTTAAATTCTGTGGGACGGTGCCGTCGTATCAAAAAACCTAGGAAGAACCTAAAGTCAAATGTCTTCCTTCATAAAAGAAGGAAAATTGTCTGAAAATTGTATGCCTCTGCTCCATATGATTTTCCCGGACGGCATGAAACACTCTCTTAATTTATGAAGTTTAACGTTAAACCATGTGTTCATAAAATACGAGAATTTATCGTAATACCTCAAGATAAACTATAAACAAGTTTAAATATAACTTTTGATAAAGCCTAGGACTTCTCACTTAATCTAAGATTGTAAACAAAAGTCGAATACAACAGTAACCAAGCAAAAAATAATCAAACTAGAGTTACGGGGTGATTATGGAGTAAAGTTCTTGATAAAAATTAAATAACAGTTTGTTTCGTGTATCATTTAATTGGTGTACCACCTTATCAGGCTGTATGGCTCGGCACTGCTTGGTTATAAATAAATGTAATTGCGATACAATAGTAGTTGACAAAATATATAATTGTTCATAGTTAGAATTTTTCTGTAGCCATTTCTGTGACATAGATATTATTGCAAAATAAATATTACTGAGAACAATTTCCGATATAAATGTATGTAATAGAAAAATTAATTTATAAGTTTAAAAAGAAATACCGCCGTCGCAGCAAACCTGCATACTCAGCGAATTTCCAATGGATATATAAATGTCTTAATACTACATAAAGCCACTGACCAAGTTTCATACAAATATATTCATAAACAAGTGGTATATACAATTTTAATTATCCTCCATAAGAATAACATTGGGGCTGAGTGCTCAGGTTTGCTGCAACAAGGAACATAAAAATGGGCTTTTATGCTAATATCAATATAACTCAACTAGGTGAAGTCGTATACCAGTATTTATTAATTTATGTTCATAATTAAGGGAGACATATAATTTAATTATCCTCCATAAGAATAACATGGGGGTTGAGCACGCAGGTTTGCTGCTACGGAAGCCTTTTGCAAAACAATTTTTTTTAAGCAAATATCAATAGACCACAACCATATGAAGCCTTATACCAAGTTTCGTCAGTATTCGTTCATAAATAAGCGAGATACAAATTTTTACCTTTCCTCCATAAGAGTAACATAAGACAACGTACTGTGTTTAGCACTTTCAATATCTCGGTACCCAATTGACGTAGAGGAATGATCAAAATACCAAATTGTGTATTTTTTTAAGCTGAAGCCAATGGTAAAAACCAATTTTTGACTTTTTCAAAAATTATATATAAAAAATTCAAAAAACCCATTTTTGGGGTACAAAAGCCCCCCAAAATACCCCTTCCAATAGAGCAATATGGCTGGTTTTCGAACTTAAAGTCATAAATGTTGTTTTAAACATTTATACCAAATTTCATAAAAATCGGATCTTTTTTACGAGAGTTATCGTGCTCAAGGACACACACACACATATATATATATATATATATATATATATATATATATATATATACAGTTTCGAACGAATGGTGTTTTTGGGGTCTAGGGACCTCAAAACGAAAAGTTATCATGGTCCCGGGCCTAGGTCTTACCATGCCGACTACGGTAATAGCTTCTTCCCTATAGGGGAAATTCGCTAAAAAATATATATACTTTAACTACTTCTATAGATGGAGCCCCCTCCCCGATAAAAGGATCCAAACAATTTCAAAATGTTATATTTTATTATTACCCTAATCATAATGGCAGACCAGCATATTACAACAGCCAAGAAAAAGGATTGTAATAATGTAAATTCATTAACGAATAATTTGTAATGAGAATAACAATAACTCTTGTATTGTTTTGTTATTATATGTACTCTTATCAGTTAGACGTCTACGTCTGTGTGGTATGCAGTTTGTTCTCTAAATATTTATATAAAAGTGTGATCTTAACAGGATGCAATACTAGGAAGACCTCGGAAGTTAAACTAAACCGTTTGTCAAATGTTCAAACAAAAACCAGTTGGGCAAATAAATAGTGTGAGACAAGCGTTTTCTTTATTAAGTGTTTTGTTTGAGCTCTTTGTCTTTAGATACAAATATTGGACGCAGACTATTTAGCTGACTACAATCAATGGAATGGTTTATTTTTACTTTTTTTAAGAAAACTATTACAAATTAACAATAAATATAATTCACAGGTTGAAGAAACGAAAATGTACCTATAAATAATGTAAGCAATGTTAAACAAAGAATTATATTCGTACAATGGGCTTTAGTTTGGATTTATATCGCCACATTATTGCACACAAGATGCCGCTCCCTAGGTTACTTTGTGCGTTTGGATTTAATAAGAAAAACCTTTTTATAACAAAGCTGCTGTGCTCTTTTTCAATTCAGAGAATGTCTTTTAACATGTATAACAGGTGATGGCATTATAACAGTTCTTCCTAACTCTCATAAGGAGAACTTAAATATATATATATATATATATATGTCTAGTAGAATAAACTTTTTAAATATCCAAAACAGAATATAAAAAAGCCAATAAATAGTATTGCATAAAATAAACTGAACCAAATATTTTGTTCTTAAACAAATAGATTCAGTTATGTTATTGGTTCTTGATCGTCTATTTAATATTTTTTCTACTTAAATTACGCTTGGCATATAAAGTGTAAATAAATTGGTATATTAACCGTGAAGACCAATTTACAGTTCATATTTCTTAAATGGCTTATTTTTTTGTTTTAATGAAGCGGACTAGAATACACAGAGGCATTTAATTAAATGTAAACACGAATCTTAGCTAAAAAGAGGAAACTCTAAGAGGTAAATCTTATGCTGTAATAACGCGGGGCCATAAATCCAAACTGCTGGCTCCCTGCAAATATGTATGTAAAAGGAGTTTTCGCAAATTTATGTCTACATTTCTTTCCTGCCTTGTAAGCTTGTAACGTTGATTATTTTTTTATTACTTTTACCTCATGTATTTTAACACTGTTTAGTTAAATCATTTAAATAATTAGTTACAATTTAAGTCCCACTTTAGACATTGATTAATATATCGCGGTCTTTATACAAATAAAAAAGAACCATTATAATGTAACAAACAAGCGTGGGGTATTTAAATAAATAATTCATTCATATAATTATTTCAATAGTATAAAATTAAATTGTGTTTTAAAACAATGGCTTTTGTTTTTCAAACTACTAGCAGTTGGTGGAAATATTTTATCACTAGAATTATTGTTTACGGTCATGTAAATACAGAGGTATAGATTCAGTTAGGTACATTACGAGCTTACTGACGTTTAGCATTGTATGACACAAATTAGTTTGAGCCTACAGAGAGTTTTAAATTAAATGAAAAATTCTTTATTTTAACCCATTGAGGTAGTAATTTTATTCTATTTGTAGTAGCCTATAACGGGAATTGATTGGTGCTGCACTCAAGTAGCAAAATATGTAACTAATGACCGCGGGCGTCTACGGTTCTATCCGCTAGGGGCGCGGACTGACTGAAAAGACTTAATATCGCCGCCAGGCCTTTGGTCGTGTTAGCTGAGTTGGCTACGTCGTGGATACACCTTGGCCAGGTAGGTGGCGATACGATGTTCGTGGGTTCGATTCCCGCACACGACCAAAACTGACAAGTTGTGCAACTCTCAATGAGTTAACCAGTCTGTGGCAACGTTGGTGGGAGGGCGCTTTCAATATACCTTAAATAATATTGTTAAAAGTTTCCTCTGTCTAAGAAATATACACTTAATAATTAATAAGATATAATTATTATAATGAAATAAGATGAAGTTCAAGATCCTCCGGTGAACAAATGTTATTGATTTCTTGGAACTTTACTTTTCATTTTAGAAAAGTTTCCTTGGCGCCTCTTGTTGAAAGTTTATAAATCTTAATTACTCTAATTCAACGTTTGGTGCGTGGAAGTTATAAATAACTTTGAGGTTCGTGCTGATGGATACATGAAAAGTTCTGGAATGTATTCTTTTTACTAAAAGAAATACACAATTTTTTTATCATCCGTTTAGTGGAGTTATTTAATGTCAATTGTTAGATAAATAATAATTTCCTATACAGTTATCAAGGAATAAAGGCAAATTACCAATCTTGTAATTGGATAATGTTTATACCGAGTTTATGCACATTCTGTATTGCAGCCATTGTTCAATGTTCGAACGGTATTTTGTCTCCATGCAGACTGAAGACTCGTTCTCAACTTCAAACTTTAATAAAAAGTCTGATTTTTTGCGTTATAATTTTTATTTAGGATGCAATAAAGAAAGAATTCCATTGCCTTAACATACATTCACACATTTACTTGTACTGACCTTATGAGCAAGACTAAAAGAAGTTATTAAAATAGGATAAGGGGATTGTACCGAAGATGATATATGGAACTGTGCTGTAAACACATTGTTACACAAAAATATCGGGTTGGTATAATGATCCTGTAAGCTACTGGAGTAAAATTTATGATTTTTTGTAACAGAAAGTGTGTCGTTGTTTTAATTTCAAAACAAATAGACAAACTAGATTAACATTTAAGTTTTAATGTATTAACACGTAAAAATTGTGTGGAGTCAAATGTTGACTAGATATAGAAATCAAGCATAAGGTTCACAATAAACACTTTTGATTAGAGTGTTTGAAAATTGTATAATAAATATAAATAATCATACTTAACCTTTTTGACACAATACTAGTTTACCATACGAACATGCCAAACTTATATTGCATTCAGTCAAATACTCATAAATAAGCCATATAACAATTTTAATATACTATGAAGTAATTATTTTTTTCTGTTTCATCAGCGGCTATAAGTGTAGTTGTAATTTGAGCTAAATTCGTAGGTGATACATAGTTTAGAGTACCGCATGTAATTGCCTACCATTAGATCTAAGTTAAAGGAATGCTGGGATCTTAACTTCTGTTTGATGACAGTTTGAAGCCATTCGTCTTCACTGGAGTAACAAGTTAGGCTGAGGACACATTGAGTCGAGGTACTTAACACTTCTGCACTAATGTCCCGTGTATCATTATTGCAAAAGTTACAATCATTATTGTTGCCAAGTTCAGTTGTAAAATAACAGCAAAGTAATAATATTCTTCTTCTTAAAACTGATTTTTTAAATAACTGTCTAACAAATATGTTTTTCTGGATTAGTATATATATTTTAAATTATACATTACAAATAATCAAATAATAATAGTTAGGATGATCTAGTAAAAGAAAACTTTCATTCTAAATAGTTATGAAAACTTTCATTTTAAGGAAATTTCCTTGCTGATTATTACTATTAAATAAAACAATAAAGTGATGTTAAAATTATTTATTTAAGTTTTGAACATTACCTTAAATTAAGTTTACAATTTATTAATTTTTATTTTTGTATTAGTAAGTTGAATGTTATTTGGTCGAGCACTAAAAATAAACTAATAAGAACCTATTACGGATGTTTCTATTAATGATAAAAATTGCATATAATAACCTAGCTAAACTCTTAAAATTAGGTCATCTATGTTTTGAAAGATAAGCACCAACACAAGCCCACACTGTGTTTAAACACAAAAATGGGTCATCTTATAAACATACTTTCCAGAAAATTATTTAAAGCCTTTGGCCCGTTTTACCTTAATATAAGTCATATGCCTTAAATCTCAATATATATTTCACTTTTCTCTTAGGAAGCTCTGCATCAAATTAAACAGCCGAAGCAGTACGATATATTCCCGGCGTGCTGAGACAAGCCTTTACATTTCACAAAACGTATTGCATAACTCCGAAGCTCTGCATCACATTACACAGCCGAATCAGTACGATATATTCCCGGGGCGGCTGAGGCGACCCATTACATGGCACATCACCTATTGCATAACTCCGAAGCTCTGCATCACATTACACAGCCGAAGCGGTACGATGTATTCCCGGTGTGGCTGAGAGGAAACTTTACATGATACATCACGTACTGCATAACTCCGAAGCTCAGCTTCATATTACACAGCCAAAGCAGTAGGATATATTCCCGGCGTGTCTGAGACGAGCCATTACATGGCAAATCACGTATTGCATAACTCCGAAGCTCTGCATCACATTACACAGCCGAAGCAGTACGATATATTCCCGGCGTGGCTGAGACGAGCCTTTACATGGCACATAACGTATTGCATAACTCCGAAGCTCTGCATCGCATTGCACAGCCGAAGCAGTAGGATATATTCCTGGCGTGGCTGAGACGAGCCTTTGCATGGCACATCACGTATTGCATAACTCCGAAGCTCTGCATCACATTACACAGCCGAAGCAGTACGATATATTCCCGGCGTGGCTGAGACGAGCCTTTGCATGGCACATCACGTATTGCATAACTCCGAAGCTCAGCATCACATTACACAGCCAAAGCAGTAAGATATATTCCCGGCGTGGCTGAGACGAGCCTTTACATGGCACATCAGGTATTGCATAACTCCGAAGCTCAGCATCACATTACACAGCCAAAGCAGTAAGATATATTCCCGACGTGGCTGAGACGAGCCTTTACATGGCACATCAGGTATTGCATAACTCCGAAGCTCAGCATCACATTACACAGCCAAAGCAGTAAGATATATTCCCGACGTGGCTGAGACGAGCCTTTACATGGCACATCACGTATTGCATAACTCCAGAGCTCTGCATCACATTACACAGCCGAAGCAGTACGATATATTCCCGGCGTGGCTGAGACGAGCCTTTGCATGGCACATCACGTATTGCATAACTCCGAAGCTCAGCATCACATTACACAGCCAAAGCAGTAAGATATATTCCCGGCGTGGCTGAGACGAGCCTTTGCATGGCACATCACGTATTGCATAACTCCGAAGCTCAGCATCACATTACACAGCCGAAGCAGTACGATATATTCCCGGCGTGGCTGAGACGAGCCTTTACATGGCACATCACGTATTGCATAACTCCGAAGCTCTGCATCACATTACACAGCCAACGTCTGAGCAGCGATTGGCTGCTCCTAATGGCAACTGCTTTATGGCAACCTGATTTTACTACCTGATATTCAAGATCAGGACATTAAACTGTTGTTAAGTATCCAAATAATGGGCTACAAATATGTAACAAAATGCCTATGGTTTAGACCTGTGGACTTAATTAGGTTTATCTATAATATCATACTATAACAAATGGAATGTATGCACTTATTAATCTTTATGGTCTTAATAACTTTGAGATCTGATAATACCTTGAAATGCTTGAGTATGTTTAAAATACAATTCTGTATGAAGGTAATATATCTATATCAACAATCAAAAATAAAATACATTTATATTTAAATGATATATTGCTTATTTAGTACTATATCATATAATACATGTAATATGCTATATATTTTGTATGCATTATACAAATGCTTTATAGCTTATAACATTGCCCGTTATTGTATAGTTTAAATCTTTAAGAAGGTAAAAAAGCGCTGGTTATTCAATAGAATAAAAACAAATAGAACGTTTTGATAAGGTATGCAAAGGATCGACACTTCCTATTTCCTCGTGTTTCTAATTTATAAGCTGTGTAAAAAGGAAGTGCACATCATTTTGTTTCATATTGCTCTTAAGCTAAGATTTATCAGTTCGACCCTGGCGTTATTGAAAAACCTAACCGAGCCCAAAGGTATAAACTACACATTTCTAAAGAACCATTGGTGTAACAGATGCTACGGTCAAAATTACGAATAGGCTTTCTTAATTGAAAAAAATAATATTTCATAGTAATACTAAAGATATAAGAATAATTAATAATAAATCTTGAGAACGAAAGGATGTAAATAAAAATGTACAATATAAATTGATTACCGCATAGCTCAAATTAGTTGTTTATTGAAAATTCATATATACATATGAACTTTAAGTTCACTTTTTTTAGCATAACATTGAGTAAATATTTGTTTATAATTGGAAAATTTTGTACTGTCGTATTAAATATGTTATGAATATCAAAATATATCTAAAAAGAGTTTTAACGTTTCCTATTCATTTTCAATGGCATTTAAGGTATTGTAAGTCCCAAATTCATTTGTTTTAATGATACCTGAATAAAGTTGAATTCCTGTTAGGTCTTTTATCTGCACTGTAAATAAAGCTACTGTCCATATAATGATATTTTAGAGAATTAAGTGGTTGCATATTCCACGAAGTGGAATAGAACTCTATACATTTGAAAGAGTCAACTGAAGGGGAATTGGTTCAATTGGTTCCACAAACAGCAAACAGGCAGATAAGCAGATGCAATTATCAAACAATGTAATGAAGTTCGAATCGACGAAGAATATGTATTTACTGCCATGAGGTTGGTAAATTAATTACGTTTTGTATAACAATGAACAGGTCAGCGGATGGGTGAAGTGGTATTTCAAGCACCACGAGAAAAAAGGTGTAGGTGAAGTGCCTATACTCTTCATGATACTTACAAATTTTCTCCATACCTTCAACACAACCTGAATTACCTTATCCGTGCATTGATCAACCATATTGTTGGCGTTGTTCGTTCGATCTCTAACCTATTAAATAAATGTTACTCAATTATATTTATTATTCATTACAATTTTTTATTGATATACAAAATTTTACAAAAATATATAACCACCATTTCATATCAAGTACGGATATGAAATAACATTATTTGAATGACAATATATATAGCTCTTGCCAGATATGTTCTTACCGCGGTTGGGAATCTTGATGGGGAGTGTGCAATATGCCACGTGACGTTTGTCCCGCAGGTGACGGCATGAGCATCAAATACCCCGACCCTGACGTGCAGCGTTGAATGTCAAGTAGTGTTGCCTCTGTCGGTAAATAAGCAGAGTCGAAACGAACATATAACTGGATAATAGGTTTACATGTAGTTTTTATTATTTACAGTTACGTTTGTTTCTTTTATTCCCTACAGTAGGTATAAATGACTTGTGCAAATCTATTTTCGTTGATAACCCTCAAAGGGAAAATCCAAATAGAATAATATTTTATTTAAAACGCTAAATTTCAGATAAACTAACTTTAACAATGCTGATTGAACCAACACCGATATTACACCTACTTTGGGCTTTCAAATTAATTTGGAAAATTCGAAGTCACCAAAGCTATAACCAAAGCTGACATTCTACCCAAGCTTTATGCAACGGGGTTAAATCGTGGTAATGTTTTGTTTAACGGCTTACAATAATAAATTTTTATTTTAAAAATATGATTTACTAAGGTGGATTTACTTGGTGTAAATTTACTTTACAAAAGGGTAGGCTAGTCTTTGTAAAAATTGTACTCAAATCAATGGTAAAGAATCATTTGAAGTTAGTAAATTACACAAGAGTTTAAATATAGTTGTATACATATAAATTAATGTGGAAACTATTACATTTGAGTAATTTTATAAAAACAGCATATGTATATTCTAAAAGACAGCCCTGTATTTGTAGTTGGCCAGCTACAGCCATGAAATGGGTTCTGAGAAGACGGATGATTTATTGAGAAAGTTTAAATTGGAAAAATATGCAAATGCGAATAAATCCAACAGCTCTGTGACGAATGGCTTGTCGAGTTAGAGACCGGAGTTAAACAGCTACTAAACGCTGTGTAATTACTTGTACCTTTAACGAGTTTTGGATGTTGACTTTTGTACAATTTTTTATTCATACAAAAGTTATTTTGCATGGATTAACAAATGGAATTGCTCTTGCTACGAAGCACCGCATAGGCATTTATGAATTTATCTACGATTAATCTAAGGAAGAAACACTCCTTGAGAGTTGTGAGCATAAAGTTCCTGCGTATCTCAATAATCTATGACTGAATACATTTTGAACAAAAATTAAAATCAGCCTTTTATAAAACCTAAAATGAACATTGGTTGGACAAATGGTCGTAATTAATGGGGAAATATGTTCACTAAATCACTGGTATTTTAATTTATTGGAGTAGAAGAAGTCAACGAAGTATACTTAGATATGGGGCATGGCACCGTTTTAAATATTAAATACAGTATATAGGTAATCAATGATTAGCGTTCTTCTAAAATACATTATTAACTAACAGTCAATCAATTAATAGGCCTAATTAGAATTTATTTTACACTTTATTTGGGTTTATCCGTGTAATTTTGATTTAATTTTGCATAGGAGCTTATTTGAAGGTGTTTTGTTGTTAATTGTATTGGTTAACGGGAATCTGGTGTAATGGTTCGAGCGAGTGACTTTGGTCTGTAAAGTCCCTGGCTTATTGCCCTCCAACCATCAACAACTATTGAGCCACGTAATAATCCCAGTGGTTCGTAACTTCCTTGTTTGATCATTCGTAAAAAAAACATTACAATAAAAACCAGTCTGAGGCGAGGAAAGCTGTCTTTATGTGAAATATCTCCATCCACTAAAAGCAATTCAATATTTATTTTCGTTCAACGGTTAGCAAATTAGAATTTGGTTAAACGAGTTGCGTATTCCAAACAACAATGGTTATGAATGGGAATTGTTTTCCTTGTTTATGAATTCCAAAAAAGTAATTATAACAAAGATGTGTCTGACACAGATGGAAACAGTAATTCAAATCGATGTTGTTTCAATTTTGCCGTAATCCATCAATCATAAATATATTTCACGTACGTGACCAATGCAATCAAACAGTTATATTTGAGGCAAAATACTTAACAAATACAAGTTAGAACGACGTATTTTTATGTAACATGTCATTATAATACAATATTGGGGTTTACAGCTCACACCGACTGTTAAAAACGTCCGTAACTTTTTTAGAGTAAATATGAAACTAGTGTACTATGGTTGTGAAAGTTTCCAAGGGTTGAACCTATAAAGAGTTTTCAATGAAGAATATTTTAATATTTCTCTAGTTATATTTGTCATTAACACTTATGTATGGTTTTCTAATTACCTAAATGAGAGGGAACATTTGATTGCTAATAACGAGGTAATCTATCGCCCGAATCCAAGTTGTTATTACGTTTAATTACTTTTTTATGTCCTAAGGCAGTAATATTTATTATTTTACTCGATCTTAGTGTCCGATATTTTTTCAAAAGTAGAGAATTTGATTTGTTCCTCTATTTACACAAACTTTACCATCGAGCCCCTAATCTTGGCCTAAAGCCTGCAGTTTCTCACATTCCAACATAGTATTTATTATTAATTCAATAATAATACTTGCTTCATAAACAGCATACAACCAATTACAAATGTAGCAGTTCATAACAATATTCACAAAAACTGTTAGGAAAAGTTTAAATCCAAATTTCAAGCTTGATACTACTATCGCGCAAAGTTATATGCGCATTTTGTAAAGTGGTAGAACAACTGTAACTAAATATTAAGTTAAAATAAATAATTAAAACTGTATTAATATGGAATATTGTAAATTAAAGATTCCGAAACAAACAAAAAATAAATATAAGTAAATTAAACATTAAACCACTGCAGTAATCAAGTTATTATTACGCATGGCAAACAATTTTTTATTCAAAATAAAAAAGTATTAACAATGAAAGGATATTTGTAACACAAATCAAAATAACTTAAAATATAATGTAAGGGTTCTCTTGGTATAATCAGCCTTGTTATATGATTATAACATAAACACTTTATTTCGTAATTATATTTATGAGATATTTTGTATTAATAAATGTTAATACTAATATTTTCATATATTTTCAAGCTTTTATAATGTAAACTGAATTAATTATGGAGAAATAGACTAATTTATGTTGCACTAAATAAAAGGCTTTTTTATCATATCCCAGGTTGAAAAACTTATTGAACAAAACCAATCATATTGCAGTGATACTGCTTATTAATGCATTTATCTAGCAATTATTACGTTTCCAAATTTATATTTGGTGTTAGTAACTGTTTTTTATTGCTTAATTGTTAATTATATTTAGTTATTGCTTTATTTAGTTAATTATGTTGTTTATTGTTTTTGTTGTTAATTATATTTAGTTATTAATTCCCACACGTAATTTGTTGTCTGTAAATATTTATTTTGCATTCTCGCAATGAACATTAAACATGCATGGCTTTTGATTAATTTAAATATATACTATAACAACCAAATACCACTAACTCATTCATATCTCGCTATTACAAACACCACATGGACTATGAAGCTACAGTTTTGGCATGGGGGTTCATGTTATGCTGCGGATGTGCAATAAGGCTGGGCTTTGCGAAATTACCCTAGGGCGTCATTCGTTGTCAAAGTTGCCATATTATTCTTATGGATGTTTAATTTATTTGACCAGATGATAGTATAAACAAATTTTGTATTTTTGAAAAGCTAAATATGCCAGAGTAATACATTCTTACAATGCAAATTTGTAAGGGCTCCGACCTCCTGACAACTGAATCACTTACTCATCACCGATTTTAGATCTTGCTAGGAAGATGAAATTGTTTACACTGATTCTTTAGGTCTACACAGGAAAGCCAAATGCTACCGATTTTACAGTAGGACTTTGTCCCATGAGTTGTCTTGGTTCAAATGTTATTCTTACAGCTAGCACAAACAGATGTTACTTATTTGAAAAATAATAATACACCAGAGTAAAACATATTTCCCGTTCTGCAATTATGTTAGTGCTCCGCCTTCTGACATTCACGGTGGAATGTCAACATGCAAGTGCTACTCTGTCTTAAAAATTATTGAACCGATTGAGCTGAAATTTTAAATTGTGGTCTTATTCAAATATTATTTTATGGTTTATTATTACAATGGGAAATGTTTCAAACACCGGGTTTTTAGGACCGCTGTGCAAAGAGCAAGACACTAGCAGGCACCCAAGTATGTTTATGTTTCATTCTGTTTAAAATATAGTTTACGTGGTCCAATAATACAATTGCACAAAATTTGTATTTATTTTATACATAACTTTGTCAAGAAACGTACGTGTGGTGCACCTTTAAAAGTGCACTGAATACTGCCAAATTCATCTATATCAATTAACATTATCTCCTATGACTTTTTAAAGTTATAGACATAGCTTGCATGAGTCAATCTATCAAAGACCTTGGAGTTATTTTAAATTACACTCTCTCTCCTAATACTTATATGAATTATATATGTGGTGGAGCAGGCAAGCTACTGGAATTGCTATGTAGAATATTTAAGGAACACCTTTCTGAGCGCTCATTGATTCTGTTGTATGTTTCACTTATCAGAGAACTTCTTGAATATTGCTGCACCGTATGGTCACCTTACCAGACTACTTTGGTTGCCAAACTTCAGTCCGTCCAAAGGCGCTTTGTAAGGCTGATTGGCATGAAATGGGGCTATCCCTACATGGCTTTGCCAGTTGAGGAAATTGAACGGAACTTTGGTTTGCAGCCTCATGATCCAGCATGATATGCAGCAGACGGACTGTTTATGATCTCATTTTGCTGATCATTTTCAGATCTTAAAAGGAGCCATTGATTGCCCGGAACTGCTCGGCAGGCTGAACTTCAGAGTGTCTCCTCAGACTCGCTCGACTGAACCTTTAACTCTGCAGCACTACTCGACCAACTACGAGCTTTTCGGGCCGCTACCTAGTATCCAAAAGGCGGCCAACACAGAACCTTGTTTCAAGATTTAGATTTCTTCAATGAAAATGATTATTCCTATAAAAGTCACATTTGGAGAATAATTTCTGATCATTTAGAATCACATTAAAATTAGGCGTCAACAATTTGTTTCCATGCACTTTTCACAATCTTTCTCTCATTTTTGTTGTTATGCATTTGTATTCTGTAATATTTATATCCACTTTTTATATTTATTATTTAATCATTTACTATTTATGTATTGTTATTTGTTATTGTAAGTAGTGTAAGGTTAGATTATTTAAAGACTGTGTTTTCAATGAATTTGTTTGTAAGATATTCATTATGGTGTATCGATATGTATTTATTTTATAGTCATGTGTACTCGAGCTTGTAAATGGTTTGTCCGTTAGTAAATAAAATAAAAAATAAATAAATAAAGCTAGCTCATTACGGCCTTGACTTACAAGTTTATATTTTCTTCCAGTTAACAGGTACAGTGAAAGCCCTTTTAAAAAGTAGGCCTGGTTATCATATCAAATCAAATCAAAATCTTTATTGTCATTCGACTATAGCTATAGCATTGGTAAGCGTCAGGTTCTGTTACACAGTGAGTACTATTAATATCTTATAAAACTAATAATTAACAAAAATAACGTCAGTTGTAAGCATATAATGCAACTAAACAATACTGCTATCTAATAAATACTAATGGACGGTAAAATATTCCTTTTCAACCAGAAAAGCCATTTTCTTTTCTCGGAACTTCTGCGCATTTGGTTCTGATTTAAGAGTACCCCGTAGCAGTAAACCTGCGTACTCAGCGAATTTACAAAGCATATATATATATATATATATATATATATATATATATATTAATACCACATAAAGCCACATACCAAGTTTCATCAATATACATTGATAAATAAACGATTTATGAAATTTTAATTATTCTCCATAAGAATAACATGGCGGCTGAGTATGCAGGTTTGCTGAAGCGAGGAACACAAGAAATGGGGTTTCATACAAATAAAAATACAACTCAAGGGGTAAAGCCACATACCAAATTGTTATAATTTATGTTCATAATTAAGGGAGATAACATGTTACTTATTCTCCATAAGAATAACATGGGGGCTGAGTACGCAGGTTTGCTGCTACGGGAATTATCGGCCAACAAATTTGTTGTAGTGCAAATATCAATAAACCACAACGATACGAAGCAATGTACCAAGTTTCATCAGGATAGTTGATAAATAAGCGAGATATACAATTGTTCTTATTCTCCATAAGAACAGATGGGAGATACTGTGTTTAGCACTTTCAGTATCTCTGTAACCATTTGACGTAGAGAGAGCAATGATCAAAATACCAAATTGTGAGTCTTTTTAAGCTGATTCCAATTGACAAAAAACAAAAAAAGTTTAAACAAAATTATATTTTAAAAAACTCAAACAATATTTTTGGGGTACAAAACCCCCCCAAAATACCTCTTTCATATATGCTGCTTTACACTTTTATACCAAATTTCGTCAAAATAGGATTATTTTTACGAGAGTTATCGTGCTCACGGACACACACACACACACACACACACACACACACACACACACACACACACACATATATACAGTTTTGAACGAATGGTGTTTTGGCAACTTGGGACCTCAAAACGAAAAGTTATCATGGTCCCGAGCCTAGGTCTTAGTATGCCAACTACGGTAATAGCTTCTTCCCTATAGGGGAAATTCGCTAAAATGAGGCAGTACATTGTACAGCTTTATGGAAGAGTAAAGTGATTTTTTGTTAATACGTCTAGTTTTTGGAAAAATCAGTACTCCACATTTGCGAAGCTTCTATCTATTGGTGTTCAGGGATTGATTTGAGAGAAACATACACATTGCGAATATTATTGATTTGAGAGAAACATATATATCACGAACATTATTGATTTCAGAGAAACATATATATCGCGAACATTATCTATTTGAGAGAAACATATATGTCGCGAAGATTATTGAGTTGAGAGAATCAAGTTTCACGTCGTTTCGGGGTCGTTGATTTTGTGTTTTTTTGTTGTTTTAGTTTTCACAGCATGTGCAGTAGCCTAATCTGTTTTAGCTTAAGCTATTGGATTTTTCCAGCTATGCCTGGATTGTGCCATTAATTTTATTATTTCTAGAAATTCTTCTCACCTGCAGACAGAATCATATTACTGATTCCGAAACGTCTTGTAAGCTTTTTACGAACCTATAGCATTTAAAACTCAAGTCTACATACAAATTACATATTTTATATATATATTTAAATAGTCTATATTTATATATTGTAAAAAAAGTGTTACAAATGTGTATTCGGAACTTTGAAAATATATTCGTCATTTTAGTGAATTTCCCCTATAGGGAATAAGCTATTACCGTGGTCGGCATGGTAAGACCTAGGCCCGGGACCATGATAACTTTTCGTTTTGAGGTCCCCAGCCCCCAAAAACAACATTCGTTCGAAACTGTATATATATATATATATATATATATATATATATATATATATATATATATGTGTGAGCACGATAACTCTCGTAAAAATTATCCGATTTTGATGAAATTTGGTATAAACGTGTAAAGCAGCATTTATGACTTTAAGTTCGAAAACCAGACATATCGACCTCACCAAAGGGGTACTTTGGGGGGGTTTTGTACCCCAAAAATGGGTTTTTTGAATTTTTTACATATAATTTTTGAAATAGTCAAATTTTAATTTACACCATTGGATTCAGCTTAAAAAAACACACAATTTGGTATTTTGATCCATTTCTCTACGTCAATTGGTTACCGAGTTATTGAAAGTGCTACACACAGTACGTTGTCTAATGTTATACTTACGGAGGAAAAGAAAATTTTTATATCTCGCTTATTTATGAACGTATACTGACGAAAATTGGTATACAGCTTCATGTCGTGGTGGTCTATTGATATTTGCTCAAACAAATATTTTTTGCCAAAGTCTCCCGTAGCAGCAAACCTGCGTACTCAGCCCCCATGTTATTCTTATGGAAAATGATGAAATGCTCTGTCTCCCTAAATTATGAACATAAATGAATAAACCTCGTATACGACTTCACCTAGTTGAGTTCTATTGATATTAGCATAAAAACCCATTTTTTGTATTCCTTGTTGCAGCAAACCTGCGTACTCAGCCCTAATGTTATTCTTATGGAGAATAATTAAAATTGTATATATCGCTTATTTCTGAATATATTTTTATGAAACTTGGTAAGTGGATTTATGTAGTATTAAGACATTTATATCTTCATTGGAAATTCGCTGAGTATGCAGGTTTGCTGCGACGGGGACTATTTATAACAGTGTCAAAACATTAAAATTTGTTCAAGAAAACGTTGCATAATACTTGTCAGTAATATAATTATACCTTTTAATCTGTGATGATGCTTGCCAGTGACGCTGCCAGCCACAGACAGGACAGCTACCAGAGCCGTCAGCTGCATCGTCAAACCTCACAACACTGCTGCACTGCAAACATTCACTTGAGATCTAACTTGTAAATACACCGATCACTCTACTTCGGAAATGTACACAGAAATATACACTTTAAAATCCCAAGGGCAAAGCTGTTGTAAACGTCAATAACAGTAAGAAACGTTATTATAATAACATTTAACACGTACCACTCTTGAAAATACTTTTAAAACTACGATCAACGATATAACACATATATTAGAACACTTAGACACCAAATATTGAAATCGCTATCGATACTTCAAGCAAAACGTTTAGCTCTCGACGAAGACAAATTTACAACCCTTGAAAGTGGGAAGACAAATCGACGTGAGAACTGAGAAAGAAGAAGAAAAATCAAACAAACTTCACTAACAATTAATTTTCACAGGGTGACAAATCTCTAAAGTTTCAAGATAAGTGCCATTATAAAAGTACAAGTGGTGTTAGAAACTCCGAGAGCGGGTGTGGACTTGCGCGGCGAAATCGGGAAAGCGGACAGGAAGACCCTTGCGCCACGGCAGGCGGAGATATACTGTCTGCCACAGCCGCGCAGCAGCGCCCCGCGCGACAGTTCCCACAACTACCCGCAACAATCAACTAATGATGTTTAACTTCTGCCGGCATCGTTCGTTCCATTTCCATCTCGCTTGAGGCTTACTGTTTGCTGATGTTCGCGCGTTACTCCATTGCGGTGATTCTATTAGTTTTAATTATGATTATAATGCGGTGGGTGCATAAATAATGCATGTATTATTTTAATTTATATGATATTCTTGAATCTTTACAGTGTAGGTAAAAATAGTCTACTTTTACTAATCGTAGTTTTATATATTATTAAAACTTCTGTTTAATTTATAATTTTAAAAAGCTGATATCAATGTGGTCATTATCACTTCTTTATTTTATTTTAGTATAATTTAGTCTCTATACTGTTTAGTTCATCATTCTACATACATTATAAAAACGTTTATCTTCATAGATTAAAAATATTTGAACCAATTTTTTAGATAGTGTATTTTTATTTGATGTGTCAATATACAAGTGTTAATTAAAATTTTGAATCATATCTTGTTATGCTAAGGGAAAGAATATTTGCTCCCCCTAAATAAACGTAAATGACAATTAGTCAATTCAAAAAAGTTTGTTTTATCGTTATAAAATTATTATTGTAAATTAAATTATTAACTGGTTACTTTTTAAATTATATTTCCTTAGATAAATCTTATATATTAAAACACAAAATTAAAAATCTCCCGGAAGAACGTGTGAGACATCCAGTGGACCGATTTACACGCGGGTGGTGTCAAATGAAAGGATATAACCCCTATATTTGCACTCTTTACCTTTAATGTTGTTATCTGGTCAATAATTATTTAAAAAACGAGATTAAAAGTTTTCTTATGGCAATTTAACATGGGGTAAATTTTCAACTGCACCTCTTTAGTTAGTTCATTTGAGGTTTCCACTGAACCGTTTTACACGTGGTTTGTTTTAAACAAAAGATCAATCGCTGTATATTTGCATAATTTACTTAAATTTTTTAAATAATTGCATTTAGAATATAAAAAATAACTTTTTAAAACCTATTTAATCACCATTTTAAGTTTCCCTAACCAGCTGATTATTAAAACACATATTGTTTAAGAACGGACAAATTAGATATAGGTTGCAGCAAAAGGAATAAGTTGGCTTGGAGAAAATAATTATTGGCCATTATCTTTCAATGGTGCATCGCATATCATATTGCAATTACTGAAGTCGATTCAGGGTGACCCAAAGAAGAAGATACTATTTGTTCTCATATGTATTAATTGACACAATCTACAATGTATACATAACCCTTTAAGTGACATTACATGTTACTCATTAGTGAATTTCCTTTGGAAAGTGAACTATTAGCATGACCCGCACGGTGAAACTTAAGCCCGGGACCACCATAGAAGTTCCTAACGTGACCCCCTGAACACGTTTTTGGGGGTCGTTCAAAATTTTATATATATATATATATATATATATATATATATATATACTCTAGCGGTCGCATTTTTTGTCCAATCTACTTCAAATTTGGTAGGGACGTTCCTTTCTATAATTTGTTGGACAAGTTCGTTGGGCGAAACAATCGAAAAACTCTAAACCCCTTTTTTGGGGATTAATCTTTCAAATTTCGAGTTTTTGGACCCAAAAAGGGTCAGAAAAGCCCCGGATGTAAAATTAACGCATGTTAAAAGATGGGAATTAGTGTGACAAAACTTTTAAGCCCTCTCTCGTCATTCTAGCATAAATATTTACCGAGTTATTAGCGAAAGTGTGTATCGACTAAACACAGTACGTTGTCTTATGGGGCTTTTACATTATAAAATCCTATTATTCATTTGTTGGAGTACTTTTATCATCCCCAACAACCTCACGCCTACTTTGAAGCCTGACTGGACCTTCTCTTATCCTTATAATGCGCAACATTGTATTCCCAGCATTGCAGGTAAATAGAACCAGGAGCATCAGAACAGCCAAAAAATCAATATTTTCAGATTTGAACAAAAATTGGAATAAATGTATGTTTTTAACTGATTTTGAGTTGTTATAGTTTTTTATGTGGAAATTCACTTCCCTCACGTCAGCGTGCTGCGTGCGAACTCGTTTGTTGTTTCGCCCCTTGAACTCAGAGTAACCAATAGCGCTGATGTTCATAGGCTGATGTTCATAGGCTGATGTTCATAGGCTGATGTTCATAGGCTGATGTTCATAGGCTGATGTTCATAGGCTGATGTTCATAGGCTGATGTTCATAGGCTGATGTTCATAGGCTGATGTTCATAGGCTGATGTTCATAGGCTGATGTTCATAGGCCTATCATTTCTCCGTGGCTACACGAGAGGCGCTTCATTAAACCCGTCAAACTTTGTTTTGCAAACAATATAGTAAACGTGTTATGACTAACATCCGCCATGAAAACAAAATCCAGCTATTAATTGGCAAAAGTTTCAGACCAGCCAACTGGATTTAACATGCCTATAAACCATCTAAAACAATCCAATAAGCGTGATTCCGTCGAATATGTTACGATAGTTATCTGCGATCGTGGCTCCACCTGTGTTCCGCGGGCGGGGGTTCGCTCTATCGTGGCTCCACCTGTGTTCCGCGGGCGGGGGTTCGCTCTATCGTGGCCCTACCTGTGTTCCGCGGGCGGGGGTTCGCTCTATCGTGGCCCTACCTGTGTTCCGCGGGCGGGGGTTCGCTCTAGAAAATACGTTTCCAGGCTATCACTACTTAAATCTACCAATCTTATATATTAATTCGCTTAGTAATTTTATTTTCGGCCCACTACATCGTTATTTATAAACCGTTTTGGACAATCGATGTGTCATTTTAAAGTTTTTACACTTTAGATTAACAGAAAAATGTATAACTCAAAAACACCACTTTATTTTTTTAAATATTATCATTAAAAAAATTGCTCTATGTTATTCAAATTAGAGAATATTTTTTACCATGGGAACTCGGCCTTAGTTTGAGAAAATCAGGCATTGGTGGTCATGGAATTTGGACCAAATTAAAGCTGAAATTTCTGACACTCTTCAAAATTGTCAGATTTTTAATTTTCTCCTTTGTTAAATAATGCAGAATCGGGTTCAAATCCAGGGATTTCCACACAAATTTTAGGGGTTTGGACCGCTTTCCTAGAAGCGTTTGTGTGATCTCTCAGTAAAAATGCCATTGGTGTTGAAAACAAGTAAATGCCTACAAACCGTTGTGGTGGGATTTATAGTCTGTTGTGATTACAACAAACAGCTGATTATAATCATAAGTCTGTGATATTCATTAGACAGCTGTTTAGCTCATCAATTGTTTGATTTAATTTCGTGTACTATGTAGAAAACATTAACTGTAACCTTTAGACTAACTTATTTTTTAAGTGTTCGTTTTGGTTTTGGGATTTTGTGAATTTTTAACTTTATCGTGCCACATATAAAGGAGCATTTTCATAATATGTAATATTTTAAGTAGGTATATATTAAAAACTGCAGTGGTTTCATTATTGGTGGTTGAACCTATAGGGTACCGTGAGACTATTCAACCTTAGTATTGCAGCCGTCGAATTTCGACGGACACCCACTAGTTGAATTTTAATAACCTTGTATTATTTAAATGAAAATCGTATCTGTTTGAAGAGAACCTTTTTAGGTTAAAATACCCCCGTCGCAGCAAACCTGCGTACTCAGCGAATTTCCAATGAATATATATGTTTTAATAATACATTAAACCTCTTACCAGAATTCATAAGAGATATATTCATAAACAAGCGATATTTAAAATATTCATTATTCTCCATAAGAATAACATTAGGGATAAGTACGCAGGTTTGCTGCAACAAGGAACACAAAATAATGGATTTTTATACAAATATCAATAGAACTCATCTAAGTGAAGTCACATACCAAGTTTCGTCCATATACATTCATAAATAAGCGATATATATCATTTTTATTATACCCCATAAGAATAACATGGGGCCGAGTACTTAGGTTTGCTGCTTCGGGAACGATAAGCGAAAAATTGGTTTTTTGTTCAAACAACAACAAACCACAACCAGATGAAGCGATATACCAAGTTTCGTCAGTTTATGTTCATAAATAACCGAGATATAAAATTTGTCTTTTTCTCCATAAGAATAACATTGGACAACGTACTGTGTTTAGCACTTGTAATATCTCAGTAACCAATTGACGTAGAGCAATGATCAAAATACCAAATTGTTTGTTTTTTTAAGCTGAATTCAATGGTTTAAATTAAAATTTGGTTTTAATAACAATTACATGTGAAAACCCCAAAAAAAACATTTTTGGGGTACAAAACCCCCAAAAACCCCCCTTCGGATGGTGCGATTTGTCTGGTTTTCGAACTCGTTCAAATAAATGCCACTTTACATATTTGTACCAAATTTTATTAAGATCGGACTTTTTACGAGAGTTATCGTGCTTACGGACACACACACATATATATATAAACAAATTTTAACGAATGGTGTTTTTGGCATCTGGGGACCTCAAAACGAAAAGTTATCATGGTCTCGGGCTTAAGTCTTACCATGAGACCTACGGTAATAGCTTCATCCCTATAGGGGAAATTCGCTAAAAGTAGTGAAATGTATCTATTAATACCAGAAGACCATATTTTATTTGAAAAAACTAGTGTATAAACGTCATATTTGATTTGTTGACAAATGCTAGATTTTTTTATTTAATAACATGTTTTCAGAGACATCTTAAAATACACACATCTTAAAATATTTAATTTGGTCTTTTGAGTTCAGAGTCAAAATAGAACTATTCCAAACATGAATTTCCAATTGAAATTCAACTATTTTTATGTTTAAACAGTAATATATGACAAACAAAATTAGTTTAAGAAGATTCAGCAGTAAGTATCAGTTATGTTAAAGACTTCTGAGTTCGCTCATAAATCATCGTTCCGTTTAAGTTTATAAATGTGTGGGAATATAATAATTACTTCATTTACATGAAGAATTTATTTAAACAAATATGCGAAAGAGTGAAAAATGGAAAACTAATTATCTAATTTCACATGCGATCTCTCTTGGTTTTCTTTGGAGATATTTTTCCCGTAACTCGAAACCCCCGCAGCAAGGCGGAATAAATCTCATAAGATCGCAGTTAAGCCTGGATCAGAAGACAAGTGGTTCAGTGATTTACTGCTCCAGAAACCCTCTACCTTACAACATCTTGGGTTTCACATTTCAGTCCAGTGTTTTATTTCTCTGTTTATTCCTTCCCTACTGGTGTGTTTTTTTTGTTTTTTAATCTACAACCTTAAGTTTGTTCCTTTGGTTATGCTTTGAGTTGGCTTTTAAATTTTATAAGCCGTTTGAATCTTCTTTTTAAATTCATCACCTATAATTATAAATGAACATTTAATTTTACATATTTACTACGGAGTTCTGTATCGTGTATTTTCATTTACAAAAAAAACTAAATAATCGTAACAACGCTAAATACCCCCATCGCATCAAACCTGCGGACTCAGCGAATTTCCAATGCATAATATTTGTCTGAATTCCACATAAAGCCGCAAACCAAGTTTCATAAAAATATATTCACATATAAGCGATTTTAATTATTCTCCATAAGAATAACATTGGTAATGAGTATGTAGGTTTGCTGAAACAAGGAACAGAAACAATTGGTTTTTATGCAAATATAAATAGAATTTAACTAGGCGAAGCCACATACTAAGTTTCATCGATATTCAATCATAAATAAGCGATATATGACATTCTAGTTATTCTCCATAAGAAAAACATGTGGGCTGAGAAAGCAGGTTTGCTGCAACAAGAACAGAAAAATGGGTTTTTATATAATTATTAATATACCTCAACCAATTGAAGCTACATACCAAGTTTTATTAATTTATGTTCATAATTAAGGGAGTCAGTACATTTTACTTATTCTCCATAAGAATAACATGGGGGCTGAGTACGGAGGTTTGCTGCTACGGGAATAATCAACAAAAAATCAATTTTTTGTGCAAATATCAATATACCAGTACTACTTGAAACCACATACCAAGTTTCATCAACATACATTAATAAATAATCGAGATATCAAATTTTATTTATTCTCCATAAGGATAACATTGGACAACGTACTGTGTTTAGCACTTCGAATATCTCTGCAACGGTTGGGCGTAGAATCACAATTTAAACACCAAAATGATTGTTTTGTGGAACTGAACAGATTGGTAAAAGCAAATGTGAAGTTTACATTAAAATAAACTGAGGAAAAGCCAAAATCCTTTTTCCCATAAGATTAACATGGGAGATTTTATGAGCAGGTTTTTTTGGATTTTCTCCGCAACCACTTAACCTAGGATAATAATTCAAAATACTAAATTATTTGTTTTTTAAGCTCTTTAACATGGTCAAAACCAAAATTAAGTTTTTTTTTATTTTAGGGTGAAAAATGCAAAAAACTGATTTTTGGAAAATTTAAAACCCCCATAAACCCCTCTTCCCATGGTCCGATTTTTCTGGTTTTCGAACTTAAAGTCATGAATGTCATTTTACACATTTGAGCCAAATTTCATCAAAATCGGACGTATTTTACTCAAGTTATCGTGTTAACGGACACATATATATAAATTTGAATGAATAGTGTTTTTGGCATCTGGGGACCTCAAAACAAAAAGTTATCATGGTCTCGGGCTTAAGTCTTACCTTGAGACCTACGGTAATAGCTTCTTCCCTATAGGGGAAATTCGCTAAAACTACACCAAAGTAGTAATATTTTGTTTATTATAAATTTAATATATTAAACTACGGCATGTAATAAAATAAGTCTACGATAGTTAAAAGTGTATTAATAATTATACGGGATTCAAAAGTCAGAAGGTAAACATATAAAAAAGATAGAACAAGGCATATTGTTTAGTTATATTTACCGTCTGTAAGAAGTATTTTGTTACATCCCGTAGCGTAGTTTGTTTTTTGTTTTTTTTATGGAGAGGAGGGAAAAATGCATTTACGCACACAGGTGGCCAACCTGTAGTGTGGGACACCTTAAAAAAATTGACTACCCACTGAAAACCCCCTTATAATCTTTAGGACTCTACCTGGGATTATTTGTCGCATTACTTCAGGCTAGGCCTAAATTTGGCCTAAGCCCGCAGGGCTCGCTCCGTTTCCAGTCGTCTGAACGTTCGATCTAGTCCGCTTCCAGGTCTAGATCAGTCTTTTTTTCTGCGGAGGATGCCCTGGACCAAACGCGACAAACAGTCCCAGTTGTCCTCACCCTCCATAATCTTTCCACAGACCGTATCCACAAAAAATGCACCCAGTGAACGCGTGGCCTACAAGCGTGGCCTTTTCCAACGCGGACAGAGGAATAAAGTGTGTTCCGCGTCGTCGGGAACGCCCGGGCAGTAGATGCAATCCGGTGAACCGGCATTGCCCATCAGGTGCAGGTACGACCTGAAAGCGTAGTAGCGCAGTGTAGTACTTCGCTAATCTAGAAGTTTGTTATATTAATTTACAAATATGTTTTTAAATAATTTAAAATTAGTTTTGTAACGATATAAATATCTAACAAAAATTAGTAAAATATCGTCAAAAGGATTCGGCTTTGTTATTATATTAGCTTGACTATTAATTGACAGGTTTTTTAAACTATATAACCATTCTTACATACAACGGTAGGAAGTTCTGATGAATAAGTTTTAGATTAATTATTACATACATTTCTATGTTAATGGCTTATTACATTTCAAGTGAAATGGTGACTTGTAATTTAGTAATAGACAGATAGATATTTTATTTATCATATCAAACACCATATACAACCCAAATAATTACATACAACTGACAATTTTCAAAATTAATCATTATACAATTGGCTATAGAAACTGAAAGAGACTTCCCCAGCTGTCTGTCATTTGGCGTTAGCCAAAATTTTAAGTGGACGTAGTTTGATTAAGACACCAGTGCTGCTGCTGTCAACTATTTGTTTCAGTTATTTACGTTAACTTGCAAAAAATCTCCACCCCAGAAAGCAAGTGATATCAATTTATGTTTGCTTCCTGACACACTAACCGTTATCACACCCCTCATTCGAACCCACAACAGCGCCCCTTCCATGGTTCTGGATCCCTACGGCTTGACCACTAGAGGCCAGCGATTCAGTAAATTTATATAATTGTATTGTTTATGATTTAATGGTTTTATACTTAACAGTTACTAAATAAACGGTATCAGGAAACTGACACATACTTTCTCCCTTTTAGCCCAACTTTAATGAATAAATTACTTTTTATTTACTACATATAGAATACAAAGCACGGTCGAATGTACAGAAAATCGTGTAAACAAGTTGTTTTAAAAAACATCCACCCAAATCCCTGCTTTGGAGGCACTACAGAATCCATTGCTAAACTCGTGGTTTTAAGAGGGGAAATGCCCCCTATCCCCCCCAGGGTTATTAAGGGACAACATATTTCGAATTTCCTCTGTTGGACAATGCTAAATTGACAAGTATATCAAGTTTGAATGAAATTGATCAGTAAATAAGAGAGAAATAGTAATTTTTGTATTCCCCATAGAATAACATTGGACAACGTACTGCGTTTACCGCTAAATGAAAATTTAGATTTTATCCGAAACCAGCAATCGTAGAATAGTAATTCAAAATACTAAATTATTTAGTTTTTTGAGCTCTTTTTAATGGTGAATAGTAATATTCTTTTATATTTATGTCTTTTTATGAAAAATCCAAAAAACTGAATTTTTAATGTCTTAAGTCCTGTAATTTCTGAACCCGAATTTTTACAGGAATGCGGGTAAAGTCATTTTGTTTGAAAACTAAAGTTCTACAAACGACTAAAGTTTAATCAAAATCGTTAGAGCCGTTTTTGAGAAATTTTGATTTTTCATGTTTTTTGGTGGTTTTGGGGGGATAATTACCCTTAAAAATCAAAAATTTAAAAAAATGAAAAAACGCCTGGAGATATATTTGATTAGTACCTACATACCAAATTTCATAAGACTCGGCCCATTGGTTAGGGCTCTAGCTCTGTACACATTCACACAGACACACACAAACACACACACACGGACACACACACATACACACACACACACACACACACACACACACACATACACACACACACACACACACACACACACACACACACACACACACACACACACACACACACACACACACACACACACATACACACACACACACACACACACACACACACACACACAGACAGACAACACGTAAAAACCACTTTTTTGGGTTCAGGGAGCACCAAAACGAATATTTCCACTAACAACTCAAATTCGAAAATTTTTACGATAACAATACTTTATCCATATACTATGTATAGGGGGAGAAAGTAAAAATTATTTGTACTCCAAAAGGTAAAGCCTGTGATCCTACTTGATCCATAAAATACTTATATAAGAATCATTCACATTAAGATACAGTGACTCCCAGTTCCATAGCTTAAGTTGGATGATCTGCCAGTTGTTGATTTAAGTAATCACGTCTTCCCGCCAACATGAGTTTCTTAGAAATCCTCGTTTGAAATCCCAACTCTAACAGAAACTTGTATGCAAGCTTAACCAATTAAATGCTAAGTAAACTTCTGACAGCCAGATATTTTAGTGGAGTACTGTGCTTTGGGATTATTAAATATTTGCTCTAACTATATGGGGTTAAAATTATACAACTCGATAATACAACTCGTATAAAAACATAAAATATGTTATTGTAACTATGATAATACAATTTTAGTTTATATTTCAATAAGAAATATTGGTCTTTTTAGTTGTCCATAAGCATTATCACATATAAAATCTGTAATATATAAGGATTTGCATAATTTAATATTGATCACAATCTTTACTGATATTGCAACATTTAATATTTGTCTATCTGACTTACTTTCTTAGGCGAACGCTTTTATTTCGACTGCTGTTAATTTTAAATTGCATATTTTGACTCGGAAATGATTGTATTTCAACCTATTAAAAATATGATTAGCTTATTAAATCCGTATTAAAATATTAAACATGTTTTACATTATTAAAATATTGCTTTATGATATGATTAAAATAAACATCAATAAACACATAATCACTGTTTTGGGTAGGGTTTTCTAACGATAAGGGATAGAGGGGTGTCCCATATCCAATCCAAATAAACTAATGAACTCACTGTCGACCACTTCTATGTTATAGCAGCAATATTGTAAGATGTCTCAATTGCACTATTACATCGAGAAAGAAGTTCAGAATGTCGCTATGCCCTGCCATTTAAATCTACAGCTGTCCCATCGAATTGTGAAATGGTGCAACTATAGTAAGGTGTATGCCAACCTTACTATATTTCAAAGTTATATGTGTGTTTAGCTTTCAAGAAGTGAAATCCTTACGCTTAAATCTGGTAAGTATCTTTCACTTTTAAAGAATCGTTGAAAGTTAGTTTACCAATTCCATCACGTGTACTGTTATAACACATTTGTATGCCTACCTTACGTTATTTAAATGTCATATGTTTGATTATATTTCAAGATGTGAAATCCTTATGCTAAATCTGGGAAGTATCTTTCATATTTAAAGGATCGTTGAAAGTTAGTTTACCGATTTCATCACGTTGTACTGTTATAACACGTTTATATTCCTACCTTACGATATTTAAATGTTATATGTGTGATTAGATTTTAAGAAGTGAAAGCCTAATGCTTAAATCTGGTAAGCATATTTCACTTTTAAAGGATCGTTGAAAGTTAGTTCACCAATTTCATCACGTTATACTGTTATAATACGTTTATATGTAAACTTTACTATATTTCAATATTAGGCGTGTTTATCTTCCAAGAAGTGAAATCCGTTTCCTTGATTATGGTAAGCATCACTTTTAAAGGATCGTTGAAAGTTAATTTACCAATTTCATCACGTTATACTGTTATATTACGTTTATATGCCAACTTTACTATATTTAAATATTAGGTGTGTTTAACATCCAAGAAGTGAAATCCGTTTCCTTAATTATGGTAAGCATCACTTTTAAAGGATCGTTGAAAGTTAGTTTACCGATTTCATCACGTTGTACTGTTATAACACGTTTATATGCCTACCTTATGATATTTAAATTTTATATGTGTGATTAGATTTCAAGAAGTGAAAGCCTTATGCTTAAATCTGGTTAGCATCTTTCACTTTTAAAGGATCGTTGAAAGTTAGTTTACCAATTTCATCACGTTATACTGTTATAATACGTTTATATGCCAACCTTACGATATTTAAATGTCATATGTTTGATTAGATTTCAAGATGTGAAATCCTTATGCTTAAATCTGGTGAGCATCTTTCACATTTAAAGGATCGTTGAAAGTTAGTTTACCGATTTCATTACGTTGTACCGTTATAATACGTTTATATGCCGACCTTACGATATTTAAATGTCATATGTTTGATTAGATTTCAAGATGTGAAATCCTTATGCTTAAATCTGGTAAGCATCTTTCACTTTTAAAGGATCGTTGAAAGTTAGTTTACCAATTTCATCACGTTATACTGTTATAATACGTTTATATGCCAACTTTACTATATTTCAATATTAGGTGTGTTTAACTTCCAAGAAGTTAAATCCGTTTCCTTAATTATGGTAAGCATCACTTTTAAAGGATCGTTGAAAGTTAGTTTACCAATTTCATAACGTTATACTAATATAATACGTTTATATGCCAACATTACTATACTGTATTTCAATATTAAGTGTGTTTAACTTCCAAGAAGTGAAATCCGTTTCCTTAATTATGGTAAGCATCACTTTTAAAGGGTCGTTGAAAGTTAATTTACCAATTTTATCACGTTATACTGTTAAGGAGCAGTTAAGGTGACGGATTCCGGAACCATGGTAGCGGATCTGGCGTGAGTTCGAATCCCAGTCCTGGCGTGTAAATCGCATCAGTACTGTACTGTACAACTTGTACTTTAACGGCTCACCCCTCACTTTGCTGGATACGTCCCATGTACAGATATATAGTCTATGTGGACCGGACAAAGTAAGGCAAAATGAGGAAGCCAACCTTTCTTGAAAATAAAAAAAAAAAAAAGGTATACGTAACCTTAATTAGAAAATACCATGTATCGATTTTTGCCCTAAGTTATCATCTGGGTGGCTATACTTCCCTAAAACACCTTACATAAAACCTCTCAACCCCCCCCAAAATAAAAAAAATCACAAATAAAAAATACCCCCGTCGCAGCAAACCTGCATACTCAGCGAATTTAAAATAAATATATAACACAACACATTAAGCCACTTAACAGAATTCATAAGAAATGTATTCACAAACAAGCGATAGTTAAAATATTAATTATTCTCCGTAAGAATAACATTGGGGATGAGTACGCAGGTTTGCTGCAACAAGGCACATCAAATATTGGGTTTTTATGCAAATATCAATAGAACTCATCTAAATGAAGTCACATACCAAGTTGCATCCATATACATTCATAAATAAGCGATATATAACATTTTAAATATTTTCCATAAGAATAACATGGGGACCGAGTACCTAGGTTTGCAGCAACGGGAACCATAGGCAACAAAATTTTTTTTTGAGCAAACAACAATAAACCACAACCAGATGAAGTCATATACCAAATTTTGTCAGTTTATGTTCATAAATAAGCGAGATATACAATTTTTCTTTTTCTCCATAAGAATAACATTTGACAACGTACTATGTTTAGCACTTTCAATATCTCAGTATCTAATTGACGTAGAGCAATGATCAAAATACCAATTTTTTGTTTTTTTAAGCTGATTTCAATGGTAAAAATTTAAATTTGATTAAAATAAAAATTTCATGTGAAAACCCCCAAAAAAACATTTTTGGGGTACAAAACACCCCCAAAACCCCCCTTCGGATGATGCGATTCGTCTGGTTTTCGAACTCGTTCAAATAAATGGTACTTTACATAGTTGTACCAAATTTCATTAAGATCGGAGCTTTTTTACGAGAGTTATTGTGCTTACGGACACACACACACACACACACACACACACACACACACACACACACACACATATATATATATATACATATATAACAATTTGAACAAATGGTGTTTTTGGCATCTGGGGACCTCAAAATGAAAAGTTATCATGGTCTCGGGCTTAAGTCTTACCATGAGACCTACGGTAATAGCTTCTTCCCTATAGGGGAAATTCGCTAAAAGGAAGTCGTCAGCTTTCTTGTAATAGGGGATTTGCTGAATTCGATGCTGCTAACACTTTCTCCCCTTTAGCCTGTATAGTTACATTAATTTTAACTCCAAATTTGCATTCTTCAACCCACACAACTCTAAAATTATCATGATAAAAGTTAGTTTATGATTGTTTTACATTATACGCAACAGGGTGTTAGCGAATTTCCCCTATAGGGAAGAAGCTATTACCGTAGGTCTCATGGTAAGACTTAAGCCCGAGACCATGATAACTTTTCATTTTTAGGTCCCCAGATGCCAAAAACACCATTCGTTCAAATTTATATATATATATATATATATATATATATATATATATATGTCCGTAAGCACGATAACTCTCGTAAAAAAGGTCCGATCTTAATGAAATTTGGTACAAATGTGTAAAGTACCATTTGTTTGAACGAGTTCGAAAACCAGATGAATCGCACCATCCGAAGAGGGGTTTTGGGGGGGTTTTGTACCCCAAAAATGTGTTTTTTGGGGTTTTCACATGTAATTTTAATTTATACCATCAAGTTCAGCTTAAAAAACAAACAATTTGGTATTTTGATCATTGCTCTACGTCAATTGATTACCGAGATATTGAAAGTGCTAAACACAGTACGTTGTCTAATGTTATTCTTATGGAGAAAAACAAAAATTGTATATCTCGCTTATTTATGAACATAAACTGGCGAAATTTGGTATATGGCTTGATCTGGTTGTGGTTTATTGTTGTTTGCACAAAAAAATTTTTCGCCAATGTTTCCTGTAGCAGCAAACCTAGGTACTTGGTCCCCATGTTATTCTTATGGAAAATACTTAAAATTATATATATATTTTATTTATGAATGTATATGGATGAAACTTGATATGTGACTTCACTAAGATGAGTTCTATTGATATTTGCATAAAAACCCATCATTTTGTTTGCCTTGTTGCAGCAAACATGCGTACTCATTCCCAATGTTATTCTTATGGAGAATAATTAATATTTTAAATATCCTTTGTTTGTGAATACATTTCTTATGAATCCTGTTAAGTGTTTTAATGTGTTATATTATATATTCATTGGAAATTCGCTGAGTATGCAGGTTTGCTGCGACGGGGGTATTTTAGTTTTATGTACATGTAAATTTATTAGTTTTTAGGTTTTGTACTTTGCGAGTATATTATTTCTTTGTCCCTCCTGTAAAAAAATGACAGTAACGTAATTTTCTATTTTAGGTATGTTTATCTATCTTTAGGTCCCCAGTGTCATACTCTTTAAAAGCATTTCGTGATCATCTTGAGTAACTGTTATTTTGTTTATTGTTATTTTAAGTGTTATTTTTGTCAGTATAATTTATTTTTGTTAATACTTAGTGTCTATGTTTGTTAAAGCATGATAAGTACTTATTATTGTTAAAAAAATATCATTCGTGCATCAACTGTGGTTACCTTCACATCTTTTTTAGTTTTTAGTTTATGTAAATTGTCCACTACACTATAATTAATTACAATATTCACTATTGTATTTTCTTGTAAAAATTGGCGTTGCCGTACGTAAATAAATAAATAAATCTTATAACTTGTATAAATTGTTTAGCTTTATCTCATAATCCAATAACGTATTTCGTAAGGTAATTTTGTTATCAAGCCAGACCAGGCACACTCGGCTATGTGTCTGTACGGTTATTTAAACACAAGCGCATGCCGTCCATTGTAGTCCTGATTGTCTGTGATGGTTTCTATGCTCTGTTAAGAGTCTTCATCACCCTTGCGAAAAAAGCTAAAAACATGCTTTCGTAGTACCCTGTTTCTGACACCATTTTTCAACCGATTTTCTCATAAATACTCTTAAACTTATCACGAAGAGCGTGTCTCTTTTTATATAACCTCATAATATTGAAAAATATATAATTTACCATCGAGAAAATCTATCAAAATTAGCCAAAATTACTTGATTTTCATAATTATTTAAAAATACTTCCATAAATAATTTTGAAATTTTTAGGTTATAGAAAGAAGCAGTAAGATTCGAAATGTACGCAGAAATTTATCCCATCAACAATTGTTTGTAGGTTGCGACGGAAACAGGGTACTACGAGAGCGTGTTTTAGGCAAAAACGGGGCCGGCGAACAAAGCCGTCTATGGCGCTACTAGCCTTTCTACAAACATTGTCATTTTCACTCACACAAGCACACAAAGATTGATTTAAACATCCTACACGCGTTCGAAATCTCTGAGATTCATTGTCCGTGTTCCAAAGTTGGATATGAGGGTTACAAATCTGCGTCAGTGCTATGGTTGCGATTCATCTTACGTAAGAAATGTATTATTTTATTAATTTTTAAATAAAATCTTTATTTTATTAATTTTAATTATTTACAAACCAGTAATTAATTAAAAACGTTGTTTTATTTCAAATATCTCACCTATAAAATAATGTGCAAAGAGATTTTGCTTTAGTTCCAAACCAATCATGTAGACTAGAAGGCTACCATAGAAAAAATGTCTATAACGGGCTAGTTCTTATGTTTTAAAGAATATATAAGTCTGACAGGTTTGGGTAAACGTTCCGTCTGGATCTTCCTGCTCATTAAATCGCTCTGCTACATTTCATAGACAGTGATTGTCGTGATATAAGTATACTTCCTAATACGTCACCGACAAATCTATCGAGGGCTGCTTTTACACAATGCCACGGGGCGCGCTACAGTAGGCCTAGTTTCCCGCTCCCGCCTTTTTCCTTCTGTGCCGTGGATAACGTGCAATCTGAAGTGTACTCAGTTCGCAGATCTTCAGTTTTATTTTATTTCCTGTAGTTTTTGTCGATGTGAAGCATGGGAAGGAGACGGTCAAAAAAGAGTGGGTTGTTTTCAAACGCCAAGCGTAAACAAATAATTATAAATGTTGATATTGTGAAATGGCGCCAACAACAACGTACGAGGTGAGTGTATTTTAGTTTTTTACTCAATACATTTATAAATTCAGCAGAATGAGTAATTTTAGAAATAAAAGTGTAATCAGACGGTTTCACCCCAAACTGTTGAGATCATCCCTTAAATACTTAAATACTGTCTGATTACAATACTTTTCATCCTGATGTTTAGGTTAGGGGCCATGCATAAATTACGTCACGCTATAAACAGCCCGTTTCGACCCCCTAACCCTCCTTTGAGACACTCAGACATCTTTTTGGGGACCACCTAAAGTGCAAGAATCTCAAATATTTTTGTAATGGTCACAAAGAGCGTAACAGGTGAGTTAGTAAATGAAAATTCATAAATTAGTTTACAATCGGCCTACATGGTTGGTGTTTACGCTTTTTGGTTGGTGTTGATTTTTACAATAATACGCTTTTTACACTCTAAACTGAAAAATATGGTTTATCTGACCACATATTAAGATAAGGGTTTCATCAACTATATAGAGTTATTTGTAGAAGGATTGTAACAACAATAACGAGGTTGTAATAATTTAGTAAATAAAAAACTAATGCGACATGCAATTTATAACAAATTGAATATGGTAACAAATACATATAAATTGAATGTAACGAGTTCGCACGCAGCACGCTGACGTGAGGGAAGTGAATTTCCACATAAAAACTTGTAAAACTCAAAATCAGTGTAAAAACATCCATTTGTCCAATTTTTTATTGAAATCTGAAAACATTTTTTTTTTGCTGTTCTGATACCCCTGGTTTCATTTACTTGCAAAGCTGGGAATACATTTTTACGCCTTATAAGGTTAGGAGAAGGTCCAGACAGGCTTGAAAGTAGGCGTGAGGTTGCTGGGGATAATAAAAGTACTCTAACAAAGGAATAACAGGCTTTTCTAGTGTAAAACCCCCCATAAGACAACGTACTGTGTTTACCCGATACACATTTTCTTTAATAACTCGGTAAATATTTATGCTAGAATGACGAGAGAGGGCTTAAAACTTTCGTCTTTCTAATTCCCATCTTTTAACTTGCATGAATTTTACATCTGGGGCTTTTCTGACCCTTTTTGGGCCCCAAATTTGAAATAAATCGGACAAAAAATGCGACCGCTAGAGTGCATACACATATATATATATATATATATGTCTATATATATATATATATATATATATATATATATATATATATATACATATATATATATAAAATTTTGAACGACCCCCCAAAACGTGTTCAGGGGGTCACGTTAGGAACTTCTATGGTGGTCCTGGGCTTAAGTTTCACCGTGCGGGTCATGCTAATAGTTCACTTTCCAAAGGAAATTCACTAATAAAGGAACATATAACAAATACCATAACTTTGCTAACATTTAAAATGTTACAACAAAACTTATTCATTTTTAAACAATTATGCCCCACCGCTAGCGGCGGGGCTCGTGACGGCGCCGGCGCTCGGAGCAGCGTATGGAGGTACCATACAGTTCACTATCGAACCCCGAGCCAGACCCCGAACAAGACAGCGGACCGATCTTTCACTGATCTTTCGTCAAAAAACCGCCTCGAGAGCGCTTGTTGCTCGGTCTGATGTCTGGTCCGATGACTTGTTCGGGAAAAGTCCAGTAGTGTGTGGCCGTCTATAAGGTTCAATTTAGTTAGTGTTTCGAAACAACACTGAAATGTCAGCACAGTATCTTTTAGGAACTTCATATTTATTATAGAAAAGAATCATCAAAATCGGTTAAGTATTAACTTCAGGAAGTGAGTGAACAAAAATCAGGAATTTTGTCAAATATGTAGATATATACAGGGTGTCTCTGAACCCTCTACAACCTTTTCAGGTATTATTCCTGGACCATAGACAAGCCAAAAATATCATATACAAAATTTCGAAAACTCAAAAGTTACTCGTATAGCCGCCATTTTGTTTTTTTCACATAGGAAATTTTAATTCGAGAACGGCTAGTTATAATTAAATGAAATTTGGTATTTAGCTTTATTCCCTAAAGACCTAATTACAGAAAAAATAATTTTTTTACAATCATTAATTTCAAAATGGCGGCTGCCTAAAAATTTCAAACGTAAATATCTTAAAAACCGCTCATAGTAAAAAACATTACGTTAATTACGTTTTATTTAGAGAATTTAATTGCAAATCTCCAAATTTACGAAAATCGGTTCATAAATAACGGAGAAAATCCATTTTTAAGATATTGCATTCTTGTCAATATCAACTGTTATCATGTGACATTGCTGCTAGTGAGCCACATCGATCAGCTGTTTCAAGTATAATTCCACTAAACAGCTGATTGATCAATGTATTGTTAAAATTATTACAGTTTCCTGTTACAATGTGTCTTTTTTCTGTATCTTGCTTATTGTTAATCAGTGTGCTGTTTTTTAATATTAATCTGTGTTAACGTATTCAGTATTCATATTTATTGATAAATGGCTAATTATAGTGTTGCAGAGTATTGCGATATGCATTTTTATTATGGAGCTGCATTTGGAAATGCAAATGAAGCGAGAAGGTTGTATAGCGACTATTTCCCCAATAGACAATGTCCTGCTGCTAAAACGTTTCACTGCTGTCCACAATCGTCTCCACGCAAAGTGAACCCTGGGAATCGTAAGGGTATCAATCAGGTGATTGGTGCAAATGAACTTAATAACAGCTGGTTAATGTTTTAATCAGCTGTTTGGTGGATTATACTTGAAACAGCTGATCGACGTGGCTCACTAGCAGCGATGTCACATGATAACAGTTGATATTGACAAGAATGCAATATCTTAAAAATGGATTTTCTCCGTTATTTATGAACCGATTTTCGTAAATTTGGTGTCATTAGATTTTCAATTAAATTCTATAAATAAAACGTAATTAATGTAATTTTTTACTATGAGCGGTTTTTAAGATATTTACGTTTGACATTTTTAGGCAGCCGCCATTTTGAAATTAATGATTTTAAAAAAATCATTTTTTTCTGTAATTAGGTATTTAGGGAATAAAGCTAAATACCAAATTTCATTTAATTATAACTAGCCGTTCTCGAATTAAAATTTCCTATGTGAAAAAACAAAATGGTGGCTATACGAGTAACTTTTGAGTTTTCGAAATTTTGAATATGATATTTTGGCTTGTCTATGGTCCAGGAATAATACCTGAAAAGGTAGGTAGAGAGTTCAGAGACACCCTGTATATATCTTGGTTTTAGCATTTATTCGTCATTTTAATCAAATTTGTAGCTATATCATTTACGACTAAGAAGCTTTCATATTTGGAGGGGGAATAAATGTTTAAGTAACAGATAGTTTAAAAGGATGTAAGTTTTGTTTTATAAAAGGCAACGTTATGTTTTCTTACTGAAGTATTTTATTTCATTATTGATTCAAAAAAGTTGTTGCTTCACGAGTAAAATATCTAATCACTAATCGGATAATGTTTATCTTATCAAATAATGTTTTATTCTTTCATACAAGTAAGTCTCTTATTATTTACTGTCTAATTTACTTTACAAATCAAATTATAAGATTCCTCATGAGCCTAATTACATCTCGATAACTGAGTTTTCTATCAAAATCGAAAGCTATGTTAAAAAACGGTAATCTCAATACAAGATGGAGTAAAATGTACATAATTAATATTTTACAGGTGAAAATCTAAGTAAAATGAGGATCATTTAATTATGCTGGATGTGGTAGAACAGCGTGGAGCCGTGGACCGCGACGACGGCGCGCTTATAACTGAACATAGCGGTTATTTAGATCGGATTATTGAACAACCTATAAGTTATATCGAAAATTGTTTTGAATGAAAATTTAAGATCATCTAATTAGCTACAACTTTCTCGCTGGAAGTTTGTTTCTACCTCAAAAATAAAAAAGTTTCTCGCTTGCTGTGTTTTTCATGTCATGCTGTTACAGCTTTCTAGTATTGTTATTATTAAAAATTAAACATAATTGTAAACTAAAATATATTTTTACTGTTGGATGCGGAAATTTATGCAGAAAATGAATATATAAGTTTCATTGTAGTTTTATTATTATTACGATGTACAGGAAAGTGTAAACGACAACGCGCTCACCGCTCGGGATTACTCACTTATCGTCTGGCCTGAGAATGCCGCGGACCGTTTTCTGTCCATTTGGCGAGCTCTACATGGCGAGCTGGGGTAGCGTAGCAGTCGGGGAAGGACGACCGCGACGGCCGGCGGCGTGGCGGCGCGGTGGTAGATGGTCTGATGTTTTTAGAAAAGAGCCCCCTCTTCGCCCCTCGTCATAGCCTGGCGCACCTGACTATACGAGGTCCTTTGGAATCAAACCAGACTGTACGGTCGAACTTTTCTCAAAGGTGATGAAGACTCTTAACTGATGGAATTATTCGTTTTAAATTATTTTTCCCGTTTAATTTCCTAAATTGGACAATAAATAAAACAACATTTGAAGTCTACGTTGTACTTCTGATACTAATAAATCGATATTAATACTGGAATTAAATTTTTTTTATAAATATACAGGGTCTCCAAAAAAAATTTCAGGACTTTTGGAAATGATTATTTACATAAAAAGGAAGAAAAAAGTACTGATGAAGGTGTGTCCTAAAACGATTACTTTTCCGTCTATCTTTATGTGTATTTTACTTAATAAGTTACATCTTAGGAACATCTGCAGATATCAACATCAAACTTGGTACATGTATTACATCTAATAAGACCCATTTTGGTACGGAATAACAAGCCTCTACTATTTACCATTTCAAAAAGGGGCGGCCATTTTGTTTTTAAAGCTAAATATCTTTTAACCCGTTTTTTTTTTGGAAAAGACTGAAACAAATAAAAAGGCTGTGTCATTTCGTCCTAAAAATAATAAGAAGAATGGTACTTCACTACGTCATGAGGCCACTTACCAACTGTCATCAAAGCGTATTCATAAATAAGCCAGATATGACATTTTATTTATTCTCCATAAGAAAAACATTAGGACTGAGTATGGAGGTTTGCTGCATCAAGGACCACAAAAATGGGGTTTTATTTAATTACCAATGGATCACCACTAGACGAAGCAACACTCCAAGTTTTACCAATTTATATTCATAAACAAGCAAGATATCACATGATTCTTATTACCCATAAGAATAACATTATAGCTGCTGAGTACGCAGGTATGGTGACCACAAAAAATGGGTTTCGTATAGAAATATCAGTAAACCTAACCATATAAAGCCACATACCAAGATTGATTAATATATTTTCATTAATAAGCGAGATATAACATTTTACTTATCCTCCATAAGATTAACATTGGACAACGTACTATGTTTGGTACTTTCAATATCTCGGTATCCAATTGACTGACGTAGAGCAATGATCAAAATTATTTGTTTTTTTAAGCTGAGTTTAATGGTATAAACAAAAATTTGGGTTTTAAAAGAAATATACATAACAATTTTAAACCCCCTATAAAAGTACAACCCCCCCCCCCAAAAAAAAACCTTGAAATAGAGCGACCTGTCTGGTTCTCGAACTCATGACAATATATGCTGCCTTACTCGTTTATACCAAATTTCATTAAGATCGGACCATTATTACGAAAGTTATCGTGCCTACGGACACATATATATATATGAATTTGAAAGAATGGTGTTTTTGGCATCTGCGGGCCTGAAAACGAAAAGTTATCACGGTCCCGGGTCTAGGTCTTACTATGACGACTACGGTAATAGCTTCTTCCCATAGGGGGAATTTGCTAAAACTATCTGACAAATTGGACGTTTAATTAGTAATAGTTTTTTACTATATTTATGGGCTTTAAGCCTAAGATCCTACAGCCTTCGTTCTTAAGAGAGTATTTTTCTTGGACTTAGTTATCAGCAAGAGGAGAAGTTTTTCCTAATCTCTAAATCCTGTACTTCCATGAGATACATTTGCCGGCCAAACTACTCCTCTAAATGAAACCCATTACTTATTAGTGAATTTCCTTTGGAAAGTGAACTATTAGCATGACCCGCACGGTGGAACTTAAGCCCGGGACCGCCATAGAATTTCCTAACGTGACCCCCAGAACACGTTTTGGGGGGTCGTTCAAAATTGTATATATATAGACATATATATATATATATATATATATATATATATATATATATATATATATATATATATATATATATGTGTGTGTGTTTGCACTCTAGCGGTCGCATTTTTTGTCCGATTAACTTCAAATTTGGTAGGGACGTTCCTTTCTGAAATCAGTTGGGCAAAAGAATCGTAAACTCCAAACCCATTTTTTGGCGATTAATCTTTCAAATTTCGAGTTTTTGGGCCCAAAAAGGGTCTAAAAATCCCTAAATGTAAAATTAATGCATTCAAAAAGATGGGAATTAGTGAGACGAAAGTTTTAAGCCCTCTCCCGTCATTCTAGCATAAATATTTACCGAGTTATAAAAGAAAATGTGTTTCGACTAAACACAGTACGTTGTCTTATGGGGGGGTTTTACACTAGAAAAGCCTGTTACTCCTTTGTTAGAGTACTTTTATCATACCCAGCAACCTCACGCCTACTTTCAAGCCTGACTGGACCTTCTCCTAACATTATAATGCGCAAAATTGTATTCCCAGCTTTGCAGGTAAATGAAACCAGGAGCATCAGAACAGCCAACAAATCAGTGTTTTCAGATCTCAATAAAAATTGGAATACAAGTATGTTTTTACACTAATTTTAAGTTTTAACAGTTTTTATGTGGAAATTCACTTCCCTCACGTCAGCGTGCTGCGTGCGAACTCGTTTAGACTTTGAAGTAATGTGTACAAGGTTAGTATAATATATATATATATATATATATATATATATATATATATATTTACTACTTTAAATAAAATATAAATATTATGAATAGTATGTAAATCAATTTATTTACAATTTACATCTTATCACTGTCATCTAATTTATATGAAAACGGATTCTTCATGATAAATATGAAGCCTTACCATGGCTGCAATGCCATGGTATTGACATTATGTATAGTCATAAAAACAGTTTTTAATAACGTAAATAGTTAATTTTCAGTAAAACCCATCTTTGTTGTTATTTAACTGATCTCTCATCCCGATAAAATAGATCCCTTGTTTTATTTGTGACACACATTCATGTTGTTTAATCAATCAGTAAATTGAATTATCTCACTGCTCAGACTCATTATCATTAGTAACAGCCATTTCCCAATCCTCACATTGTAACAAAGTGCTAAATGATTTTCTTTAACAATAATAAATAACTTATTATATAGTTTCAATTTACTGAAATCCAAACAAGCTGTGAACGTAAAACCAAACCGTTTAAACGATGATAACGGTTATTATCATCAGGCACAACATAAACGTTATAAAGGCTAATGTAAAAATAACTTTTCAATAAGTCCTCTTCGTTTTCTTAGCTCAAGGTAGGTCAACACATCTTGATCCTACCATTGAAAGCGCGCCATCGAGAGCCTAATATTCGAGCAGAGCCAATTTAATATGACCATAACATTTGAAATCTTTACATTTTATCTTCGGATTCAAACTTGTATTTGATTATCAGTATTCGTTTCTTCTAAGTAAATACTTCTCACTGTGTTTGGTAAAATGAGATGAGTAAAATAAATATTAAAGATTAGGTTAAAAAAATGATGGATAAATATGTTATGGATAGAACGGCCAAAATAAGATTAGCCATTAAAGACGGCAAAGCATTAAACGGCCATTATGTAGAGTTTGATAGAAACACTTACGTAAGTGATATTTCATTGAATTGATAATACAAAAATACAACACCGTTTCTTTACTTCTATATACAAGGTGTACAAAAAGTCCCGCGCGGGTTTAATATTTTTTGAATGATAAGAGATAAATCAATAAGATTTGGTACATTAACACTACACCAAAAAATCTCCTTTTTGAAGGAACTATCAGTTTACTGTCATATCATGGGGACGTCCCGCAATGAGTCGAAGGAAATTTTAAATAGGAGCATAGGTCAATATGCTTATCACTTTAAAGGGCTTATCTAGCAGAGTTTAATGCCGCAAACCGCACTAAAAAAGTTGATCCAGTAAAAATTGGCGGCTGTTCAAAGGTTTTACTTGGTTACATTTTATTAGTAGCCACAACCACATTAAAGCAAAACTGCAACTAAAATGAATACTGCAGCTAAATACTACATTATGCCTGTCAATACAGAAGTGAATTATGACGTTAGTTATCCTCAAGGGTTACAAATTTGGTCCAAATCTATTGATAACGGGGAAAAACTGGTAACAGTAACAATTATAAAGATCTTATCTTTTTTAATAAAACCTTTGAACAGCCACCATTTTTTACTGGATCAACCTTTTTTAGTGCGGTTTGCGGCATTCAACTCTGTTAGATAAGCCCTTTAATGTGATGTGCATATTGACCTATGCTCCTATTTAAGATTTCCTTCTGACTCCTTGCGGGACGTCCCCATGATATGACAGAAAACTGATAGTTCCTTCAAAAAGTAGATTTTTAAGTGTAGTGTTGATGTACCAAATCTTATTGATTTATCTGTTATCGTTCAGAAAATATTAAACCCGTGCGGGACTTTATGTACACCTTGTATAATTTAAAATCTAAAATATTGTCGTTGTTTTATACATTAAGCATTGCCAACATACTATCACGATATATTGCAATGTTTCATGTGGATTTGTGGAAGGAGTAACGGTATTTTCAACAATAAGGTCACACAAACGACAGCTGTTGTCACCACAATTGGTGCGGCATGTTGCAACTGATGCCAAAGTTTCAACTCAAAAATGTTTTAAATGTTTTGTTACGCATGTTTTCCTGCTACTTAGTGCATTGCTTGAGCTAGGCGTAGCTTAGCTACTTATACGAGGCACAAAAGGCCTATTTACCAGGATAGATTGTAGTTTATTATGTATTAAAATTAAAACAAAAAGTATGTTATTATTTGCTAATTTATTTGCTCTTGTAATTCCCTAGTATTCTGATTAGCGCCTGTTTGGAAATTTTTAAGCAAGTGACTTTACTCTCATAATGAGGCTGGACTCTTCTTAATTTTTATTTTTTATTTGTTGTACCTGAATAAAAACGTTTTTTATGAATTACTTGTTTGTAATTTTTATTTTTAATTTAATTTTCTGCAATCAATAACTTATTTACCACTCACACTTTAACGAATTTCAATTTTTATTTTAGTAATAAATTACCTCAGTGATCAGAACTTGTTTTATAATGTGTTTAAAAAGTATATTTAATCATTAAACCATTGAAACCATGTTTAGCTCCCGATACCACAATTCGTAAGGTGTAATTAAGTTCTGAATTGTTTAAAGAGCTGGTTCTTTTAGGAAAATGTCTATAGATTTGCCTGACTTCTGTGATGAGATTAGAATGCACTAATTAACCTTAACAACCAGTTGAGTTGATTCTATACTTGCTTTGCTATTGTTTTATGTATAGACAGTCAATTCTCTAATACACCTTGAGTATTGCGCTGTTGGACACTTAAAACTAAGCTAGCAAGTGACAGTAATTAACTTACTGTCTCTGTAAGTAACCAATAGTTATTAGCGAATTTCCCCTATAGGGAATTAGCGAATTTCCCCTATAGGGAAGAAGCTATTACCGTAGTCGGCATGGTAAGACCTAGGCCCGGGACCATGATAACTTTTCGTTTTGAGGTCACCAGACCCCAAAAACACCATTCGTTCGAAACTGTATATATATATATGTGTGTGTGTGTCCGTGAGCACGATAAATCTCGTAAAAATGATCCGATTTTGATTACATTTGGTATAAACATGTAAAGCAGCATTTATGACTTTAAGTTCGAAAACCAGCCATATCGCTCCATCCAAAGGGGTATTTTGGGGGGTTTTGTACCCCAAAAATGGGTTTTTTTGAATTTTTTACATATAATTTTTGAAAAAGTCAAGTATTTGTTTTTTCATTGGATTCAGCTTAAAAAACACACAATTTGGTATTTTGATCATTCCTCTACGTCAAACGGTTACAGAGATATTGAAAGTGCTAAACACAGTAAGTTGTCCAATGTTATTCTTATGGAGAATAAGAAAAATTGTATATCTCACTTATTTATCAACTCTTCCTGATGAAACTTGGTATATTGCTTCATATCGTTGTGGTCTATTAATATTTGCAGTAAAAAAACATTTTTTGGCCGATAGTTCCCGTAGCAGCAAACCTGCGTACTCAGCCCAATGTTATTCTTATGGAGAATAAGTAACCTATTTCTCCCTTAATTATGAACATAAATTAATAAAAATTGGTATGTAGCTTTACCTACTTGAGTTATATTGATGTTTGTATAAAACCTCATTTTTTGTATTCCTTGCTTCAGCAAGCCTGCATACTCAGCCGCCATGTTATTCTTTTGGAGAATAATAAAAATGTCATAAATCGTTTATTTATGAATGTATATTGATGAAACTTGTTTTGTCGATTTATGTGGTATTAAGATACATATATATGCATTGGAAATTCGCTGAGTACGCAGGTTTGCTGCTACGGGGGTATTTACAATTAAATTGCTGCTACATTTCGTCATCTTAACTTTAATCAGCCAATTTAATAAATATATAATATTAAATGTTCCCCAGTAAGCTTCCCATTTTACTTTGACGAGGGAGGTCATCAAATCCTGATCCTGCCATTGAAGACGTTGGTAATACCCTCTCCAAGCCCCTTATATGTTATCCTGACCATTTACTAGCGGGGTTTATTGCAGCAATGTGAACTCTGCTTAGCCTCCACCAAGTTAATATTACCTTCTTGCGTATACCTCTTCATTATTAAAAGTTATAAACCTAGATTGCATTTTATTTGTATTTTATTAAATGTAAAATGTATTCGTGAAACGTACTGTATACTTCAGATACTATATATTTATTAAAACCTTATGAGTAGTAGTGATTACTTTATCTTTAGTTTTGTTTCTAATCTTAAAGTATTGATTTTAATTATGGTTGAATAGCCTCCAAAGCTGATAAACAATAGAATAAGGATACTTTACCTACGTCTTCATCTTTAAAATAATCCAAATGTACGACCGCGGTTTTGGAAGTTAAAATACTTCCATCATCAGGCTGATTTCAATTTCACGAAAGTTCATATTTGTCTGTCGTCAAAATATAAAAATGTCACAAAACACACACTAGAATAAGAACAAAATACATTTAAACAAGGTGCACTGACGCGGACCGGCCGGTACAGCTGGTCGTCGACCTTATTTAACATTGTTTCTTTCTTATCGTAGTGTGCGTTTGTGACATTTTAACTTTTGACGACAGGCAACATTTGTGAACATTAATGAAATTGAATTCAACCTGATGATGGAAGTATTTTAACTTCCAAAACTTCGGTCGTCCATTTGGATTATTTTAAAGCTGGAGACGGAGGTAACGTAACCTTATTTTATATGATTTAAGCTAAATTAAAGTCTTTAAAGACTGACAAATGTTAATATCCGAGTTTTGAATACGAAAATTGCAAATTCACAGCACTTACGCCAGTAGTGGGCATTTGGGGCTGCTAGACCGGAAGTGACGTCATCCGGTCACGTGACCGGATGCGCTGAGTCATGAAAGACGTCATCTGAGGCTGAGCCAGTGACGTAGGCGGTTTTGTGACGTAATGAGGGAAAGGTTAAAGTTCAAGGTCACGGGGAGGGTGTTTTAAAAAAGTACTACCTCGCACGCGTAAAATCCGATTGTGATTCGATAGTTTTAATTCGATACAAATATCGAATGAAAACAATCGAATGAAGCAATCGAATGATACGAGTGCGAGGTAGTACTATTTCATTTAACTTTATTTTTACTTTTCTTTTTATTTACAATAAGTTATGTTTACAATAATTTATGTTTACAATAGCAGTTTTCAAGTGTTGCGCTTGTTTGTCCAATCGGCCCATCCCGACTGTGTGTTCCTTGCCTATTTATGTGACCGCAGGGAACACACAGTCGGGACGAGCGATATTGTTATTTTGTGAAGAGCGTCTCGGAGAGCTCGATGTTCTCCGGTCGAGAGCCGGAGGTGTACTGGCTATTCACAAGCTAGCGTTGTAATCGTACTAAATGGTGGGGGTAAAAGTGTGGTGGGGCGGAGCAGATGGCGGACGGCAGATGGCAGGCGGCAGATGGCAGGCGGCAGATGGTAGGCGGCAGGTGGCAAGTGTGCGGCAGATGGTTGCTACTCCATTCGCCGCCAAAGTAATGCAAGCCGTCGCCGTAATTCTTGTATTTTATCTTGGCGGTTCATTTGATATGTTTTACATCTACATATGCAATAGCTGAAACACCTGCACTTACGACAAGCTTTCCCGTCAACTTGATCGCCTGGTATTTTAAAACATTGCAACTCGCAACAATATGTCTTCAAATTGTTATCGAAAAATAAATTGTTCATCGGTGGCACCGACATGTTAGCTGCAGCGTGTGTTAGACAAGACTGAGACTAACTTCACTGCTCCCTCTCTTTTATACCCCTTCATAACCCTGAATGAAAGTTCAAGGTCATCCATTTGAATTTAAAAAAAAGCAACACAGCAGTATATAAAATAATATACTGCTATGTTGCTGTTTTTTTTTTTTTTTTTTTTTTTTTTTTTTTTTATTAAACAAACATTTTACAATACAATAAGCTTAAGTCTAACATTGATGACTAGAAATACAAACAGAGAAATACAAATAGAGACATTATGTACAATGATGCATGATGTGCAGAGTGAGTTCCGTCGAGTTGTTGCCGCTTACACCGTGTGATACCAAATACAACGTCCCCGGTTGAATATCTCGCAAGTCTTCATTTTGTAGCAGTTGAACAAATCGTTTTGGAAGAAATACTTGAAACTTCGGCTCATCTCCTGGAGTCATAGGTCCTTCGCACAATGATACTAGAATTGCTTCTCCATGTGTGGTTTCCACTTTCTTGATGCTATGAATAATGTAATGTCTTTGTTCTTTTAGTTCTGAACATTTTTTAGTTAACAGAAGGTTCGATTTTGAGTGAGTGTTGAATTGATCAACCAATGTTTGTAGATATTGTTGTGATGCCATCTTCGTCAGGGGTGGTGTCTTCTGTGATGTTGCCTCTTCGGAGTCTCGAATAATACTCGTGCTGGAGCGGTGTTGTCTCCTCGTATTTATAGGCCCCGCTACCCCCACCAAATTTCTGTTCTCCGCTACCCCCACCACATTCCTGCGTTTGTTTCAAGTAAGCAGCCAAACGAAATGCGTTGTATAATGCACAGTTTGTTTGTCCGTGTTTAAGATCTTTTGCAGCGACACAAATATTACCGAGATTAATGTTAAAGTCCTTGCTGATAGTTATATCGAAAACATTACCGTGCGTGTACTTTTGTATCCAGTTCTTTTTTTCTAATCCTCTTGTGTATATATGTGAATATTGTTTGCAAAAGTTAAACATAATACTGTGCAGATTACTGTAGCTTATAAATCCTTCATACCAATGTATGTGATGAAAGTAGTTTGTTATCCATTTGTTTGTACTTTTCGCTTTGGTGTTAAGTTTGTTAAAAGAAAAAGGAGCTTCAAACGTGAATGGGTAGGCTACAAATGTAAGCAAGTCTAAAATTACTAATTCCTTGATAATAAACCTATCGTCATTATTTCGAAATGCTTGAAATTCTATTACACAAGGCTTTACACTCACTTCTTCATCCCCTCCGCTCATCATGGCACCTAGCGATCAACTAAACTGTTTTCCACACCACGGTAGGTTAAATACCAGGCCGTACAGTTGCAGGCGCGTTGGTGTATATTTAACGTGGGCACCGTCCCCAATAGGCCTACCCCACGTGTGTTCTTCTTTACTAAGTCAAACTTTAGTCTTTTTTAACTTCTTCTTCTTGTGTTTCGTTTTCTTCTTCTTGTTTCTCCGTTTCTTCTTCTTCCTGTGTTGTTTCTTCTGTAGCTTCTGTAGCGATTTCTACAAGTGGTTCAAAATCCTTTAACTTTCTCCACATGCAAACTTCATGAGGTATTCTATTAAAAATAGATGTATCCACAGGTCCGTACACGATGGTGCTATCAGGTTGTTTTTCCAAAGTATCGACCAAATATTCTTTAATAATAGCGCTTGCAAATACCAACTGTCTCATGTACCTTGTAATAGGTTCTGTTGCGTAGTTTAAAACGTAGAATTCTTCACGTGACAGTAGAATCTTATTTTCATGTTGAGTCAAGTCTCTAATTCGCACTTGTAGTTGTCCGCGATGTTTAACAATATCGATTTCATTGTCACAATCCAAAAGTCGAATATGTGTTTTCCTTCCACACAAACTGTTAGTTAAATAACATTCTATTAAATGTACATGTTTCAAAAATGACTCCCAAGCATTTTGCGAAAATAAAACCTTTTTTGTTCCATGGTGTAGTATTACTGTAGGGGAATAATCCAATGATTTCATCAATCCAACTGATACACTTTTACTGATGCATGCTGAGATGGGGTAAAAGATTCGCAGAAAAACTTCAGTTAAAATGTGAGGAGGAATATTTTCTTCAACTTTCTTCTTCCTCTTTGGTACTACCTTTGATGGGTCTGCATTAATTTCCTCCTCTCTATCTCTTTTACCAAACTTTAAAAATGCAGTTATTTCCTTGATGATTTCTGCTTCACTAGTATTATCACGTTCCAATAACGGTGCTACCTCTGCATCACCTTGTACAACAGATGGAGAACTCATTTTGTAGAAGATGTTACCCATGCGCCGATAGACGATCAACTGAAGACCTGCATTGCTGCTCCGCTATTTATAGGTTAGCGACAGTGGCGGTGCCGGTGGTGGTACAACGTTTTACAATACTGTCTTTACAATACCGGTCAACGGTGTGTATGTAACAATTTTATCGTGCAAAATTAAACAATACGCAGATGTATTTGCAGGTACGTTTTCTTGAAATTCCATTTCTATTTTTATATCAACACTAGACGATTTTACAGATTCATTTTGTTTGGAACAATCAATTACAACAATCGGAGCTTTCGATTCAAACTGAACGGGAGATAGTAGAGGTGTATTTGTTTTGCCGTAATATGAATTTTGGAACCTAGCGTACATGTCGTATAAAACACTGTATCTTTTCTTATCAAAAGAAATATTAAAGTTGTCGTAGGGAAAGAATTGTGAATTCAGGAACACTTTACAGTTTGTTAATTTACAATGGTCAAATTCACCAGCATTTTCAGTTATTATACTTTTCTTCTTCGTTTGTAATCCAAATATTACATATCTCGCTTTTTCCAAATGAGTAGAAGTTTTTACAGTCCATGTATGTCGTTGTGTTGTAGGTAAAACGGGGTATTCATGAAACTCCCAGCTTCTGAATGGCATTACAATGTCTCGATCTGATTTTAACTTTCTTAATAATGTAATCCTGTGTTCATCATTTAGTCGCACATGTGGTACTCTCCAAACAATCTTGTCTAATGTTAGTTTCCAGTCTAAATTGGCATCAGTTGTTCCAGTAGCTGCTTTAATAATATCTTTATCGTTTGATGATCTTAATAAAACTAGTTCTTGTTTTACATTTATTATTATTCTTCTGTAGTCTTCAGCAAATCCTAGGAGTAATCTTAAAGGTACGTAGAAATCAAAGTTTCCCGAAGAGTCAGGAGCGATTGTACTTTTGTCTGGTGCAACCCATCCTGCAACAGCTAACAGATTCTTCTCATTTGGTGTTAAAGACGCTAATCCTTTCAATGTACTGGAAATTCCAACCTTTTTTGTTGAATCGACTGTAACTCCTGAAATTTCATATCTAATCTCGTCAAACAAAAATGCCATAGGATTATTTATGAACGGAACAGTGGTTCCAGCAGTACCATCATTTTTTGTTACTTTTCCTTCAATATATAAATAACTTTCGCATGGAAGAGTATAAATGTCTTGTTGTTGTATAGGAATCCTAATTTCATCGTTATTGTTTAATTTGGACGAAGCGTAAGGGTTGTGCGTGTGATATTCCTTTTCCCATAAGGTCTCGTCGAATGTTGGACCCTGCGCTATATCCAGTATATCCATTGTTAATGACCTTTAATCCAATTTCTTCTAGAAAACGAATGTTGTCACTTGTTAATCCTTCTACAGCTGATAAGCTACTGACCTCTTTGCTGGTAGGCTCTCTCTTTTTAAATGATAACCCCATTGTCTAAGCGGATGATTTTATATGTATTCTTACAGTAATAGCTTCTCCTCTAAAGTCAATAAGGTTTCCGTCTTGATCCACTATGTTCAGCACGATGTCTGAAATGAAACTGGTGTTTAACGGTAGGTACACAAGGTTTTGAGGCTTTTCTACTATCTTGAAACCCGGTGCAACTGATGGGTAGAATGTGTGTAATATATGACGATTTTCTCCATCTCTGTAGGATCCTTGTATAATGTTACATGTAATGTCTATGCTATTAACTTTGATGATCGTCACAGTTTTATTCCCAGAATGAGTTTTATTAGGTTCTAATACTTTTGTTTCCTTAGAAAACCCCAATAAACTACCAATTGAATGTTCTTGACTAAAATCAATATAATACTTAGAAGTAATTTCGGCTTTCATTGTATTGTTATTGCCTTTTATCGTTATATTTTCTTTTCCCATATGTTTTTGTATAACTTCATTTATATTATCAATTTCATAAGCTCCTGTTGGTAAACTGAATTCTTCCAAAGCTGAATACTTTCCTTTATCATCTTTTGTCTTGTAATAATGTATTTTGTTATTAATTCCTTCACTAACGTTTGGAATAGAGTTATATGTTGTTAAATCCAATAATGCGGCTTCCCATAGTCTTCCTTTTTGCAAACGTAGCGCTGGAAACAGAATACTGCGCAAAGTACATGAGTTACCGGTTAATGACACTGTATACGAGGACATCTTAAAGTTGACTAACACTTTTAGCTAAAAAGTCTAAACATAAATGACCGCAAATGGATGTATCATCAGGTTGTTTTCTTGTATGATTGTAAAAAACATTTTTTGCCGCACGAAAGTATCGTTGAAGTTCTTTCGGTGGTGGAAGGTCTCCAAAACTGTCGAAATAATAAATGGTTTTACCAAGTTTCTTGTAACACACCCAATGAGTGCCTAATCCTTCACTATTATCCAAATTTACAATACCAGTCTCATTTTTCCACATTTTAACCGGTAATTCATCTTTCATAAATACTCCTCTAAAAAATGGGATTTTCAAACAAGAAGCATATGTAATCAGTTCTTCATTGGTTAATTCTTTGTTTTTAATTATTAATTGCTCTTTCTTATTTAATACACACGATACGGTCTTAGGTATAATCCTCCTCCCTTTTTTATCATTGACCATATTGTTGGTTTATTTTTAGCTTTACCACTGGTAGATCGACGTTTTCTTCTGATATTACCTCCTTGTTTCTTAGCGGGTTTTTTCCCACGCCTTCTTCTCTTTCCTCCTCCAAACGTAGTTTTTGCTTTCATTGCTGCTGTTACTGCTAAAGACGCTGCTTTTTCACCAATACTTGCGTCACTAGATTTTACTCTTTGCCAAGCTTTCTCAGCAAGTGCTCTATCTGCTATTGATCTATTTTTAGTATCACCAAATTTGGAATAAGCTATATCGTGCTGTTTACAAGCCTGATCGAGCTTATTTATTCCAGGATCTCCTCTAGCAAGACGTTTCTCTAATTTGGTTCCAGGACCACAATATTGATATCCTCCAGGTAAATGTAATTCCACAGGTAATAAATCAATCGCCTTGTTAACTATAGCTCCAACCGGTTTACTTAATAGAGAAAATGCTGTTGATGCTATTCCCCTTCCTCTCTGTAATCTCTCTCGATTATGACTGATGCGTTTAACCCTCGACATGACTATTTATAGCAAAACCTACAATCAGTAGGTGCACTCTATAAATGTTTTACAATGAATGTAATATCAGTTTTGGTTTCTTGTATTATATACTGTTTAAAATCCATTTATTATATAGAAATGGATTTATTAATTAAATGTAGACATATTAAATAGAAGTAGTAAAAATTGAAATAAGGTGTGATTGAAGATGTTCCAGATGTTTCTCCGCTGGTGATGGTATTGTTGTCTTCGGTAAAATGAATAAACTTTAAATAGTTGTCATGTTTCCTTAGAAACTTGCCACTAAATCGTTGGTAATTGAATAACACATCCCAGTCTAGTTTATCTTTAAAATTGTCAATGTACTTCTCAGAGAGATTTTGATATTTACTTATTACTTCCCAACAGTTATTAAAATTTGATGTCATCTCTACGAGGAAGTCTTCTGAAAACTGTTGTCTTTGTAAAATATGGATCCAGTTAACTCTGTGAAAATAAATTCTTAACATAGTCATTGTGAAGAGGTAATGTATGGAAAGTTGTTCCCAATCCATATATCTATCAAACCGTTGAACAAAACCATCTGTCAACACTCCTTGGGGAAATCTCGGCTCTTGAGATATTAAACTCCACGCAGTAATATTGGATTCCATCATCCTCTCTGTATCGTCTCTCGAATATAACTGATGCTTTATCCCTTATCAGGGGTGTATTTTAAATTCTTTTTTCTCTTATGTAATCTTCATTGTTTTCTGTTGGTTCATTAATCACATTCACTTTATCCCCCTTTCCTAATGTCTTGACTTTAGAAGGCTCAGACGGTTTATCTCGTTGATTAAGTTTCTCTGGATTGTGTATATTTTTCCAGTCTAAATAATTGTGACTGTCAACATCTGAAGCTGCATCTCTTCCTGAAGCTCGATGGATATAATGGAATAGAGCTGCACCAAACCTTTCCAAATGTTTTTCATATTCCGTAGTCCATTTCTTGTGTACAATATCAAACATTTTCTTATTTACAGCGTCTCCATCCTGCTCAAAATCACCTACATTTGATAATTTTAATTTTTTTACATCATAGCTTGTGTCAGTTTCATTCCTTTTGTAAATCGTTAACAATTTTAGAGTAGCGAAATTTACTGCTTCCCCATCATAAACGGGATGTTGTATATTGCTTAACCTTTTACCGGAAAACCCCCAATGATCTTCGTGTACAGTTGGGGTTCTTTTATCCATGTATTTTACCGTAACCGCATCAGAAGACAAAAGCGGATCACCAACATTTTGAATTACTTTTCCTTCAAAATTATAGTTGCCATCAGGTGTTAACGGAAACCCAGTTCTTTTTTCACTATATTCAGATTTTAATCCAAACTCGGAATACCGTCCAAACTTGTCCACACTCATGATGTAACTGAATCGCTATCGTTTAGGTTCTTATTATATATGTACGTCTACTGAACAATTATTCCTTGTTTTCGCAGTTCATCAACCAAAGCTACCCATTCGTTTTCTAAACCAGTGTGCCCGGCTTCCATAGCTTCATGTAATAACCTCATTCGATCAACTAACTTATTTATATCGTTGTAATATATTATATTAGTTTTATACAAGTTTTTCAATAATCCCCTTCCAGATGTGGTAGGGTCAGTTGTTTTTCTCTTTTTATGCAAAACATTTAATTCAGCAGAAGATAAAGCTCTTCTTTTAATTTGAGCTTTTTTTGATTTTGAGGGGAAAAGACTAGATATAATACTTGTATATTTTATTGACCGATTTCTATGAATAGCTAGGTCTTTGGAATACTTTTTTCTATGTGCATTTGTATACTCTAATATATGTTTAAACAATTGTAAATCCCTTTTAGTATATTTACCAGGATTATTTTTAAAGATAAGTTCAAACAAACCTTTTGTACCTTTATATTTCTTATCTCCAATAACTATATCATCATTTTCGTTTATATCTAACTTGCTATCTCCAATCATTAATCCTTTATCCTCTATTCTAGCTCCATAGGTATGATAATTTCGATTAGCATGTGCGGCGTGTAACATTTTTAACGTATATGTTCTTCCAAGTGTTCCTTTAAACATAATATCCGTGCCTAATTTGCTTAAGTTGGATGGGTTAATATCCTCTTCTTCTGCTCTTGTATCTTCTACACTTGTATCTTCTGTACTTGTATCTTCTGCGATGTCCTTTTCCTTTAAATCCTCTATATCTCCGCTTTCTTCATACTCGTCGCTATCTTCAGATGTTTGTAACTGGCCAAAACTTTCATCATTGGGAAATTCTTCTTCATATTTGGAAATTGGTAGCATTTTGTCTCCTTCGAAGCGAATTGAAGGTTTTTCCATATTTTGTGCTAATCGCTTTAAAGGTTCAGTAACAGGTTTGAATGTTGTTTCTAAAAATTGCTCTCTTTCATTTATACCTGATTTTAAAGCTCGGTTTTTTTGTCTAATAGAATCACTAAGTGATTTTATTTCCTTTAATAGCTTTTCCTGGTTAACCATCTTCACACCTTGACGACTTGTACAGTAATACCGCTAATCAGTGTATTAAAACGAATTTATCAAAACCTATTCTATAACGACCATCTTTTATAGCATGATCTTTCATAATAACCAAAAATCCATACTTTTCCGCCCATGCTTTTCCGCAAAGCTCTTTAAACTTTTCAAATGACATATCCGCATTCACATGATCGTTATATATATGTTTTAGGTTAGTATCATCTTGTTTGAATACAATTAGAATATTTGCATTATCTCTGATAAGTTGTTTTGGGATTTTGCTATAAGTTTGTCCTATATATATGCTGTCTATGTTATTATGTCTTCCCATGGCAAAGTAGTTTCTAATAGTATCCTGATTTTCACAAGATACATCGTCAAATATAAATACAGAATACGGTTTCGCTTCGTTTGGTTGCATAATGCTATCACTAGCGTTAAATTTGTAAAAATTAACATCAGACACATCAGATAGGATTTTATCCAGCAATTTATACTTTGGTTGATGTAGAGACTTTGAAAAAATATATAGGTTATTAAACCTTAATCCCTGTGGATTAGTGATCAAATTAAAGACGACATTGGTCTTTCCACAGTTTGAGGGGCCACTTACTATACATCGAACAGTGTTTGGAAGTAAACTACCGTGTTTACCATTGTTGATTTTAACGTTATCCACAGTTAAATCATCTATGTTATTAATATTGAATCGATCTTTATGGTGAATAATCTCCATCCTGCTCAAAGGTTAACGATGAAATGAGCTGCTTGCATTACACCAAGTCCTTTATAGGTATCCATGAATCCTCAGTTTTGTTAAACCCTAACCACCGCACTTTAACTGCGTCCTTTTTTCTTTGTAACACTTTTTCAACAAGATATACATCACCTACTGTTGACTTTAACATTTCATGTCCATAAAATGCACCTTGCAACAAATCTCCTTTGTTATCTTTTAAGATATACGTTTCAGGTACAGTCGGTTGCACTTTATACACTGTAAAAACTTCATTCGTCCAATTGGGAAGGTATTTCTTGGTAAACACTCCCTTATATTTACTAATCCGTACTTTATCACTTACATTAAATTTTCTTGGCTGCATTTTTTCTACTTTAGGCTTTGTATTTTTCTTTATGCGTTTTAATACATCCTTTGCATTTCTTCTATTTACTTTGTTAGGTTTCATACCAATAGTTCTATGAAACCTGTTGTTATAATCATTTATTAATTGTGGTAAAACATCATACCATAGGTAAGAACCTCTTTTTGAAAATTGTTTATACAGTGCTCCTTTTAAGGTTCTATTGAATCTTTCTACAATAGCTGCTTTTTTCTCTGAATTTGTAGAATAATGATTTATTTTATATTTATTCATTAACTGTGCAAAGTTTGTATTAAAGTATTCTGTTCCATCATCAGTTTGTAAATGTTTAATTTTGTTTTTATCTCTTTTTATGGCTATTTCCATGGCTTCTGTTACGCTTTTACCAGTCTTGTCCTTTAGAGGCAAAGCGTCTGCAACTTTTGTAAAACAATTAATAATTGTGAGTATATATTTAAATCCTTTGTTTATTCTGCTATGCGGTCGCATTTCAATTAAATCCGCTTGATATAGATCATTTATCCCTTTTATAACAGTATTTCTTCTTGGAAACCTTATTCTTGCAGGTTTGTGTAGTTCATTAATAATCTTCTCCTTCAGGTCTGACATGATGGTTTCACGAAGACAGCTGATATGGTATTAAATATTCTTTTGTATAAATCTGCTTATATAGGTCAAGGTCATTCTAAACTAATGTATAAAAGGGGAACACAGCAAATACTGCTGTGTTCCCCCTTTTATACGGAAAGGAAAAGGAAAAGGGATGTAGGACGATGAAAGGGTTACTCGTCAATAGGGTTGAGGGAATAGTGGCCGAATGGTAGAGTGTGGATGTTGTCTGCAAGGATGTGTCGTTTATCATCATTTGAAGAGAGAGCTTTTTTTACTTCCGTCACGCTGTACAGCTTATGGTTGAAACTTCTGATTGTGTTGAATTTTGCTGTTATATCTTGATCTTCAAATAAACATTTCTTATAGTGATTAAAATGCACATTCTTCTTTAAATACAAACTTTTTACTCCTTTAGCTTTCTTAATGACTTGGTTTTCATTTAGTTGTAAAGAATATAATTTTGACATTAGTGCAACAATTTCTTGAAGTATAACACCATTGGCTTCATCTTTAAATTTGCCAAGCACTTTTTTGTTTCTGTCATTGTCGTAGTTTGGATGATCTTTTGGATAGTCGGAAAAGTCAAAGTCGTTTTTGTAATCAAATGTCCGAAGATCTTCATACATATCGTTAGTAATTATCCAATATATAAAAGCGTCTGTATCCATGTAGGAGATGCCGATGTTTTCCCGTCCATAAAAGGTGACCATCTTTTTGTAATGAAAATCGTACATATGAGTCTTGGAGATATCCAGGATTGACATTCCTATATACAAAGGACGATCCATCTTCACACTTGTTTTCTTCATCGATACAGCTACAAGATTTTCATTAATAATTATAGATGTATTAAAGTTCGGCTGTTGTACGAGTTTCTGTAGTTTGTTCGGATCTGTAACAAGTTTAACGTTTTTATGTCTTCTTTTGTTTTCTAACGTTTTACCGAATATCGCATTGTTCATTAATTTAAAAAAGTCTTTTTGAAAGGCTGATGTAGCAGCTGCTCTTCTGGTAGTATTCGAGTCTATGTACGGTTTCAACCAGCACGATTGGGAAAATTCCACAGCTCTATTAATTTTAGTAAGACGTAAACCTAATTCGATAGCTTGTTGAACAACCCAATAATGAGCTACGTATCGTTGTTTATTGTTAAGGGTCATCATTAATTTGGGGTGTTTTCCAGTTGGTGAAATTTCTGTTCTTGCAAGGAGTGGAAGGTCATAATGAAGATCGTGTAAATGTTCTGGATATTCAAAGTCACAATCCAAAATATATCCGGTATCTCCATGTTTTGGAATTTGTGAAATATCGCCAATACAGTCGGGATCAACCCATTTAAAGTTGTCAAATGGAAGTGGGTTCGACATGGCCCATCCATACAGATTATTTGCGTCGAAATATCCCAAGTACGTTGAAGGTTTCTCTTGATCATGGTCAGGTAGATATTTGTTGTTGGCTTTAACATGTCTCGTCACGCTTTGAGTTAATCCACCTCTAACACCCGACTCAATCATTAAAACCATATCTATATCTGTTAACAGCTGGAGTTTACATTTTGTTTCTTTTAGCATTGCTTGCCAAGCTAGTCCTGGAGATGTATACGAATGTAGAGGGTCCAAACCGTATGCTGCAAAACAGGTTCTTCGGAATTCTTCCATAACATCGCAGAGAAGAGTCACGTCAAGTTTTACATAAAAGTCTGAGTATTCTCCCAAAGTCTTCATATCCAACTCGTTCCATACTCGACATGCATGTTGATAGTCTTCAAGTGAAATTTCCGATTCATTGAGTTTGTTGTTAAATTGTTCTGGTGGAGGAAGTGATGTTTCATTAAATCTATGCAGTCCATCGATGTAATCGTAGGGGAAGACTCCTTTTCTAAGAACCAGATCCATTTTACTACTGGCTACAATTTTGCTTGTTTCTATCAGATCTTCTCTTTTTAAATTCTCAGTTAATTTCATTAGGCTAGAAGGCATAAATCTAAACGAATCAATAAACCTAAGTTTTATTTTGCCAACCTTTTTAGAGAAGCTTATAAATTTTTCCATTGTTGTTGCCAAAACATCTATTGCTCCATCATCTCTTCCTAACTCCGGGATGATGAAATGAGAGTCATATCCACTAAGGTTATGTAGAACAACGGGTACAAAAGATGGTACTTTGTAATTTAAGTTGCAAGCGTTACAGGCTGCACCTCTGTAGGCTCCTGTAAGATGGTCGTGATCACGCACTTTAACGTTATCTGGTGTAAATAGGTTATTACACAGATAACATGTTGTTGCCAAATTGTGATGTTGAAGTTGGTGTTCATCCATAGGCTGCATCGGTATTTTAATTTTGTAGATTTCTTCCACCTTGGAGGCAATGTAATACAACTCATCTACAAAGTGTTTCGCTGCTTGTTCACCACGATATATCTTCGGAGCAGATGATAGTCCATATTCTTGAAGATGTTCTTCAGACAACGTGGATTTTGTTAGTATACAATAACTGTTTGGTGCATGTTTTTGATATTTGCTTCTTTTTGTGATATCCTCTTCTTGTTGTTCAATTGGAAGTAAGGATGCTTCGAAATCCGCGTACACAACAAATGGAACAGGGTATTGGTGATTTACTTTATCAAATTTTATCTGCGCTCTGCTGGGATGTGGCAATTTAATTCTTACCTCATAGTTTCCACTACATAACCTTTGATGTTCTACTAACCATTCTGTACCTCCTCTTCTTAATGGTTTGCTCACGTGGCAAAAGCATCTCTTACATGTTGTGATTTTACTTTTATGTTTTGTTAACTGTTTACATACGAGCCCTTCAAAATCTTTTATATACACGTAATGTGATATCTCTCCTTTATTGATTAATAACAAGTCAGTATGATTGTTGCGCTCTTTCGATGTTATGCGCAAGGGATACACATTATTTGATGAATCCAAACCAAATATGTTGACTGAAGCTGACGGATTTTGCTTTTCAAATTTAGATATATCAGTAATTGCAACAGGGGAAGTCATTCCTTGGAAATTATACTTATGTTGAACTTCTTCATATTCTCTATTAGGTCTACACACATGATGTTTTACATATTTGGCCAACATAGCATATTTAAAACATTCATTATCTTCATTTTGCACATTAATACAGGATTTGGTATCACTTACTTTTTTCGGAAGAGGAATGTAACTACTTCCTCTCATTCCGTAACCGTGTTTATGAACTCTAACATCCAGACTTGTTATACTTAATAAAGTCCATCCAGATCCTCTTCCTTCATGCTCTTGTATTTTCGTCAAAAGTTCCTCAAAACATTCTGTTACGATCTTTTCAATATCTGACGCAGCTATGATGGTTCGGTTTTTTGTCATAAAACCTCTTGGCGATGTTTCGTTTTGAATGTTAGTAAATATGGCATCTAGCAACAGTCCAAATTTGATAAAATTCAATCTTTTTTGTTCATTCTTTAGTGTTTTGGTTACTAATTCTTTGGCGTTATGTAAAAAGTTTTCAAGTTGTAATTTTACGTTGTCAATTTTAAAATGTGTTACTACCTTACCAGGTAGTGCTTGAGCGTGTAGTTCCACATCTACTGCTGCTGATGTTGAGGGTCGGTGAAGTGTAGACATAGCAGCTGTTGATATTGAAGGACGGTGAAGTGTAGACATAGCAGGCGTAGAAGTCGATGTTGATGACGTTGATTGTGCATAATGAATGACACTCGGTCTTAAAACTTCATTTTGTTCTTTTTGATTTAGGTTTTCAAATTGATGTTGTGCTAATTGATGATCGATTGAATCTAATTCTTGTTCATTTTGTTCTTCTTTTGTATTTGTGTTGGAATTATGTTTTAGTTCTTTATGAATGGCTAAAAGCCAATCATCTCTAAATGAGGCTTTACAAATATCGCACCGATACATATTATAACTGTGTCTTCCTCAAAGGCTAACCAGCAACTAATAACACTCCAAAATGCGCCTCTATTTATACCCGAATAAGAACAGTGATGGGGGGTATACATGCCGGAGTATATGTGTTAGTGAAGAAATACCAAATTTTATGCAGGAAGTACATTTTGCATCAAACCAAGATGTTTTCAAGTCCCCAAAGTGGGTCAAGGTCGTTTGAACATGTTGCCAAAACGGGGAATAGAGCAGTAAGTGATTCTCACTTGGACCACAAACTGATCTATTCCCCGCTTTGTATTATTTAACAGATCTTTAAGTTTTCTTTTAATTATCCTGATCTTCAAAAAGTTGTTTGTATGAGGGTTCTTCAGCAAAGAAATGTTGAACCGCCAAGTCATCTTCAGTCAAAGGACATGATTCCAACAGTTTTTGATCGATTGAGGGAGCTGACAGCGGTTCTTGGAGTTTTTCATCTTCAGTCAGAGGACATGATTCCAACAGTTTTTGGTCGATTGAGGGAGCTGACAGCGGTTCTTGGAGTTTTAACTGTAAACTTTTGATATATTCCATGGCCTTATACAAAACGGTTATTTTTGCATCTCGAGGATTGGCGAATGGGATTACACTTTGTAATCTCTCATATCCAGAGTTAATATTCACTCTCCATTTCTTTGAGTGTTCAGCGTTTCTCTGACTGTAGCCAGATCTGGAGTTGGATGTGCTTGCTTGCGAATCCATAGCTGACTAATACGTGTATTCCAAAGTGCATGGTTAAATACCTGCTTACCCCCACCATTAGAGTACCCCCCTCTTGGAGCATATGTTTGATTTAGTAATAATTATTGTATCAAAAGAAGTTGTTTCCAAGTCCAGATATAGGTCAAGGTCATCTGAAGATATTTCCAGAACGGGGAATAGAGCAGTAAGTAGTTCTCACTTTGACTACAAACTGATCTATTCCCCGCTCTGTATTTGTAGTTGGAAGGTTAACGAAGAAAACTAATCAGACTCATCTGACACATCCGACTCATCAAACGGAAATAAGCGACGGGGGAGAAAGCTAGTGACGTAGGTACCCTCAAAAAGGGTCCTACTACCACTCGGAGTTGCCTCCATGTGTTCCAAACAGAGTGACTGTTGGTAACACTCCGCATCGTCCGAATTCGAGTTTTCCTCCACGTCATCCGCTACACTAGAGATATCCTCATCACTCTCCAATTGTTCCATCCAACTCACGGCTTCCATCTCTACGGAATCAACTTCTTCATCTTCCAACACCGCATCTTCATTTTCATCTTCATCTTCTAACATAATGTTTTTTAACATTAGAATTACCTCTCGTGGATGAGGAAAGATGATGTCTCTTGGTGCCATGACTAGACTGATTCAACCATTGATACAAACTCGCCTTTTATACCACAATATTTAGAGGGGGGGGGGCGTTGGGGAGGGGATATTGTTGTTAAATATATATTTAGTACTAAACAAAGTTGTTTCCAAGTCCTGAAGTGGGTCAAGGTCGTTTGATCATGTTACCAAAACGGGGAATAGAGCAGTAAGTGATTCTCACTTGGACCACAAACTGATCTATTCCCCGCTTTGTATTCCAGACGTCTTTAATTTTGTTAACCCAGTTATTCATCCTGGTCTTCATCCATGAGGAAGATTTGTTTGTAGGCTGACGGTTCTTCCTCAAGAAAATGATGTTTCGCCAACCTATCTTCCACCAGGAACACGCATTCTATCGGTTCAAGAGAGACCGGTTCTTCAGAAGGAACTTCTGCAACTATTTCCTGCAGATGTTTTATGTAGTTTATTGCCCGATATATCATGTCCTTTGTTTTAGTAGTAGATTTAACGCCCGGGACTTTACTTGATAATCTCCGGTAGGCTTTTTGCATTGTCAGCTTATATGTTTTTGTTCTTAATGTGTTTTCGGCTCTTCGGTTCCGCAAGCAATTGTTGAACTTCAAAAACTCTGATAGTTCATCTTTATACTCTTTGGATGTGCTTGCTTGGGAATCCATAGCTAACTACTGGGATATTCCGATGCGGTCGCTTAAATACCATGTTTACGTGGTGGGGGTAAATGTCAAGGATATTATTGTAGGAAGTACATTTTATATCAAACAACGATGTCGCAGAATGACAAGTCTTGTAAGTGGGTCAAGGTCGTCTGAACATACCACCAGAACGGGGAATAGAGCAGTAAGTGGTTCTCACTTAGACCTCAAACTGATCTATTCCCCGCTCTGTTTTTAATCTCTCTCCTTTTTATTGATTCAACAATGGTTTGGTTTAATATAAAATGTTGGATTGATGATCCATTTCTGCCGGAGTAACCTTTCCATTATACCAATCATTTTAAGTAACTTTACATTGTTTTTATAGCTTGTTTTCCATGCTTCCTGTTCACTATTATACACTGGAGCCGTAGGCTTCCACATATACAAATCACAACCAACCTCCCAATCGAGAAACTTGTGCAGTAATCTTCTTAAGACAATTAACTGATCGTGATTTTCAACCTTTCTGCTTACTACTAGTGTTGCTGCAGCGATAGGGAGAGCGGGTGTACTCATTTTCAGCAGAATGATTTTACCAGTGATAGGGAACCCCTTTTATACTACGTTTAAATGGTGGGGGTTAGTGGTGGGAGTACAAGGGTTAGGGAAGGGGTATATCGTGTTAAGAAATAAATATATCTTCCATTATTTTACCACACGGAGTGTAAGTCACTACTATACACGAATATTCTAAGTCTTTTTAGTGGGTCAAGGTCGTCTGAACATATTGCCAAAACGGGGAATAGAGCAGTAAGTGATTCTCACTTTGACCACAAACTGATCTATTCCCCGCTTTGTTTTTTTTTTGTTTTTTTTTTGTTTTTTTTGTTTAACCCCTCTCATTGTTTAGTCATCTTCTTTTTTAAGGGTCGGAGGTTCGACAAAAACGTTCCCTAATTCTTTTTGTAAGATTGAGGGGGGCAGCGGTTCCTCAGGCAGTTCAGCTTTTATACAAGGTTCTTGAAGCTGTGTTTGAAGGAACTTAATATATTGTACTGCCTGTCGAATTTTTGAAATCCTAGAATCACTAGGATTAGCAAATGGTACAGCGACTTGTAATCTTTTGAATCCTTCTCTTACTTTATTTTCGTTTCTTCGCGAACGTGCACTATTTTGTTTCGCTCTACGTTTCCAGATTACTTCCATATCAGTAGCTGATGAGTTGGATGAACCTGCTGGAGTCTCCATAGCTGACTAATGAATATGTTCTACGATGCCACGCTTATATACCCGCTTACCCCCACCTAAAAGGTTGGTGAACAGGTCAATGTTTTGGTTTGAAAAGGAATTTAAACAGAGCGAAATGTTTCTAAGTCCGTTTTCTAGGTCAAGGTCGTTGTAACATTGTAAAAAAAAAGTGTGGACAACCTATTTACACTCTGCAGCATATGCTACAAAATGTAAATAGGTTGTCCACACTTTTTTTTTTTTTAATTTGGAAAAAGAAAGACTTGATTTAATTTGGAAAAAGGTTATTACAATTTTTTCCACACAGTGGTTCCTGAATTGTCTCTGATTAGATAGTGCTTATTCGTGGGTTTGTAGGGATGACGCATGGCTTTAGGTAATCTTAAAATGTAGAGTTGGTCTCCACATTTTAACATGACCTTTAAGAAACCCATTATTTTGACAAAGAAGTATTGTTTGTTTTTACAAAGCCTATTAATCCGAGTTTTGGCTGGTTTCACTGTTGGATGTGGTGTGGAAAGAGAAACGGTACCCTTGTGTTTTTGTCTTAAATGAAAACTTCATAATTCTTCATCTAAGACACAAGATTTAGCACAACGTTCCCCTTTCCTTGCACCTTTTTTAAAACTGTATTTACATTGTTGTGCAGGAAGTAAGCACTTCCTTCTCAAGGATTTTAATTCATTAAATTTCTCAGAAGGAGTTTGATCATTTATGCAGATTACTGACGGACGAAAACTTGTGGAAGGTGGAGTGATGATTGGAGAAATGATCTGCGGTATAGTGGGTGTTGAAGATCTTGAACTCGGTGATGATGATCCCGAGCTCGAAGATGAAGAAGAAGAGGACCTCGAGCTCGAAGATGACGAAGAATAAGATGACGAAGAAGACCTTGTCCTTGACCTTGGTGATGGGGAAGATAAAGATGATTGTGTTGGTGACTTGGGTCTTGGTGGTGGAGAAGATGGAGACCTTGGTTGCGACTCTTCCGGGATTATCAAGGACATCAGTAATGCCTGGCGGAGTATGGACGCAGGACCGGATGATGAAGAAGCAGGCGATGAAGAAGCAGGCGATGAAGAAGCAGGCGATGAAGAAGCTGGCGAAGATAAAACCTGGCGGAGTAGAGACGGTGCAGAAGTAGTTGGTGTAGATGATGAAGAAGCAGTAGAAGAGGTAGTAGGTGACACAAGAGCTGGTTTTGCTACGACCATCTTCTTAGGCTTGGTCTGCTTCCTGATATGCGCCATGGTTAAACACAAACAGCAGAATGTTTTACCAGTGATGGGGAACCTCTTTTATACCCAATGTAAGTGGTGGGAGATGTAAATGGTGGGGAGATGTAAGTGGTGGGAGTGAAGGTGATTGAGAAAGGTTATTTTAAAAGTATATTTCTTCCAATATTTGATCAAACGAAAGTTTTTCTAAGTCCCGTCAGTAGGTCAAGGTCATCTGACATAATGCCAAAGCGGGGAATAGAGCATAACATACTGCTCTATTCCCCGCTCTGTATTGGGGAAGGGGACAAAAGACAACAAACAAGAGACTGATTTTAAACAAGAGACTGATTTTAAACAAGAGACTGATTTTAAACAAGAGACTGATTTTAAACAAGAGACTGATTTTATATTTCACAAACGTTTCTCATGGGTGAGATAGGTGGTGTCAACCGGTTTGCATGGCCGTATTGATCTTATTGACAAGGCCGGTTTTCAGGGCCGAACCTTATTGTCAGGGGGTTAGGAAAAGGATGAGAAACAAGATACATTACTTTGAAAATAAAGACTTTACCAGCAACTATGTAAAAGAAACAAATTAATCAGTTAACGTTACTTTTACAAGAACAGCCGAGGTCGGTTTTGCAAAGGTCAACAGTATCACTGAAACCCGGTGGGACTTAGATCCAAACACCCGGCGTCAGGCTGCTGCGAACCCAAGTTTTGACCAAGGTTGTTGAGGGACCTGTAGGGCCGGGAGTACATATTTCATTAGTAAATAAGACACTTCAAACAGATACCAAACACTAACATATATTAGACTAACTACATTACCTAGCAGCAAACTACAAGCGTTATCTAACATGCTTAACAAACTAACTAAACATGCAAGGGCGCGGATCTCTTAATTGTGCGTCGGGCCCAACGCACACTTAACAGACCTACGCTGCAGCAGAGTGCAACCCACTGGGACGTATATCCAAACAACGGGCGGCAAGCTACTGCGAAGAGACTGCGGGCTGCTCCCGCTTATAAAGGCGGCAGACAGTGGTGGGGGGCAACCACGCCTGTGTCGTCACAAGGGGGTCAACTTTGACTTGACCTTGACTTGACCTTGAGTTGACCTTGGCGTGACCTTGGCGTGACCTTGGCTTGACCTTGACGTGACCTTGGCTTGACCTTGAGTTGACCTTGGCGTGACCTTGGCTTGACCTTGAGTTGACCTTGAGTTGACCTTGAGTTGACCTTGGCGTGACCTTGGCTTGACCTTGACGTGACCTTGGCTTGACCTTGAGTTGACCTTGGCGTGACCTTGGCGTGACCTTGGCTTGACCTTGAGTTGACCTTGGCGTGACCTTGGCTTGACCTTGAGTTGACCTTGACTTGACCTTGGAGTGACCTTGACTTGACCTTGACTTGACCTTGACGTGACCTTGGCTTGACCTTGGCGGAGGGGGTCCCGGATGTTAACCGGTCTAGGTCAAACCAGTCCCCAACTTTCTACCCATATATGGATAGGACATGGTTTCACTTATGACCCGCTTTACTCCGGCTGTCAGCTCATTCCAGCTTTGCCTTGCGAACTGTAACCACCTACATCGCTATGACTTCTCCTCTGACAATCGAGAAACTGCAACGTGTGAAGGACAGTTTGAAGAAGACTTCAGAGAAACGAAGCGGGTTTAAAAGACCAACTTCTTTTAAGTCTTGTATCAAAAAGAATTTCCGGAACCACCCACTATATTTTAAACAACAGCCTGAGACTCGACCTTCAACTACGCCTCAACCATCTACTTCTGCCACGACTCGACCATTGCCTCGACCTTCAACTACGCCTCAACCATCATCTTCTGCAACGACTCGACCATTGACTCCGCCTCTAACTGCCGATGAGGTGCTGAAGCGGATGAAGATCGACAGTGTAGTGACGCCATTCGAGGTCGTGAAGACGAAGTTCAGAAAACTGAAGTTGGAGACGGGTTACATATTTGTATGTAAAAACGAGAACACCTGTCTTCTTCAACACCACTTCAGTGAAAGATACATCGAGGTGGATATGCCGCGGTGTATTCCACCGCCTCCTAAGACAGAGAAGGAAATGCTTCTAATTAAGCAGAAGGGGCTTGTAAAGTGGGTGGTAAAAGAATAAACCACTGACCTCCAAACTGACCGCCGTTCCACCGTTCCCTGACCACTGTCCTATCACACACAAACGGTCCTTTTCAGGACCACCTTAAGCATTTCAAGTTAGGGACTTGGCCTGTACATAGGCAGAAGACTGTTAGTCTCATGTTTGTGTGCAGCCCACTTTGTGAAAATTTCTAAGTCCTAAGGTCCTTGACCTTGGAGTTGACCTTGAACATGACCCATTTTGGGGGGGGGGGTGCAAAGTTTGTGTAAAGTATGTCATGTGGGTACTCAAATTACGCGAAATGATCAGACGAACAGGTTGGTGCAAACAGAATTCAAATCCGACCAAGGGTATAGCAGTAATAGCTAAAAACAACTATTTTGGAGGTCAAACCTACATAACTTCTTTATTTACGGATTAAAATATATCAAGTGGGTATTCAAATTACGCGGATTGATCAGACAAACAAGGTGGTGCAAACAAAATTCAGATCCGACCAAGGGCATAGCAGTAATAGCTAAAAAACAGCTATTTTAGAGGTCAAACCTACATAACTTCTTTATTTGCGGTTTAAAATATATCAAGTGGGTACTCAAACTACGCGGATTGATCAGACGAACAAGTTAGTGCAAACAGACTTCAGATCCGACCAAGGGTATAGCAACTGTAGCGAAAAACAACTGTTTGAAGGACAAGGTAACGTTGTGGTGGGGATAGGTGTCTATCCTATTCGCTAGCGGTACATCATTATACTTCCAGCTCTTGTCGGATGAACATCTACCTATATAGTTTGTGTTAACGTCTGAACATGTCACAGTTTTACAGGAATATGAGTAAGGTGTCCTTCAGTAGCCCGCTTGCCACCACCTTCTACTTCTCCGACGATGAAGATAGAATGTCTACGCTTTTAGCGGACAATGAGCGGTTCCATCGTAGAATAGCCAAGGTTGAAACACTCTTAACCAGTTGTCTGCTGCACAAGAAGCAACACATGGAAACATGCACTAGTTTAGATCATAGTGACTGTAATATTTATACACATATAGTGTTGAGACAAATTAATTGAAGTTTTCAGTTAAGGAGCTACGGTCTTGACAGTGTAAGAGTCAGACCCTAACTAATGCGTGTACGCTAGTTAGTGCGCGATGTAAAAACTTGGTGGGGGAAGTGGTGTGGTGGGGGAAGTGATGTGGTGGGGGAAGGGACAAGTACCTAACCTACACTCAAACGCTGCATTACTATACTATCATTGGAACAGACAACACCATGAACAGCGTCAACGACAATATTTGGGGAGATGCGGTTTGTGAGGAGGAGTTGATAGCAACTCTTGACGCTACCGAGGTTGAGCAAACTACATCTCAGCAGCCAACAAGCAACGTCATAAGCCGTGGCAATAACATTATTTGGGGAGGTGCGATTAGTGAGAAGGAGTTGGTGGCAACTCTTGAGACTACCGAGGTTAAGCAAGGAGCGGCGATGCAAACTATATCCCAGCAGCCTAGGACATATGAACAAGTCCTGGAGGAATATAAGAACGCGTATGATTATGCTTGCAAGAGGTGGTGTGCGCAGCCGCATTGTCCAGAGCAGGAGGATGAAATGGAAGCGGATTTTCGGCTGGTTACTAAACTAGAGGAGGAACTTCAACGAGCAGACCAACTTTTGCGCGGTGCACATGGAACCACAAATATTTTGATGGGTAACTAATGGATATTTTATTCGAGGTCTTCCTCCCCACGTCAGCTGCCATCTGCCGCGCACTTGTCGCCTGTCACCTGTCGCCTGCCATCTGCCGCCTACCATCTGCCGTCCGCCATCTGCTCCGCCATCTGCTCCGCCCCACCACACTTTTACCCCCACCATTTAGTACGATTGCAACGCTAGCTTGTGAATAGTCAGTACACCTCCAGCTCTCGACTGGTGAACATCATCCTCTCTCCGCGCTCTTCACAAAATAACATTATCATGTCACTCAAGATTCGATGTATTTATTATGACTCTATTTATCTATCAACTTCTACGGACCTGGAGGTTTTTAAAGAGGAGTTAAGACTTCTCCTAGCGAATGGCTACAGTTTATCTTTAGAACTGATCGCAACAAACAACATAGACTCTGCGCAGGGGTCAAAGTATCTACCGCCTTTCATCAGAAAACGAAGTGATGGTCGCGACTCCGGATCAACAACATCGATGACGACAAACAACGGGGAACTATTGTAAACATAAATTATTGTAAACATAACTTATTGTAAATAAAAAGAAATGTAAACATTAAAGTAATAAATGAAATAGTACTACCTCGCACTCGTATCATTCGATTGCTTCATTCGATTGTTTTCATTCGATATTTGTATCGAATTAAAACTATCGAATCACAATCGGATTTTACGCGTGCGAGGTAGTACTTTTTTAAAACACCCTCCCCGTGACCTTGAACTTTAACCTTTCCCTCATTACGTCACAAAACCGCCTACGTCACTGGCTCAGCCTCAGATGACGTCTTTCATGACTCAGCGCATCCGGTCACGTGACCGGATGACGTCACTTCCGGTCTAGCAGCCCCAAATGCCCACTACTTACGCCGATAACACTGATATTACAATTGTCAAGTACATACTTACTGGCTTTAAAAGTAAGGTTAAAATACAAATATATATTTAATGGACTATGATTACTGAAAATGTAAGTTAAAAAGAGCATTGGGAGTTTTAATTTTGCAGCACCTAGAAACATTGAAAGATATATTTAAATTAATAAATACCATTTCTGACCTGAGCCAAACCTCAGCCCTGACTGATTCAGGTAAATCTTATTTATTTGATAAAACGTTTATATATGAAATTGATATTGCTTCTTTTAACTGAAATATGTCATATATTCCTTAATAGACAATTAATGGTATTTCACTGTTCAGTTATGTGTATTTCATTTAAACCCTGTGGTCAAGAGCTGGATAATGAATAAATTTAAACACGAACTTTGTAAGACGGTACAAATTAAGGAGCCAGGTTGTAATTCTGTTTTCTGGCCAGGGTTGGAACTTGTGAATGGTCTTCATTAGAAAAATAGCCCTAATTATAGAACACAATTCTAGTGTATTACTCAATCCCTATTAATATGGGACACCATTTAGTTAATCGTTATTATAGATTGCTAAACAAATTTGTATGATAACACTTATCATATTTGTTAAGATATTTGTAGACTTTAACTTAGCTAAGTGATAAGCGCCACTTTTAGAATGGAATTTTGCACAAATATATAGATTTTAAGGAATGTTTTAGCTATTTTTATAATTATCTATGTCGAATTTCATTCTATTATTTTTATCAGTTTTTTAAATATTAAAGTTTTTGTAAAACGAGGATACACACTCGCAGACATACTGGGACAAAAATAACCTTTTATATAGGATTATATGAACTTTTTACCAGATCAATAACCCCACAAAGGTTTGGATAGTCGACACGTATAGTTTTCCTTGTCCTACAGTAAACATTTGCATGCTTAAATAACTCTGACATTCAAATCTCACAAACCGTTCCACAAAGGGTATCGAGGGGCACAGTTTAATCAGACTAAAACGTCTGTGTCTTACAGCTTGCCTTATTTATCCCCATGAGTTTTAAAACAACAATAAATTACCCAGAAATTTCTAAAAGACAACGTTTTATATGATTAGAAATTCCGCGATTTTCTTATGTTATGAGTTTTTCTTCTTTCATTACAGCGTAAAATCTAACCAATATAATGTGCTTTAGGTAAGGTGAATTATTTCAGATAAAAGACCACCTGAGGGTTAACCTCGTATATAATAGAGAATATTTGAATATTTGTTTTTTAGTATGTTTTAGCTTGCTGAAATTCTAATAGCACACATAATAAGATAAAATGTATAATCTTAAATTGTGCTATACAAAACAATACCATTGAATTGACTTATCGGGAAACATTATTTACTATTGTTTGCATCCGACTCAATATTATATGGACCGTATCACTTTATAGAGGAAAGAAACATTTTTATTTATCAATATATTAATCCGATTGAATCTTAAATGCACGATTAAGTAAGTAATTGAAATGTATTAATTATTAAAAGATAAATTGTTTTAGTATTTCAACTTTGGTTATTTATCAAAAGAAGAATATATTAAAAACAGTTATTTATAGATTATAGATTTATAGATTATTTATATATAGATTTATAGATTAGTGAACATTTAAGGCAAGGAAACCAAATTTGTGTAACTTCAAAATGTAATATCTGAGAGTTTTAATTTGATAATTCCTATAAACCAATAGAGCTTTTCACATTATTTCCTGGAATTTGAAAATCAGAAAACCTTAAATGAAAATATTTATGAATGCAAAAGTCTTGATCTTTCATATTTTAATTTGAAATTATACCTTAATTTTTAAATTAAATATCTAGTTTATTGGGCAGCACTCACCATTTGTATGACTCAAAGTGAAGCCGATGAACGATTTATGTGAGGAATGGTCGGGCTTCCAGCCGGGTACGTGACCGACCATCTCGCCGCGGTAAACTTGAAAACGCGGGACGTTTGTTGTATCGCGGAACGCCGTGTATTAATATGAAGTCTGATGCAAACAAATCTTTGTTAGATTTGTTTGTGTTTTCGTTATTGTGTTTATACCATTCACAACTTTTTCGCTTCGAATAACAATAATGGAGGGTTCTTTCCAATAAACATCAAGACTTTTCATCATACTTACCACAATAAACACAATGTCATTTATAAATAAATCTTTGAGTATATTTAATAATGGCATCATTTTTAAGTGTTGTAGAACACAATTTATATGTCTTCAAAAAGGGGATTCACCTAACATATCGTCATACTAACTTTTACAAAAATCCAAGGTGGCAATAAATTGTATAATTGGTCCGACGTTTAACAATAGGTGTAAAGTTGTTCTAACAAATTCACAAGTTATACAATGGTCTGTAATTCTTCCACAACGATCAATTGAGATCAGCAAAAATGCCTTCATTTAACACAAGAATAGAAGCTTACAGCTCTCAATCAACATATATATTGGACAATTCTCATTATTTTCATCTCTCTCTAGCAGATGGCGCCAAACCCTCCTCCCCCCCATTTCATCAGATGACAGTTTTCCCGACACATACGTTGTCAATGACTAATTGTTTGAGTGCAATTATAGCGTATTGTTTCCACAAACTTATGTTCATTAAGTTGCTTGGGTTTCAATCAGCAACTACTTGTTATATTTCCATTGTTCATCGCAAGGTAAAAAATATTTCCGTGAAGCCTTTTTTCTTCTTTTATCACTCAATTTGAATGTTTTGTTTTACTTAATACGTTATCTTATAATTTCTCGAGGAAGATTAACAATAAAACTTTGTCACAAAACATTTTCAACTCTATGTTTGTAAACATTTTGTCAGTGATTTTTTTTTAAATAAATCTGATAAATGATAATTTGTTATGGTTTACTCTTCATCCAAATTTCCGTGAAGCCATTTTTCTTCTTTTATCACTCAATTTGAATGTTTTGTTTTACATAATATGTTATCTTAAGTTCTCGAGGAAGATTAAAAATAAAACTTCGTCACAAAACATTTTTAACCCTAACCAATGTTTGTAAACATTTTGTCAGTGATTATTTTAAATAAATCTGATAAATGATAATTTGTATGGTTTACTCTTTATCCAAACAACCAATCCCAGTTTTATGTTTTGTATGGATTCAAGTTCGAAACAAGTAATCTAATTAAGTTTGTAAAAATGGACTGTACATAATTTTGTTACTTACTGAATCACAGTTATTTCCTAGCAGAAAGGTCTGTGGATATTTACTAAATAGATTATAAGGTTTATCAGGTAATTTCAGAACTCCAAATACAATTTTGCCTGCAGACGTAACATAGGATATATATTAAACTTAATAACAGTTTATATGTCATGTTAATACCAATCTGCATTAAGTACCCAGCCCGCTTCGAACACTTACTGTAAATGGATGGTTATCTAAATGTTCAGTTCAATCGCAAACTTAACAATTAACAAATAACTTTAATTAAAGTGTTAGTCCTTAGAAGTCCGTTGATAAAATTGTTGGCGTACAATAACACATATTGAGCTCAAGGTCTATAAGTAGACACCTCACACGTGAAATTTGCTTCGGTGGATGAGGCCCAACAACTGTCCGCAATTTTAGTAATTGATTACATATAAAAGATAAGAAAAGTTTGTATTAAATTGTAATGAATAGTGAAGGTTCAATATTTAAAACGTTGACTTGTACGAAAGTTTATTTTGAAACTACTTCGTCTTTAACAAAAACATTCAATTATTCTGTTTTACGTACAACAGTTGTCCAATGTATTCCCCATGTCTAAATAAATTTCAAAATTAGCGTTTTTAAAATGTGATATTATATTTTTCACCAGGGATTTAGGTTCCTACACCTACCTAAAGATGTTTACTTTTACGTTCCTTTATAGTACAAATACCCCCGTCGCAGCAAACCTGCGTACTCAGCGAATGTCCAATGCATAATATATGTTTTAATACCACATAAAGCCACATACCAAGTTTCATAAAAATATATTCACATAAGCAATTTTAATTATTCTCCTTTAGAATAACATTGGTAATGAGTACGTAAGTTTGCTGAAACAAGGAACACAAACAATTGGTTTGTATGCTAATATAAATAGAATTTAACTAGGCGAAGCCACATACCAAGTTTCTTCAATAATCAATCATAAATAAGTGCTATATAACACTTTAGTTATTCTCCATAAGAATAACATGGGGGCTGAGTAAGCAGGTAAGCTGCACCAAGGAATAAAAAAAGTTTTTTTTATGCAATTAACAATATAATTCAACCAAGTGAAGCTCCATACCAAGTTTTATTAATTTCTGTTCATAATTAAGGGAGTCATTACATTTTACTTATTCTCCATAAGAATAACCTGGAGTACGCAGGTCTACTTCTACAAGAATAATAAAAAAATCAATTATCAGTACTATGTGAAGCCACATACCAAGTTTCATCAATATACATTCATAAATAATCGAGATATCAAATTGTATTTATTCTCCATAAGGATAACATTGGACAACGCACTGTGTTTATCACTTTGAATATCTCTGCAAAGGTTGGGCGTAGAATTACAATTCAAACACCAAAAAGATTGTTTTATGGAACTGAGCAGATTGCTAAAAAGCAAATGTGAAGTTTACATTAAAATAAACTGAGGAAAAGCCAAAAACCATTTTCCCATATGATTAACTTGGGATATTTCATGAGTAGGTTTTTCGGATTTTCTCGACAACCACTTAACCTAGGTTAATAATTCAAAATTCGATATGATTTTTTTTAAGCTCTATAACATGGTCAAAACCAAAATTAAGTTTTTTTTATTTTAGGGTAAAAATGCAAAAAAAACTGATTTTTGGATAATTTAAACCACCCATAAACCCCCAAGGTCCGATTCCTTGGTTCCCATTTTATGGTTTCGATCTTAAAGTCATGAATGTCATTTTACACATTTGAGCCAAATTTGATCGAAATCGAACGTTTTTTACTCAAGTTATTCAATTCACGGACACATATATATAAATTTGAACGAATGGTGTTTTTAGCATCTGGGGACCTCAAAACAAAAAGTCATCATGGTCTCGGGCTTAAGTCTTACCATGAGACCTACGGTAATATCTTCTTCCCTATAGGGGAAATTCGCTAAGAATATTGTAAAATTTAAGACAACACTTTTATTTTTATCGATAATATCTTTTAGTTACTGTCCACTCACGACAACTAGAATGCAGATAAAGATAACTTATAATAGATGTAACACCATAACTAAATATATGATTGTCTCTTGGTTATTAGAATGTTTACCCTTGCTAATGATTTCACACCATAAATTGCTCAGTCGCTGAAACTCGAACCAAGGAGCCATCTGGCCAGGGCTGGAGCTTGTGAGAGTTGTCCAATATGTATGTTGATTTAAGCCCCTTCCTCTCTTCTTGTGTAAAATAAGTCGTTGTTGTCGCATTATAAATGTTATTGGACGCTAAATGATTTTCAATGATACTTTTCTGTTCCTCCTTTCAATTTTAAATTAATTTATTCACAATAGTACAAAATACACAAACTTTTAAGTTTTAAAGTAAAATGGATCCCTGTAAAGCAGTACTGTGTCCAGGGACCAAAGATGTTCATTCACGAAATACATTTGTTTCAGTTTTATTAATTTAGTTTTTTTAATTGGTTGCACTACTTTAAAGAGTACACATACTGTTATATTTGAATAATTTTGAGTAGCATTAAATGTGTTCTTACTATTACACAGGATAAAACTAAATGCTTCTCACACTACTAAAAAATATACATTTAAGAAATTAACACAATTTTGTTGCAATATTTCGAGATATTCTTTTAAAATATATGTACACTTACACTGTACAAGACGGTAAACAAACAAAAAAAGAGCTGATGATGATGTGTGACTGATTGAAATCGAACGCTTTGTTTATTCTTTTTTGTGAATTTACCGCCTTTATTGTAAACACAGTATAAGTGTAAATATATTTTGTATGGTTTTGAAACTTGTTAGCGAATTTCCCCTATAGGGAAGAAGCTATTACCGTAAGCACGATAACTCTCGTAAAAAAGGTCCGATCTTAATGAAATTTGGTACAAATGTGTAAAGTACCATTTATTTGAAGGAGTTAGAAAACCAGACGAATCGCACCATCTGAAGGGGGTTTTGGGGGTTTTTTACCCCAAATATGGGTTGTTTGGGGTTTCCACATGTAATTTTTAGTTAACTCAAATTTACCATTGAATTCAGCATAAAAAAACAAACGATTTGGTATTTTGATCATTGGTCTATGTCAACTGGTTACTGAGATACTGCAAGTGCTAAACACAGTACGTTGTCTAATGTTATTCTTATGGAGAAAAAGAAAAATTGTATATCTCGCTTATTTAGGAACATAAACTGACGAAATTTGATATATGGCTTCATCTGGTTGTGGTTTATTGTTGTTTTTACAAAAAAAGTTTTCGCCTATGGTCCCCGTTGCTGCAAACCTAGGTACTTGATCCCCATGTTATTCTTATGTAAAATAATTAAAATTTTATATATCGGTTATTTATGAATGTATATGGATGAAACTTAGTATGTGACTTCACTAAGATGAGTTATATTCATATTTGCATAACAACCCATTATTTTGTGTTCCTTTTCGCAGCAAACCTGCGAACTGATCCCCAACGTTATTCTTATGGAGAATAATTAATATTTTAAATGTCGCTTGTTTGTGAATATATTTCTTATGAATGCTGTTAAGTGTTTTAAAGAGTTTTGTTATATATTCATTGGAAATTCGCTGAGTATGCAGGTTCGCTGTGGCGGGGGTATTTATTATTTTATCCTGTAAAAAATAAATAAATATTTCAAATATTTTACATTAACCTGTATTTCAACGCCTGAATTTAACCTCACTTTATTGGATCGAGTTATTGGATAAACGTGTTTATATTACTTCTTCAAATGCATTTACCGACATTACCACTCTGGATGTTGCCTGACAGCTATTTTCATTTTAAAATTGGAAGTATAAATTTCAACCGTATATTAATTTTATTACTATACGAATTGGAATCAGGCTCGACGTAATTGCCTTAAATTACTACATTAAAGTTATACAAGTTGCATGAATATTATATTACAAGGTTAATATAACTTCATGGTCAAGAAAATCTGTAGTGTTTTTGGTGATTGATTTGAAAATGATGAAGTAGCATTAAACTAGATGTTTATTTGATAATCTCTCAAATTTAATACAATTTTTTAATTATTTGCGTATTCCGTTGAAGTTAAACTAATCCTCTTTAGAGCTTTGTTACATGTTCTTATGAATTAGGATGTATTGATTAATTAACATAAATCTATATCCCTTTCTTTGTGTACATCGCTTATTTTAATAAATATAAAAGCATCATTAAATGTTATCAAAACAATTGTGACTATGAAATTGAAACGTAGGTTGAAAGTAATTTAAAGTAATTAAAACCACGTGTCATTATATTTTAAGCATTAACAACAATTGATATTCCAATCACGTCCGTCCCTCAGATAGAGTTCGATTATAAATGCAACAGCGCATACGTGACGAGTGTGAAATACCAGGATAGACGTGGTCTCAGCACACGTACAAATAACAGAATTCAAACGCTATGTTATTTATGGCTAAAACTTATTTAGATATAGTTTTATTTGCTATTTTCTGCAATAAATGAATATAATTATGTTAAAATTTGCTTTTGCAAATCTTTAATAACTGTACAACGTAAGCCGTATAGTAAGTTGGAACTTATTTTCACAGGAGTAAAAAGCCATTTTTCTAGAAAATTTACATTGAAAGGCTATGGTAAATACTATAGAATTAAACACCCATGTCAATAATGTTGTTTTACATAATGCATCTGTACACAATTTTTGATTTTGTTATATACGAAAATGTATATCGTCCGATTATCGAATGAAAGTGAAAGGCAGAGCGGCCGCGCGGCAACCAAACATATAACTTTATAACCTCGTGGAAACGGAAATTACGTGGTTAGAAATTTCCAATAAATTATTTAAATGAGTTAAACACGTTTTCAGCACATTTTAAAAATATTTCGTATCTTATACCAATGATTTGATATTGATAGTAGGCCTATTTTTTTATACGAATTGAGACTTTTTTAATTGTAATTCATGTTTTAAAAAATATAACTACCAATATAAACTCATCGACATAAGATAGTAAATACTAAATATTTGACAAATTCGCTATAAACTAGTTTAAATGTCAATTTAAATATCGTGTATTGGAAATTTGTAACCATGTGTTTACGTTTCCACGAGGTTATGAAATATAATGTTTGCTAGCCGCGCGGCCGCCCCACCAGTCGCTTTATTTCTATAATCGGACTATAGTCCTGTTATTACAGCTAACTTCATGAAAAGGTTCACCACCTATTTGGTTCAGGGATGTTTGAGATATGGTGGAACACCAGAAACACTTACTACCAAAACTCTTTAGTTTAAAATCAAACATGTAATTTGGTTTGAGTAAATTGGTAAACTAGTTGTTATTTTACTTACGTAATCAATACAATTTTGTTCGTGATGAACTCGTTTCGGCACTAGGCCATGATCAGCATCCATACACTCTACACTATGGAAGCTGCAACCCGAAAAAAATTGGATTGACAACCTCAGTAAAATAACAAATAGTTTGTAATTATTATCAAATCGTTCTACAAACTGCACATAGTAAATTGATAAGGTAATAATTACGAAATAGTCGGGATTCATTTTAAAATTAAAACATCAAACAATGCCAAATGTATTGGTACACCAATGTCAATGTAACAACGAGTTCGCACGCAGCACGCTGACGTGAGGGAAGTGAATTTCCACTTAAAAACTTTAAAAACTCAAAATCAGTGTAAAAATGTACATTTATTCCAATTTTTATTAAAATCTGAAAACAGTGATTTTTTTGGCTGTTCTGATGCTCCTGGTTTCATTTACCTGCAAAACTGGGAATAAAATTTTGCGCATTATAATGTTAGCAGAAGATCCAGACAGGCTTGAAAGTAGGCGTGAGGTTGCTGGGGATGATAAAAGTACTCTAACAAAGGAATGACAGGCTTTTCTAGTGTAAAACCCCCATAAGACAACGTACTGTGTTTAGTCGAAACACATTTTCTTTAATAACTCGGTAAATATTTATGCTAGAATGACGAGAGAGGGCTTAAAACTTTTGCCTTACTAATTTCCATCTTTTTACATGAATTAATTTTACATACGGGGCTTTTCTGACCCTTTTTGGGCAAAAAAACTCAAAATTTGAAAAGTTAATCCCCAAAAAAGGGGTTTAGAATTTTCCGATTGTTTTGCCCAACGAACTTGTCCAACTGATTACAGAAAGGAACGTCCCTACCAAATTTGAAGTAAATCGGACAAAAAATGTGACCGCTAGAGTGCAAACACATATATATATGTCTATATATATATATATACAATTTTGAACGACCCCCCAAAACGTGTTCAGGGGCTCACGTTAGGAACTTCTATGGTGGTCCCGGGCTTAAGTTTCACCGTGCAGGTCATGCTAATAGTTCACTTTCCAAAGGAAATTCACTAATAAACTAAATCAAAGGGACGAAAGGCTGAATTTATGTATTTCACGCTAGAAAGATGCTAGAAACGTTATGAAAATTTTAAGTATTTTTAATATTAGTTAACAAAATACAACTGTTAAAGCTGTTATAATCAGTTTTTTGTATCTCTCAATAACGTATCCGTTGCACAACAAAATAACCGCTGCAACAAAATCATAATATTGCGTATTATTATAAAACGAGTTCGCACGCAGCACGCTGACGTGAGGGAAGTGAATTTCCACATAAAAACTTGTAAAACTCAAAATCAGTGTAAAAACATCCATTTGTCCAATTTTTATTGAAATCTGAAAACATTGATTTTTTGGCTGTTCTGATACCCCTGGTTTCATTTACTTGCAAAGCTGGGAATACATTTTTACGCCTTATAAGGTTAGGAGAAGGTCCAGACAGGCTTTAAAGTAGGCATGAGGTTGCTGGGGATAATAAAAGTACTCTAACAAAGGAATAACAGGTTTTTTTAGTGTAAAACCCCTCATAAGACAACGTACTGTGTTAACTCGATACACATTTTCTTTAATAACTCGGTAAATATTTATGCTAGAATGACGAGAGAGGGCTTAAAACTTTCGTCTTTCTAATTCCCATCTTTTAAAGCATTAATTTTACATCTGGGGCTTTTCTGACCCTTTTTGGGCCCAAAAACTCAAAATTTGAAAGATAAATCCCCAAAAAATGGGTTTAAGTTTTCCGATTGTTTTGCCCAACGAACTTGTCCAACAGGTTATAGAAAGGAACGTCCCTACCAAATTTGAAGTAAATCGGACAAAAAATGCGACCGCTAGAGTGCATACACACACATATATATATATATATATATATATATATATATATATATATATATATACATATGTCTATATATATATATATATATAAAATTTTGAACGACCCCCCAAAACGTGTTCAGGGGGTCACGTTAGGAACTTCTAAGGTGGTCCCGGGCTTAAGTTTCACTGTGCGTGTCATGCTAATAGTTCACTTTCCAAAGTAAATTCACTAATAATAGCGTATACTATTTAAGTACTTAATAAATCCAAACTGTAAAGTAGTTAAGTAATTGTTATCTGTACAGAAGAAACACAAAGTATTCAAATCAGCTTAAAAGCTTTATGTTTAGCCCTGCTTGACTTTTTCCCCTCCATGAACTTAAGAGATGTAATTTACGAAGAAAGCTTCCCCCTAGTTGCTTGGTCTCTATTTATTATCACACTTAAACCCTTGTTGTAACAGTAGGAAGTGGCAGTTGAAAAACTGCAGGGGTACTGCAGGAACATTTAGCACCCCATTTTATTTTTAGCCCTAAGCTTGTGATTCACATATTCTGATACGTAAGTGGGTTTTTATTATAGAAAAATGCTTTAAGCATGAAAGTTTGAAACTATATTTACTCATGAATTTTTTAATCTTACAAACAACTTTTAGGAAACCATTCATGAAAGGTAAGAGTGGTGAATAATAATACATTTTTACTTAAAGCAAGCATAATTTTGTTTATATTATATTGTTATTAGAGAATGTTTTGCAGCAATGTCTTTCTGAAAAAAATACTTTGTAAAATTAATTCCGTTAATCTGTATATAGGCCATGAGATTGTTTAATTCAGCTATATCGTATATAAGAACTCTAAAACTTTATATATGAAATGCAGGTTTATTTAAATAAGTTTTAGGGACAGAGTATGATTATTTAAACCTAATATCGATCAGCGATGGCGTAATTATCTACAAAATTCTGGTTTTGGGTGTGCCACAAAGATGATTTCAGAAATTAAATTTGCAAATTGTGTGGGAATAAGAGACGTTGACATATATTTATTGATAGTTCGGTAACTTTTCGTTTTGAAGTCCCCAGACCCCAAAAACACCATTCGTTTGAAACTGTACAAATAAATAAATATATATATATATATATATGTGTGTGTGTGTGTGTGTGTGTGTGTGTGTGTGTGTGTGTGTGTGTGTCCGTGGGTGCGATAACTCTCGTAAAAAAAGTCCGATTTTGATGAAATTTGGTATAAACGTGTAAAGCAACATTTATGACTTTAAGTTCGAAAACCAGTCATATCGCCTACCTTAAAGGGTATTTTGGGGGGGTTTTGTACCCCAAAAATGGGTTTTTTGAGCTTTTTACATACAATTTTTTAAATAGTCAAATTTTAGTTTTTAACATTGGATTCAAATTAAAAAAACACACAATTTTGTATTTCGATCATTCCTCTACGTCAATCGGTTACCGAGATATTGAAAGTGCTAAAGACAGTACGTTGTGTAATGTTCTTCTTATGGAGGAATAGAAAAATGTTATATCCCGCTTATTTATGAACGTAGACTGACAAAAATTGGTATACGGCTTTATCTGGTTGTGGTCTATTGTTATTTGCTCAAAAAAAACATTTTTTCTAAAGGTTCCCGTAGCAGCAAACCTGCGTACTCAGCCCCTATGTTATTCTTATGGAGAAAAATTAAAATGCTAGTCTCACTTAATTATGAACATAAATTAATAAAACCTCTTACATGACTTCACCTAGTTGAGTTATATTGATATTTGCCTAAATACCCACTTTTTTCGTTCCTTATTGTAGCAAACCTGCGTACTCATCCCCCATGTTATTCTTATGGAGATGAATCAAAATGGAATATATCGCTTATTTATGAATGAATATTGATGAAACTAGGTATATAGCTTCACCTAGTTGAGTTATATTGATATTTGCATAGAAACCAATTGTTTATGTTCCTTGTTTCAGCAAACCTATGTACTCAGCCCCAATGTTATTCTTATGGAGAATAATTAAAATTGTATACATCGCTTATTTGTGAATATATTTTTATGAAACTTGGTAAGTGGCTTTATGTCGTATTAAGACATTTATATCTCCAAAGGAAATTCGCTGAGTATGCAGGTTTGCTGCGACGGGGGTATTTTTTTTCATAGGTATGGTTGCAAATGAAGGTTTCATAAAACAAAATATTATGTTGTGATCGATTAGAGCTGTAAATCAACATATATATTGGATGTTTCTCGTAGTTCCCCCCCTCTCAATCAGATGCCACTGAATCACTCCTCTCTTTCTTATTTAAACAAAGAACACTTTTATAATTCCTTAAAATTTGTCAGTGTCCAATTAAGTGAGTTTTACTCAAGCAATAATAAAATATAAGTTGTGGTGCACTATAGTTTGTCAACTGTACTGACGGTTTTAATAACTACTTAAAAGAATTTAGCTAGACTTAAAAATTAAAACAAAAATATATTTTCTTCTTAAGAGTTACAAAACTTGAAAACTATGACCCTTGGTGCTTTTTATTTCTGTTTCTTAGGCTTTTATAACCTATTTATCCATCTCAGCCCACATAGAGTGTTTAATTGATATAAACCATTAATATTTTATAGGCTATTAGGATATTTATTTATTCTCCTTCAAAGTTCAAACATTCTCTACACCTGTCGTTTACCAGCTAATACCAATAGTTGAATAGCGAATAAATTTACCCCAAAAGTTCCCTAGTCTAATCATGAATAAAAAACATGATTTACAGAATAATGCCTTAAATCTGACAACAAAGTAATTAAGGAGCGTAAGGTGAAAAATAATTTAAGTTAATATTCTTATGTCCTCTTTCATTTAAAAAAAGTGCAAATAATCAGTACAAATGTGATTATATAATGTAAACAATTCCTAGCTGTTTTAAGTCCAAAAAAGATTGCTCTAAATATTTTTTTCTGAGCCGTTTAAGTGGTTTCAAAATTATAACATTAAGCCCATATTGAATCGGTGTTAAATCATAACAGGCAACCTTTTAATTCGTGATATTTACATCGTCTGGACTTTAGTTGTCCAAAACAAAACAAAAATATTAGCAAGAGCGTGATATAGAATAAAATCAGTATGGCTGTGAATGTGTGGTATTTCTCACTAAACAAATTTAAATCACAAATTGTGTGGAAAATAGGAAATGGTCTACTTTGTTTACTGATTTCTTAAGTTATCAGAAAACAAAACAGTTTAAGAAGATTGTATTTCGTAAACAAATACGTAAAGTAAATTGGTGGATGGAATAATTTTTTTTAATTTTCTTGAAATGCAGTTATCAATAAGAGATAAAATATTATTTTTGTCAAGGAGTAGAGCTATAAATCAACATATACATTGGACGTTTCTCATTAGTGCCCTCACTCAAGCAGTTGCCACTGTATCCCTCCCCCTTTCTTATTTTAACAGATGCAACTTCCCTAATTTCTTATTTCTCAGAAATTGTCAAGGACCATTAATTGAGTTATACTCAAAGAATGGGGTAAGCCTAAAATATGTGACCTGTACACTGAAATATCTCAGACGGTTTTATTCATACCAATTACAAATTGCTCATTTATTTATCAAGAGTTTGGCATTACCGCCTACATACCGACTGAATACACATTAATTTTATTATTTTTTATTAAGAATCTACTAAATTATAGTTTTTAAATCCCTTTTCATACTACTGCGTTGAACTAAAAACTAAAATGCAAATAGATTGTATACTTACGACTAATTATCGAAAATCTTAAAGTAATATGAGACATTATTTATTAATATTTAATTGATTGAAGGATTTTGCTTATGCAATATTTGATGTTATTATTCTAGTTACAGTAAATAAAACTAGTTATGTAAAAAGTGCTTATTGTATATGTCAAAAAATAATGGAATTACAGGTTAGTAAGGTTTGCTTGCATGCTTGCAACTATGATCTAGAATACGTCTCCAACGATTTCCTTCAAATGTTGGAAATAGCTAATTTCTGGGTTTAAAAAAGTTCTAGACAGGTCTCATTTCCAGGAAAAATCGAATGATGAAAAAACTAATATTAAAAGTTAAAAAAATTAACATTGGACTAATGGAGTTCAAAATCAAAACAAAAGAATCATAATAGCTATTTATATTCAATCAGTGAACTAATACTGATAAAGTTGAAGTAAAAACATGTGGTTACCTGAGAACAGTAACTAAAACCATTGAATGAAGATTACATACAATGTGGTCATATCATAAACAAAATGTAAAAAATTGTCATAAATAAATTGGTCATTGAGCTATAAATAACAACTGTAACAACCTTAAAGCTGAATAAAAAAGGCAAATGAGCTAAGAAAATCTGCTCATCAGTAGGGGGAACCAGTGAAATACCACTCCAAAGTCATCTAAACTAATTGACTAACCTCTCCCGAGCGAAACTCGGTCCCCAGGGACTTAATCATGATACTACAGATAATTTTGTAAATAGATTTAATTAATATGTATCATCTTGATATAATAATAATTTGGAATTATATATTATACAAAACCCCTATTAGAAAATTCTCACACTTTACGAAATAAGAAGAATTGTATCTAAATCCTCTCGCCACTTTATAAACAAGGTTTATTTTACCGTCCAATATTTTATTATAAATAAAAAAATTTCTTTTGAATGTAAACAGAACATCAAATTAAAGCATTTAAAGCAATACTTTTCCTATATTTGAACATATTGTATTTATTGGTACAATTACTTGTAACTTATTTCATTAGTCCAATACTCTTAAAAGTAAATCACGAACATATACTTTAATTTGGAAATATATCCTCTTACTCCGATGGTAAAATCAAAAGTGTGATATCTAAAAATAAATCTAATAACAAAAGTAGCATAAAAAATAAACTAAGTCAAGTAAAATAACCTCATTAACAACTTAGTACAGTTTGTAGAAAATAAATTAATATAATTTGAAAAGACTATAAAATTATTTTTAAAATAAGAACCTCTTGTTATTAGATTTTGCTTAAATTTAAAATTATAATTACTTGGCTTTAACAGAATCATCAACATCTCAAAACTTATGTTACATGTATTAAATGCGATATGCACCAACACTCACACCCGTCACATATGGTTGGATAACGGTGCGGCGTCACATGCGCCTGACCTGACAACCGGATATGTCTGTATCTGCCAATATTTTCCGCTGGCTCTCACGTATGGTTGGGTATCAGTACGGCGGCACATGCGCCTGACCTTACAACCGGACATGCCTGTATCTGCCCATATGTGCCGCTGGGTGTCACGTATGGTTGGGTATCTGTGCAGCGTCACCTCCGCCTGACCAGTCAACCGGATAAGCCTGTATCTGCCAATATTTTCCGCTTGCTCTCACGTATGGTTGGGTATCAGTGCGGCGGCACATGCGCCTGACCTGACAACCGGATATGCCTGTATCTGCCCATATTTTCCGCTGGCTCTCACGTATGGTTGGGTATCAGTGCGGCGGCACATGCGCCTGACCTGACAACCGGATATGCCTGTATCTGCCCATATTTTCCGCTGGCTCTCACGTATGGTTGGGTATCAGTGCGGCGGCACATGCGCCTGACCTGACAACCGGATATGCCTGTATCTGCCCATATTTTCCGCTGGCTCTCACATATGGTTGGGTATCAGTGCGGTGGCACATGCGCCTGACCTGACAACCGGATATGCCTGTATCTGCCAATATTTTCCGCTGGCTCTCACGTATGGTTGGGTATCAGTGCGGCGGCACATGCGCCTGACCTGACAACCGGACATACCTGTATCTGCCCATATGTGCCGCTGGGTGTCACATATGGTTGGGTATCGGCGCAGCGTCACTTCCGCCTGACCAGTCAACCGGATATTCCTGTATCTGCTAATATCTGCCGCTGGCTGTCACGTGTGGTTGGGTATCAGTGCGGCGTCACATGCGCCTGACCCGTCAACCGGTTATGTCTGACTCCACCAATATGTGCCGCTGGCTGTCCAACAGTGTTTTTTCAACTGTTTACATGCTGATAAATCAGTTTTACAGTTTAAAACTTGTATACGAATGCACGAAGAATTTTGGTTACTCCTTGGCTGCCTACGAAACATTTGCCTGTTATGTGTTCTGGTCAGTTACGGAACTTTAATATAATAAAACCTGTTATTTTAATTTAATATGTTTATACAACAGATTGATCTGTGGTTCCAAAATGAGTCTAATTGTCATCAACCGTTTATAATTGATATGCCACTAGTGGTTCCCGGTATGCCCAAGAATTGGGTTTAAAATCATCACTCATAATATTTACATTACAGCTTGCTCACTACCTACAAATCAGTCAGTTGTTTACAATATTTTAAATTATTAATCTGTGAAAATTATAGCAAGTCTTTACCATAAGAATATCATGGTAACTTTGAAGCTCAGTGAGGCGAAGCCTTAAAGTCCTAGGACTTTGATTAGTGGCTAGAGTCCTTCCTAGGGTTAACCTGAATAATCATGCAAAGTTTGATCGCAATCGGATGAGTGGTATAGAAGCACATAAAGTAAAGAGACAACCATTTTTTATTTATAAATATTATATTTCTTATAAATATATTCTTTTTTGGAATACATTCTGACTTTAAACTTTGCTCGTATCTAATTAAGAATAAAAAAATAAAGTCATTACTGAATAAAGCTTCAAATCTGACAACAAACTAATTAAGTGGCTTCAGAGAAAGAAATTAATTTAAGTTTAAAACTCTCATTTCCGTTTCGTTTTTTCTCTTTCCTCTAAAAAAAGTGCAAATAATCAGTAGCAATTCATTTACATCACGTAACAGAGACAGTGATATTGTATCGCACCGGATGATCCATTTTACATCATAACAGTCAACATAATAACTTTCTATTCGAAATATTTATTCTGGTAGTATAAAAAATAGTGTAGAGAACGATATAGTTTTACTTGTTCAAATATTTTACGTTTCGAAGGGAACAGTAAAAAGTGGAGGTTATTTTTGAAGAAAAACTTGATTCATACATTAGGAGTGGTTACGATGGTTATTTCATTTTAATTTGTCGAGAAATTCTGGAAAAATGGCCCGGAGAAAATAAAATTCCTCTTAAGTCAGTGTAGGTTGCCAAGACGGTGAGGGACATAAATATCCAATACGTGAGACAATCAGTTACAGTTGCCGCCAATAACCGTGATTGTGGCAAATGTGGTTCGCTTTTCGGATTGCTTTAGGTGGTTGCTGCCTCAAATACCAATGGAATTTTCATGATAGCCAACAAATGTAATGTTATGTTCTTATACATCTTTACAGTCGCATAAAATAAAGTTAAATTTGTATATTTGCAATTAAAAATATTGACCACAGTGAACATTTCAGTAGGATGAAATATATTACATATTATGCTGTTGTACGTGAAACATTTCTATTAACCTGTACAACAATTGGAAATGTTTTGACCATGACCTATTAATTAACGAAACAATTTCTTGGTTAATTGGAATTTGTTAGTACTTTCAGTTAGAAGTGTATGTAAGTGTTCTTTCGAAATAGTATGGCAATATGCATAAAAAGTCAAGTCAACTTTAAACTTTCAAAACCTTTTGTTTGCAGACTTTTTATTTATTGTTCTAACTATAGGTGTCATTGAAAGCAAAATATGTTTGGCAAATGGAAATAACAGAATTATAAAGTCTTATTCTTTTTAATGGTGTGGACACTTCTGCTAGAGAAAGGAATTAAGTATACAAAGCTAATTATTACGGAAGTAAAATATTCTAATCAAGGAGAACGTAGTTCTTTAAATCAAAACTGACCAACGTTTCCGTTTAAACCTTAAAAACCTTCAAATAAACTCGACAAGCTTAAATATTATTATACGACAAGATCCCTACAACCTACAACCTTAATTTTATTAAAAGATGAATTGTTTTTAAATCTTTTACAACCTAACTTTTACCTCATTATTTAACATACAGGTTTTTGGTCTTATGTAACTTACTTGCATTATATACTTTCATAGCTCCTTCTTTAGCAATATAAGAGCTGAATTAATCATACAATTAAGTAACAGCTCGAGTACAATAACTAGTATTAACCTTGATCTTAAGATTACATATTATGAAGAGAATCAAACTGGCTATACAGTATAATATGGTTCAGTAATAAATACTTCTACGTACAGTAACGGATTCACTTCTGCTTAATGTAGTTTTACTATTTTGACAGAAAACCTTTCTTACTAAAATTTAAATATCATCTCAGTTTGTAATGAAATAACACAGTATTTTCTTAGTTAAATAATAAGGTGTTAAATTCAATTGTTTCAAATTGAATAAACATTTTCTATTTAAAAATAGATTTTAGGTTTTTATATTATATGCTCTAAAATCAACTATTT